>OY728125.1:1037088477-1038288477 GCA_963277665.1 Viscum album
AAGACCAAAATATATGATGCAAGAACCACAAATCAAAGACCCCTCTCAACATACATGATGTAGAATGGTAAAAAGAAATAAATGAACTTACCACATGTTTCCATCATACAAAATTGTTCCTTAAGAGTACTTTGGGTGCATATTTATTTTTCACCATAATCCTATATTTTACCTACAAGAAATAAAGAAAAAAAAGATCAAAATAAATCAGAAGTAATTATGTAGAGAATAATTAATTGATATGAAATATATTGTGTTTTTGTCCTGATACAAACATGTATCCTGAAAAAATAGTAGATGCAAGAACCACAAATCAAAGCTTACTTGATAGGAAGATGTTTTGTTTTGAAAAGTTACTATTAGAAATTAGAGCTTCAAAAATTTCATCACCAGTTGCACCCTATCTTCATCAAACTGTAAAAGGTTTATGGAAGAAAGAAGGTGATACAATCATATCGAGCACAACAACTGAGTACCGTAGAATTCAGCTCATAAAAAAGATTTTAGAATTGCAACCATAAAACTATGATTAAATTTTTATTTTATGTTTGTAAAACTACATGTGAACAAAATAATATGTTAATATCACTCTAATAAAAACCAATAACTGAGAAGTAAAGTTCACATATATGCCCATTACCAAGAATGGATGTTCCCCCTTGCTTGTCGGTTGAATGCCAATGTGCCCGCATTAGAACCAACACCAACCACCTCATCCTATGGTAGAAATGATTAATTAGATATATGCATCAATTTGTAACAATAAATAATTTTTTCATCTAATTACAAACAAAGCATATAACTAATATATTAAAAACAAAAGAAATGAAGAACATAGAGTTCAAACAATAACACAAAATGCATGAATGATACCCACTAGTTACTATATTAATGACTTCAACACATATTCATGGGTTTTAAAGTAGATGCATGTTATCATTTGAAGTTCAAAAATGATTTTTAGTAAAACATTAAAATAAGCATACACACCAGAATTTCAATACACAAAGGTAGTAAAAAAGGAAGCAACAACCAACAGATTTAACAAGATGATTTCAGCATACAAAATTTATTAAAAGGCAACTTCCAACCATTTATTTCAACTAAAAAAACGAAGATAATTTTCAAGTTTAAGTAGAAAAATCATAGAATTTAAACTATTACTCCCATGGTGTAGATGCTCTGTTCATTTGAGATCATTGAAAAAATTTCCATTCTTTTCTTGTTGACTAAATACCTTTGGTTTCCAAAATTTCATCTCCTATAAGTGTAAACATATACATTAATTTATAAAATTTAATGTTCAAAACAGAACAAATTTGGTGCTTTAATTTAGAGATTTGGTAGTGTCTGTGGATCATGGTCAGTGCATCCTATAATGGAGATGAAGTTGGATTCGATAGAGTAGATGATGGAATGGTTTCTAAAATAATTAGAACTCATGGAAATGAATATAGATAAAGCGCTACAGCCATCCGAGTATTATCGAGTGTAGAAAAATGCTTGAACGGGCTATCAAATAGAAGAATCAAAGAATTATTATCAAGTAAACACTGCGAAAAAATAGCAGAATCGAAGAACCCATCATTAACAAACCTGTGCGAGGAGGGCGCAGCGAGGAGGGCGCGGCGCGGAGGAGGCGACGGCGAGGAGGCTTCGGGGAGGAGGGCGTGGAGAGGAGGCATCGGCGAGGAGGGCGCGGCGAGGAGGAGGGCGCAACAAGGAGGAGGGGCGCGGCGAGGAGGGCGCGGCGAGGAGGGTGCGGCGTGGAGGAAGCATCAACGAGGAGGCTTTGGGGAGAAGGAGGGTGCGGTGAGGAGGAGGAATCACGAGGGGGGGGGGGGAGAAGTAGCCCGATAGGTTTGGGAAAAAACAGGGCTGCTGCATATAGCCACGGATGAAGATATTAACGTCGAAGTATATATGATATAGCCACGGACCTATAGAACCGTGGCTAGAGGTCTGTGGCTATAGGTCCGATTTGTATTAGTGTTGGTATCAGAGGAAGTTTAGTACAAACCCTGGAAGATAGATTTAGGTAAACACTGATTAGAGAACATAGACTTAAGATGTAAATTTATGATTAGTATAGATTAACTTCCTAGAATTTCGGTAATGTATAGATTTTTTGAGTTTTTTGAGAAATACATACCTATTTGGATACGAGCAGGTAGATGCAGCTCTATCACAGATGTACCAAGGGTAAAAACCCAAAAACACCGCTTTGAGCTAGACTCGAATGAGAACTCGTGCACGATAATGGGCCTTACTGCACTCTTGTTATGGAACTCCCAGTGGATATGCTTAGGATAACTCTCATTTTCATTACCAATCATTATGAATGGTGTATGAGTATATAATTCCTCAATGAAACATCTTTATGATTATGGATTATATTCATAAACCGTTCAATTTATGTAACGCCCCGACCCCAGCTACCAGAGCCGGTGCATTACTTCGTAACATTGGCATGATCACAAAAGATCAAGTCTCAAAATACCGATTAGTTTAGTAGCCTTGGAAACACTAGATACATTCATAAATGTTACATTACATCACAAAGTGAAAAACTATAATAACATAGTCTCCATAGTCCACACTTCTATCCTCTTCGGACTATCCCTGCATGTCATTCATAAAATACTTCTTCACATCCTGGAAAATATTAAAACATTGAAAGGGGTGAGCTCAGATGCTCAGTAAGGATAACAATAATGCGGAAGCTTTCATAAATAAACATTAACATTTAAGGCAATGTATAACTAAAAAAAAGCCTTTTAAACATGAACTTCAACATAATATGGCAAAAGTAAAATGAGATAATGACATTTACTTATTCACCTGGATATTCTACTGGTCGAATAATCACATGCAATATCAATAACCACTTTCATAATGATGGAATGCATAATGCCAGACTATCATAACCACGTAGCCAAGGCCTCGTGCCAAGACCACAAATAAGATTTTGTCAAGGCCTCGTGCCAAGACCACAAATAAGATTTTGTCAAGGCCTCGTGCCAAGACACTAGTTTGTCTCATGAGACCTGCCGATGCATCGAGGAGCTATAGCGGGCTCCACCCGTCACTTATTATATCCAATGCATTCCTCATATGAATAGGTTTTAAACATATCTTAAACCATAACATATTGTATCACATAAAACCATGCATAAAGGAAACATAAAATTTCCATATTTCAATCACAAGATATCAATACAAAACATTGATATAATAAAAATGCTTTCAAAACCATTTTCAATACCAAAATAAAAGAAAAGTATAACATGGTATTTATTTTTCATTAAAAAAGGTATGGCTTATAGAGGAAGACGAAACTCAAATAGTGGTCACGGCGGTGGAGAAGTCGTTGTCGCCGCATACGTACGACAAAAACATTCCCTTTTGTCATTAGTAAACGCTTCGTATAAAAAATATTCCTTTTGAATAAACGTAAAAGTCAAAGGGGTTTATACACCTTATAAAAGAAATTTGTGTATAAAACCAAATCTGCCTCAATGAAAGGAGATTGAGACGAAGTCCTTACAAAGATCATTTTTAAAATAAAATAGATATATTATGTGTATTCACTATAGGTACACATAAAGAAAATAAAAATACAATATAGACATAATAATATCATGTCATAATTTGAAAGTATAAGATTAACCCAAAGAATGGAAATTGGGTTTAAGAAATTCCTTACCCTGCGTCTTGTCCTGACTCGACCATTCATTAACTCCTGAATAATAAAAAATAGTTAATTTATATTTACTTAAGAACCTTTTTTATGTTCATTATTCCTTTTATATCACTTATTACCATGTTATGAACATTAAGTAATTATTTAAGTTAATAACGGTCGTTTTGTCGATCTTTGGTACTTATGTCAACAATAAACTTCTTATAATTACAAGTTGTTTATGTGGTAGAATATCCATTACCTCCAGAATTATATTCATGATTTAGATTTCATATATATCATATATATCCAGTATATACATTCATTCATAATATTACGTAACATTTAGAGGTAAGAAATGAAATGCACCGTTCATGGAGACGGTAAGCCGTACGTACGCATGAACGCTACTTTCATTTCTATTTCATATTTAATGGAATGAAATCATAATTATATAAAGGTATAATATAGTTCCAGTATAATATCATATATAATATCATTTACTCCATCCTTTATACATCCCACATATGGCATTAACGATTCACATCACTTTGAGGGGGCGGTAGTCCGCACTTCCTAAAATGAAATTATCGCGTTTACCCATAATGGAAATCATAAAGTATGCCATAAATGAGAAATACAGAAGCATAAGGAAAACTTAAACATATTATATATCATATATAAAAATAGTGACATCTTAATGGACACCTTTGAAGGTGTTATATGAGTGTTGAACAATCATCGTTTCGTGAGGCAGAAATTCGCCATCCACAGAAACCGTATGTTCTTTAACCATTAGATGTTGGTGTGTGTAAGTGTAGCTCAAATCCTTCTTATAACAACATCCTAGTATATTGAGGATACTGGTGTTGTTACAAAAAAATGAATAAAAAGAGTTTAGGGGGTTGGAGAAGAAAAATAAAACAAAACAACATTAGAGAAGACATTACCTCAAAATCGGGTAACTCTTTTTGATTTGAGCCAAAGGCTTCCTTGGGAAGAGTTCTGCCCAAAGTGAGGCTTCTAAGAGTAAGATGGGAAAGTTGGGAGAGTATTTGGGCAGAGTTTGGCCGATCCAAATGGCTTGAAAGTGTAAATTAGGTGGGAGAGGTGGGGGCCTTTTATAAGTGGAGAGGAGGGGCTTTTTTGGAAAGATTGAAATGTTATTATTACACAATTCTTTTCGGATTATAAAGGTCCCACACTTATATAATTCGTGGATAAGGTGATAAGGGTTCGAAATATACCCATCCAATTGTCTTTGGACAAGTTTAAGCCTTGGATTTTTCATTATCTTTTCATTTTATTAAAATCATTAAATAATGTGGTCATCGCTGCATCATAATGATGTCATAAATAATTTAATTTATTTAATGTATAAAAATTATAAAACAAATACTATGATGTAGGAAATATTTTTATATTTCTAATGAATATTTATAGTCAAAATTTGGACTTGTATAACCCCACTTAAAAACTGTTTTAGTAAAATAACTCATGTTTGTGTCAATTTAATTTTAACATTAAATAAATATATATTAATGTCATTTTCCAACTAAAGTGGCTCCATGGGTCCCCAAGTTGACCCATGGGTTTTCTTGGTCGGCCATGACTCATCCAATAGGAGTAGGACAAGTTTCATGCTCATCTCATATTATTAAAACATTATTTGTACCTTAAACTACACTAATTACCTCTAATTGCGATTAAGAACTTAAAGTTACTATTCACAAAAAAATTATTTTAATCTCATTGAACCACATTTTACTTCTTAATGACAACCATGTATGTCGGATTTTTGAAAATCAAATCACAGAAGTGGTAATATTTCATTTTAACGAAAAATCAGTTTTTAACAACCACTTAGTGGTTTCACTATTCATCAAAAATTGAAGTTTTTCAGAATAAGGCCAAAATTTCACCCTAAGCTATAATTGATATTCCGAATTCAAAAATGATGTCTATTTTACAAAATTCCAAACATATAAGTTGCATTAAATAATTTTATAATTAATTCCCGTTGTTACGACAAATAGCGTGTTTTTAAGAAACAATTTATATCAAAAGATTGGCAATTGTTTATGTCCAATTTCAATGTTAAATTAATTCTAATGACCACCATTGGATAAAATGGTAAAAATATATTCTAATTATACCTTAAAACCACTAAGTAGTATAATTTATCACAATAAATTATTTTGATTAAAAAGTTGGTTTAAGTATTTTTCACGATTCATAAAAAATTGGAAGTTCTCAGAAAGTTACAAAAAATTCAACTTAGGATAATTTCGATATTACGAATACAAAAAATGAAGTCCATTTTTAAATATAAAATTTCTATAATTTTAAAAAGTGGTTATTACTATTCATAACGGCTACCTTGATTAGTCGCAGTGTTTTAGAACTCAAAGTTGCGTACAATGCAAGCTATTTCATTATTGAATGAGAAGCGTATCGTGGAAGCTCGGGGTGTTACATTCTCCCCTCCTTCAATAAAGTGCGTCCTCGCAATTTGAAATTTTTCTTTGAAAATAAAATGTTGAAAAGAGAAAATACCTTTGAGGAAAACCCACATCGGAAATAAAGTTAATAAATATATAACATTAAAAGAAAGCAAGATAAGTACAAAGGTCACCCGATATAGCCCATTCTAGGATTCTATGAAAATATGGATATGGAGGAGAAACAATCCATCAAGGTCTGATGGAGAGTTATAGAAAACAGGATTAGGAGAAAGTTTAACCACAAGAAAATCACAAACTTGTGATTGGTTAAACGGTCATTGAATCCCCAGTTGGAAAAGTTAACCGACAACATTTTTGTTTTAAGTTACCTTTTATAATGTTGAGGAATTTATTTAGGAGATTTACTAAGAACGTAAGGGAATATACATACTTGTTATGTATACTTTCATTCGTTAATAAATTTTTACCACAAACCCAACTTTTACTCCAAATGGTAACGGAACTCAAAAATATTCTATTTATCCTAATTGTATAAGGTTCCAAATGTTAACACATACCATTTAGATTAGTAAAACTATTTTGTAATAACCAGGGACGTCCTGTAGGCTAGTGGTAGGAAATAAAGGCTTGTCGCACTATGGTTGTGGGTTCGATTCCTACAGATTTGTCCGACGCGACGGGTTATTCCCCACCCTGCAGGTTGTCCTTTTCCTAAAACTTTAGTATTATAATATTCCAAAAATAAACTTCAGAAATGCTTTAACCTTAAACAATACTATCCATGGTTCAACTTAATCCATTCCAACCTTAATACTTATCCAAAATACCTCCGTCCAGACTTTCTCTAAAAGGTCTCTAAATTCCAAAATCAATTGTAACATCAGATTCCCCAAACAAAGAAAAGTTTCTCTTATTGTCACATACTAAAAATATGATTACCTTAATCATATTAAAACCTTAGTGAAATCAAAAAGTACTGCAGTACAATCTTTATATATATCACATTATTCTTATAACCAGAATATAATCCTTGAGTCCAAAAGCACCAATACATTAATTATTCTGCTTCAACTGTAGTCACAGCATATGATTGGCCTTGATCCCTTGGCCTTTTCTGAGGTAAGTTTCCTTGACGCTTAGGACATTCATTTGCATAATGCCCCATTTCCCTACAATTGTAGCATTCAACTTTGACAGCCTCTTTCTTTTCCTTGCAATCACGAGCCTGGTGACCCTTTTCTCCACATTTATAACAAACTCCCATTCCTTTTAGGCACGTACCAGGGTGATTCTTCCCACAATTATCACATAATGGAAAATCCTTCATTCCCTTTTTCCCTTTATCTATCTCTTGTTCCACCGTTCTCTTCTTCTCTTGCTTTACTTTGTTGTCATAAGACTTAGAGAATTCCTTTTCTGTCTTGATAGCACACGAGACAATATCTTCGTATGATGAGAAGGATTGTGATACTAAAGATCGACGGAGAAATGGTTTTAACCCATCAAAGAAATGATCAATCTTACTCCTTGGGTTACGTATATAATTGGCAGCATGCCTCGCTAACCTTGTAAAGTTAGCCTCATACATTGCGAAATTCTCATCCCCCTTCTGCCTCAGACTCATAAATTGCCTTTCCATATCTGCTCGATGGTCACGAGGAAAGTATTTTTCTAAGAAAATCTCTTTTAACTCCCTCCATTCCATATTCGATACGTCATCATCTTCCTTTGTGTTTTTAATCAGCGACCACCACTGATCGGCATCTCCAGTGAGGCGGTAAAATGCCATGACAACCTTCTCCCTTTCGCTACTCCCCAAGGCATGGAATATTTTCTCTAAGGAGTTTATCCATTGCTCAACTACTAACGGATTTGTACCCCCATTAAATGTTGGTGGTTGCTGCCTCATGAAGCGGTCTAACATTGATCCTCCACGTTGCGGATCAGGGTGCTCCTTACGAGTAAGGTTATTATTCATAACCTGAGTGAGTTGTCCCAGTATGGTAATAAGTTGATCAGCACCAGTTGTATGTCCAGATCCACAATAATTATCTTGAGCAGGAGGGCAATCCCTACATGGAGTGCATGCATTGATACGGTTTCCATTTCTTCCACTAGGCGCCATTTCTAAACAATGGCATAAACTAGATCAGTTTATGAATCAAAATACATAATCCCATACTTATAAAACACTTAACATAAATTGAACTATTTATGGATATAATCCATAATCACAAAAATGTTTTCTTTGAGGAAGTATATAATCATAATCCCTTCATAATTATTTGTAAAGAAAATGAGAGTTATCCTAAGCATATCCCCCGGGAGTGTCGTAACCAAGAGTGCAGCAAGGCCCGTTGTTGTGCACCAGTTCCCGTTCGAGTCTAGCTCAAAGCGGTGTTTTCGGGTTTTACCCCTAGGAACATCTGTGCCAGAGCCGCCTCTACCTGCTCGTATCCAGATAGGGATGTATTGCTCGGAAAACTCACAAAATCTCTACAATACCAAAATTCTAGGAAGTTCTTCTATACTAATCCTCAAAGTCTATCTTCGGGCTATGTGCTCGAATCAGAGTTTATCTAAATCTAGCTTCCAAGGTTAGTACTAAACTACCTCTGATACCAACTGTAATGCCCCGACCCCAGCTATCCAGAGCCGGTGCATTACTTCGTAACATTGGTATGATCACAAAAGATCAAGCCTCGAAAGACCGATTAGTTTAGTATCCTTGAAAACACTAGATACATTCATAAATGTTACATTACATCACAAAGTGAAAAACTATAATAACATATTCTCCATAGTCCACACTTCTATCCTCTTTGGACTATCCCTGCATGTCATTCATAAAATACTTCTTCACATCCTGGAAAATATTAAAACATTGAAAGGGGTGAGCTCAGATGCTCAGTAAGGATAACAATAATGCGGAAGCTTTCATAAATAAACATTAACATTTAAGGCAATGTATAACTAAAAAAATCCTTTTAAACATGAACTTCAACATAATATAGCAAAATTAAAATGAGATAATGCCATTTACTTATTCACATGGATATTCTACTGGTCGAATAATCACATGCAATATCAATAAACACTTTCATAATGATGGAATGCATAATGCCAGACTATAATAACCACGTAGCCAAGGTCTCGTGCCAAGACCACAAATAAGATTTTGTTAAGGCCTCGTGCCAAGACACTAGTTTGTCTCATGAGACCTGCCGATGCATCGAGGAGCTATAGCGGGCTCCACCCGTCACTTATTAAGTCCAATGCATTCCTCATATGAATATGTTTTAAACATATCTTAAACCATAACATAATCGTATCACATAAAACATGCATAAAGGAAACATAAAATTTCCATATTTCAATCACAAGATATCAATACAACACAATGATATAATAAAAATTCTTTCAAAACCATTTTCAATTCCAAAATAAAAGAAAAGTATAACATGGTATTTATTTTTCATTAAAAAAAGGTATGGCTTGTAGAGGAAGCCGAAACTCAAATAGTGGTCACGGCGGCGGAGAAGTCGTTGTCGCCGCATACGTACGACAAAAACATTCCCTTTTGTCATTTAGTAAACGCTTCGTATAAAAAAGATTACTTTTGAATAAACGTAAAAGTCAAAGGGGTTTATACACCTTATAAAAGAAATTTGTGTATAAAACCAAATCTGCCTCAATGAAAGGAGATTGAGACGAAGTCCTTACAAAGATCATTTTTAAAATAAAATAGATATATTATGTGTATTCACTATAGGTACACATAAATAAAATAAAAATACAAGATAGGACATAATAATATCATGTCATAATTTGAAAGTATGAGATTAACCCAAAGAATGGAAATTGGGTTACGAAATTCCCTTACCTTACGTCTTGTCCTGACTCGACCGTTCTTTAACCTCCTAAATAATAAACTATAGTTAATTTCTATTTACATAAGAACCTTTTTTATGTTCATTATTCCTTTTATATCACTTATTACCATGTTATGAACATTATGTAATTATTTAAGTTAATAACGGTCGTTTTGTCGATCTTTGGTACTTGAGTCAACAATAAACTTCTTATAATTACAAGTTGTTTATGTGGTAGAATATACATTACCTCCAGAATTATATTCATGATTTAGATGTCATATATATAATATATATCCAGTATATACATTCATTCATAATATTACGTAACATTTAGAGGTAAGAAATGAAATGCACCGTTCATGGAGACGGTAAGCCGTACGTACGCATGAACGCTACTTTCATTTCTATTTCGTATTTAATTGAATGAAATCATAATTATATAAAGTTATAATATAGTTCTAGTATAATATCATATATAATATCATTTACACCATCCTTTATACATCCCACATATGGCATTAACGATTCACATCACTTTGAGGGGGCGGTAGTCCGCACTTCCTAAAATGAAATTATCGCGTTTACCCATAATGGAAATCATAAAGTATGCAATAAATGAGAAATACAGAAGAATAAGGTAAACACAAACATATTATATATCATATATAAAAATAGTGACATCTTAATGGCCACCTTTGAAGGTGTTATATGAGTGTTGAACAATCATCATTTCGTGAGGCAGAAATTCGCCATCCACAGAAACTGTATGTTCTTCAACCATTAGATGTAGGTGTGTGTAAGTGTAGCTCGAATCCTTCTTATAACAACATCCTAGTATATTGACGATACTGGTGTTGTTACAAAAGAAATGAATAAAAAGAGTTTAGGGGGTTGGAGAAGAAAAATAAAACAAAACAACATTAGAGAAGACATTACCTCAAAATTGGGTAACTCTTTTTGATTTGAGACAAAGGCTTCCTTGGGAAGGGTTCTGCCCAATGTGAGGCTTCTAGGAGTAAGAGGGGAAAGTTGGGAGAGTATTTGGGTAGAGGTTGGCCGAACCAAATGGCTTGAAAGTGTAAATGAGGTGGGAGAGGTGGGGGCCTTTTATAAGTGGAGAGGAGGGGCTTTTTTGGAAAGATTGAAATGTTACATTATTACACAATGCTTTTCGGATTCTAAAGGTCCCACACTTATATAATTCGTGGATAAGGTGATAAGGGTTCGAAATATACCCATCCAATAGTCTTTGGACAAGTGTAAGCCTTGGATTTTGCATTATCTTTTCATTTTATCAAAATCGTTAAATAATGAGGTCATCTCTGCATCATAATGATGTCATAAATAATTTTATTTATTTATTGTCTAAAAATTATAAAAAAACTACTATGATGTAGGAAATACTTTTATCTTTCTAATGAATATTTATAGTCAAAATTTGGACTTGTATAACCCCACTTAAAAATTGTTTTAGTAAAATAACTAATGTTTGTGTCAATTTAATTTTAACATTAAATAAATATATATTAATGTCATTTTCCAACTAAAGTGGCACCATGGGGTCCCCAAGTTGACCCATGGGTTGTCTTGGTCGGCCCTGACTCATCCAATATGAGTAGGACAAGTTTCATGCTCATCTCATATTATTAAAACATTATTTGTACCTTAAACTACACTAATTACCTCTAATCACGATTAAGAACTTAAAAGTTACTATTCACCAAAAAAATTATTTTAATCTCATTGAACCACATTTTACTTCTTAATGACAACCATGTATGTCAGATTTTTGAAAATCAAATCACATAAGTGGTAATATTTCATTTTAACGAAAAATCAGTTTTTAACAACCACTTAGTGGTTTCAGTATTCATCAAAAAATGATGTTTTTCAGAATAAGGCCAAAATTTCACCCTAAGCTATAATTGATATTCCGAATTCAAAAATGATGTATATTTTAAAAAATTCCAAACATATAAGTTGCATTAATTAATTTTATAATTAATTCCCACTGTTACGACAAATAGCGTGTTTTTAGGAAACAATTTATATCAAAAGATTGGCAATTGTTTATGTCCAATTTCAATGTTAAATTAATTCTAATGACCACCATTGGATAAAATGGTAAAAATATATTCTAATTATACCTTAAACCCACTAAATAGTATAATTTATTACAATAAATTATTTTGATTAAAAAGTTGTTTTAAGTATTTTTCACTATTCATAAAAAATTGGAAGTTCTCAGAAAGTTACAAAAAATTCAACTTAGGATAATTTCGATATTACGAATACAAAAATGAAGTCCATTTTGAAATATAAAATTTCTATAATTTTAAAAAGTGGTTATTACTATTCATAACAGCTACTTTGATTTGTCGTAGTGTTTTAGAACTCAAAGTTGTGTACAATGCAAGCTATTGCATTATTGAATTAGAAGCGTATCGTGGAAGCTCGGGGTGTTACAATTTATATTAGGTATTTTATAAGATTGGAATTATTCATTGTAATTCATAAGCTGGCCTAGTTTATGCCATTGTATATAAATGGAACCCAATAGAAGGAATGTGATCTCCAACAATAAATATGATCCAAAGATTAATAAGGATCATATCTTTCGCATTATTAAGGAAACATTTATAAGGGAAATAGTCTACCATGTATTCTCAACATATGAAAAAATATTATCCTGTGTTAATAAGATAATTAAATAATTCTCTGAGTCCTATGGCTTTAAAGGGAAGCAAGAAAAGAAAAGGATGGAAGAGAGAAAGATGGATAAACAAATGAGGGAAAACAAAAATTTCCCAATATGTGATAATTGTTGGAAGAAACACCCTGGAACTTTCCTGAAAGGGAATGAGAGTTTTTTATAAATTTGGAGAAAAAGGACACCAAGTACGTGACTGCAAGGGTAAGAAAAAGGTTTCAAATGTACAATGATTCATCTGAAATGATTTGGAACACTACACAAACCAATTTCAAAATCATCAAAGTATGCCCCAAATGATGTTGTGGGATAATAATAAATTTATGATAATACCATAGAGGAGGGGGAATGATTAGAGTTTTTATGTTGTTATTAAAGAATTATTTCATATGAGTGTTGTATCAATGATGTATTGGTTATAATAATTATGGAGTATACAAGGATTGTATTGTAGAACTATTTCATTAAGGACTTGAGATTGTGTGGAATTAAGAAACGTGACTCAAAAGAAGGTTAAATTTTTGGAAAATATATGGTTGAGGTAAAGATAAACCATAATATGGTTTTGATACCGAGGTAGTGATTTTGGAATAATACATGATTTATTTGGATAAATTATATTGGATAATCTTGATAACCTTGAAACTGATTAATGATTTTTATATTCCATCTTTGTTGGAGTTTACAACATTTTTGGATAGAAGGAGTATATCCAGTATTCTATAAGGAATAAGGGATCATGAATGTAATCAATGAGGTTTTATGGAAATTCAAGATGTTATAGTGTTTTAAAAGAATACATGATGAAGCTGGTCACATGTTATTACGCTGCTAAAAGGTTCTTTATTGTGTTTACCTTCCATATAAATTTTGGACTGTGATTTTGGACAGAATTATTTTGGATAATTTTAGTTTGAGATAATTTTTCGATTTCCATAAAATGACAACCTAGAGGTAGGGCGGCAACCTGTCGGGTCCGACAAGGCCGCGAGACATGAACCTGCAACTGAATGGTGACAAGGTTGTATCACCTACCACATGCCCACATGATGTCCTGGATTGAATAATTTAGTCTTTTTCTAAAACATTCTTGTAGATGAATGATAAATTCATTTTTTACCAAATACGGATAGGATAAATAGAATATTATTTTTAAGTTCTATTATCTTTTAGAGTGAAAGATGAGTTTGTGGTAGAAATTAGTTAAAGGATGGGGCTCTACTTATTAGGTATATATTTTTCTTCTTAACTTATTCTATGAAGAAATTAATTCTTATACTTTAGTGAAGGGATCTTAAAACAAAAAATGTGTTATCCTAATACCATGTGTTTTGTTGAACCGATGGTATTTTAAATCATCATAAATTGATGAATTTAAGGCCCACAATTTTACACATGTTTGTGATTGATTACCTCAATCACTACCTATAAATATTTATGTTTTTCATCCATTTATATGTCTCCAATTTCCACCAATGTTCTTCTAATCGAGATCATAATTTGGTGGTGACCCTTTCATTTCACTTTTCCTCTAATTAAGACTAAATTTTATTAACCTAATTTCCGATGTGGTTTTTCCCAAAGGTATTTTCTATTTTCTACCTTTTATTTTAGAAAAATAATTTCATATTGCAAGGATGCAATTTATTAAAGGAGGGAATAATTTAACACCCCAAGATTTCATAGTACATTATTTTTCTCAAAGTAATTTAATAACATGCACTACAAGCAACACCGAGTCTAGCGCACCATGACTTACCAAACAAGCCGTTCAAAAGTGGTTATGAATATTATTAACTAATTATTGAACTATATATAATCCTTTTAATTTTATAACAAATATAATGAGTTTCTTATACATAATGTAAGAACAAATACATTTCTTTCAGATAAAAGAATTATTTTTCAAAAAAATGCAATTTTACCTCCTTTTAATGGAGAAGACTTTTTAAATAAAATATTTGAAACATTTATATATTCAATTTGACAAAATAAACTTCTTCTTTGTAATCAGGACATAAGAATTTATTTTTGATAATGTTTTTTTTTTGTTTTTCTGATAACTTTCATATTTGGGAGAATAGTGAAAAAGTACTATATTTTAACTGAAAACAAATTTTTAAATCAAAATAATTTATATTTTTAAATTATAAATTTATTGGTTTGGAAGTATAATATATTATATTTTTACCATTTAATCCAATGATGGTCATTTTAATTTTTTTCACTTTGAAATTAGACATTAATAAGTGTCAAACTGTTGATAGTTATTATTTCTTAAAAATACGCCTTTTGGTTTTAACAGCGGGATTTAATTTTAAATTAATAAAAGCAACTTTTTTGTTTTGAATTTTTTATAATAGACTTCATTTTTGGATTCTGAATATCAAAATTAGCGTAGGTTGAAATTTTGGTACTTTTCTGATAACTTTCATATTTTTTTGAATAGTGAAAATTATAAAATTTTAATTAAATAAAACTTTTTTAATCTAATTAATTATGTATGATAAATTATGAATTTGAGTGATTTTAAAGTATAATTATATTATAATTTTACAATTTAATCCAATTTTATACATTGTAAATAATTACATATTTAAACTGGACATAAGAAAGTGTCAATCTTTTGATAGTTATTATTTGTTAAAAACACGCTTTTTGTTTCGACAACGGGAATTAATTTAAAATTAATTTCTGCCACTTCTGTGTTTTTCATTTAGAAAAATTTATTCCATATTTAGATTCAAGAGGTCCAAATTTTTTAAATAGGTATCTTTTATTTTTAGACATTATGAATAATTATTTCGGTAAATATTTTATTTACCATGGTTAAAGGGTAAATCCAGTAAATAAGGGTAAAAAATAATATTATAATAACACTAAATTACATTAAAACGTGTCCTAACCCTATTGGTTGATACATTTCCGGCCATGGGAATCTTTGGGTCTATTTTTGGACCCCATGGAGCCACTTGTAAGTTATAATGACACTTTATATTAATTAAGTTAAAGTAAATACAAAAATGACAGAAGCATATATCTTTTAGATAATGAATTTTTAAATAGGTTTATATATGTTGGATTTTAAACTATAAATATTAAATATAAATCTAAAAATATTTCCTACATAATGGTATTTTATTTATAATTTTTTTGAGATATAATAATTAAATTTTTTTATGACACAATAATGATGTAGTATATTTCTTCTTAATTCATGAATCAAATAATTGGTTTTATAAATGTTGAAATAAATATAATTTCAATGTTCATATTAAATCCAAGAATTTTATTGGTTAATATTAAATGATATTATTGCTTAAATGTATTTTATTCGAATTTATAAAGTTGTTATGACTTTTAAAAAAATCAATTACAGAATAGTGTCAAAATTGACATAAATGAGTTTTTAAAACAAATATTTTATTATTAATTGATATTATAATCCTAAAAATAAAATGTTTGGCCAAAGGACTTATATCATGATATATGTATCATTAATGGACCTCTTTGGGCCTTTTGAAACCGAATATTAACTTATTATAAAATAATAACTTATGTTTTTCCTAAAGAGACCCTCCTCCACATTATAAAAGGACACCACTTCTAACCAATTACTCACACCTCTCAAGCCTTTTGGTTCGGCCAAAATCTATCCAAATATCCTCCCATATTCCATCACTTAAACCTAGAGGCCTAAGATTGATCAAAAAGTCATCTTAAGGAGCCCTTTTGATCAAATCAAAATGAAGAACCTGAAAAAGAGGTAATGATTTCACCACCCTCTTTCAAGTTCCTTTCTTCCTCAACTTATTATTTTTTATTATTTCCATTCTAAAATAATAAACCCAGTAAATTATATATACGGTGATTTTATTAAAAATATTTTACAACCAAATTCTTTATTCTATTAATCCCTTGAATGTCATGTCACCATACGTGCGTATGTACGGCTTACCTTCTCCAAGTCGTGGTATAATTGTTTTTCATTACATTATTATTTGGATGGGTATAATAATGATGTGTAATTCATGTAAATAATAAAGATAACATTATAATGATTCTGTATATATGACATATCATCCAATTATATATTATTTTAATATCAAAATAATGATATTGTCGCTCATGCATACGTACGGACTATTGTCTCCACGAACGCGATGAGATTCATTCCACATTGTATCCATGCAAGTATAATTCAAATTTTATGATTAAAAAAAAATTAAGGACATGATGTCATACTGGATATGAATAGGATACAACCTATCCATAACAAACACTACTTATGTAACAAAACATTTAAAAGAAAACGAGTATGTTAACACCTAAAACGACGATAATACTAAGATATTATTAAAATAGAAATGTTAAAAGATCATACATGATATAATATTAATTTTTATGATTCTTTTATAATTCAATAACAATTATTTCACCATTATAAAGGAGTTTAAACTACCATCGACCAAGGAAAAGAACAAGGTAAGGGGTTTTCATTTCACTCCTTATTCCCGTGAGATTCGTACCATATTTGCCACTATTACCTTTTGTGTGGTGTATGTACTTCCCATAATTGTATTCTTTATGTAATACACATCAATTTATTTGTATTTACATATTCATTGTATGATACCTATTTCATGGGGTGTATGTTTCAAAAGTTACAAAATTGGTAATGGTTTATTTCACAATCACTTCATTATCTGAGGTTGTTTATACGTAATTATCTACTGAGACCTCTTTATCATCCACATCTATGTTTCTTAAAAATGTATTTCAATACATTCTTACTATTTTATAGAATATGGGTTAAAGTCATTTATACCCTTGTTTGGCCTTTAATAAGAAGTTTTTAGAGGAATATTTTCGTCATTTTCCAAACAAGGTCCTTTTTAACCTTTTCGACAAAATTAAGGTAAGAATGTATTTTTTTAACTTATACGGCGGGTGCGGCTATTTTCCACCATTGTAAAATCTTAGAAGCATTCCTTAAAAGATTATAACAATATTTTCAAAGTAAATGTTTAATTTTATAATTATGTGACATTTAAATGATTTCAAAAAAGATACATTTTTCTCAAATATATTTGATTTCATCTATGTCAACATCCTTTGATGTAATTTAAGCTTATTTGAAGTTTATTTATTATGATAAAAAACATCAATATTTTATTAAAGGTTTTTTTATGTGTTTGATCGTGGATGTGTTATTTTTATACCATTCATGGTTTATAGAGAAAGTATTGACATTTCCTATTCTAGTCTTAATACAAATGTTTATGTTATGTTTAAACCTATTCATATGTAGAATGCATTGGACATAATAATTGACGGGTGGAGCCCTATATAGCTCATCGATTCTCAGTAGGTCTCGTGAGACAAACTAGTGTCTTGGCATGAGGCCTTGAAAAAATCTTATTGGTTGTCTGAGAATGAGGCATTGGCTATGTGGTTATGATAGTCTGACATTATGCATTCTATCATTATGAAAGTGGTTATTTTATTTGCATGTGATTATTCAATTAGTAGAATATCCATGTGAATATTTAAATGTCATTATTTCATTTTATTTCTGCAATATTATTTTGAAGTTCAAGTTTAAAGGACTTTTTTTAGTTATACATTGCCTTAAATGATTATTCTTATTTAAAAAAATTTCTGATATATTTTTATCCTTACAGGGCATCTGAGCTCACCTCTTTCTATGTTTTATTTATCCCTGGATGTGAAAAAGTAATTTATGAATGACCTGCAGGGATAGTATGAGTGGATATGAGTGTGGGCTATAGAGTCTATGTTGTTGTAGTTTTCCATTTATGATGTAATGTAAGACTTATGAATGTATCTTGTGATTCCAAGGCTACTAAACTAATCGGTCCATCGAGACTTGATATTTTGTGATCAGTCCAATGTTATCTAAAAATGCACCAACTCTTGGTAACTGGGGTCGGGGTGTGAAAGTTAGATCCATCTCATCCGCATAATAACTTTTTAAATCCTACATTTCAAATCATCCATGTCTTTGGCGTTCTGGAAAACAATTTGACACATTTTTTCTCTCACTGTGATCCCATTTTGGGGACCCTTGAACAACATTTGGCTCGGAAGCTCAGATTATTCTTGCTATTATTGTAGGGACCAGCCTTTGTGTGGTATAGGAGTATACAAGCATGGTCAGTCACAGTGTGGGAAGATATTCGTCAGTTTGGAAAGACATTCATAAGATTTTTATCTTCTAGTATAACTCAATAATATAGAAGATAGAATTCATTAACATAACAAACTAAAAAACAATGCGATAATTAAGGGGAATCATATTTCATTTTTTGGGTGAAAAAATTAACATAATAACTAAACGTACCGCTCCCTCCAGAAGAATTGTTTTATATTTATGCAGAAATCATTGTGAAAAGTTACACACAATACTAATCAATGTCCAATAAAAATGAGGGTTTCAATAAATTTTAAAAATTTGTCAACATGTTGAAAATCTATAATAGATACCATTGTATAATCCCAAGTAATTTTATCAACATCGGATAGGAGAATAGTAAAATAAGAGGCCACTACAGTTACACTTTTGAAGGCTCGTTCTCCTACTACTACTTTAAATCATATACCATACCATATGGCACCACCTCCAATGTTTCAACAACATCCCTAGACTCTTCAACACAATCAAGAAATACGAGAGGCAAAAAAATGAGGATATAAAGAATACGTTCTATTAATTTCAATATATCCATCTCCAATGCTACATCATCTCAGTAGGGAAAAAAACATGGCCAAGTTGGGAAATCCCAATTATCCCTTCATGGAAACGGATAAATATCTCTTGAATTATTTTCCCTTCTATATGATGTTGGGTAACGACATCTAGGACTGTTTTGTTTTCAATGACCTATTGTAAATGATGGTAGGATACTTGCAAGTGATGTTGAATAACTCAACTACTCAGGTGGTGAGTTTTTCCTCCACTATTCATGTAGATGAAGAAAAAAATGGATAGAAAATATGATTAAGAATGATTTGAAATTTAAAGACTAGATGAGTAGAAAATGATCAACCAATCTCATTCTATTCTATGATGATAGTTGAAATAACCAAATCTACCTCCTTCAACTTTTAATATAGCACAACCAACATCATCATTATCTCAATCCTATAAATTCTAATCCTCCAAAAGGTAACATGAAAAAAATGATAAGATGAAAATTAATGAATATGAGACTATGAAAAAGACAAACAGTTTTTTATTTAGTGAACATTTTCATGTTGTTCCAAAAAAACAGGCAGCATACCAACAAATGATACAATAAGATTCAATGCATCAGGTGGAATCTTAATTAGAAGGAGAGTTAGTTATACTTTCTATTAATTTTATTATCTTAATGGATAACTTATAATGTGATGATTCTGATTATGAACCCAAATTTTCCACCCTTAATTGGGGAACATAGGGAAGAGGCCATCAGAATAGAGGTTACATATTAGGATGCAATCATGCAAGAAGTCCATATTAAACTACGACCCTACTCGAGCCGTATACACAGACAAAACATGTGAAAGATCTTTCCAACATACATAGGTAGAATAATTAAATTCTTCCACACATGATAGGATCTTATATGACATAATCCTCCTAAAAAATCTGTTGGAGGATATGTCATCACTTGATCAACATAAGCATATTGGCAGACCCAACTGACTTAATCCACCAAGAGAGGAATCACTTCTCACTCTATCTCTAAGTAATGGTACATCTACATCAAGAACATTAGATACTAATGTACATATAATAGAACACCCCCATACTAGGAAGTGTGGACCTATTGTTCATAAATATGTTTTCTTGAAGAAAATATCCCATGTTCCATCCAAATTACCAATCTTGGATGCTTTGAGTTTATCAAAAGATCTTTGTAAAGGAATTATTGAGGCCTTATTAGTCCATCAAATGATTGAAGTCGATGTTACTATTGTTGAATTATAGTGTAATGAGAAGGATCCTGCATAATACCTTGGTGTCATTTCATTAACTGGCTAGGATGAGGATGCAGTCATACAAGGAGAAGTTAGAAAATATAATTATTATTTTTGGATAAATGACATTGATATCTGATGAGTTTATATTAGCAATGGCTCAGGAGTCATCATTATTCTGGTCCAGACACATCACCAATTGGGTCTCAACTAATCTCACATATCTCCTTCTACACTAATGTAACAAGGTAATGAAAATATTGAGAAACATCCTCTTTTCAATATAACACTCAGAAATCAGATTGGGGATCTCATGTCTAACTCAGAGTTCATGGTTGTTCAATAGGATTCAACATTCAATTCCCTATGGGGAAGACCTTGGCTATATTAGTATGCATCCATTCCTTATTAATATCACCAATGACTGAAATATTTCATCAATGGTTAAATTAAGATATTTTAAATTGAAATGTTCGCATTCAAATAATGTGTGTCATAATACATTATGGTATGGTTTTTCAATAAGGAAAAAACAATACATTACTAATAGTCCATCCCATACTAATGCCTTAAATGATCTGAAGAAGATCACAGTTACCACATTCCGGATGTTTGGCACAAATTACATGCTTCCCACTCATCAAATCGAAGGGGTGGATCCGAATTCAAGAACACGATCAATGAATTTTGTTATGAAACTTACATTATGTTATCTAGACAGAACTGAAGAAGTTATCGGCTATTTGATTAATAATGAAAACACGAAAGAAAATTTCATCATTCCATCACCAAATCTTTAATAATGATTTTTTCGTTCATATGGGAAAGAAGAAGTTATTATGGAAAAATCAGAATGTGGTGAGGCTCCTTCTAAATCACTCTTTTCCGATTATAGAACTCAAAATTTCCTATTTCCATTGATTCAGCCAGAAAATATTACATCATATTGAGGACACTCAAATGGAAACTCCCTTATTCCATTGGAGGAACTTACATTTCCACCTACTCCACATGTAGATGTAAAATAAGTACATATTGACAAATAATAAGAAGAGGAACACCTCAAGGAAACCCCTATAGCATTTTAGGAAAGAGTCACCACAACTATGAATGAAAATGGAGTGAAAAACCTGGGATGAAAAGAAAATCCATGAACCACTCTGATTAGTGTGACCATGACACTTGAATAATATGAGGTATGTACCTATTCCAAAACAAATAATGAGACATGATTTGATAGAGTTACAATGAGATTCCAACCCTCAATATCGAGGTGGCTATAAATCAGATGGGTTTTCTATATGAGCATTAGAGATATAAATATTTATCTATAAAGGCACACTGAAATCACACCTCCATTATTGAGGTTGAAGTGGATAAGATATTCAAGGATGACTTCATATGGGAGGTAAAATATCCAAAATGGTTAGACAATATAATCCCTATAAAAAAGAAAAATGGGAAAATCCTAGTCTTCGTTGAATTCAGATATATCAACTAGATGTTTCCAAAATATAACTTCCTAGTTCAAAATATATAACTCTTTATGGATGTAATGGATAGTTATAAAGGCTTCTCATTTATCGGTAGCTATTTTGGATATAACCAATTCTTGATGGCATATAAGATGAAGAGACCACAACATTCAGATCCCCCAAGGAGTGTTCTAATATCTACTGAATAATTTTGGATTAAATAATGATATAGACACAAATCAAATTTCTAGGCATTACAACTTCAATCATTTCATATGGATGTTTGTCAAATGTTACATTTATTATCTGGTGGTAACATTCTAACAACATTCTGATCACTTGGATGACCTAAAAAACCATCATACACGATGATTGAAAAAAAATATTGATGATGAACCCCATGAAATACGATTTTGAGGTATCATTATGGATTCTTATTGAATTCATCATATTCCATAATAGAATCAAAGTGGATCATGAAAAAACTAACGATATCCTTAGCATATCACCTTCTCAAAACCTTAATGATTTAATAGGAATTCATTAAATCATTGACTACATCTAGTTCTCCCTAGCCTATCTGACTGTCAAGTGTTTTCCCATAAAAAATTGATGATGACGGGATTCATGTATCAGTCGACCAATGTCTTTAAAGAAACAATTAATACCATAAATATGTACCTTTTGAGACCATCATTATTGTTGCCACCTATTAATGGAATGTTGGTCATTCTATTTATAATGAACCTGCATTGATCACTAGGCATCTTTCATGAACAAAAGAACAATATTGGAAATGAAAATAGACTCAATTATCTCATTCAAAACATGGTCGACATCCAGACTCTGTATTAAAATTTTGATAAGATCTTAATGGAATTAATCATTGTGTTTTAGAAGCTACAAAACTATATCTGGAACCCTGAGGCCCCCATGGAATCCATCCATACCATGATCATATACTTCATCAATTATCCTATGTTTATAGGGAATCTAGCATGGTTGGATTTTATTCTGCAGAAATTTCATAAACAAACTTATGCCCCAGAAATTAGTTAAATTCCATTCCTTGGATGATTTCGTTGAAAAACACCCATCTACAAAAAATCGTTGCTAAGTACTAAATTTCCAATTAAAGTGGTAATATATATTATAGATAACCCCCAAAAATTGGAAATATATTTCAATGGTTCATCCTGAATTTCAACATGTAGGATATTGGAGAACCCTAAGCTTTATGAAGTTAGGTTAGGGGTCTTATTCATTTCCCCAGAAAGGGTAGTCTTGCCATTCTCATTACAACTATCAGAAATTTGATCCAACAATGACGCAAAAAATGATGCCATAATTGTAGGTATATGACTCACACTCCAAATACCGTTGAATCACCTTGAGGTCAAGGTAGAATAATATTTGATATTTAAACAGGTCAATGGGGATTGAAAAATCAAAAAAACAAGAACTAATCACACTTCTTGACAGTTTACAAGGTTTAATGAAAGATTTCCCCTCAGAATCAACATTGACTCACATCCTATAATAAAAAAGTTCCCAAAATGATGAATTAAAAAATGCATCCATAACATTTGTAGACCAAGATTGGGGTATAAACATCAAACACATTTTCCAACACATAATTTTCTCCCCTTTTGATCGAGTCATAATAAAAGAGATAAATAAAGTTATCCCTATCATAGTGCCATTTGGTCCTACCACTATGTGGATGAATCCAATTGTGTATTACCATTAAGACAAATTAATCCCACCAAAAAGAGATATAAATGAACAAATATGATGGTTAGAAATGATGATAACTCTTTATGATGGCCCAAATCACCCAAAAGTCCTCTACAAAAGAGGCTTTGATGCAGTCCTCAGATGTATCGATGAATAATGTACGGCAGCTATTATGGATGAAATACATGGTAGATAATCTATTTCACATAGCTCTGTATAAATGATTTAGCACCAAATTTCAATTCTTGGACACTTCTGGCCTTCAATGAGACATGATTTCATGGAATTCACCAAGAATTTTAGTTATTTTCATTTTCATTCCAACATAACTCATCAACCCCTAATGTTGAAACATATATCCAAGTATTCATGTCCATTTAAAATATGGGGGATTTATTTTTGTTCCATAACCTCCATCCACAGCCAAGTAGTTCATGAACATTCTTACTCCTACTGGTTTATTCTCTAAATGGGCTGAAATAATACCTCTCAAAAAATTATGGGCCAAAAAAAATTTCCATTTTGTGAAGGAAAAATTAATTATCATATTTGGTGTTCCCCATACAAGATTGATGGACAATTCCGCCAAAATTTATTTAGCTAATGTACCAAATATATATTAGGAATAAAATAAAAATGACATCATTTATCCCACAATCATGCAGTCTCTAATGGATATATAAAAGACTTTAAAATATCCTTTTGATCATAATCTATAAGATGGTGGATAAAGATAAAAAATATTTCTTGAAAATCACATTCATGCCTTAATGAATTATTAAAAAACAACCCGTACTACATCACAGATGACCATGTACTCGTCAACATACAAAAAAATCAATCATATCTGTTGACATCTAGTTGGAATCACTACATGTCTCCATATGTGATCATCTATACGCAGATGAAGAATCCCAAAAATGGCTGGATGGATTTGAGATAAAAGAGGAAAAAATATAAAAAACATTCCAAAACATGGATTTTTCCTAAAATTTGAGAGTGAGATATTTGAATAAAAAAGTCCACCTATGTTCATTCCTCCAAGGAGAATTGATTTTTTCCCATAGGAATCCAATAATACCATGAAATATTCCTTAAAAAGGAGTTGAAATGGGACAAACCTTATTCCATAAACAATAACTACTCCAATGTAGCTTATTAATTGATTTTAATTCATGGAGAAATAATTATTACATAGACCAATGAAAACTTCATAAAAAATATATCACGTAATCACATTTTAAACATCCTAATTGTAGGACATTATACTGAATAACACTATATACATACCAACTGAATGATGTTAAATAGTGAAGTTGGTCTATTGAAAAACCATAAAAAGATTAACATATTTTTTGTTCCATATGATGTTAAAATATGTGGCATCATCATCGTTTTCACATAAAAATAAACTACATGACATGAGGTCTAGTCATATGAACAAAAACATCAAGACCCCATTATTCTTCATCACAAGACATTATAAAATATCATTAATGTCTCCTTCCGTTGACATTAACATACTCTAAAATACCATGAGATGAAAATCTCTATAGTCCATCAATTATGAGGAAGAAATGTTAGGAAGCTCCCATGCATAGGCCCCACATACATCATTGTCACTCAATAATTGCATATGGGACCACTTTTATATGTATAAGCCCCGAAATTTTAATTTCATTACCATTATATAATACATTTTATGGCTAACATCTTCATCATATGATGGTAAACAACATAATATAGTCAGGAACTACATGTGTCTTGATTTTAATTACAGTGAGATACATAGTGATGCCCAGATCACAAGTCATGGGTCTAACCGTGCCCATATTGAAAATTTATTTTCTCCCTATTTATGAACTAGTTCAATACATGGAAATTTTACAATACATATAGATTGATTTTCATTACAAATAGATTTATAGTGACACCTAAACCTCAAATTTTGGTCATAGTCATTAATCTAAAAAATTTTAAAAGACGCATTCCCTACGTCTGAATACTATTTATATTGGGAACCATTCATGAATTATGTGTTCCTAGATTGTCATTATAATTTGATATTTAGTGATTCCTCGATCTCTAATCCTGGATCCATCCATGATTTAGGAAAATAACCCCCCTTCCATTTCCCATTTCATAAATCTAGTCTAAATAGGGATACATTACAAGACATATGGAAATATTTCCATTAAAACAGGTTGTTTGATGATACCTAGAATTCATATTATAGTAACAACCATTAATATGGAAATTATCAAAATCCACATTCCCCATAGGAAAGACCGACCTACATGGGGGAAATTCAGATGGACTATAAAATTCATGATTCTTACATATATGAGATACCTGGTGACATGTAGATCTCAAATATTGAGTCTTGCATCAATAAACAACTCCCACACTCTTTGTGTACAAATCATACCAACATAATGAATATATTCATAAACTATGTATGCCTTCATTCTAACCCTAGAATGATATGATGTTAATCCCATTACCAATACAATGGTATTTCCAAAATATTTTATTCCATCCATATTGATCCATATCCATCATTATCGCAAGATGTTACACCTCATTGGATAATAAATAACTTTGTATAGCTTGATTCTCATCCCAATAAGATTTATTGTGATGTCTGGATGTTATCTCCTAACCCATCTACCACATAACTGAAATGATCACATCATTAATTTCTATTACCATTTTTCGATAAAATAACCCTTTACCATTCCCTATTTCTTACACTGATAAATGATCATGTGGGCTTAGTAGTTTGGTAATGGAGTTATTCTCATAAATAAGGCGTATTAATTCACATTGGGGCTACCATGGTCATGGATATAAAACCATATAAGGTACACTAGATTTCCTCATTGCATGAAAATAATCATCTTTATTTCCCTAAAAACTACATGTTGACTTCTTACTTCCCTATCAAGATATGTTGTGATTCCCAAGTCATACACCTTAGACTAGCCGCAATATTCCTTTTCACCTAAGAATCACCCACATCGATGAATCTTGAGATTAACTACACAGTTCATTAAGAACTACATGTGTCTTGATTTTCATCCAATTGAGATAGAATGTGATGCCTTGAAATTAACCCTAGTCATAGAAACGAGGTACGGAATATATATACCTTTTGTTTCATAAAAAAAATTCCAATATAAGAAATTTGATTTCAGGTCCCTTCATTATGGGGGCCAACATGGAAATAGATAAGGCCTCCCTTTATTTAGTAGCCAGAACTATAAAAGGGACTTACAACTCAGGGATAATATTGATCTAAACACTTCCTTTCGACTTGGAAATATCCCTTCAACACCTTGTACATCCAATATTGAACAATTTAATATATTCATTATAATTCATTAGTTACCTATAATAGAATGTATGACACATGAGAGGTATTTTTTATAACTAGGTTGTAATATGACCGAGTCGTATTTTCATTAGTTACTCACAAATATCAAATCCTATCCTCCAATGGATGCCACTATTTTTCTATGCAATATGTTCTCCTGTAAGCCTTTCATAAACCAATCCTCAAAAAGGGGTTATCGAATAGAAGAAATTTTACCCTTGAGAGAAAACTCTTCTATCCCTTTAAGCAATGATGATGGTATGATGGAACCCATAATTAAAAATAAGTAGGTATGGATTTATTATTTTTCTAGTTTCATATAACATGATCCAAAAACCTCTAAGATAGTTGTTTACAATTTAATCCCTCATGTCCAATGTATACAGAAAGGACCATGGTATGATAAGACGCCATATCATATAGAATTTCCATGATATAATAGTCCTATACATATAAACTAAAAGTGAGGGGCCCATACATCCATTGATTGGGATAGAACTACATAAAAATACAATTCCCCAGATTATATGGAATTTATGACTAGAAATAACCCTTTCATATTCAGGTACATTTTTTCACAATCCAAACCCTATGCTTGGGGATATCCAAATATATATAAACACTAATTGTATTTTAGAGAGATAAATTAATAATTCTCGGGGAATTCATTTACTGACTATGCTATAATATTCCACATTTTTCTTCCCATAAAATTAACAAAAATTTCTAATCTTTTTAACTTATTGTTGACACTATTGAATATACAGTATGTGCCCTATTTTGAATTTCATATAATAGCCCACAAAACAGGTTTCTCGTCCAAGTGTATATTCTTACTTCGGAGATACCTACTATAACATCATAAAACCCTTTTCCATATCACCCTTTATATCCAAAAGACCCCAAATCACAACTTACAAATTTCTCCCCGCACATTTGAATAAAGTTGTACATTTACAGAAAAATTACCAATAATGTAAGAATCATAAACCTTTAATTCCTAAATAAAGACATTAAATTATATCCCAATAATGACTTTTCTATATGGATTTGAATTACACAACTTTCGGTCTTTATAGTATTACCTTAAATGAAAACTCATATTGTCCTCACTGTCCATAAATTGACCATTTTAAAAAATATTTCCTCATTCAATTGAGTGAAATTCATGTAGGTGTGGTTTCCCATTCATTTCCAATGCCAATATATATATTCTCCTCATCGTCAAAAGTCCCCCTTTGGAAAAACCCCCAATTGTGGTCTTGATACTTCCAAAACATAATGTTCGAGAACCACTAGTAGAATGTCAAAATTCATGAGAATTTATTTTCTTGACTATTATATAATATTCCCCATTTTTGTTTTTAGATGTTTCCCAAAAACAATTGGGGTCTTGTAATTCAAGGGATATCATTATTGGAGAATGCATCACATTCCCTAGGTGTCCTTGCATAAAACAACCCACAAAACTAGTTTATTGATCAGTGGTAACTTCTTCCTTAGGAGAGAACACCTCTATTCTATAATATCATGTTCTAGATAAGGGAACAAAAAAATCATAACTTATGATTCCCCAATACATATTTGAAGTAATTGAGATAATTTTTGGCCCATAAATCTTTATTTTAGTCATTATTTCAAAATCTGTGGTCAAAGCAATACGACCATGAAAACTAACACTCTTAATCTAACATTCATGACATAAAACTATACAATAAAAGACACTCTTTACATTCTATATTGACAACCCACAAAGGTAAATCTAGAGGAATGTTGAGTCTTTTCTCTATAGACCTACACTCCATACAGTTAGATAAATATTGACTTATAAAACGAAATGTAAGAATAAATATTGTTAGGATAAAAAATGGGTGGCCTTAGAAAATTCATTTTCTCTCCCACTAAGTATCTTTAATATTCAGTTTAGAAAAGAAATATAGGGATTACATTAAAAGAATAAAATATTGATGGGTTGTTCATGCGACACTATCAACATTCAAACTATACTCACTTAGCCCTTTAGATTAGGTAAAAATTAGAGTGTTTTACCATCTATTTCATTGTGGTTACATGGGGATAGTACGATGATCTTTTGTTATGCACTACTACAAATATGCCATTTATCATCACAAAAAATGGCCTTTAACAACGCTAGAAAAGTGCTGTTAAAGCTGGAGAGGATAAATGGGGGTCCCCTTTATCAGCGCTTTGTTTTAGCACTTATAAAAGATCCATTTATGAGTGCTTCCTTTATCAGCACTTTATTTTTAGAGCGGATAAAAGACCACCTTTATCAGCGCTTTTAAAAATGCGCTGATAAAAGGTAAAGAAATAAAAAAAATTAAATAAACTTAAAGCAATACTGCCAATTGGGGGAATTTTATAGAACTTGATCTCCCCCATTTATAGTGCTTTTCCACCACCCTACAGTGCCCCACTCACCCCCTCTACCTTTTATCAGTGCTTGCTCCCATATTCCCCCATGCGCACACACCCCTACCTCCGCAAGGATTTTAACTCGAGACCTCCCCCTTGTGCGCCTAAGCCTTTACCACTCCTCTATTTTGATTTGTTTTCTATTTCATGATATCTCTCTCTCTCTATATATATTTTGTTATATCTATTTGTATGGTAATATATATTTATATTAATATATATATAGATATATTAATATATATGTCTATTTATATATATATATATTTAGTTATATTTATTCGTATAGTAATATATATTTATATTCATATATAAATATAGTTATATTAATATATATAGTTATATTAATATATATATAGTTATATTAATACATATATATAGTTATATTAATATATATATAGTTATATTAATATATATCTCTATATATATATATAGTTATTTTTATTCGTATAGTAAGATATATATATAGTTATATTAATATATATATATAGTTATATTAATATATATATTTATAGTGATATTAATATATATATTTATAGTGATATTAATATATATATTTATAGTAATATTAATATATATATGTAGTTATATTAATATAAATATATATAGTTAGATTAATATATATATATATAAATAGGTAGATTAGTATATAGGTATATAAATATTCATATATTTTAATTTTAAAAAAATTGATATTATAAATTATTTAGATAAAGCTAATTTATTACATATGTAAATATATTTCACTACGGGAAAAATGGTTAATAGCGACGGGGTATTTGGGACGGGAATACTTCCCGTCGCAAATACCTTTCGCAAAAGAGTATTTGCGACGGGCAACTATTCCCGTCACAAATAATCTGTAATTTGCGACGGGGTTTTTTAAGCGTCGCAAATGGTTTGGCGCGAAATGCGCACCAAACCACGTGAAGTTAATTTGCGATGGGGATAGAACCCCGTCGCAAATAACCGGTGGCGGTTAAAGACTATTTGTGACGGGGTTGCAGTGCCGTCGCAAATACCCCGGCGGTAGGGGTTATTTGCGATGGGCCCCGTCACAAATAACCGTTTTAATGCCGCCCATAATTAAATGTTGTCAGGGTTATTTGCGACGGGGTCTATCCCCGTCGCAAATAACCAGCGGCAGTTAAAGACTATTTACGGCGGGCCTGCAGGCCCGTCGCAAATACCCCGACGACATGGGATATTTGCGATAGGGCATGTCGCAAATAACCGTTTTAATGCCGCCAATAATTAAATGCGGTCAGGGTTATTTGCGACGGGGCCCGTCGCAAAAATCGTTATTCGCGACGGAAAACCCGTCGCACAAAAGCTCGTTGCAATTAATCCAACCTATAAATACAGCCAACCATTACAATTTTCTCACTCTCAACTCTCAACAGTTCCAATTTGTTCACTCTGAATCTTTTACGACTTTCAGTTGTAAATTTTTTTTTCTGACTTCGAGGATTCAGTTGGTGGTGTTCTACAATTACAGCGGCTCGACATTGACATCAAGTTTAAGGTTTTTATCAGAATTTTAATTTAATATTTATTTTATTTATTATATTTATTTAGTTTAAATTTTTAGAATTTTTTTTGATTTCTAATTAGAAATAATTATGAATAAGTATTAATAATTAATAGTAATTAGCAACAATTAAACACTAATTAATTTAAAATAGTTAGCTGAAATTATAATTAATTAGCAGTAATTATGAAAAATTAAAATTAATTTGAATTAATTAATAATAATTAGAAATAATTAACATTATTTAGTAATAATTTATAATAATTACCAACAATTAGTAATAATTGCTAATAATTAGTAATAATTAATAATAATTCCCAATATTCAATAATTTCCAATATTTGTCAATATTTTTTCCAATAATTACCAATAATTACCAATAATTGCAAATAATTGTCAATATTTACCAATAATTAGGAATAATTACCACTAATTAAGAATAATTACCAATAATTAGGAATAATTACAAATAATTAGGAATAATTATCATTAATTAGGAATAATTACCAATAATTAGAAATAATTACCAATAATTAGGAATAATTACCAATAATTAGGAATAATTACCAATAATTAGTAATAATTACCAATAATTACCCATAATTAGTAATGATTCGTAATAATTACCAATAATTGGGAATAATTACCAATAATTAGGAATAATTACCAATAATTAGGAATAATTACCAATAATTAGGAATAATTACCAATAATTAGGAATAATTACCAATAATTACCAATAATTACCAATAATTAGTAATAATTCGTAATGATTACCAATAATTAGTAATGATTACCATAATTAGTAATGATTACCAATAATTACCAATAATTTCATATAATTAGTAATAATTTCCAATAATTAGTAATAATTACCAATAATTAGTAATAATTACCAATAATTAGTAATAAATAGTAATAATTAGAAATAATTACCAATAATTAGGAATAATTAGTAATAATTAGTAATAATTACCAATAATTAGCAATAATTCGTAATAATTACCAATATATAGTTATTATTACCAATAATTATCAATAATTAGTAATAATTACCATTAATTATCCATAATTAGTAATAATTACCAATAATTACCAATAATTATTAATAATTAGTAATAATTACCAATAATTACCAGTAATTAGAAATAATTAATAATAATTACCAATAATTAGTAATAATTAGTAATAATTACCAATAATTAGTAATAATTAGTAAAAATTACCAATAATTACCAATAATTACCAATAATTAGTAATAATTAGTAATAATTATCAATAATTATTAATAATTATCAATAATTAGTAATAATTACCAATAATTAGTAATAATTACCAATAATTAGTAATAATTTGTAATAATTTCCAATAATTACCAATAATTACTAATAATTTGTAATAATTACCAATAATTAGTATTAATTACCAATAATTAGTAATAATTACCAATAATTAGTAATAATTAGAAATAATTACCAATAATTACCATTAATTAGAAATAATTACCAATAATTACCATTAATTAGTAATAATTACCAATAATTATCAATAATTACTAATAATTGGTAATAATTACCAATAATTACCAATAATTACTAATAATTGGTAATAATTACCAATAATTACCAATAATTATCAGTAATTACCAATAATTACCAATAATTAGTAATAATTTCCAATAATTAGTTATACTTACCATTAATTAGTAATAAATAGTAAAAATTAGTAATAATTACCAATAATTCTAAATAATTAGTAATAATTACCAATAATTAGCAATAATTAGTAATAATTAGTAACAATTACCAATAATTAGCAATACTTAGTAATAATTACCAATAATAAGTAAAAATTACCAATAATTAGTAATAATTACCAATAATTGTCCATAATTAGTAATAATTACCAATAATTACTAATAATTAGTAATAATTGGTAATAATTATCACGAATTACTAATAATTAGTAATAATTAATAGTAATTACCAATAATTAGTAATAATTAGTAATAATTAGTAATAATTACCAATAATTAGTAATAATTATCAATAATTACCAATAATTAGTAATAATTACCAATAATTACCAATAATTATCAATAATTACCAATAATTAGTAATAATTACCAATAATAACCAATAATTAGGAATAATTACCAATAATTATAAATAATAACATTATTACATTATTAGTATATTTTATTATTAATATTAAAATAATATAATTTTCTATATTATATACAATTCTCCTTTCATCTGTGTGTTTTCTGTCTCCACATGTAATATTTGCATTCTTTTTCGAAATTATCAACCTACTCACCAATGGAGAGGTGAAAGTGAATGCAAATATTACACGGGGAGACAGAATGTTAAACACACAGATGAAAGGATAATTTTATATAATATAGAAAATTATATTATTTTAATATTAATAATAAAATATACTAATAATGTAATAATGTTATTATTATATAATTAATATTTATGAAAAAATAATATTAGTATTATTAAAATAATAAAAAATTTATATAATATTAAAATTATCAATATTTGTAATAGGTTTTTGCTTTATTCTCAACATATTCAATTCTTAAAGGGTCAATTTTTAGGTCTATCTCAATAAAAAGTTTGCGTCAGTCATGTATGATGTAAACTCTATAATTATCCTTGCTTGAGTGTTTTTTCTAACAATTTATTCAAAACCAGTAATGCTTTTATATTTTATAGAAAAATATGGAACAACGAGGTCGTCAACAGTCATTATTAGATTACCGCATATAGATAAATCAACCTAGAAATCCAAACGGTTCTGATTTAAATCCATTATATATAGAGGGTGTGGAGACGTTTTTATCATTTGCGTCATCAAATCCAGAATTTGTTTCAGAAGGCAAAATAATATGCCCTTGTAGAAAATGTGCATTGAGAACGTTTGACACGTTTGACAATGTGGGGGGACATCTCTTGCGTTTTGGTTTTCAACCTGATTATGTTTTTTGGTATCAACATGGTGAACGTAGTTCCAGAGTAGGTGATACCAACTTGATTCTGGATCCATCCCGGTTTCACGATTTGGTACATGATGTTGCAGGTTCATCTGTTCAATATACAGAAACTCCGGCTGATATAGCTTCAAATCCTGAGTTGGCACCGTCTGAATTTTATGAGTTGTTGAGGTCTGCTGAGGATGCATTATATCCTGGCTGCAAGATGAGAAAATTAGAAGCACTTGAAAAATTTATGGCTATCAAATCAGATAACAGAATGTCAAACACTGGTTTTGACCAGATATTTTCTTTGCTTAAAACACTGTTACCCGAAGGAAATGTTTTGCCTGCAAATTACTATGAGAGTAAGAGGCTGGTTCGAAATTTGGGACATACTTGTCAGAAGATTCATGCTTGATCAAATGACTGCATTTTATATTCTGGAGAAAATGAGTCATTGGATAGTTGTCCCACATGTGGGAAACAGAGATATAAAGAAGGGAAACATGGGAAGTCTGGTTTGATTCCTGTAAAACAGTTGAGATATTTTCCGCTTACATCCAGACTTTAGCGTTTATTCATGTCTACGAATATAGCGACAATAATGTCATGGCATAAAGGGAATATTTCAACTGATAAAATCATGAATCATCCAGGCGATGGTGATTCATGGAAACATTATGATATAGTGCATCCATCCTTTGCTTTAGAAGCTAGAAATGTTCTATTGGGCCTTTCCACTGATGGTTTCTGTCCGTTCGGATCTTATGATAGTCAATATCCATGTTGGCCTGTTTTTTTACTCTGTACAATTTACCTCCATGGATGTTGATGAAGGAGACATATATCTTTTTGACTTTACTAATTCCAGGACATCCGAAGAAGAATATTGATGTTTATTTGAAACCATTTATTGATTAATTAAGTTTATTGTGGAGTACTGGTGTCAGTACATATGATGTTGCTACGAAACAGAATTTCATACTGAGAGCAGCATTGATGTGGACAATTAGCGACTTCCTGGCTTATGGGATGTTATCTGGCTGGAGTACACATGGTCAGATATCATGTCATTACTATATGGGAGAGAACAAAGCATTTATTCTCATTCATGGAAAGAAACCTTGTTATTTTGACTTTCATCACAGATTTCTTCCAGCTGATCATCCTTTTCACAGGAACAGATCTCATTTTAGAAAAGGAACAGTTTAAAGGGATGGACCTCCGAAAATGCTATCAGGTTCGGAGTTAAAATCAGTTTTATTTTCATTACCTCCCATCACTTTTAGTCCCACAATAATCCAACAGAAAATTTCTGGTTTTGGGAAAGAACAAAATTTGATTAAACGTAGAATATTTTTGGATTTTCTATATTGGTCTAATTTGTTGGTCCGTCACATGTTGGATGTCATGCATATTGAGAATAACTGTTTTGATAATTTTTTTTATACTGTTTTGGATACGCCAGGAAAGAGAAAAGACAATGTAAATGCACGTTTAGATCTTGCCCAAATTTGCAGGCATCCAGAACTGGAACTGTTTGAGAATTTCAAAACAGAAAGGTTACTGAAACCAAAAGCAGCTTATACATCGTCTAAAGAAAACCGTTTATTATTTTGTCAGTGGATTGCAGATTTGAGACATCCAGATGGCTGTGCTTCCAATTTGGGTAGATGTGTAAAGAATGGTCATATTACTGGATTAAAAAGTCATGATTGTCATGTTATAATGGAAAGGATTCTACCCATTGGATTAAGAGTTCTATTGAATTCAGTGATTTTGGATTCCATAATAGACATGTAACATTTTTTTCGGGAAATTTGTGCGGCTACAGCAGATTATGATGCGCTATGAAAACTTGAAGATGATGTTATTGTAATTATATGTAAACTGGAAAAAATATTTACGCCATATTTCTTCGACTCAATGGAACATTTGATGTTACATTTGCCATATGAAGCCAAATATGGAGGTCCAGTACAGTTTCGATGGATGTACCCATTTGAAAGATGCATGCAAAAATTGAAAAGAAAAGTACGTAACAAAGCATCTTTTGAAGGATCTATTACAGAAGCTTATTTGCAAGTGGAAATATATTTTTTCTGCTCATATTATTTTGAATCTGAGTATCCTTCAAAACACAACCGAATGGGGCGGAACGAGAGGAATATTGATGAAATCGACAATCAGTTATCTGTTTTCAACCAGCCAGAGCATGTTTTTGGTGGATTTTATGAACGCTAGCTTTCGGATGATGAACATCACAAAGCTCATATGTATGTTCTGCTCAACTGTGAAGAGATGACATCAGTTGTACTGTAAGTGTTTATATCACTTATTCTATCATTTATGTTATAGTAAATAACTTTGTTTTATAGGTTGTATGATAATCATATAAAGAAAAAAATTCCACAAATTATAGCAACTGCTCTCGAAGAACGCCGACAGAAAAATTTGTCTCAATGGTTTCAAAAACTGGTAACATAAATTATTTATCATTTAGCAACTCATTCAATGTATAGTTTACTATATTGATAATTATTTCAAAAAATTTCAGGTGTCTCAACATGCTGATAATGTTGACAAACGGCTGTGTATATTTAGTAACCCACCTTCCAAACTTGTTAAAACTTATAATGCATATGTGGTGAATGGATTTCGATTTCACACACATGCATATGAGGAATAGAAAAAAACAATGAACAATGGAGTTAGCTTGAGAGGATCACATCATCGAGAAAATGAAGTTGAATTTTATGGAATACTTGATGAAATCATTGAACTCTGTTATCTTGGATAACATTACATAACCATGTTCAAATGTCGGTGGATGGATATAGAGAGAGGCGTGCATGTTCATCCGACTCGTGGAATCATCGATATTAAATATAAAAGTGTTCTCATATTAAATGAACCATTCTTATTGGCTCAACAAGCGCATCAAGTTTATAACGCAAAGTACTGTGCTACATCAAGAGAGTTGACTGATTGGTGGAGTATAATAAAAATCAAAATTCGAGATAATCAGTTTAGTCAAAGTGATTATGCTTTCACTGATGTGAAAAGAATTGATGTTTTTTAAGAGAGTACTCCAAATCAATATTTTTTACAAAGAGACATGAGTATCGATGACGACACCCCACATTTAAGAGTCGGTGATGACGATGATGTTAATGATGTCACATATGAATTTGAAATGGTAAGAGATGAAGCAACTGGAACTCGAATGGATATCGATGATGTTTGGGAGGAATATGAAGATGACATTGAAATATATGAAGATGATGATGAAGATGAACACTGATAGAACTCCATGGTAGTTATATACAATCAAAACTAATATATATGTATATATAATAGTAATTATGAATTATTTTCTAACAACATTAACATTTTCTATTTCAGATGGACGACGACACATTTCGTGAGTTGGCGGATGCTGACCTGCCTTTTGATGTGGATGAGTTGCTGGCAGATGACCCTTAGCCTGCAGGTGCTCCAGGGAGTACGTGGAGTGGGCGCGGTCTTGCACGATTGATGATTCCTGACCCTGTCCCCGAGCGACGTCCACGTCTTGGGTTTGATCCATGCACACGGAGGTGTAATAACCTGTGTGATAACCTGTGGATTTGACTATGATTTCATTAATCTATTCACATAATAAATGTTTATTATTTTTACAGTTTTCTTCATATAGCAGTCAGACAGGGCATCACTATTTTGCGCAACTATTTCTCTCATCCTTGGACCACATGGGAGCAGATTCCCATTGATGTGCAGCAGGCCATGTTCGGCCATTGGTTGGTATGTACGTAAATAAATAATTTTTATTTTGAAAAATATTTCATTTCTAACTTGATATTTTGATTTATTTGTACGGTTTATGGTATCCGATCGAGGATACCATGCGTGATGCCATCCACGAGGCATGAGAGGTGGCCATGCGTGATCGATTTCGTCAGTTTTTGACCAATTTAAGAAAAGCCACCATGAAGAAAGCATGAGTGTCAAATTTTGATGTGTCATGTAGAGCACACCGACTAGAGTACATTTCATCCCATGTATGGGATGGATTATTGCGCACTGGTTGAGTGATGCCTTTCAGAGGAGATCATCGGTGGGGAGGCAGAATCGGGGGAGACAGGAGGTGACTCATTGAGCTGGGAGTTGTACTTTATGTACTCATAGACAGCATCTGGTACGTACATTATTTATAAATATTTTATATAACTATAAATATTAACAGTTTATTTTTTATTCTTATAGGCTGTCGAACACCCGGATATTACGGAGTACGACGTATATCGGAGGATGTATAGTAATCCTGCTACTGGGGAGCTCAGAGGTGATCGTCAGCGTCACATCATGGTCAGTATTATTTGTTTTCAAGTTTATAAATTAACTTCATATAATATATTCACAATTTTAATTTTAAATTGCAACTACATGAGTCATATGAGGCCGCAGCGTCACAGACCCGGCCTGAGAGTCAGGCCGAGTCATCAGATCAGACCACTGGCCGTCAGTTTGATGAGGCGGCATGGATGCATGCCACCTAGTATGCCTTCGAGAAGGGCCAGGTAGTAGGTATCAACTCTCGATTGACTCCCAGAGATTATTATGGCAGTGCTGCGATGTCGGCGTCCAGCTCGAGAGGAGCTCGTGCATCTTCTTCTGCTACACAGTATGAGTATCAGTTGCGATCTTAGACTGCACTGATAGAGAGTCTCTGACAGGAGCAGGAGCAGATGCGTCAACAGCTGCAGTAGCATGAGGAGGAGCGTCGACGTCAGCAGCAGTTGTACGAGGAGGAGATGAGTCGGTGGCAGCAACAGCATGAGGAGCAGATGGAGTACATGTGCCGACTCACTCATGCTTTAGGGATGGAGTTTCCTCCACCAGCATCTGCAGATCCCCCCTCCCCCTCCCCCCCTCCTTCAGATTAGAGTTTGTTTTTATGTTATAAAGTTTTTTAAATCAAAATTTGAATTTTTTTTCTATTCATTGTTTCTTTCTCATTATAAAATATTAATAACATTATATTTTGAAATAACAATATTAATATGAATAATAATATTATTTATATTTCATAATATTAAATTATATATATATATATATTAAAATTTTATAATATTATAATTTAATTAAATTTTTTGTAATATTAGTATTATTTTAATATTTGAATGTAAAATAATTCTATTATTTTTATATTAATTAAAATAACTTATTAATATATTTTTATTTATGAATTATAATTCTAATATTATTATATTAATTAAAATCATTTATTATTATATTATTATTTTTTATTTTGGAATTATAATTCTATTAATATTATATTAATTAAAATAATTTATTAATAATTTATTATTTTTATTTGTGAATTATAATTCTATTATTATATTAATTAAAATTATTTATTAATATTTTATTATTTTTGATTTTTGAATTATAATTCTGTTATTATTATATTAATTAAAATAATTTATTAATAATTTATTATTTTTATTTTTGAATTTTAATTCTATTATTATATTAATTAAAATAATTTATTAATTTTTTTTATTTTTGAATAATAATTGGATTATTATTATATTAATTACAATAATTTAGTAATAAATTTTTATAGTTTTTGCGACAGGATACTATGCCCGTCGCAAATAGTATTATTATTATATTCATTAAAATAATTTATTAATTTTTTTTAATTTAAAAAAAAAATACTAATTGCAACAGGCCAGTCGTAAAAACGATTTTAAAAAGTTTTCACCAATATACGAACTAATATTTGCGACGGGAAGTATCGTCGTCACAAATAATACCATTAGCAACGGGCCCGTCGCAAATAATTGTTGTTGCGACGCCGTTTTCCACGACAGGCTATTTGCGATGAGCCCCCGTCACAAAAGCCTATTAGCGACGGTATCCCGACGCAAATGCCCCATCGCAAATGCCATTATTTCCAGTAGTGTTTTATTGTTTATATTTATAATTAAATTTTTAGGTGTGAATATATAAAAAATATGTATATATTGTAATATATTTGATTATAAATAGTAGTGCATTATAAAACACGATGAAATTTCAAAGACATGATATCAATATCAATGTAATACCTTGGAATAAATTCAGTCCCCACCATAAAAAGGCAATAATACCCCCATAAACGAGGCTAAAAATCCAAAAAATTTCAAAAATCGGGGTACCCCGAGTAAGAACTCAGTTTTGGAGGCATTCTGGGCCAATTTTTCCCACGAAAAAACCTTTACTCGGGCTATCCCAATAATAGTGATGTAGAGCACATCGCAAGAATTGATTTGATATGTGGAAGAGATCAAACGGACACCCAGATCAAATGTTATGGCTGTTTAAAGTTCGAGGTGCGTTTTCAACATATTTTGGATCTTTTTTTAATTTTTTTTAATTTTTTTAGTCTTCAAATTGTTATTAAATGTCTATTACTCCATAATAATTAGAAAATTATTAATTAAAAATATTTTATTAATTTTTTTATAATCAATTTTCACTAAATATCTTATATATAAATTATATTAACTGTAAATGTATATTTATACTTATATAAAATATATTTAAAAATTATATATTATATTTATATCTATATAAAAATATTTATATATTTATATATTAATATATAATTTTTAATTAATTTTTTTTATGTTGACCCTTTATCAGGGCTTATAAATGCCCCCCTTTATCAGCGCTACTGAAAAAGCGCGGATAAAGGGGGTCCCTCTATCATCACTAAAAAAGCGGTGATAAAGGGGGTTCCTTTATCAGTGCTAAAAAAAGCGCTGATAAAGGCACCCCCCTTTATCAGCACTTTTTCGTTAGCACTGGGAAAAACTGTTTTTGTGGTAGTGATGATAATCATTTTTAATAATATGGTTCAATATATGAATGGAAATTTGGATAAAGACATAAATGAATTTGAACAAAAAGACCCATTTTAATTAGAATCATAAAACACATAGGAACATCTAATTTTCCGAGCCTATTCTCAAAATTTTATAGTTTTTTTTTCAATAGAATATTTGAGAAGTTGAACTGGACCATGTGAGGCTATGGTATCTTTATAAAGCTCATCCATTTTCATATTAAAAGCCCACTCAAGTTTATAATGTTTCTCCTATTCGACCACAACAGCTTCTCTCCTCTATGTTGAAGCTTCTTTCACTGATCTATGACGTTGAACTAAATGTTCCCCAGTAGAATGGGATGACACTTTATGGTACATTATTTTAATAGACCCAAAATCGTGATAATCAATGAAATATTCCTCATTGTTGGAGTTGATAACCTCATCTTGGATCACATTAGATCCCTGTTCAATAAACTAGTTTTCTTATTTTTCCTCATCCTACTAGGACCTTTTCTCATACTCCCTTAATTGAATGATTACTCCCACCATACCAAGTATGTCATGATAATCAATATTGAAAAATCCTAACTTGGAAATATTAAATTGAATTCAAAGAAGTTATGAAGGCACATCTTTAGGAGGCGTCTCACCAACTGTCTTCGAAATATCTTACCAGACGAGAATGAGTGTAGGGGGAAAAGCATCGTGTACTTATGATTCAGAGTTAGAACTACATTCATAAGGAGATAAATAATAAATTATTAGTACCCTTAATGACCCACCTTGCTCTACTCCAATCGAGGTAGTTCTAGCCTCACCTACAAATGCTATTAGAGATGGTTTATAAACCCTCATATAAATCCCATTTGTCAAGGTTGATAAAAATGAAGTGAAAATAATGCTCTATGTTATCATTAGATGATAAAAAACTTGAGGTGGTGGTAAAAAAACTAAAATATTTAATGGAACTCACTCATGATTAGATCTATTGGAAGAAATGGTACCTCTCTCGCACCCCTAACCTTAACTCTATGGGTCAAGACTTCCTAGCTAGGAGCATCCCCCTGAGTCTCCTAAGCACCCAAAATCCAAGACCCCCAAGAATTCCCCAATTTTAGATTCTCAACAACGTCACCTTTGACAAATTATTTGTGTGGATTTTGATTCCCTATTATAGAATGAATTTGGTGATATTATATGCAGACAAAGCTTCCCAAGATGATCCATGATATGAAACATTAAGTGAAATAAAATCAACTATGTTTGAAAACATTTATGGACTATAAAATTCATAATCATCCAATTCCTTTAATAATTGTTCAATGTACTCAATTGAACCTAGAATATAAGTTCTTTGATTAATTACATCCTTTATTTCATGATATATAGAATTAATCCTATCAATATCATCACTATTATGGTTATTTAAGGCATGTTTATATGATTTTGAATTGGCTTCACTGATGATTTCCTCTACTAACTAGTTCGTAAGAATATCATCGTCATACCCCATAGAGTCATGGTCAACATTAAACCCTCATCAGATGATCTAATATCCTTTTCATTAATTTATGGATTGAAAAAATTGATTATAATAGTTTCCTCAAGTGTTGAAAACAAATCTGATATATCATGAGGAATAAAACGTTAGATACAACACATGACAAACAAAATGAATGTATTTGGCATTAACATAACCTTATTACCCTTAAGTGGAAGTAGGGTAATACACAAACTCCCCTCTTGATACTACATCTATATAGATAATGGATTCATATAAAATAATCTATACCTCCCTTGGTGTATCCTTATCAATCCTTAAGGACCGGTATGATATCCATTAAGTGAGGATAGTGATGCTAGTTTTAAAAATAATAATCAATGTCAGAAAGGTAGGTAACAAAAGTTGTAATATCGTATTACATCATAAATATTTACGATGACACATTCATCAGACCAACTTGATCATACTATTTCACATTCACTAATGAGATAACAAAGATCTGGTAGCAACCATCTTAGTCATTGGGACGTAAGGTAATGGTTGAGGAGTTCTCTCTGCCATCAAATCCATCAAGTTCCTCTAACATAGAAATAGTTCTATTAACTAATGTACTTCATCCACCATCACAATGGGGAACTTTCAGGGACATATATTGTTTGCCCAAGCTCCTCTATTACCACTCCTTATCCACCTTCTACCATTCTGAGAATGAAAATTAAATATTCTCAAGTTTAATGATTGTGAGTAGAAGAGAAATAAATGAATGAAGAAAAGATAAATTCATTATCAAGGTAACTATAAATGTCTCATTTCACACCAGGATGAACAGTTACACCATCAATCAACCCTCAGTCTAGCATGTCAGGAACTCTCTTTAAGGTAACTACTTTATCTTAATTTGCAAATTTGAAAGCCTTTAACTCCTAGATGTACTTCCTTACATCATACAAATTATTGTTTCGATAGAGATAAGATAGTTCCCTAATATCAGACATCTTTTGGATTTGGAATCCTAAATTGAAGAAAGTCCCATGAATCAATGACATCACAACTCATGTTATACATGAATTGGATCTCTAAGAGGCACACATAGCTTGGATCCAACACAACTATCTGTGAAGAAGACCTAATTCCCATGGATTGAGAATCCTATTTAGGCCACCTTTCTCTTTCATAATGTTGATGGGACCCCAAAATGTGACTTTTTTTGGAAGTGGGGAATCGACTGCCTTGGTGCTAGATGTGTTTTCTTTTCAACCATATCCTACATGGTGTCCATTGTCGGAAAATGATCTGAAGGATCTGATGCCTCTACTTCATCTTTGACTCTGTAGATTTTACCAAGAATACCATGTCCAATGGTTTTCATGGACTCCACCTGATAAAGTATTTTGGAGAATTTTCCCTAAGGGTATGATAAAATCCATGCCTTGTCATATTCGCCATCCACCCTAATCGATGCCTTTACTGGAGGAATCAGGATTTTCATTTTGGACACAAATTCTACTATCAAAATCTATAAGTGTTGGGATACTATCAAATACTTCTCATTCCTAAAATGTGTATAGTGAATGGTACTTATTTTTTCAATACATATAACTTATGGATCAAAATGATAAGTATAGTAAGCCTCGCAAATGAATTCACTCTCAAAATAGGCCACGAATACACTATCCCAGAATTCTATCATGAACTATATAAAGATGTAATTATTCTACCTACAATAATATTTAAATGTTTCATTTGGTGGGTAACCATATGGAATGAAATTAAAGTCTCTAGATATATTCATTTCCCTCGACACATCACTATGCTTCACGTACAGAGGCTAAATACAAGAGACATTCTGAACAAATGGGAAGTATCAGCTGTAGTGTATTTTAATCAAAGTCATAATTGAATTTGAGCTAAAATGTGTATCACTCCAGCCCCGCAACACACATAATGGCCCTTTAATTTTAAATATGGTCTTTCCATTATACTCATTAAATAAAAAGTGATAGATCCCGTCCATAATAGTGGCATCCAACCCTATGTACTTCCCAACTACTAATTTGGATGTGATGAAAAAACCCTAGCCACACACCGCCATCAAAGTCACAAAATTGGAGTAGATAAATTCATATCAACATTTCAAGGATGAAAACCTGGTGAATCCTCACATTGATCTTCTGATTTACCTTGTAACTCTAATTATTATATTCAACATTCTCTAATGTGAGCCCAAACATGCTCGAAGAACCCCTATTCTATACATTGAGGAAAATTATAGGGAATTTACAAGTAGAACCCTCTCCTATAGACTCTAATAAAAGATTAATTTCATTTTCATGCAAGGGTGTTATCCCTAGGGTGTGGATTGTTTTCTCCCTATTAATTATTTGTTATCATGAAGAGATCATGGGATAATGCTGGTGTCCTCTCATCATCATCCCATGTTGACATTGGTGGGATAAAATCGTCATAGATTTCCCCAATAATGGGGACCCCATAGATATGGTAGGCCTCGCACAAGATGATTCTAGATTACCCACAGATCATTTTAATGTAATTTTTATACAGTCTCTAACATCTTATAAAATAAGGGATGATGTCTATGTTATTATATAAATATGTACGTTCAACCAAAATTGACTAAAAACAATGAACATAATGTGGATCTTTTTTAATTTCTTTGAATTTTGGTCAACCTAGAATTCCCACATCCACTCAGGCCTAACTCCCCGACAATAGAATAAGTCCCAACCTTCATTCTCGCTATGAGTTTGTCCTCTCATTGATGCCTGAAATTTTGAGTTGTAAAAATGAGACCGCAAATCTTTAATATGATTCTTCATATTACAAGTGCATCCATTGTGATGAACAATTCAGACTATATGTCCTATTCCATGCATAATAAGAATACCATTTGAAGAGATATTACATGTAGAGAAGTCGATGTGATTCATAAACCACGAATCTGGGATGTATTTCATAAACTCTGTAATATGAGAATCCCTCGGAAGTTTGTCCCTATATTGAATAATTTTTTCATCTCATGGATGATCACATTGATATTGTATCCAGTAATTTTCCCAATCTAGTAGAGTAGATTCAATGTTATCATACAAATCAAGCCTGATGGATTTGATCATTTTTGTTTGGACCACAGTATCTTGCTCAATATCTTTTATTGAAGAAGCCATTGAACAAATTCAAGAAGACAACAATTTCTCTCAATAAGATAAAATATTTATTTATGAAATTTCATATTTAAAACTAGATGAATTAAAAAAAATTGGAAATGGAATGAACTTGAACTGGTCCCTCGATAGGGGTTCCCACACAGGTCCATCGACATGTGTTTCCCGCATGGGACCCTCGAAAAAGATTCCTGTGCTGGTACCTAGATTAGATGGATTGACTCGGATCTTCTCCAAGGTAACTCCATGTGTCCCCATCACTTGGGTAAATTTACATTGGGATAACCTTCAGGTTATCTTTAAAAAAGAAATGGGAAATCATGGTGGATTTAGGAGGATGACCGACTCAATAAGAGAGAAAATCCAATACTCCAAATGTGAGAAAACTACAAAGGGGAGTCTGTATTTATAACCACTTATGGCTTGCATCATTTTACTATACCGATGCCATGTTCCTACCACCTTCTTTGGAAATCATACATCATGGACCTACACAAATACCCTATGGGATCCACCAATTTAGTCTTTCAGATTCATTTCCCCCATTTTGTTTTACATAAGGACTATAGCATATTTTTTGTAGGATCCAATCCAAAGGGGGTATTTTAAAGAAATCCCTTTTTTATCAAATAGGATGAAAATATTATGAATATCTACTTGATCATGTTAAAAGGAAACTTGAATAAAATCTAAGCACATTCCCAAATCAACTAATGTGCACAGTCCCTTGCATGTTAAAAATGTGGCTCTACTACCTTGAGTGAACCAATGTATCTAGACACCAATACACAAGAACCTTATGCCATGGACCCATAAAGTCATTCTTTTTTTTTTCTAGGGAGCCCTATTTTCCAATAACGTTGACCCCACAACTACTCAATTGAACAACAAATAAAATTTAATAAACCCCCAAAGAATTGATTGCATAGAAACATCACCTAAGTACCCCAAATTTTATTAGGTAGCTCAAGAAAACCTAAGAGAATAGAAAATTAAAAAGGTTAAGTAATATCAATATCCCTTTGGGGTATAAAATACAATAACCATATTTGAGGACCCTTATTCAATAACATGAAGTCACCTTTGAAAGGCCCCTTCCTTAAACTAGTACCTACTAAAAACCCTTTTTGGGACACTAGAGGAGACCAAGGGTTCCTGGAATAAGGCCTAATTTTATTTTTTTCCCCTATGAAGAATTTCTTGTGGTATCTATAGAAAGAACATGCCTCCCACATAAACAATTCATTTTAAGTTTCTCCCTGGCCCTGTGTAGAACACCTGTGCGGCACACACTCTCTAAGAACCTAAGCCCATGACCTACACAAGTATCCCTTTAATCCATCCATAGTGCCATATATAAAAGTGATCAACTCCCCTTGGCTCTATTTATTTTAATAGACCACTTTCAAAACTCCACTGCGACCTCCAGATTTCAAATCCATGATAAAAGGCACACTGTAATATCTTCTATTTGGATTTGTATTTCTACGGTTAGGGGATTTCCTTAATAGTCTTTTATGATTTTAAGGATCCATCGGGTGAATGTGGATTTCTATATAAATTTTCATGAGGAACCTTAATCATTTGATGGTGTGGGGGATTTCTTGGTCCCGTAAAAAAGGTTTAGGACCAATTCCTCCACTTCTCATCTCAGAGAATCGGATTATCAGGTTCCACGTAGAGAGGAGGTTTATTACGCTTTAGATTCCTTCTGACATAAGATGAAATCCTCCAACATTTCTTCGGAACCAATTTTATGTATTTTATCATGGATGAAAACCATATCCGTTCATGCTGGAGGTTCAAATATTACTACTCTATGCATCCTAGCCACTAGTATAGATAGGGGATGGGCACTCAAGCCCTTTCCCCTCTCTCCTTCCACCGTCCTTCCCCATTTAATATAATTTTGATTCATTCCTAGGTAATGTGAAGAGTTGGAAGTTTAATTTACATAAAACATCCTCCATTATCCCCTCCTCATCCAATGATGAAGAATGTTTAGAGGAAATTATCACACTCAATGCCCCATCCCTCTCTCTTTGATCATTGTCTACCTGTCTACCTATGGACAAATAAAAGTGTAAGGTTTCTCAAATCACCCACATCCTATTGTTTCTCACAAAATGAATGAATCACATGAGATTATAGATTAAATGTGATCATTACAATTGAACAATCCATTCAAAACAAATGAACATTGAGAACTAGGATTCCTACTTACTAGGATACATAGGGAGCCTACCTATGAGCTGAGCTCAATGGGAATACTCATTAAGAGTAATCCCAAATCATAATTACCCTAATCCCTAATTCCACGTCATGAGTAATCCATGAAGTAAACACCAAGACCACCATGAATTTAAATACCCCAAATAGTCATTTTATAGGATGTTATCTTCATGAGTAATCACCAACATAATCCTCTCAAAGGGCCATACTCTCCAATGAAATTAACCAAACTACATGGGATTTTATTTCCATAAAAAATATGTTACATAGGAGACTTCGATGAGGTTCCATCCCAATTCTCTAAACTGACTATGTTCCCTCTATGCCACATTCCAAGTGAGGTCTAATTCAATATTTAAATCCAATTACTTCCAAGTTCCCTAGGATGTTTTGGTATAAGCCCCAAACTGATCCTTCACAAGGAACCTTCTATCTAGATGTCCTTTCCACAATATGTTAAACTGTACGGTGAGGTCCTTATCACATGTACTTAAAGGGTATGATGTGCCCCATTATGTGGAATCGAAATACATAGGTTTTGATTCCCTTTATAAGGATACATAGGGAACCCATTCATAGGTCCAATCTTGAATTGAAAGAAATCCCATCACCCAAGATTAGGAAATACTTCTAAATTCACCACTGAGTGTCTAGGAACCAACATCTTCACAAAATGACCAAAGAATATCCATGTACTATATTAGAGGATAATATCGATAGAGAATCTTAGATACATATTTTAACACCCGAGACTTTAATGAGAAATATTCTGTTTTTATGTTATATAAATCATTAAAGGAATCTTTCACTACACACAACACTAGCTTGGCTTACTTTACATGCAACCACGGCCTTCCTCGATAGCTTGCGTCGTACGCAATACCGAGTTTCAGTAAACAACGATATGCTATTAAAATATTATTAAAACTAGCCGTTATGAATATTAATAACTGAATTTTGAATTTTATAACACTTTAATTCAACTTATTCATTTTATAGAATGAGGTATAAAAGCAAAATCAGTTTTTTTGGATAAAAGAAATATTTTTTAAAAAATACAGTTTTGTGCCTTTTGATGGCGCACCCACATTAAATCTAGTTTTTGACAAGTTTATAAGTTCAATTTGACAAAATAAAATTCTTCTTTTGAATCATTCCATAAAAATTTACTTTGGATAAATTTTTGATATTTTTCTGATAACTTTCATATTTTGATGAATAGTAAAAATACGCTAATTTTTAATTAAAAACAACCTTTTTCATTGAGATTATTTATATGGATAAATTATAATATTGAATGGTTTTAAAGTATAAATAGAATATATTTTTCCCATTTAATATAATGTATGTCATTATCATTAATTTCACATTGAATTCATAATAAAAAAACATTTCAATCTTCGGTAATGTTTTAACTTTTAAAACCTGTTTTCTTAACAACGGAATTTATTTTAAATTAATTACTTCAATTTATATGTTTTGAATTTTGAAAAATGGTTTCCTTATTCAGTATCAGTGGGTCCAAATTATGTTAATAGGATACTTTTTTATTTTTGGGCATTATGAATAGTAACTACGGTAAATTTTATTTACCATAGTTAAAGGTAAATCAGGTAATTAAGGGTAAATATAAGATTACAAAATTACCCTAACACCTGCAAAAATCCTATTGGATGACTAAATGTCGACCCATATCACCCAAGGGTCGGATTAGATTCATTTAACAGACTTTTTTCCATGAAAATAGTTTAATTATTATTAAAACCAAAAATGTGACAACATGTCACTTTCTTAAATCTTATAATTATAATAATTTTACTTTGGTGATAAACATAATGAAACTTCGAACATGAATAGTCTAAAAAAATCTAATACAAGTATCTACATCATATTAATTTATTTAGAATTTTTAGGGATTAAATAATTATCATTAAATTTGACACAATAGTGATGTTGAAATTATTTTATTAATTAAAATATCAAATAAATGGTTTTAAAAATATTAAAATAATTATTATATGAACTATTTAATGTGCTCCACTAATTTTATAGATACATATGACATTTTATAAATCTATTAAAGCTTTTAGTTTGAACATATCCTCTCTATATATTTTATTTAAATTCAAAGAAATGAATAGTGTTAAAATATAGACTATTGTTATTTTATAAAAATAAAATATTATAAAATTGTTTAAAAATCACAAAAATATTTAAAAATTATAAATTAAATTTTATATGGTGGAAAATGTCCTAAAGTGTCATATTATGGGAAATTTACAACACATATGTAATTATTAGTAATAAATTAAAATTTAAAATTTTATTACCACAAATAAAATTAAATTGATAATTAAGGATAAATCAAGTTGATAATGTTTGAAATAAATTCCTAACATGTCTAAATTTTATTTTTTGATGCGATTACAACCCTATCTCATCTAATATTCAGATATGAGTCATTTTGGATGTTTTTATGTGGGGTTGGGATTTAATATAAACAAATATTTCTTATATTTCCAAAGGTGCCCCTCTTCTCCCTTATAAAAGGGCACCTCCTCCATCTCCTCCTCACAAAAATTTGAGCCTTCAAGCTCGGCCAAACCCTGACAATTTCACTTCCCCATTTCATTAGAATCATCCTAGAGGTTCTGGTCTTCTTCAAAGACCAACACTAGTGCCCTAAGAGGAGGTTAAGAAGAGGCGCGTCAAAAAGATGTAATATCCATTACCGATCCTTTCCAAATTCTTTCTTCTTCAATTTCATCTTATTTAGTTGTTTCATTATGAATTAATAACATCAGTATCACTCATATATTGATATGTTATTATAAGTATGAAACAACCCTATTTCACCATCTATCCATCCTACGGAAAACGAAATCACTGCGCGTGCGTACGTACAGAATACCGTCTCCACGCCGTGGTGTAATCTATTTTCCACCACCTTACTTGGATGGGTATAATGGTGTAAATAATGACTATATATGATTATTGTAAATTGATATTGATTCAGAAATAGTATACATACACTCCAATACAATTCCATGATCATGGGAACGATATCATCACTCGTGCGTACGTACGGAATACCGTCTCCACGATGTGATGTGACTCGTTATACATGATATTCATTTCATAATGATTATATAAATGAAATGAATTGAATGAATTAATATGATATATATTACACTAATAAAATTCTTGAAATGAGGTATCTATAACCTAAAGAGAAGAATAAGAATTTATTCGACAAAACACGCATAAGAACAAAAAGTAATAAACACCCGAATAACAAGTTGTAATGAAATATTACTAATAAGAAGCTAATAATATGACCATATATGATATCATAAAAATAATTATGATTCTAGAATAAGTCAATAACATTATTTAAATCATTATACAGGAGGTTCGGACACTTACGAAGCAAATCGGACCTAAGGTAAGGGAAATATCACAATCTCATTTTTATCCGAGATTGTTTATACTTTGAAATTTACTGGGGTGTATTTTATCATCCACATCCATGTTTCCTCAATATGTAAAATTATTTCCATCCAACTAAAATTTTTTAAATTCAATTTTACCCTTCAGTGAGTTTTTAGTAAATGATATGAAAGGAATCTTTTGTCATTTTTCGTACGAGGTACTTTTTGAATTTTCCGACAAAAGTACGAGAACAATGGTTTTTTTAACTTATAAGACATGAATGGATTTTTAAAACATTATTTCCAAGAAGCTTCCTTTACAAGTTTTTAAGATTATTTTTAATCAACTTCTTTTAGATTAAAATTGTATGACATGTTAAGAATGTAAAATGTTTTTGATGTAGAAAGGATATTTTCCTCATGAATGGAGTTCAAGTGTTTTATCAAAATTATTTTCCATCTAAGATAATATAGGGTTCTGTTTCTATCCCTATTATTACATTGACTTGATTATGTTGTGATGGAATTATTTTTATGAATTCCTCTGCCTTATATGAATTATTTTATGATGTCATGTTGTTTAAGAATCCCATTTTTATTACATGGGTTATGCAATGATGTATGATTTATGATTTTGTGGCACACATAAGAATGGTATAATTATGAGATGGATGGGACCTATATCTCCCTCTAATTCATTGGGTAAAGATTTTATATCTCATGAGATGGACATGGCTGGAACGACAGGTTAAACCGGTTCAGTTAAACAGGACTGAAACGAGGAGTGAAATCGGTTCAGAAATGGACATTGTCCACTAAGATAGTCTTTCCCATGAGTCTTGACTAATAATAAATGATTCTCTATGATTATGTGTGTATGCCACAAAGTTTCATTTTTTAAGTTATGATTATTGGGATTACATTTCACTACTATGATTTATCCCATGTTATGAAATTATGCTCTATTTTGCATGTTAAGATTTCCAAAAGTTCTGTTCTTATGAATATAATGTGATTGATATTTCTTTTGTTTACCCTTAATGATAATTTGAGCTCACCCTTTTGTATGTTTTCTTTCCCTAGGTCAGGAAGAAGGTTATTAAGTATGATATGCCGAATGTGACTATAGATATGATGAAATAAATGGGAGACAGTGTAGACGCTTTATGAACTAGTTGTTTATGTTTCCCAGTTTCTAAAGACACTATACCTATACAGTCCTTTCATTGTTTTGTTATATGTTGTAATAAGTGTGCTTCAATTTTGAAGTAATAACAATGTATGTAAAGAATGGGTCATTATAGTTGGTATCAGAGGAAAGGTATAGTCAACCTTTGGAAACTAGGATGTGAAAGTCATAGTAAGAACCCTAAGGAAAAGTCTAAGCATAGGACAAAATCTTAGTGTTTTTGAAATGACCATGAATAACCTAGGATAAGACCTTAAGTGTGAAATTTTTTTCTTGATTATGTGGTTTTCCTATTATAATTAGTGTTTCTCACACTATTCTTCTTGGTTTTAGTCAATGGATGGAACCCGAAGGAACCGTGTTAATGTGGAATGCAACGGGTAATGCAATGATTGTCCCCCTGAGCAACCAAATGTTATGGGATCTAGAATGCAAAATCTTGTAGCCATGCTCACACAAAATTCTCAAGCTTTGAATCATGCAGGACTTCCAAATGAGCAAAGGAAGGAGAAACATTCTGTTGAATCCTTCATGAGGCAGTGCTCACCTTCTTTCAGTGGGTATACTGATCCATTAGTTTCTGAACAATGGATTAGTACTACTGAAAAGATATTTCCAGTTCTTTAATGTTTGGAACATGATAAAGTCATCCTATCATTGTATCGTTTGGAAGGATATGCTGATTAATGGTGGAATCTTATTAAGAATACGAGTAAAAGAGATGAAATTGAGTCCATGGAATGGGACGAGTTCAAGAACATATTTTTCAATAAGTACTTCCCTCGTATTCTCCAAACAAAGATAGAGAAAGAGTTTCTTGAACTGAAGCAAAAGGATGATGAATATGTTGGTACCTATGAAGCTAATTTTACAAGACTTGCAAGGTACGCTTCTGGTATTAATATCCAACCTGAGAGTAAGATCGATCGATACTTTAGTGGATTAAAACCAAGTCTTCGAAGGGCGTTAGCCATAAGGGACTTCAATAGCTATGAGGAAATCGTTCGATGTGATCTCAATGTCGAGATGGATATTGGAGTAACCCATCAGTCATTTGGGATTGATAAGAAGAGTAAAATGGAATTCAAAGGAAAATCTAATGATATCATTGAAAAGAAGATGAGATTTCCCTTATGCTCAAAGTGTGGAAAGAAACATGGAGGGAGTTGTCTTAAAGGGACAAGTAAATTTTTCAAATGTGGAAAGGAAGGTCATCAAGAATTTTAATGCCGCAATGATGGGAGGAAGATGTCTAATGATGTAAACAAAGGAAGGGACACAGAGAATGAACCTACTACACATAAATGTTTCAAGTGTAAGGAGATTGTGTATTATGCCAATAAGTGCCCTAATCCAAGGGTTGTTTATGATGATCGACATCATCAAAATATTAAGGCTAAAGACAAAGGAAAGTCACATGCAATTTCTATCAATGATGTGGAGTACGATAATGATGTGGTGAAAGGTACACTTACCATTCACTCTAAAGTAGAAAATGTTTTATTTGATTCTGGATCCACCCAATCTTTTATTTCTGAATATTTTTCTAAGGGTATCACTGTATTACCTCAACAATTAGATGTTGAGTTAGCTGTGACAACACCTAATGGCACAATAGTCGCATCAAAAGTTTATAATTCTTCCCTGATTGAAGTTTGTGGAAATGTGCTTCCTGCAAATCCTATGATCCTTCTTATAGTGGAATTTGATTTGATTCTTGGCATGGATTGGCATTCTTTATATGGAGATCATATCAATTTCCAAATAAGGGAAGTCACATTTCATATTCCAGATCAATCTATGATCGTTTATCGATGAAAGGATGAACATAACCTTCCAGTAGAGATTCCTTCTATCTTATGGGTCTTGATTCCACTAAATGAAGGTTATTTATCTCAAATGGTTGGTGAGAAACTCACGATTAAGATTGTGCCCATTGTACGGGAGTTTGATGATGTCTTTCTAGAGGAATTTCTGGGTCTTCCACCAAATCGTGAAGTTGAGTTATCAATAGAACTCCTACCGGGTGCTTTGCCTATTTCAAAGACACCTTATAGAATGGCCCCAATTGAGTTGTAGGAATTGAAGAAGCAACTCCAAGAGAATCTTGATAAGGGATTCATACGCCGTAGTGCATCACCTTGGGGAGCACCTGTTCTATTTGTTAAGAAGAAAGATGGATCAATGAGACTCTGCATTGATTATCGAGAACTTAAAAAGTTCACTATCAAGAAAAAATATCCTCTCCCACGCATTGATGACCTATTTGACCAACTACGTGGAGCTCAATACTTTTCCAAGATTGATCTTCGTTCAGGGTATCATCAATTAAGGGTCAAAAGGGAGGATATACCAAATACGACTTTCTGTAGAAGGTATGGACACTATGAATTTATAGTGATTCCATTTGGTCTTACTAATGCCCATGATATCTTCATGGATCTAATGAATAGAGTATTTAGAGACTACCTTGATCAATTTGTGGTAGTCTTTATAGACAATATTCTTGTATATTCGAAGAGCAAGGAAGAACATGAAGATCACTTGAGAATTATATTGAAGAACCTAAGAAAGGAGAAGCTTTATTTCAAATTTACCAAGTGTGAATTTTGGCTTCAAAAAGTTTCATTTTTGGGTCACATAATCTCAAAAGAGGGGATATCTATGGATCCAACAAGAACAGAGGTTATCGAAAGATGGTCGAGACCAACAATAGTAACTGAGATCCGATGTTTTCCTGGTTTGGCTGGATATTAACGACGTTTTGTGAAAGATTTTTCATGATTATCTAATCCACTCACCAAGTTGACTCGGAAAGGAGTTAAGTTTTTCTGGACGGAGGAATGTGAAGAGAATTTCAAGGAGTTTAAAATAAGGTTATCCAGTGCACCTATGCTCACACTGCCTTGTAGTGGAGGAAGGTTTGTGATCCACAGTGATGCATCCAAGAAGGGATTTGGGTGTGTTCTTACGAAAAATGATATGGTGATAGCTTAGGCCCCACGACAGTTGAAAATCCATGAGCAAAATTACCCAACACATGATTTGGAGTTGGCTGCAGTAATCTTTGCATTAAAGTTTTGGAGGCATTATCTTTATGGAGAAAGGTGTGAAATTTATACTGATCATAAAAGTTTAAAGTATATTTTCACACAAAAGGATCTGAATATGCATCAAAGAAGATGGTTGGAGCTGATTAAGGATTACGACTGCTCAATCCATTACCACCTTGGGAAAGCAAACAAGTTGGCAGATGCATTAAGTCGACAAGACCATGCCAGTTTATCCATGATGAGGATCACAAAAGATCCAATATTTATGGATTTACAAAAGATGGATCTTGGAATTATAATGGAAGGGGGAAAATCGTATCTTTCTCAAATGAATGTTCAACCATCAATGCATGTGAAGATTAAAGAGGCACAGAAAGAATATATAGAGTTACAAAAGAAGGTGAGAAATATTCCTGAATTCAACCTTGATTGTGATGGGATAATAAAGTTCAGGAATCGAGTTTGTGTTCCTCCCATCCTCAAATTAAAGAAGGAGCTGCTGGATGAGGCTCATAGTTCTTCATTCTCTATTCATCCTGGAAGCACGAAGATGTATAGGGACCTGAAAGAGTACTTCTAGTGGGATGGCATGAAAAGAGATGTTGATGAATATGTCTCTCGATGCTTGGTTTGTCAGCAAGTTAAAGCAGAGAGACAGAAGTCTAAGGGGATGTTACAACCTTACCCATACCCGAATGGAAATGGGAAAACATCACTATGGACTTTGTCACAGGAAATCCTAAAACATCGAAAGGCAATAATGCTATCTGGGTCATAGTTGATGGTCTTACAATGTCTGCACACTTCATTGCTATTAGAGAGGATTTCTCTCTGGATAAGCTTTCCAGGATATATGTAACGGAAGTGGTAAGATTTCATGGAGTACCACTTTCTTTTATATCTAATAGGGATCCGATATTTACCTCGAAGTTCTGGCAAAGTCTTCAGCATACTCTCGATACTGAGTTGAGTTTCAGCACTGCTTATAATCCTCAGACAGAAGGTCAGTCTGAGAGAACAATTCAAACTCTAGAAGATATGTTGAGAGCTTTCTCTATGGATTTCAACGGTGGTTGGGATCAACACCTACCTTTGGTGGAATTTTCTTATAATAATAGCTTTCACTCTAGTATTCATATGGCTCCTTAAGCTCTCTATGGAAAGAAATGCAGGACTCCAACTTTCTGGGATGAAGTTGGGGAAAGAAAGCTATTAGGACCTGATCTTGTTGATGAAATGGCAGAAAAGGTCCGATCTATTCAACCACACATAAGAGCATCTCAAATTCGATAGAAAAGTTATGCCGACAACCGAAGAAAAGACCTAGAGTTTGAAGTGGGTGATATAGTGTTCTTACGAATATCTCCCTGGAAGAGGGTCATGAGATTTGGAAAGAAGGGGAAGTTGAGCCCTAGATATATCGGTCCTTTCGAAATACTGGATCGTGTCGGGAAGGTAGCTTACTGATTGGCGCTTCCACTGAATCTCTCTCAAGTACACGATGTGTTCCATGTATCTCTCCTAAGAAAGTACATACCTGATCATTCACATGTACTTAGCTCAGAACTTGTACCGCTAGAGCAAGATCATTCTTATGAAGAACAACCGATAGAGATTCTTGATCGTAGAGAAAAATTCCTATGAAACAAGACCACTCGCTTGGTGAATGTTTTATGGAGAAACGACCAATTAGAAGAAGCTACATGGGAGCTTGAGGATATGATGAGTGAGAGGTATCCTCATCTGTTTGTTACAAAGTGATGAATTTCGATGGAAAAAAACATTTTAAGGGGGGTAGAATGTAACACCCGAGAATTTTATGAGAAGTATTCTGTATTTATATTATATAAATCATCAAAGGAATCTTTCACTACACACAACACTAGCTTGACTTGCTTTACACGGAACAACAGCCTTCCTTGATAGCTTGCGTCATACGTAATACCGAGTTTCACTAAACAACGATATGCTATTAAAATATTATTAAAACTAGCTGTTATGAATAGTACTGACTGAATTTTGAATTTTATAACATTTTAATTCAACTTATACATTTTCTAGAATGAGGTATAATAGCAAAATCAATTTTTTTGGATAAAAGAAATTTTTTTAAAAAAATACAGTTTTGTCGCCTTTCGATGACCCACCCACATTAAATCTAGTTTTTGACATGTTTATAAGCTCAATTTGAAAAAATGAAATTATTTTTTTGAATCAGGGCATAAAAATTTTCTTTGGATAAATTTTTGATATTTTTCTGATTACTTTCATATTTTGATGAATAGTAAAAATACGCTAATTTTTAATTAAAAACAACTTTTTTCATTGAGATAATTTATATGGATAAATTATAATATTGAATGGTTTTAAAGTATAAATAGAATATATTTTTAACATTTAATATAATTTATGTCATTAGCATTAATTTCACATTTAATTAATATGTAAAAACATTTCAATCTTTGGCAATGTTTTAACTTCTAAAACCTGTTTTCTTAACAATGGGATTTATTTTAAATTAATTACTGTAATTTATATGTTTTGAATTTTGAAAAATGGATTCCATATTCAGAATAAGTGGGTCCAAATTATGTTAATAGGCATGTTTTTATTTTTGGACATTATGAATAGTAACTACGTAAAGTTTATTTACCATAGTTAAAGGTAAATCGGGTAATTAAGGTTAAATATAAGATTATAAATTTAGAAAAACACCTGCCAAAATCCTATTGGATTACGAAAAGTCGACTCATTTCACCTAAGAGTCGGATTAGATTCATTTAAAAGACTTTTTTCTTTGAATATAATTCAATTATTATTAAAACCAAAGAATGTGGCAACATGTCACTTTCCTAAATATTGTAAGTATAATAATTTTACTTTGGTGATAAACATAATGAAACATCGAACATGAATAGTCTCCAGAAAGCTAATACAATTATCTACATCATAAGAATTTATTTATAATTTTTATGGATTAAATAATTATCATTAATTATGACACAATAGTGATGTTGAAATTATTTTATTAATTAAAATATCAAATAAATGGTTTTAAAAATATTAATATAATTATTATATGTACTATTTAATGCGATCCACTAATTTTTTAGATACATATGACATGTTATTAATCTATTAAATCTTTTAGTTCGAACATATATTCTGTATATATTTTATTTAAATTCAAATAAATGAATAGTGTCAAAATTGACAGTATTGTTATTTTATAAAAATAACATATTACAAAATTGATTAAAAATCACAAAAATATTTAAAAATTATAAATTAAATTTTATATGGTATACAATGTCATAAAGTGTTAAATTATGGAAAATTCACAAAACATATGTAATTATTAATAATAATTTAAAATTTATAATATTATTACTTCAAATAAAATTAAATTGATAAATAAGGATAAATCAGTTGATAATGTTTAATATAAATTCCTAACATGTATAAATTTTATTGGTTGATGAAGTTACAACACTAGCTCATCTAATATTCAGATATGAGTAATTTTGGACGTTTTTATGTGGGGTTGGGATTTAATATAAACTAATATTTGTTATATTTCCAAAGGTGCCCCTCTCCTCCCTTATAAAAGGGAACCTCCTCCCTGTCCTCCTCACACAAATTTGAGCCTCCAATCTCGGCCAAACCCTGCCCATTTCACTTCCCCACTTCACTAGAATCATCCTAGAGGTTCTGGTTTTCTTCAAAGACCAACCCTAGTGCCCTAAGAGGAGGTTAAGAAGAGGCGCGTCAAAAAGAGGTAATATCCATTACCGATCCTTTCCAAATTCATTCTTCTTCAACTTCTTCTTCTTTAGTTGTTTCATTATGAAGTAATAACATCAGTATCACTCATATACTGATATGATATTATAATAATGAAACAATCCTATTTCACCCTCTATCCATCCTATGGAAAATGAAATCACTGCATGTGCGTACGTACGGAATACCGTCTCCACGCCGTGGTGTAATCTATTTTCCACCACCTTACTTGGATGGGTATAATGGTTTAAATAATGACTATATATGATTATTTTAAAGTGATATAGATTCTGAAATAGTATACATACATTACAATACAATTCCATGATCATGGGAACGATATCATCACTCGTGCGTATGTACGGAATACCGTCACCACGATGTGATGCAACTCGTTCTACATGATCTTCATTGCATAATGATTATATAAATGAATTGAATGAATGAATATGATATATATTACACTAATAACATTCTGGAAATGAGGTATCTATAACCTAAAGAGAAGAATAAGAATTTATTCGACAAAACATGCATAAGAACAAAAAGTAATAAACACCAGAATAACAAGTTGTAATGAAATATTACTAATAAGAAGCTAAGAATATGACCATATATTATATCATAACAATAAGTATGATTCTGGAATAAGTCAATAACATTATTTAAATCATTATATAGTAGGTTTGGACACTTACAAAGCAAATCGGACCTAAGGTAAGAGAAATATCACAATCTCATTTTTATCTGAGATTTTTTATACTTTGAAATTTACTGGGGTGTATTTTATCATCCACATCAATGTTTCCTCAATATGTAATATTATTTCCATCCACCTACAATTTTTTAAATCCAATTTTACCCTTCGGTGAGTTTTTAGTAAAACATATGAAAGGAATCTTTTGTCATTTTTCGTACGAGGTACTTTTTGACTTTTCTGACAAAAGTACGAGAAGAATGTTTTTTTAACTTATACGGCAAGGATGGATTTTTAAAACATTATTTCCAAGAAAATTCCTTTAAAAGTTTTCAAGTTTATTTTTAATCAACTTCTTTTAGTTTAAAATTTTATGAAATGTTAAGAAAGGAAAATGTTTTTGAAGTAAAAAGGATATTTTCCTCAAGAATGGAGTTCAAGTGTTTTATCAAAATTATTTTCCGTCTAAGATAATATAGGGTTCTATTTCTATCCCTATTATTACATTTATTTGATTATGTTGTGATGGAATTATTTGTATTAATTCATTTATCTTTTATGAATTATTTTATGATGTCATGTTGTTTAAGAATCCCATTTTTATTACATGGGTTATGCAATGATGTATGATTTATGATTTTGTGGCACACATAAGAATGGTATAATTATGAGATGGGTGGGAACTATATCTCCCTCAAATGCATTGGGTAAAGATTTTATATCTCATGAGATAGACATGGCTGGAATGGCAGGTTAAACTGGTTCACTGAAACATGACTAAAACGAGGAGTGAACTCGGTTCAGAAATGGACTTTGTCCACTAAGATAGTCTTGGCCATGAGTCTTGACTAATAAGAAATGATTCTCTATGATTATGTGTGTATGCCAAAAAGTTTCATGTTTTATGTTATGATTATTGGGATTACATTTCACTACTATGATTTATCCCATGTTATGAAACTATGCTCTCTTTTGCAGGTTAATATTTCCAAAAGTTATGTTCTTATGAATATGATGTGATTGATATTTCTTTTGTTTACCCTTACTAAGCATTTGAGCTCACCCTTTTGTATGTTTTCTTTCCCCTGGTCAGGAAGAAGGTTATTAAGTAAGATATTTCAAAAGGTACTATATATATGGTGAAATAAATGGGAGACATTTTAGACGCTTTATGAACCAGTCGTTTATGTTTCCCAGTTTCTAAAGACACTATTCTTATACGGTCCATTCCTTGTTTTGTAATATGTTGTAATAAGTGTGCCTCAATTTTGAAGTAATAACAATGTATGTAAAGTATGGGTAATTATACATATAGCTGTATCCATTTTTGAAGAACCTCAAAAAATACAGATTATTATAATTTCTATACATGATAATAATTGATTTAAATTTCTAGGGTGTCCCACATCATACCTAGGAATTAATAAAGGATTCATAAACATATATTAAAACAATAATAGAATGCCATAGTTGAAAATGATTACCCCCAAAAGGATATTATGATTTTGACCTCCCATCCTTTCAACTTATGTGAGTTCTTAAGCATCATCAGCCTAACCTCGTGACGAGCGCCTGCCTTTGGAAAGTAGGTCACAATGAATACAGAAAAATTGGATATTTCTAGTTCCATGTACATGCACATTTTATGTTTCTTAGACAAAGTTATTCCTAACCCAATCACGAATTTGAGGGAAATATAGGTTGTTCACAAAATTGGAATAAAATGTATGAAGACAAAAATTCAATTTAAATATAATATTTTAACACATAAAAAATAAATTATTTTTTCTAAAAATTTATTTAAACTCCAAACTAATTGCAAAAATTTATATCCTTGTTTTTTATTAACGAATTAATTTATTTTTACACTACCTGAATAGGAAATGTGTCATCATTCTCTATGAATTTATGTTCATTATTTCGTCACTAAAAAAATAAAAATAACATAAAAAGATAAAAGTAGTTAATCCTATTTCATATAGACATTTATAAATTAATGTAAATTATTTTTATCCCTATGAATAAATAATAGAAATATTAAAATAATTAGAGTGTAATTTTGTATTTATTCTTTAATTTAAAAAATATTAACATCATTATCACTGAAATGTGGATTCATGTTTAAATATCAATAAATTTAGGATGTGTATGGTCAACATAAACTGATCCAAAATAAAAAAAGGAATGTGGTAGATGTAATTTAAATCCATATCACACTATTATTTACCTCAACTACATGATTTACCATTATTGAGGTGAAAAATATTGACCATGATCAGTATTCACTATAAACAATGTAATGTGTATATATATAATTTTTTTTGAAATTTTGATTAAAAATATTAATTTCTATTTTATTTGATAAATATCAACAATTTCATGAATTTACATTTAAAAATTAGTCCCCAAGATGCAATGAAAATTGTTTTCAAGGAAAAAAGGATTTCAATATATAAAATGTTTTTATAAACAAAATTAATCATAATTTCAATACCATTGAAATTAACGAGATTATATGAAATCAAAAAGGAAAAATTAAATTTCAAATTCATTTCCAAAAAATATTTTTTTTGTAAAAACATGAATAGATTATACAGTCATCAACAAAATCAATATTTTTTCCTCTATTCACAAAAATTTATTATTTTCATAAAAAATCTCAAAAAATAATCCTAAGATTATATTGATCCGATGATTTAAAAATGTATACCCATATTATCAAATACAATTCTAAAATTTAACCAAAATTAATTATAATATTCGATCACTAGTACTATTAAAAACCATTTTTGAAGAAGTTATATTTTTAAAGAATAAAATATCTTAAACAATTGTGTCCTTATATCCTAAGAATTGGTTAAAACATTTTTTTGAGTATAACCATTTCATCTATATTTTATAATGTGCTTACACATATTAATATCTTCCAAATAGATGACTATGTTATAATGGACATATTAAAATATTATATTTTTGTAGAATATCACAATTCCCATAAATATCAATGTTACATGTTTAGATAGTTATCGAGCATAGTATTCATTTTAACTAAATTTTTAGTGTGTTAAATTACATAATATTTTGGAGAGACTATATCCTAATATCAGAGTGAAAATATAACAAAAACTAAATTTGAAACATCCAAAAGTAACAAAATTATGTAGAAAAATAAAGAATAAATAATTAATAATAACAAAAACAATTTGAATGAAAATAATTATACATATTCACAATCATGCCATCACACAATTATTGATCACCCACTAAGATAATCACAATAAAAATAGATGAAAATAATTAAAATCACAATGTCTAAACCACCATCCACTAGTTATACTACATCTATATGCATACATTGTCAAAGTTATATACCTAAAAAATCAAATCTTAGGCCTCTTCCAAAACTAAGCATTTGAACGATTAGGGATGCTCGAGTACATAATATTCTTGGTCTCTAGGGTAGGGTGTGAGTATAACTATATAGGGGGACTCCAACAATAGAAATTATATAACCTATACAATTAGGGTATGTTTATAGGTTATATACCCAGAATATATAGTAATCTATAGAATCGCCAAAAAATATCCATTGTTGATGATCTGTTTCATACTCAACAACTAGAATGAATATTACATTATCCAAAAAGATTTAATACTTTTCTAGGTATAATATATAACCTTGGGGGATATATTTAATACACTAGTATCCCACATAAATTCCTCCACCAAGCATATACACCATATCCTAATGAGTAACATAGGGATCACAATTATTAAAATTCTTAAGAAAGAAAAAAATTAGTATCCCATGTAACCCAAAAAATTAGGTCATCACAAGTTTCTAAGAATCCTTGGTATCCCAAAATAGTTCCCATTATAGCTAAAACAATTTAGGTTTCATGTGGAATTTTGTTTTATAATAAACTATAACTAAATATTTGGCATCCTAGGTATTTCATAAATCAACACCAAGCATCCCCCAGATCCTATACATCACTTGAAATATCATAAATTATAATGAATAGAACCAAAAAATCCTAGGAATCACAAGTTGTATATTATGTTATCACAATGAATGAACATAAAATCATTATAAGTTAATCCCCAGTATTCCATTGTCATCAAGAATTTTTGGACCCTAGGGTGGAAATTAAATGTATCTAAAATTCATCATTTAGTGATATCCATTATTTTGGAGGTAATACCTTTCATATATCATCATCAAGCATAATTAGATCATAGGGATTAATTATAAAGAATATATGGAAATATATTCATAGAACTACATCTAAAATGACACATTTAATAATAATAATATTATCATTATTACGATCCTAAAAAAACAAACTCATGGGTTGGACACTTCTCATATAACCACAATCATCCTCTCTAGTTCCTAACCCACTATTGTCATTGTCTCTATTTCTGGTTTACAATTTTGATTTGGGTACAATGGGAATACATGAAGTCATCTATACCATATCTACTACACTGACAAAATATAGGCCTCATAAATATCACTAAGTACCACAATGAGGTCCCTTGGGTCACATGATACATGGAAAACCCATATGGTTTCCTCCATATCATTCCTAACTCAATGGTTAACATTAGTCACTTAGAGAGAATATCATCCTTTAGTGTCATCATAATTATATTAAATCCTCACAGGAATAATAGGATAAGCCCTACTTTCATTATAATACAAAATGTAAAAATGACTATATCAAATCCAAAGCTATCCTAGGTTGGTTCACACACACAGCCTATCAATAAATATCATATAGGGAGTTACTAACCATTTATAAATTACCAAATGGCTTGGAAAACTCTCCCCTTACCTCATCATAACTATGTCAATGACTCCAAGGAAACTCAAGGACCCACTAATTCCTATTCATATTAGGTGTTCACATATAATATTGAATCTGAACACAAGGGATATAATGGAACATATATTGTTTCTCTAAAATAAAAATATTCATTTAAATCAAACCCCTCAATGTCTGAGTGTCACATAGTATTCACCATTATTAAGGCCACAACTATCGACAACCAAGGAATCATCCCATCATAGAATGGTCCATGATGTACCATTGCAACTCATTCAGTCCATTGTTATTTTAGATCAATGAAAATCATTATTCCAATTATAAAATAATTCATCAAATTTAAATTAGGGTCATAGGAAAACATAAAGAGAATGTATCACATACCGTATATATATATATAATGGTTCATTTTTTACACCCAAATATTTTATTGTATGTGTCTTCTACATTTAACATATTTGATAACATATGTTTTATGCAACACCATGATTGAAACCACAATATACTATTAGATATTAACATAATTATACGAATATTATTATACAAATTAGAACAGTATCCTCACGTATGATTTTTTCAAATAATATCTAGGTATCTCATAAATGAAAATATAATATATTTATATCAGGGAATAAGTAAATATATGATTTAAAAATGTTAAATTAAGTGTTGGTACTTTTGTGAAAAATAAAATTTAATTTACCATTTTATAATAATTACAATGATTTATAGGAAAATATATTTTCATAAAATATATTCACAAATTATTATATTGCGTCATTATAATTATATAATTATTTTACGAGACCATAATAAATTTTCAATGTGTTCTTATAGCAGTTGTAATATTAAAATCATGTATTAATGGTATAAATGATTATTTTAATAAAAAAAAAATTTATCATATGTTGAAAAATATTTTCATAAAACGGTCTCCATTTTTGAAATCAGCACATCATAAAATTTTGGGGGTCAATTTTGGGGACTTTTCAAAAATAGTTGATGTTTTATTGAATAGTGAAATATGGTAATTTAATGTATTTAGAATTATGTGTAAATAAATGAATTATTGAGTCAGGTATGATGTAGATATGAGTAATAAATTAATTACATTGAACTAAAACCCTAAAATTACTATAATTATTAAATAAAATGAATCCTATTAACAGTCTTGTTTTAAAATAACAAACAAATTAATAGATTAATAAAAATACTCCCCTCTCCCCCAGTATAAATACCACCATCACCACCCCTTCTCCTCATTCCGTAGAATCCTGGAATATTGTCTATATTCTGCTTACAACCTTATAAATACACTTCCACACTTCCAAGACCTACCGGTGTTTCTAAAAGACAAAAAAATGTGTCTAAAGGAGGTTCCCAATGAGAAGTAGTACAAGATTAAAAATTCCCCAACTTCCATTTTATTTTATTTTCATTTCAAATCCTTCTCCCACCAACCCCTTCCAAAAAAAGCATGATTGATCTAGTATCATATATATATACTAAAATTTTATTATTTTAATTTAATATCAACATAAACTTCTATTATAGTCTCCTTTAATTTTTGAAAATGAAAACATAGTTAGTGATGTCCATATTCACCGCCTTCATGGATGATGGGTTTTCATATTCCATTACTTCCTTCAAGGATGGTAATAAAACCATTATTGTGGTTAAATAATATATTAATATACAAATTATATGTTATAAAATGATATGAAACCAATATATCAAAATATTATTAAATAAAATGACACATGTTCATTGTGGTCATAGAAACCACCGAAATAAATTAAGATATTTTCACCAAAATTTTATTTAATAGTTCATCCTCACACCATATAAAAAAATATATGAGAAAATTTATACTTATGTATCATAATTAACACTAAATAATTTCAATTATATATAATTTAGACCATTTGAAAATATCTCTCAGATTTATACTCAAGGGAACTGACGATAAAACCATTAAACGAACAATCCCAAAATAATAAAAGAAAACATTATAACTCATTGGAATGGTCATTAATGAACATAATTAAATTTCAATATATCAAATACTTGATTAATTGGTTTTTAATTAATTAATTAATTAATTATACTGATGTAATTATCCAGGATAATAATCACAAGTGCTGAAAGAATTCAGACATAAGTTATGGGATTTCTTAACAAATTTTCCATTCATTGGGTTAAAAATCTATGTCATCGGTTATGTTATTCCATGAACATTTGTAAAATTACCTATGGTTGTATTATAATATAATTAAACTTTATTTTTTAGATTTAAATTTTTGACACATTAATTATTCAACTTATTTATCCTCAATTCAATGATACGATCATTTTATGTGTTTTATCATATCATGTTTGTTTCTGTGAGATATTCCTTATTCATCACTTGTTCCTTGTGCATGATTTTTTTATAATTACATTAGATATATATTATCATAAATCCATTTATAATTCTAATATCTATTGATTCATTTAATAATTATTAATTTATTTGTCATATAGTTTGATTGATTACAATGTGGTAAGTGAATTCCCAACCCAATTTCCATTATTTGGTTTAATCTTCATCTGTAATGATTATGTGTGAAATGAATATGTATCATATTATGTTAAATTTAAACAAGTTTTATTTTGGATTTATAGATGATAACATTAATTTCCATATTTTTTTAATTCTTAGACATTGTTTAAACAAATTACTCTTTAAAATGTTCTTTTTATAAAAGTTTAGAAGAAATGTTTTTTAAAAAATTATACGACATTAGCAGTACTTCCTACTTTCATGATGAATTATTTTTATTTTTGAATTAAATACATGTTTATAATATCATGTTTAAATGAGATTTTTGATTTTATAATTTCTTGGATTTTTCAAAAAATATTTCCAATGATTATAATGTATTTATCTCAAAAAAATTTAATTATTTATTTATTTTATTTTCATCTAGGTCAACACCCTCTATTGAATATTAGGCATAACTGAGGTTGATCTATGGTTATACCATTTACCATGCTTTATTGTTGTCTTATTCATAAAATTGTTTGCAGATTTACTATCTTGATAATTTTTTCCAAATTACACTCGATAGTTTATGATCATGTTTGTTAAATTGGGAAATTATTTACACTTCATATTTTAGTTTAAATATGAATGTTTTTTAGGATTTTGTTTCGACCCTTTAAAATTAGGAATTAATAGGACTTAATAAGTATCATGTGGGCCCACTATATCACCTCGATGAATCCATAGGTCTAATGAGACAAACTAGACAGAGAATTGGTTGTGGCCTAACCCATATATTTAGAATTTTTGGATGAGGGAATGATGGTATATTTATGATGTCTTGAAATATGCATTCCCATGTTATGAGATTATTAATGATAATCCATGTCATTATTTTACTATCTAGATATCATTTGTAATATTTCATTATCATGTAATTTTTTTATGAAATTATTTGATCCAATTTTATTACTTCTATATTATTCTTAAGATTATGTTTTAGTGGAATGGGATTTTATTTATTCACCATGAGATATTGTTTCTGTTTATTTATGGTCGCTTCAACTGTATACTTTCCCTTTTTTAGATTTTGAGTTCACCCCTTTCTTATGTTTTATTATTCCCTTGGATTCCAATATGTTTATTATGAATGATATGTAGGGTAATGTTAAGAATAATAATGGTGTTATCAAAGAAAATGATTTTTAAATTTATTTTGAAAATGACTTTTGAATTTAATATTTTTATTTAGTTGTAAAAACTACTAAACTATTAAATCATTCAGTATGTGAGTCCATATAATCATGAAAATGTAAAAATGCAGGGCACTGGATATGGAATTCTAGTGTTGGGTAGTTAAAAATTTATTAATAGTGTTATCTTCCAGGAATATCCTACCAAAACAACATAGTTTTTACCTTTATAACCAAAGCTTGACCAACATAATCAAATATTAGCCTTGTTTGGATGGATTTTTTTGTCATCATAAGACATCACCCATGTTTGTAAAATTCAACCAATTTTAAATTAAATTTTGAGATATATGTAATATCATAATTTATATTTAAAAAATATATAATATTTAACAAATTAAATTTCCCTAGAGCCCCACCATTTTCTAATAATAATACAAAGAAAAATAGCATAAACTAAACATATTTACAGGATATTTTCTTAATTTATCACCCCTGATATGCTAATTTTTCATATGGGGTAACACAAGTTACACTTATACAACCCTCCCATTGTGTAAAGGTAAAATCCGTTACACTTAAATATATTATGAAACTTCATATATATATATATGTATATATTTATTTATTTGTTTCTGTGTGCATGCTCTTGTGTGTGTGTTTTTTTTCTGTTTTTTCCTTGATATTTCCCCTTCTTCTTCACCCAGTTTTATTCACCAAACCGGACCCCAGAAATCATTCTATACAAAATTCCATATATTTGTTTTCAAAATAACCCCATAAATAATTTAAAATCCCTATATCTATTAGTAATAAGACCATAAATCACACCTCTAATTCCATGACCTAAAAATATTTAAAATATGATTCAAATTGGTAAAAGGAAAAACTAATATATCAAGATTAACATAATGATAAACACTAATTATTCATGCTCACACATTCCCACAAAGGATTTTTCATGTAAATCTTTATTTGATCATGCTCCTCAGTTAGGTTTCCCTCTACCATTCTCACATTTCACTCCTAGTTTGGAAAAGGACTCCAAGGGTAGCCACTCATTCCCATCACATGAAATAGGGGAATGAAAATTGGTGGGATTATAATTATTAAATTAATTTAATTTCATTAATTTAGTTTATTTAAAATACCAATTTAAATATCTATACCCTAGTCTAGGAACCCAATAAAAGATTCCAAGTCACAATAGTGAAACCCACCACATTTGACACTACCAATAGGTAAAAATTAAAATATGAGAAACTATTCAAAAAATATCAGATTTTTTGCCCAAATAATAATTAATATTTTTAGATAAATTTTAACATATTCTAAAAAAATCATAATATTATAATATCACAAATGTTTATCCTTGGGAAACCACCCTTTTATGACAAACAGAATCATCATAAATTTTTTTGATATCATCTACCTTGAAAAGTTACCATTGAAATACAAATTCCCTTGTAGAAGAAAATTAAATTTCCCATCATTTTGAAAACTATGATGTACATGAGTCTTTATAATGTACACACCATTGAACTTATCATTATTTATATGTCTCCAGTGTCATTAAATCTTATGATTTACCTGTATAAATCATAAATTCATCACCTTTGTGCTACACTCTATCTCAAAATAAAAAATTAGGCTTTGTTGTAAAACTCCCATCCTGGGGATGATAATTATTTTAAAACATAACCACCACACATTAATATCGGAAAAATACAAAGTTCTTTCTTACCCATTAATGTCTATCCTGAGATACCATGGTATCATCAGTCATCTCATCCATAATCCTTTTTCTTCCCATCATAAGTCACACATAGAAGGCCAAATACTAAGATATGGTGCTTTCCATCTTTGAATCACCTATTGAAACAAAATCATACTTGTATGGGGAAACTCATAGTCAATTTTACAAATCACTATTTCTGGTTATAACCAAAAACCCTAGTTGGTCCTCCACAAGATTAAATTTTAGATACCGATTAGAATCATCCAATGATGCATTGACTCACCACATTATCAAGATGTAATGACTCTGAGAGTAATCTCATAATAATCTAAACATCCATATTGAAGTCCAAACCTAACATATTGTGCAATTTATTGGTTAGATCCACAACCAACCAAACAATATTTTACCCTCTCAATCGATAAAAGGAGAACCATAAATTTAACCCATAGTTAGACCATATATAATTCATTTCTATAGTTAATACAATGCATTGACTCCATATAATACCACATGCGCTGTTTTTTTGAATAATTTCTTAAGTAACCATATACTAGTGCATCACACAAGACACAGATATACCACTACCATCTCGTTCATCCACTAACCAGTGTCATCAAACATAAAATAACGGTACATAATAATTTTAATTCATAAGAAACTCATGTTTTTTCTATTACCTCAGGTAATGAATGGAGGTATATGTTATTCTTGCACCTGAGTGCCAATAAAAAATGATAAATTCTAAACACTCCCAACTCATGAGGAACATAAATATATACATTAATCTAATATCTATAAATAATGGTACCCACAATATAAAATGTAAAAGGATTCAATGCACACTATATTTCATCCCTTATATTGTTCTTCATGTGTAAACTAAACAAATTCCATCCTCTTTCCTCCTTAGAATCAGTTCTCATGGAACACACTGAGTTAGTCATATCATTATTCTATGATCCATCAATGATGTGACCTATCACCTTAGAGTGGCATTTCATAGTTCATCACACTCTGGGGAACCAATACCACCCCAGTCCATCCATAAATCAATGTCTCATAATTCCTTGCCGAGAAAAATTGAAATAAAAAACAATATATTTACACATCATTCTGCCCTAAAATATTTTCCCACTTATAACAACATGAGACATTACCATCATTCCTAGGCTTAATGGTTTAAATCAGTTCCCACTCCAAAATTATGTGAATCACATCTTTAATATGTCACCATTGATGGACACTTTAAAAATATACACATTTCAGGGTTGCCAATGTATATCACCCAAAAATCTATATCTCAACTGTAATTCTAAAAACCATATGTGTTTACCCATTTTTAAATTTTTTTATAAAATGTGAAACTAAAAACAACATGGATAGGAAATAAATTAATCCAAACCTATAAAACAATACATTATTACTAAAATCAACAAAATTTCTTCACATAAAAAATTCCACAGAATCCCTATATCTGAAATAAATATCTTATTCCACCAGCCATGCATAAATCTCAAACATGTAACGGTTACACTTTCCTTTATCAATAAGGTACTAAAAAGGCCAGGATAAATCCTCTATCAAGTACCCCTCACATATCATTTCTCATATTTTTTATAATACACAGCTTTCTAATATCCTAATTTAACATACTAATAAATTAGATTCCACATCTAGTATATAAATTTAGATGGACATTAGTCACAACACCCATGAATCCTCTTCATTACCATATCAAAAGTCACATGGTAACTGAGGTTCAAATATTATATATATATATATATATCATTGGCATCACCTTCCATTTAGTCAACCAACTAGGGAATGTATCCTCACATGAAATATGTATACGAGGCTACCCCTTTGTGTATCATGATATCATACATGTATAAGTGCATGTTTATTTATATATATATATATATATAACATCATCATTCCAAAATGATCTATGACAATTATAACATTTCCATATGATTTAATTATGATTAGGTCCACTAATAATCTATTTGGGAAAACAACATATATGTTATTGATGACATGTTTTGTATCCAAAATTCATTCTCTATTAGAAAAAAACATAGGCATTAAATTTAGACATCGACCAACCAAGGGCCAATATACATACTTTACAAGATGGTATAAATATCCACCACTATAGATCATCTCATCATAGATCCAGTTGGTATCACCTATAAAATGACTATATTTTCATCCAATTAGAGTGTAACTAAACCAAATATTTATGGGGGGGAATTTCTATATAAGTTGTCTTGGGAACATTATCCAATTTTACTCTCCTCATTATTAAAACAGTCACACACTAGAATGTGTGTGTCATGTGATTTTTACAAGATAAAATTGATTCACCAAAACCAGCCTCCTTCCAATAAGACTTGAGATAAAAACAAATAAAACAAAAATCTATAATGAATAAAATAGGAAGAAATTTAATCAATAACCAACTCAACAATAACACCAAGAGTCAAGAACTACAATCCTATATCCCTAGTAACACAAATATTCCCTCATGGAATATTTTCTGAAACCAATAGATAGATGTATGTCATTAAACATGACACTGTCCATGAACACATATTAACCATCTCCCCAAAGAATAAGTAAAATTAAATGAATTAACTTATAATATATTATATTGATACACTTTCCCATGAAACATGATAGTTACTACACTATCAGTCACAACATGGTCATAGGTGAAACTTCCTATATTTTAGTGGATGCCAATTTTCTATGGGTTATAAGGTATTGTTATATCGATATTATACCCTCTTATCAGAACAAAAAAATAGTATAAATCAATAACAAAATACAATAATAATACTTCCTATATATTAATAAAACATGAATAATAAATAATAAAAAATGATCATTTGGGTAAATAGTTATACATAATCACTTCCAAACCATCATATACTGATTGTGAATATAGTGCTTCAATCACAACACAAATAGAAAAAATAGGGGTTATTGAACTATACCTAATACATGCATCATATATCATCTAAATATTCCTGATATATCTTTTTTAATGAGAAAATCCAAACCCTCTTCCCAATATGAACCTAAAAACAAAAATTCTTATTCAAGTACATAATTTGGATACCCACAAGATTAATGTGTGGGTTAGCATCATTATGGAACCACCAATGGAGTCTAGTACATAATTAGTAAAACAAAAATATGTAGGCCTATAATGTTTTTATAATATATATATTTGTCTTAGAATCATATGTAAATAACCATGTTGCTCCTAGAGTTTTCACATGACATCTGAGATATACAATACATTCTTCTTCCAATTCCAATTTCTTTGAGTATAATACATCCCCATTTTTGGAGACATTTGGACCATGGGATCCCTTGAAGATGCCTCCAATACGAATAAAAAATTGTTCCTAGGGATCATCCTCGGAATCGTAATTTATAAAAGACTCAGGCATGATATTTTAAAGTATCTAATTCTTCCCAAAAGATATATTCATCTCTCGTTACCTCTATATCTCTCTTTTTGTATTTTTGTGATAAAAAACAATGTCAAGTGTATCTAATTTCTTCAAATGAGTTTCTTTTTTAGGCTCCTCACTGTTACATTACTTCATTATATTAACAGTTATAATGGAATTATTAAGGTAAATTATATGGAATCTTGTTTATATTTTTCTTGTATAAGACTTATGTTATTGTTGTTTAAATTATTTGTAATTAATTTAGAAAAAATATTAATATAAATTGAATGAAATAGGAGATCTATTTATTAAAATAAGTCTACATAAAGAAGCATTGGCTTCCTGATATAGTTCCACCAGATAACCAATGGTATGTATAGAACTCTCCATACCATTTAGATTCTACCAAACAACTATTAGAGGTGTATCGACTGATCGGTATTGATATTAAAGACCAAAGAGAGTCCAGGTAATCCATACACAAACCAGTGGATGCTACCAGGTATCTAGTGGAATCATCATAGGTTCCCCTTGGATAAATTTATAATTATATTAAATAATTCTAAATTAATCTTAATTTTCTAGATCAACCCATAGATTTTGAAAATGTTCCCAATCATATTATAGTCTATTAAAAGAAACCTAAGGTTGCATGGAAGAAACATTGGTTATTAACACAACTATGCACATTAATCAAGACATTGAATCATTATATTTCCATATGCCCTCCACTCAATGAGACAACCTTCTTTTCTGATTATTAATGTCTCTCTCATTTATCTCTACCTCCTTCTATAATGTTATTCATAATTAAAGATAGGTAGAATAATAAAATTTTAATATAGTTTTACTTAGAAAATAATCTCCTTTCATCCACCATTTTTTCTGTTGGTTCATTATATCCCATTATAACAAATGGGTGTTTTCCTCTTGGTATACTATTAATAATAAGGAATGATTTTATCTCAATATCTCATTAAAACTGTGTGATGTTGGTTCTTGGATTTACATTAAAACCAAAGGATGGAAATTATGAGACATATATCTCTAATTGAGAGATAGAGATTTAGGGGAATTATTATCTAATTAATTTTCCCATAACAGATTGTGTTTGATCTATTTTTATAATTTCTAATTTCATCATTCAAATATTGATATGTATAAAATGAATAAACTCAATTCACCCATATTTATTGTTTTTATCACTTATTTTACTGAGATATGTATTTTTTAAATATTAAAATACAATTTATCATCTATTAAATAATAAATTTCATAAAGTTATCTTTGCAAAATCCATTAATTTTGAAATTGATACATTCTTTGGTAAATTTATTTTTGGAAATTAATGTGATAATCACCACTCATTCCATTTACACTCTATCCAATAATAATTATTCAAATATATTTTATTTTTTATTTGAGAATTTTAATTTTGAAAAATGAATTTTATTTTTAAAAACATTTATCGATTTCAATTTATTATTTTATGTGGAATTTTATTTTAAAATTATCCCAAGGTAATTTTTGTAAGGTATAAACTTTCTTTATTGTTTTTAATTATTCTTACTGTAATTATTAAATTTATAACTACCTTAGTATCATTTGTCATCCTATTTGGGAATTTTTTTAAACATGGTTATAACCATACAACTAAATTTGAAGATAAATGGAATACTTAAGATATTTATTCTTTCAAACATAATGGATATTCCTTGAATTCCTTGAATATTTGTTTATAAAAAAAATATAATAATCATATTTATTCTTGAAAACTAGATCAGGAAATCTAGAAGCTTTTAAAATTAATTAATAAAGGCATAAAGAAAAGAAAATACACTAGAATAAATGTGTTTAGAAAATAATTTTAGATATTTCCATGAATTCAAATGAATATAATAATTATATTTTTACATTAATTACAATCATTTTAAAAGTTATAAACTCTATTGGTGATGAAATGTCCACTGATATTTTCATTAAGAAACTCGTATGGGTCACAAATAGCTCTTGTGATCCAATGGGATAGTCTATATAAAAAGAACAATTCATCAAAAATATGATCCCCAAATAAATCATTTGATCGTTTTGGAAATATGAAATAACAATGATATAATAAATAAGTGAAGGATTCAAACAATCAAAAATGAAAATTACTATTAAATCAAAAAAATAAAATTCTTCTAACACTAACTCTAATGATAGAATTGAAAATTATTGTAAAAAAATATTGATGATACAGAATAAAAATAAGAAATACTACTATAAAGTAGAAAAGAAGAATGAAATTGATATTATGTAAATAAAATCATCAGCTGCAAAAGTTATGTTCACATAAATAGGGATTTTACCATTAACAAATCGAAAGGTAAGAATAATGGGAAGAAGGATCCAAAAGTCTCAACATGAAGTACCAAATATAATACCATTTAAATATATAAATCAGTACAATTACCTCTGAAATTCGTCATGTATCATCTCATGGTACATGAATATGTTATTTCTCATTCACATTATATTTCAATTTCACTATACCATTCATAATTTCCCTCTTTCTTCTCTTCTCATAAAAATCAGAAACCAATTTTTTCAAGAAGAGATTATTTCCAAATAAGATAATATTTAAGTAAAATATTAAAAATTTATTAATGATAAAAATAAATTTCTAATGAAAAAACCTTATTTGAATAAAAAAAGGTTTTGTTTTAAAAATTTAAAAATGAGTTGATGTTGATGTTTTTTAATATGAATTCAGGAATTTAAAATATCACATTATAAACTAAAAAAATGTGAAAAATATATTAAAATTATTATTTGTCCTCAATGAGTTTCTAGAAATAATACTAGTTTATCTTCTTCAAATAATTCAATCTCATAATATAAAGAAATGTTTTTTAACATTATTTCAAAAAATATTCTTTTCAATTATTGTTAAAAACGTGTGGATCCTATATATGAATGAGAATACAAAACCTCTGGATATATAAGGCCCAAATATGTTCATATTTCATCATCATTTCAAAATATAAATTCACATTATAAAAATAATAATTTCATAAATCCAGATAATAAAATTTTTGTAAAATCTAAATTATATCACAATTATATTTTTACCAGGTAAACTTTTAAAGCCCCTATGGTTACCAATAGATTTTGCAATTTTATTTTTTATAGGGTAACACCACTATGATATTTTGAAATATCATATGGTGGATTATAAAAAATATATTTTTTCATGACATAAAATAATAGGTAAACTATTCACTCTAGAGATGATTATTTAGTTCTATAGTTGTGAGGGAGCCTTTTTATTTCCTTTCATATGAAATTTAGACTTCAACATTGATCTATGTAGGTAATTATTTGTTTTAATTTTTAATATTTAACTATCTATTAAACATATCATCAACATATCACAACTCACTCTCTTTCTTATATACCTAGTTTTTTTAAAATATGAGATGTTTTATTTTTTATGTTTTTAAATTACTTTTTTTATTATTTTAATTTAATTTTAATTATATTTAATTTTTTTGAAATATTTTATATATTTTTCGGTATATTATCATCAAACATCCTTTCCAAATATTTTAAATCCATATGAAATTTTATGATTTACCATAATCTATTACATTATGTGTTAATATAATATGAACCAAATTATATATACTCATGTTTTTTATATGGAGGGGATGATTTAAGGATATATTTTATTTTATTTATTTCTCTAAAGCATTTTCATTTTGTTTTTCAAATAATGTGCGACCTTTAGATTTTTTTTAAAATCCTAACATTAATATAAATGTCATGGAATGATTTCATAACGACTTAATAATTATTTTTTCCCTTTTCCCTCCCATTCCTTGTTTTTTAAATTCATAAAGGTGTAAATGATTTAGGTAATTTTCTATTGCATTTTTATTTTTTTGATTCCCAATATAGGAAAGTATTTTTTTAGAGGGTAAAATGTTATATATATATTAAAAATTAATTTTTTAGTCTCTTAGAGTGATGATACATTTAGTTTAACTATTGATCATATTGAAGAGATTTATTTTAATATCTTAGTCCCTTTGAAAAAAAATTATTTTCTAATAACTTGAATTTATTTGATATATATTTTTAATCGTTATTATTAATAAATTAATATGTCTATGCTAATTGTTTGTGTTAATTAAAAAATTGTGACTAATGTACCTCAATCTCTCCTCTATTCTGTTGATTTCATGATAACAAATAGTATTCTACATATCTAATAATTTCACATAAGTATTTTTCATACACCTAAATTTTACATTAAGTCATTTTATTAATGGCTATAATGAAATTATTAAATTCAATTCAAATAAATCATTTGGATTTTTTTAAATTCTTGGTAATATATTATATTGTGTTTAGTTTTACTAAAATTAGGTTTGATGGCCTTTTTAATGATCATCAATGTATTCGGAGATCCATAATTTTAGTGAACGTTTTCACAATCAACTTCCTGGTGTAGTGCTACCATATTGAAAAAGACCTTGAGTGGAACCACTCAACTAGTTGTACCCCACTAGCAATCTAGTGGTGGACCACTAGCTCACTAGTGAAGGAATTATTAATGTGATAGATTCCATGATGGACATCGAATTCTAGGTGGATGATAATAGGTATATGATAACATTAGGATATTCTCATTGGGACTATATGTATGAATATTAATACGAATATCCTTACCCATTTAATTCCCCTTCTTGAACTGCCGATTTCTAGAATGATCTCAATGCTTTTTGATCCCATAATAGGATACCTAAGATATCATGGAAGAAACTTCAGTTACCGTCATTTCTTTATGATTGAATTAATACACATAATCTCTTCCTTTTTCTAAACACTTCCCTAAATGATATGACCATCATTTCCAAATATCAAGGACTTTAAACTTTGTCTCTATGAATCTCTCAATTATATATATCATTAAAAAGAGACATAGGACATAACTTATAATGTATTTCCTGTAAGATAATCATATATTCTCATTCCAACTTTTCCTCGTTATCTCTTGGTACATCAATAAAGCCTAATGATTTTTTATCCCAGTAAAATCAAGTAATTCTTGGTTCTTAATATCCAATTGAAACCATGGAATGTTGGTTCTTGTATTTTTTTTAAAACCAGTGGGTGTCCTTTAAAAATAGTATCCTTAAAATTTAGGGGTTTATAAATATGTAAACCTTGTGTATTATTTTGAAACTCATTATCAAATACATTTCTATCTCTCTTTTGATATTTTTGAATTGCATCATTCTTTAAAATTCTATAAATTTGTTTTCATCCTCTTTCCTCCACATGTTATCAATTATTTAACAATCACATTATCTTTATAAATATATTATTCAAACAAATTATTCATCAATTATATAACATTATAATTTTAATATTTTTTTTAGAAACAATCTTTTTTATCTCATTAATTTTTAAAATCCAATTTTATCCCCTAGCTATATTCACATTTCCCAATAATTATAGGATCCCATGAATCCTAGGAATCATATAGAGAATCATATTATGTATGATCACTATATCCATATTTTTCATGGTTTCCTATAGTATCTATTAGGTTAGACTCATAATCCTAGTAATCAACAGGAATATTATTCAACAAAAAACACACATAGTTCCTAAGTATCCTAGGAATTATATTAATTAATCCCAAGCTTCCCACTAGATCCTATAAATCCTTGACATATCATGTATCACCATAAATCTCACCATATCCTCAAAATCGGATGTAATATCTCAAAACTTCATAAATAATGACTTCAAGAAAATAGTGAGGTGGTACTCGACATTTAATAGTTAGAATGATTAATTGGATACTAATTTGGTAATCCATTAGATTCCACATTCATCTTCTAGTCCTATCAAATCATTTGAGGGGGGGGGGGGGGGGTAAACTAAAACATCTTCCATCATTAAACATAATTGGATCCTATAGAAGTAATCATTGGAATTCCTCATCATATATCTAGGTTAATTTCCCACCCAACCATATATGATGATGATGATGATAATAATAATGATGATGATGATGAGGATAACAATAATAACCATGGATAAACATATTCCACAACCATCACATATAACAATTGTTTTTATCTTTAGTGTATCACTCACCATCATCACTATATACATGTTATTCTCACATTAATGATTAATTTACTATGGTGACACCTATAATTATCTATTCAATCCAAAAATCTATTACTATATATGTTAGGAAAATATTACAAGGAACCCCTATGTGGTTAACCATGTCATATTATACACATATCCCTATTATGGGTTCTTCTATATAGTTCCACACTCATAGTTGAACACCCATCTCTGAGAGAGATTTGGGTCTCTCAATGTCCTGATAATCATATCAAATCCAAAATGAACATATTGGATTATCCCTATTGGAATTTAATTAGGATATGGGAAAAAATCCATATAACATTTCACGCTATCTGAGTTTGATCCACTAACTGAAATTATCTATAAATATCACATATGAAATCACCATGTTCATTTAAATATATCCCCAAATGGTTTTATCATCAGATGTTGTATTAACATAATCATGGACTTTGACATTAATTAACAAGGAATCAATCTACTACAATAATGCAATTATTCCCTTTATATCCAAATCATGAATATCAATTCTAAAGACCATCCAATTCTAATTTATCATCATCAATCAACACATGGACCAACAGGCATATATAAAACATTATATAATAATAAAATAACATCTATATTTTAATTATAATTATTTTTTACAATATATTAAAGGAAATTATTAAAAAATATTATTCTATAAAATCATATTTTATATCTTGAAATCACACCCCATGAAAATGTTAGAACATAAACTCTAAATAACATTGAAAAAAATAGCCTTATATGTGGGGGGTGTCGTGCGTACGGGTATGCACTATTATCCTTACACCTCAACTTCCAAGCCCCTGTTTCTTCATAAAAATTAACACTACTCACCCTTACATAGTCCTACCATTTCATTTCAGAGTTTTGGGTTTACCTAGTGCATATTTAATGCCAAAATAAGGGCAACATTGGTTACCCCAATTCGATGCTTTCTTCTTTCATAAGGGAAACCAATATTACCCATACATAGTGGCTGCCTCTTTATACATGTGTGTGTTTGTTAGTTAGTTCTTATGTGTGTTTTTATTCTATTATTTTACACTTATAATTCATATCATATTATTTATAAAACATTATTGGAACCCACCAAATTATTATCATCAATTTTTGAATTAAGGAATTACTTAAATCATATCTAGTACTTCCTTCATAGAGATAATGGATTAGTATCATGGTTAAATGAATATCAGGGGACTAGATCAGGGGATTCACTTGTAATCTAGGAGGAAATATAATCTTATGGACTTATGATCATCACAAAGCCATATCATGTGCCATTTTTGATCTAATAATGATCCTATGAAGCCCCTAATATGATTCCATTGAATCATACATAGTCCCTCAGATAAGACTCATTTTTCTTATAATGAAATCTAGACATGTTATGATGCTTACGTTACACCCCTCCAACAAGACCTCAAGATCCTGGGAAGGTCTATTGAAAACTTCAATCAATATTTTGATTCCCCTATCAATCCAAAATAATATGGGTTGATTTTTATTGATAAATATTACATACATTCACAAGATCCGTCCCTAATCCTGATAAAAATAATAATTAAGAAGCTCTATGTTGATGGAAATTATTATACACAATCTAATAATCTGTCACTGATTATGAGATGCACCATTAAAAATTGGATTGATATCTATTTCAATGCTTATAAACCATCAAAAGATCATTCATTTATTATATGACACTGAACACATAAGAAAAGAGATTGCTGGGGTCAATGATCATATGCCGATAGAAGATCCATTATTGATCATATGACATAATTTTCATGACCCCCCTTCACCAAGATGAGGGAAGGGACAACAGATTTCCATACCTTTCCTTCTTTAAGTTGAAGGAGATATAATGACCCTCGAGACCCACCTTCAATAGGTCCTAGAGTGGTGACTAGCACCAAGGTTATAGAATCTTACACTCAAGATGGAAGTCATTACCTTTTTTATTTAATAGGATCCGGAGATAAGATGATGAAACCCAACAACGCCAAGATGGTGTAAAAGTGTAACCAAATAACCATTCCCAGATGCATGATATAAAAGTAAATTTCACAAGGTACAAGGGACTACAAGGTAAAAAAAATACCAAAAGAAAAGGAAATAGAAACTGCAACAGTCCAAAAGTCCGAGGTAGTATGGTCCAGCATGATCCATGAAGTCCTCCTGGAATCCTAAAAATAGTTTTATATACATAGGGTGAGTATTCAAGTATACTCAGTAGGAAAACCAATGACATTCGTGCACAAGTGGGGAGGCATACTAATGCCCTGTGAGAAAAGGTAACCAAAGCACCAAACAAGGATAACTATCCACCCAAGCCTCATCAAGGCACACTCTCCAAATAACTCAAGTCAAGTAAAGTATAGTAATGACACATCGAAGTTTGGGTACCCCACGCCACTTTCCCACTAGTTATTGAAGACATCCTACGCATTGAACCAATCCGGCCATTCTCACTGCAATCCCACTACCAGACCCCATCAGCACACACCTGGGCCATATCTCACCCCAGTACCACTGCCATACCCTGCCCACACACACCTGAGCCACTACAACTACTACCATTCCTGAAAACACCTGGGCCTCATCCTGATGATACATGGGAAACAACCTGCTGCAAACACCTGACTAACTACCACACTATCATGCCCGAAGGTTCTTGGTCTAATAATGGACTTCAGGCCATCACATCCTGCCAGAGGAGTCTTGGGCTATTCAGGAAAGGGAGAAGAAAAGGAGCTAATAGCCATCCACTCATAGGAGTGTTAGAAAAAACACCCTCTCCCATGAAATTTGTGTTTTCGACACTAACTTCTCAACTCGGGTGGGGCGCGAACAAGATACATAAGAACTACAAATATATGTATAGGTAACAAGAACTCACCCAACCTAGGGTTTTCCAAAGCCAACCTAAGCACAAATACACTCGTCACTATCCATTCATAAATGAAAATAATAACACCCACGAAAAACTCGTTTCCAAAACCAAATCCCCATATAACCCATTCTTATTTCCATGCCATGTTATCCTGTTTAAGAAAAATTCTACACCACTGGGAAAATAAAATGCATAAGAACAAGCCAAGGGGAAAACTACGTCCACACAACAATTTAAACATTGACACCCGGTTCACTTGTGAAGTTACAACAACTAGAGATCAAGTGATATCCCTTGAAGTACTAGAACAAAAAAAAACCCCAAGACATAGCCCCATGTCCCCAAAACCATTTTTTTCTCAACAGCATAGGATTCCACCCCAATTCGTGATACAAGTAGAGGATCCCATCCTCACCCATATCGACCCAACAATCTAAGGCCCCATCCAAGAAAACCATATGGTCACCTAAATTTGGCCCATGGAAGAAAACAATCAAACCACAACAACCAACACAAAGCTGTCCCAAGAAGGTATTTTCATATTTAAATGATTTAACACACTCTATGGTTTCAATTCCACTGGGCTTAAACTGAGGTTATCATAGAAATGGAGTTGATCCGGGGGCTTCCAATTTATTTGACTGAATATACGTAATTATCCAATTTTCTTTATACAACAGAAGGTAGACAACAAAAATACACGCCATTTAAACATCACAAGAGGTAAGATTTCATTAGTGCATAGAGAAAGACCACCAATGGCCATGATTTTCAGTAGGCGCAAGCCCGTAAAATTCAGAAATCATTCATCATGAAAGAAGAGAATGTTGAGAAGCATCATCGATCAAACCCCTCCCCTTAATTGTTTTAAAATTCCATTTGTTATCTTCATTAGTGTTTGGTTCATCAATTCCTATAGAAGTAGTAGCGTACCCACCCCGCATGATACACAGAAGGGAGAGACGATGGAAAAAATCGCTACTTGATTGATAAAAGATAGACGGTTTTCTCCACTCTCCAGGAACAGGGGATCCATGGCTTGTAGGGGAGGAAATATGTGGACTCCATGACATGCAGAAGACTCCAGCAGAGGCACACCACATGCCACGGGAAGAAGGAATCCAAGCACTCCAGTGAAGAAGAATGAATCTCAACCGAGAAGAAGATGAGAACTCTAGCAGGAGATATAAAGAGAGTTACGAATATGGAATTTCGAATGCTGGAAAAACGGATCGCGGTTTCCTACATGGATGGGCAGTTACACACGATGATATTATGGAGTTATTTAATATCCCCTATCAAGGATGTTTCTCGGGATTCTTAGGAAACAAATCTGAGATTTAAAAGATTTCAAAAAGGGTGTTAAAATTAATTTATGTCAAAAGATACATTACGGGAAGAGTCGGGTACTGGAAAAGGGAACGGTGCCACCGTCACGGTGCCACCCTCATGGTTCCACCCTCATGGTTCCACCATGACCAGTGCCACCGTCATAGTGGAGCCATGTTTTTAGTAAAGTAATGGCTAGGGGGTCCAGGCCATTAAATCAGATACCCCTCAAACTATTCTCGCCCTCAAGAATTAAAACCAGACCCGAAGAAAGGAGGGGGGTCCGAAAAACCACCCTGGAAGATAGCTCTTAGGAGTGAACCCCTCTGTCACATAAGAACACCTTCCCTTCATAGGCAACCATTCAACATTAAAGGGTCAAGTTTTCTAGTCATATGGGTTAGGGAGTTTCTCCTTCCATGTTAAGATACTATCCACTTTGGGCGGCACTGACTCGCACTCATAGGTTCAATCGCATCCGCCTTAATGTTTCTCCATTAGGGATCAGGATCTCCCGTCCCCTCAGTAAGGACATTGCACATGCATCTAGAGAACAATAAAACCATACATTCCACAGTTTACAAGGTAAAGGGCTCCATCAACCAAGTATAAATAGAACAGAACAAAACTCAAAATAGCTCTGGGTACTGGGTGCACATTTGCGCTTCCTGTTCCCAGGTACTCTCCTCAAGCCCACCATGTCACCATAACACACGAACCAACTCGATGGTTCTTCCACGAAGCACCTTCTCCTCACGAACCTCGATCATCACTGGTCTCTCCAAGAAGGTTGCATCATCTTTTATATCTAGATCTCCCCAGTTGAGGACGTGTGAAACATTGTGCAGATATCGGAAAAGCTAGAACACATTGAAGAAATTGTGCACCCTTTGTAGCTGTGGTGGAAATGCCAGCTAATAAGCCACCTCGCCGACCTGCTGCAACACCTTGAAGGTTCCGAAGAACCTAGGGGAGAGCTTACTTCCACATCCAAACCTCCACTGCCCTTGCTGAGGGGAGACCTTCAAGAACACATGGTCCCCAACCTCTAACTCCAAGGGCCTCCTCCTATCATACGCATATGACTTCTGCCGGTCCTGATCTACATTTATCCTCTCTCTTATAAGTTGCACCTTCTCGGTTGTGCTCTACACCACCTCTGGGCCAAGGATGCCTGCATCTCCGACTTCGGTCCTGCACATGGGTGAGCGACATGGCCACCCATACAGGGCTTCGAATGGAGCCATGACAATGGTAGAGTGGTATCTATTGTAATAGGCAAACTATACCAGAGTCAAGTGACGCACCCATGATCCCTTGAAGTCTAAGACACATTCTCGTAGCGTATCTTCCAAGGTTTGGATGGTGTGCAATATCTTCCCATCTATCCGGGGGTGGAAAGTAGTGCTAATTCACAGCTAGGTTCCAAAAGCATGTTGCAATCCTCTCCAGTATTGTGAGGTAAATTGTGCATCCCTATCTGAGACTATGAACCTTGAAACTCCATGAAATCACACTACCTCATCCACCTACCTCCGTTCTAAGGAATCCATGGTTCTTGACTCCCTGATCGCCAGAATGTGACCCGATTTTGTCAATCGGTCCACCACTACCCAGATAGCATCACAGCCTCCTTGAACATTGGGTATCCTTGTGAAGAAATCCAACGAGATGTCATCCCACTTCCACTCGGGGACATCCAAAAGATGAAAAAACCGCCTGGAAAATGGTCCTCAGCCTTCACCTGCTAACACACTAGGCACTTGGACACAAAATCTGCCACCACCCACTTTACCCCAGGCCACCAAAACTATCCCCTTAGAAATTGGTACATCTTGGAAACTCCTAGGTGTACCGCTAGGGGTGAGTTGTGGAACTCACAAAGAACCCTCTCGTCCATTGCCCATAGAACAAACATCTTCCCCCGAAAGAGAATCCGATTCTGACCATCCCTTATCCACCTTTTCAGAGCATTTCCTTATCCAACCCGATCACACATCACTTCACTCTCTGAGTCTCCCCACTGAGAATCCTCTACATGACGTAATAAAGAATATTGTACTGTCATCTGATACATGAAATCTCTACCACTATCCACCCTCACATCCAGGTGTAGGGGAGCCAACTCCTCCATCTCTCTCCAAGAGTCTACCGACACTTGGACCACATCCCACAGTGAATTGTTTCTCAAGGAATCAGCCACAACATTCCCTTTTCCTGAAGTGTAGGAAATATCGATGTCATAATCCAAGAGGAACTCCATCCACCTTCACTTCCGTAGTTTTAGGTCCCACTAGGAGAATATATACTTAAAGCTTTTTTGATCCATCAAGACCACAAAGTGCTCACTGATGAGGTAATGACACCACAACTTTAGTGCGAAAACGACCAATGTGAGTTCCATATCTTGGGTGGCATAATTATTCTCATGAGGGTGTAGATTTATAGACCCATAAGAGATCACTACTTGTCATTACATCAAGAAACAACTGAGGACTTGTCCTGAATCATCAAAGCACACCTCATACGCCATCCCTTCTTCTAGAAATCATAGCACTGTGGCACTAACCAACTTCTCCATCAGATTGCTGAAGGCTTCCTCGCAATACTCATCCTACACGAAGGTTTGGTCCTTCTTGGTCAAAGCTGTCAAGGGTGATGCAACTCGGAAGAAGTTGGGCATGAACCTCTGATAGTAACCTGTCAGCCCGATGAACCCACGAACCTCTGCCACGTTCTTGGGTGCTTCCCAAGAAACAACTTCCTCGACCTTCGATGGGTCCACCGCTACTCCTTCCTCGGACACCACGTGCCCAAGGAAGTGTACATCTCACGTCCAGAACTTGCACTTTGACAACTTCCCATAGAGATGGTGCTGTTGGAGGAACTCCAAAACCGTCCTCATGTGCTCAGCATGATCCTCCTCTGATCATTAATTGATCATGATGTCATCAATGAACATGACTACAAACCGATCCAGATACTCCCGGAAGATGGAGTTCATGAGTCCCTTGAACACATCTGGAGCATTCGTAACGCCGAACGACATGACCACAAACTCAAAGTTCCCATATCTGCACCCGAAGTCCGTCTTCGAGATGTCTCCCTCATTCACCTTCAACTGGTGATATCCAGACCGCATGTCCATATTTGAGAACCATCCTTCCCCCTTCAACTGGTCAAATAGATCGTCTATCCTTGGAAGAGGGTGGCGATTCTTGACCATCACCTGATTCAGGATCCTGCAGTCTATGTACAACACGAGACCACCATCCGCCTTCCTTGCAAACAAGACTGGAGTACCACATGGTGAAGCACTTGGTCGAACATAAACCCTCTTCATCAAATCATCAATCTGAACCAGAAAATCCCATAGCTCCGAAGGTGCCATCTGGTAAGGAACCATCGAAATCGAACGAGCACCAGGTTGCAAGTCTATCCCAAACTCGATATCACATTGAGGGGGTTGAGTTGTTACCTCCTTAGGGAAGTCATCCATAAACTCACTGAAGATCCCTGGAACCTTCACCAACTCTGCATCCACCGACTCCACTGATATCTCAGCTAACATGGAGAGGAGGGTTTCCCCTCGCCTACTACCCTTCTGGCCACCCCGCTCGCCGGTGAAAGTAACACGTTGACCGCCTAAGTCTGAGAACACGACCCTTCCTCAGAATCAGTCAGTGATGACACATACAGAGAACAACCAATCAGTTCCTAGTATGACATCGTATGGATGTATCTGCAATAGTAGGAGATCCCTGAGTGACTGATGTGGCCCTATCATCAGTCTGCATCCTCAACAAACATATAACAAGTCGGTCTGACCTTCAACTGGTGTGCTCAGAACCAGGGGAAATGTAAGTCTCTCAGCATCTAGAACCAAGGCACAGGCTAGACTGGGTGTAACAAAAAAGAGCGAAGCTCCGATATCGAACAAGACATATGAAACGGTGCTAAACAAACTGATCGTACATAAAACGACCTCTCGACCTGCCGAAGTTACTACCTCTATAGCGGGCAACTACCCACGCCCGGCTCCTCTGCCCATCGGCTGTCAGCCACCTCCCCAACCATGCCCTGTTCGAGGCCCCTGAGGAGCACCCTGAGGTCGGCCTCCCCCTACAACGTCTGCCCTCGGAGGAGCGGGAGCTCGCTGCCCCAAAGACTGTTGTTGGAAGGGCCTTGATGGAAGCTTCTACTGAGGCGGGTGATGGGACTGCCCACCGCCGCCATATCTCAATCAGTCCGGGCACTGATTCCGGAGGTGCCCATGGCTTCCACAGATGAAGAATCTTTTTCCTGATCCCAAAGGAAATGGGCGGGGCCAGGGGATAGGAACTGGAACTGCTGGGGCCTAATCCCTGCCTGTCGAAACCTAGATGTTCCTGATGCTGGAGGCATTCTACTGACAGACTTCCCCTTCAAAAATACCAGCTGAATTCCCTCTCGCAACACACCTCCCAACGTGTTCCTCCACACTAACACCTCATCCTTCTTCGGGACCTCCAGGTATGTCGGTAAGGTGAAGGGGGTAACAGCGTACTGGAGGGAAGGTTGGAGCACCTCCTCTAAACGTCTCGCCTGAGACTCCTCATCCGGAAAGAGGTCCAGAGCAAAGCAGAGGATATCCTTGAACTTTATCTCCAACTCCCTTACTGACATAATCCCCTCATTGAGGTAGAACAACTCCTACCTCTTCTCAGCTTTCATCATAGTAGAGAGGAATTTTGCACGGAACTCCCTCTCGAAATCATCCCATGACACCTCAGCCTCTCTCCTCTCCCCCAAATAGAGCCTCCACCACTAACGTGTAGCTCCCCACATCTGGCTCATGGCCAGAAGAACCCAGTACTCCACCGAAGATCCGATTAAGCCGAAAGCTATCACCAGCTCCTCTATCCAGCTCTCAATCTCCATGTCTGAGGTGTTGCCCTCATACTTCCTGAGGTTATGTCGCTGGAAAGCATGAAACGTATTCTGACACTAATCATCCTCCTCCTCTCAGTCATCCCTCCGTTGGTCAACCGAGTCAACCTCTTGGGCCTAGATCGCCCGCACAACTCATGGCTGTCTCCCAGGTGCCACAGATGTAAGGTAAACAAATATTGCATAATCCCAAGTAGTGAAAAATATTTTTCTTAAAATTTCCATAAACTTCTTATTCATTTTAATTTCCCAAAACACCCCAGAAACACGAGAACATGAGTCATTATGATGCTTGTACCATTCCTAGGGTCTCTACCCTGCAATCAGTGTAGCCTCACTTGGTCGTCCGATAGGTCCCGATCTCTTGCATCAGATCACTGGGGGCCCTAAAATCTTGTGTCCTAGCCTGTTTTTCCTAGCCTATTTCACGTGCAAAGATTACCCAACACTGTTGCCCTAAAATCCCATGCAATCTTCACTATTCCTAACACGAGACTTCATCCTATCTCTCAACCTCTCCCCCTCTAATACTATTATGTCACAACCTGCCTTCACAAAGGTGAGGGAAGGGACAGCGGAATTCCAGACCCTTCCTTCTTCAAGTTGAAGGAGAGATAATGATCCCTGAGAACCGCCTTCAATAGGTCTCGAAGAGGAGACAAGCACTAATGGTATAGAATCACACACACAAGATGGAAGGCATTACCCTTTTTCATTAATAGGATCAGGAGATAAGATTATGAAACCCAAGAACACTGAACTGGAGTAAAATTGTAACCAAATAAGAATTCACATATGCATGATATAAAAGTAAATTTCACAAGGCACAAGGGACTACATGTTAAAAAAATACCAAAGGAAAAGGAAACAACAACTGAAACAATCCCAATGTCTGAGCTAGTATGGTCCATCACGATCCCCGAAGTCCTCCTAGAAATCTGAAAACATTTTTATATACGGAGGGTGAGCATACAACTGTACTTAGTAGGAAAACGAAAGACTCTCGTACAAAAGTGGGGAGGCATAATAATGTCACGTGAGAAAAGGTAACCAAAGAACCTAACAAGGATAACTATCCGCCCATGCCTCACCAAGGAACACTCCCCAAATAACACAAGTCAAGTGAATTATAGTAATGGCACATCAAAGATTGGGTACCCCACACCACTTTCCCACTAGTTATTGATGACATCCTACGCATCAAACCAATCCCGCCATTCTCACCATAGTCCCAATGCCATACCCTGCCAACACACAACTAGGCCATATCTCACCGCAGTCCCAGTGCCATACCCCGCCCATAGACACCTGGGCCACAACAACTACTAACACACCCGAAAACACATGGGCCTCATCCCGAAGATTCTTGGGAAACAACCTACTGTAAACACCAGTCCAACCACCACACTATCCTACCCAATGGTTCTTGGGATAATAATGGATTTCAGGCCATCAGAACCTGCCCGAGGAGTCTTAGGCTATTCTGTAAAGGGAGTAGAAAAGGAGATAATAACCAGCCAGTCATAGGAGTGTTCGTAAAAACACCATCCCCCATGAAATGGGGGTGTTCGGCACTAAGTGCTCAACTCGGGTGGGCGCGAACAAGTAACATAAGAACTACAAATATATGTATACGTAACAAGCACTCACCCAACCTAGGATTTTCCCAAGCCAACCTAAGAACACACACTCGTCACTATCCATTAAAAAAAGAAAAGCACAACACCCATGACCAACTGTTTCCATAACCAATTCCCCATTTAACCCATTCTTATATCAATTCCAAGTTATCCTGTTTAATTAAAATTATGCACCATTGGGAAACTAAAAGTCATAATTACAAGACAAGGGGAAAACTACATCCACGCAGCAATTTAAACATTCAAACCCGATTCTCTTGTGAAGTTACAATAACTAGGGATCAAGTGAGATCCCTCTAAGTACTGGAACAAAAAAAACCCCAAGACACATCCCAATGTCCCCAGAACCAATGTTTTCTCAACAAAAGAGGATTCCACCCCAATTCGTGATACAAGAAGAGGGTCCCGTCCTCACCCACATCACCCCAGAAATCTAATCCCCCATCCAAGAAAACCATAAGGTCACCCGAATTCATCCCATGAAAGAAAACAATAAAACCACAACTACCAACACAAAGCACTCCCAAGAAGGTATTTTCGTATTTAAAATATTTAACACACTCCATGGTTTCAATTACACGGTGCTTAAATCAGGGTTATCATTGAAAAGTGGTTGATCCTGATGCTTTCAATTTATTTGACCGAATATATGTAATTAACATATTTCCTTTATACAACACAAGGTTGACAACCAAATTATAATAGTTAATTAGTTCACAAAGAAAGACCACCAATGTCCATGATTTTCAGTAGTCGCTAGCCCGCACAATTCAGAAATCATTAATCATGAAAGAAGAGAAGGTAGAGTAGCATTATTGATCACACCCCTCCCATTAATTCTTTTAAAAGTCCATTTGTTATCATCATTAGTGTTTGGTTCATCCATTCCTATAGAAGAAGTAGCATACCCACCCCGCATGATACACAGAATGGAGAGATGAAGGAATAAATCCCTACTTGATTGATCAAAGATCGACATTTTTCTCCACGCGCCAGGAACTGGGGATACGCGGCTTTCAGGGGAGGAAATACGTGGACTCCAAGACGTGGAGAAGGCTCCAGTAAGGGCGCACCAAAAGCCAAGGGAAGGACTCCAAGCGCACCAGTGAAGAAGAAAGAAACTCAACCGAGAAGAAAAGGAGAACTCTAGTAGGAGATATAAAGAGGGTTACGTGATATGGAATTTTGAATGCTGGAAAAACGGATTGTGGTTTCCTACATGGGAGGGAAGTTAAACATGATGATATTAAAGAGTTATTTAATATACCCCATCGGGGATGTATCTCCAGATTCTTAGGAATCATATCTGGGCATTAAATTACTTCAAAATGGGTATTACAATTAATTTACATCAAAATATACATTATGGTAAGATTCGGGTACTGGAAAAGGGTATGGTGCCACCGTCACTGTGTCACCCTCACGGTGCCACCGTCACGGTGCCACCATGACCAGTTCCACCATCACGGTGCCATAGTCATCGTGGAGCCATTGTTTTGGTAAAGTAATGGCTGTGGGGGTCTAGGAAATTACAATAATAATGGAAAACCAATGGGAAAAGTCAAAATTTATTTTAAAATAATGTAAAATTGATGAAATTATAGGAACCTCATGTGGGTAAAAATTACATTTTTTCATGAAAGGTTGATATATGCCCCATGAGAGCAGCTCTTCGATCATGAAAATTCACATTAAAATAATAGATTGATATCAAAAATGCCCTATGAAAAGATAACATGATCTCCTATATGGACTTTGATAGAAAAACATGATATCATGATCTGCCCTGGTCAAATATCTCTTGATCATGTGAATGCCTCTTTGAAAAGCATATAGTTCTCATGAAGACTCCCAAATATGTCATCTAGATCACATGATGGAACAATAAAATATTTAAATGATCATGAAAAAATCATTGACAATTAAAATAGAAGAAAATTTATGGAGATGATGGAGTGTTCTAGAAGTCATTATTTATCATGTTACATATATATGACTCCATGAATGACATACGAGAAGTCCATGCGAAGAGAATAACGTGATCCCCCATCCGTCAAATAAAGGCTATATATATGATATATGCATTGTGACAATTGGAATAGAACCGTAGTATGAAGTCTATCAAATTCAAATCCGTCTTAACAAAAAACATGCATGATGCAAGTAACACCCACAAGGGGGCGGAATTGAGGGAGGAATTCACTGAGTGAAAATCCAAAAAATTGAAATAGTTTTTTACAATGAAAAACTTGGGGAATGACATAAGGGATTATGTAGAGTGTACATGTGCTTCATGTGATCTCAATATATATCCTTCAAAGGACTTATAGTGTTCCAAACAAATTGTGAAAAAGTGTTTCCACTTGTCGAATTAATCAAAAAATCCTCAAAAGTCCAATATCGAAAAGTCATTTTGTTATATATATAATAAATGATAAAAATACGGGACATTTAAATGAAGACATATAAATTCTTTTTTATTCGAAGGAATCATTCGAATAACATAAAATCTGCATGCCACATCAAATTCCTCTAATATATCAGCTTTTATCACATGATACCATTGGACATGTCAATATCAATCACAAGAAAGCCCCCAGACATATGACCGAGTCAGGTGAAGTCCTTCATACAATTAAACCATATCATTCCACCAAATTATAAAATTATTTAATTGATTATGATACACCCTTTCCGGTGTCTCCATCGATCACAAAAATACCCTCAAAAATTTCATCCAAATCATGAGACAGGTTTTTGATAGGTCAAACATTGTTATAGATAACCCTTGGATGATTCTCTAATGATCATGTGAAGACCCATGAACATGTCATAAAAAACACATGGCTAACCTCGGACATGTTTTACCTCAATCATGTGAATCACCATGGTACATACGTGCCTTGTTAGAAACACACTCATTACATTTCATATAGACACTCAGAACATTTCAACCATGTTTCACATTGATCGTCTGACACATCCATCATGTCAGGTTAGAAACATGGGACATGATTTCATTTTTACTCTAACATACATGGACATACAACATCTTTCATCTATGTGATATTTTTTTCAAATATGAATAGTATATTTATGATTCTTCCCTAGGACCCAATATCTAAATGGGAATCAATCTGGGTGTATGTTCCTCGATATTTTAGACACTCAATCACATGGGATCAAAACACTCAAATGTGTTTATTGATATTCCTCATCCATATATGGATTCAAAAGCTAATAAAACTATGTTGACTCTGATAGTTGTCCAACTATGATACCAAGGACTCCTTCTTAAGCCCTGAGCACAAAATGTTGTATGAACCATATTATTTCTTGAGGAATGTATATTTCCTTTTCATTATATACTTTGTAAAATGGGGGAAAATTGTTCTAGGGGATGGCTACAGGATAGTTACATGATGTGATAGGTAAGTACATGCTGAGTACTTATAGGTACACACTGTGTATTAAAGGCTACATGCTATGTATTCTTGGTACATGACCATGTAATTGTCTAGGAATAATTTGTATAGACATGAAATTTTGTCTCATGTACATTATGTGTACCTTTTTAATTTATTAAATCAGGCAGTATATTCATTTTTATAAAAAAGGACTGAAATTAAACCCATTTGATAAGCAACACGCCTAAGAAAATCTAAATAAGATTTGGACTCCCGTTTCAATGGATGGTCTCTTATTCCAACAACATCAGATGAATTTGATTCCCCTCAGTGGGCTGTAGATTCCTTATGATCCTTTCATACTCTTTTGGTCTATGGAACTATTAATTCAAGGTTGATATTTTGTACATTTTTGTAGATATACTAAGTTTTAAGTAGAATTAGAGCCCAACGATGGACAAGGAGAGTCGCATGAGTATGTGGTAGGTTTTCATGTTCTTTTCACCAATTGTCATGATGTTTATATATTCCAAAATGTCACACACCCACATTTATTTTGTCACGTGATTTAATAATGATCACTGTTATTTCCTATTGAATAATTGGTAATTACTTGGATAATTTTAAATATTTTTTACGGTTTTGGACCTTGATTTAGGGCCACCCCATGGGTCTGTTTTATTTGGATGGCCTTTTGGCAGAGAATGCCTTTGTGGGTTGACATGAATTCCTATTCATGGGTTGCTAAAAATTTAATTCTCATTATATGAATTGAACACATGAGATACTTGTTATGTTAATCATTGTAAATTTTTAAATTTCATAATAGTCTTGTTATATGTTTTTTATGTGAGTTATCCTTGATAAATCATGTAATAGTTTAATTTAATTGTGTGGGTTATTATGTAAAATGAGCCCACATGATTTTATTGAGTTAAATACATGTGGAAAATTAATTCACAAGTTTTTCATTTGATAAGGAATGTTTAATTGAATTAAATGATAAAAAACTGTAATTATGAATGGGTGAGCCATAGTCTTGGTTAAAAGACAAGGTCAGGTTCATGTGATTAATTTCACCTTATAAGCCCTGTTTGAATCATTGCCTCAGTTAAAATATAAGGATCAATAGTTTAATTATTTAAAGGCTATGATAAATCCAAAGATAGGGTGGTCGGGCTCATTGAGAAATTTTAAGAATTCCGATCCTACCTAGTATCCATTGGGGGATACATAGGCATGTATGAATTGGAATGTGGTTAAATGATGTTTATGTAATGATTTTACCGTTACTTTTATATGAGGATTCATTGGGCCAAGGTCAAACCACAGGAAATTTATATAATACAATGGAATTGAATAATGAAATGGAATGACTATTGACATCTCTATCAAGACAAGGCACAATCATGGATTGAGTCATCAATTGTACTTGGTTATATTGTCTTAAAAAAACCAACTGTTCTTACTTTTGACTGCCTTATATTTTTCTAATATCCCTATAATACACTTCCTTATATATATATATATATATATATATATCCATTGACAGAATGGCACAGACCTTGGGTGGTTTCCTAATGATATTTAGTCTCACACCTTTTTACAGTCACGCTATTGGGATCAAATATATCATATTGTTGCAGGTGTCCATATGGGAAATCACCCTTCTTCATGTACTTGATTGATATTTGGAGCATGAGAGATTTAGACCATGACATGTCTTCTGACACATCTGAGTTATCTTTTGTATTTCTATACATTGGTATTGTATTTTCTATTTGACTACTGTGTATCCTATTTTGGCTTCATTCTTATAACATGTGGCATGCTGCATCATCTTTTGTATTGAATGATGGATGATCATTTATCTTATCAGACTTCTACTATTAAACTCAGTTGTGTGTTGTTTAATAATTCCTCTATTATATTATTATTTATACTGGTTTGTTAGACTCTAACAATGAGTAAATAATTTACCCACTAGCAAACCATATTCCCTCACTTCTTGTTGGAAGCCTTTGGAATTTGGGGAAATGTACAGGAGGCCATGTGGCCAACTGGGTACAGGGCACTAGTATAGTGGTATCTGGATCTAGGAGATTAAAATGTGGTATTAGAGGAGTATGTTTCTAGTTTTTCTTTTTATTTTCAACATTATACAAGGATAGGATGGAAATGGGATTCAGTAATTAGCTGTTCTTGGGAGTAGTTAGCCCACGTATAGGGAAAAGCCAAATTGCATCAAATTGAATTGTGAATTATGGATTTTGAGTTGTTATAGTTGTTTCTATTTCACCATTGGGTGACACACATGTTTTTTCTGTTATTATAGATATCAGTGTGGTTCTATATTGTTTCAACCTAATGAGATGAGGGTATGACATCTCATGCATCATATAGACACCTATTAAAAAAATCACTTTCCATGAATTCTTGCCATTCCATTTAGGAGCATTACTAATGGGAAGTTATTGTAATAGATGTTGTGAAAAATATTAATGTTATTGTGACAGGTACAATGATAGATATGCCTTCTATTATGATAGGTTTATTTTTACGTGCAACGGTTTAATTGGATAGAAACCAATCTTTTGTCCCTGAGCTGTATGTTCCCCATTGGATAGGAATTCGATGGATTATGTTTCATCCTTTTTTATAGAATTTTATTGTGTTGTTATATTCTATATGGGGATGCCAATTATTGATTCACGAGGTGTATGAACACCCATAGTTAAACATTCGGCATACCATTGATTTATTTTTCAAAACCATGGGTTCTAGGGATGTCTATGAGGCATACTGTCCAAAATCCGGGACAACATGGTATGTGATGCAATGAACACACTCCATGTGTTCTATTCGAAAAAATAACTTTTTTATGTACATGTAGTGTACTAAGAGAACACTCCATGTGGTTTCATAACATTTTCCGAACCATGTGAGAGAGAACACAGGTTGTTCAGTTCTGATCATAACACACCGTGCACCTTATGTACACCCTGTGTAATTTTTCATAGGCAGACCCGGGTGGCTTTGGACATGTAAAAGTACATGGATTTGAGGGAGGACTTGAGTGCATGCCATGTGTCATCCAAAAACACCGTGTACCTAGGATGTTAACATGACCAAGGTAAGTGGAGTTAGAAATCCATGTAAGAGCATAAGTGTAAACATCGTGTCTTGTCCCTATATGTAATGTACCTAGGCAGTTTACATGCCCAGTTTGGAAGGAGTACACAAACATGTAATGGATTATGTTTACACATTGTGTATGGTTTCTACTTGTCGTGTACTCATCATTTGTAAACCTTTTAGGACCTGCTTCTCTTATTTATTTATAGAACTCTTGAACTACATAACTATATGTATAAACCTATACTAAGGTGTCTGTGCTAGACTTTATAGATAAATTCCACCTTGATGACCTTTAGTTGTATTCCAAGAGAGTAGTGGGGATCATACCGAAGAGGTGGTAGGTCATAGGCACCTAGTGGACACTCTGGTCATGCACGTTGAAGCACTAGATTTTATACTAGACACAAGTTTTGATGCTCTTTTCCCAGAAGGCATTATGAGTTTCATGCAATCATTTCAGGGAGCACAATAACCCACCACATCTATGGAAGAACTGACTCTAGTGTTCCTGCAGCAGCATCCACCCATGTTTTACGGGGAAGGTGGGACACAAGACGTTGAGATATGGCTAGAGGCCTTGTAATCGATATTCGAGCATCATGAGATGCCTCATGAGAGGAAGGTCAAGCTCATGATATATATACTGCATGATTCCCCCAACAGGTTGGGGAATGTTACCAAACATATAGTGAATCAGTGGTACATAGCGTGTGAGGATTTTTAGATAGTATTCTATGATTACATATATCTGAAGACATTGAGGGACAAAAAATTCCATTTATTTTTACATCAAGATCATGGAACTCTATTAGTTATAGATTACTCTATAAACATTACTGAGCTCCAGAACTTCACACCAATTCTGATGTGCAACGATCTGTTAAAGGATAGGGGGTTTGAGAATGGTATCACATACGACATCTAATATTTGGTCTATATCTTCTAGATGACTATTGTATCTTCTATAGTGAGCCAATCACTAATTACTGAGAAGTATCAGAGGGAATGTGGAAGTGCGATTAAGGGCGTTTCATCACCGAGATCTAGTATAGTTTGGAATGTTAGTAGGAAATATTTTTTGGAGCATACATGTGGTGATTCTAGTAATCAGAAAGTATATTCCGGTAGCCAGATAATGTTCTTATAGTGCAGATGATTTGGGAATACTAGACCTCATTGTCTGATGGACCTAGTCAAGTGCCAATATTGTGGATATATGGGCCACATACAACATTTTTGAGTGAAGTTTCCAGCATCATCTAGTAAGAGAGGGTCTACAACAACTCCATGTTTTGGAGTAGTGTCAGAAGCTTCTCAAATATTAAGGAACTGGAATGCATCAGGCAGAGGTAGAGGTTGAAGCCATGGTATCTAGACCCGATGATTTTAGTGATCACATGGAATGTTATCTCATGGTATCCAGGTAATGTCTTAGGGCTGCGGTATTGGCACGACTTATTTAGTGAAACAGTCCCAGTAGGAGTAGGATCTCAAACATTCTACTATTAGAGACACTATTCTAGTGGCCTATATTTTATTTTGTTCACTCTTTGATATAGTTTCTTTACATAGTTTCTTATCAATGCTAATTGTGGAGAGCCTAGGGCTCCATGTATTAAATTAAGACTATGAGATGAAAACATATATGCTTTTAGGGATAAGAATGGTAGGTGTTTGATATGGAAAACTATACCCCCCTTAGAATTGGTGGGTGCCACTCTATTTAGAATCTCATTATCTTAGACATTATTGGCTTTGATGTCATATTTGTAATAGATTAGTTAGTGTCCTTTTTGTCCTTTGTTGACTGCTATCACCGTAGGGTGAGTTTCATGTCACCAGATAGCTGATCATTTTTATATAAGGGATAGTTGGATATATAGGCAAGAACATCTAGACTTGAGAATCAGGGGTTGAGTGGGATGATATAAAAAATTTCAAATTAATAGTTGGATGAAAAAGGGACCCATTATATTGATGTTCCACCAGTGGTTGATCGTATCTGGGATTCATTCCTAGAAAAATTTTTAGGTTTACCTTCAGTTAGGGAGGAAGTGATCTCTATCCAGCTTGTACCAGGACCTGCAACTGTATCTATTCCTCATTATAGGATTTATATGATTTTTTTTCAAGAGGTAAAGAGGGAATCTGAAGATTAGAAAGTAAAGGGGTTTATCTGACCTAATACATCATTGTGGTGTTCACTGGTCCTTTTAGAAAAAATTCAAATGGTATCCTTAGGCTATGAGTGGATTATTGGAAATTTAACCAGTTAACAGTTAATAACATATATCCTATTCTGCAAATATTTGTGCAGTGTGATCAACTCAGAGGATCTCAGGTATTCAATAATATTTATTTGATATTTGGTTATCATCATGTTCATGTTAGATCATTATACATTCCTTGAACAACTTTTTGAAGCACATATGGTATGTAAAAGTATGTGGTTATTTCATTGGGTATCACGAATGCTCATACTATCTTCATGGAACAGATGAACCAATTGTTCCATCAAAATATTTATTATTTTGATGAAATTTTAGTGGATGATGGCTTTTTGTATTATAATAATCGACATGACCATACACCATAGATTGAAATCATTTTGAGTACACTAAGAGAGCATCAGTTATATGCCATTCTCCTAAAGAGCCACTTCTGGATGGATCAGATTCGCTTCTCGGGCCACATCATCTCAATGAAAGTAGTATTAGTGGACCCATATAATGTTATAGAAGTAGTTACCTAGGAGCAGCCCAAGAAAATCATTGAGGTTCATAGTTTTCTAGGGCTGGCTGGTTACTATCAAAATTTCATATAGGACTTCTTATTCTTACCAGGGCCGATGATGAGGTTGAAAAAGATGGGTGTGAAGTATGTATGGTCATATTCTTGAAATATGGCCTTTTAAGAGCTAAAAGGGAGATTAATGTGATCACTAATACTGATTTTTTATAGAGTTGGGAAGGAGTTAAAATATGTATTGTGATTCATCAGGTATCTAGAAGGGAGAAGTGATTATGCATGGGGGATTTATTCATTGTGTACGAGTATGAGTAGTTGAGGCCATAAGAGAAGCACTACCTGACGCAAAATCTTGAGTAAGATGTAATTTTTCATGCCTTATTCTATTAGGGTCATTACTTATTGGGGGACCATTTTTGGGTTTACACAGACTAAAAAATTATCAAGTACATATTTACTCAGAGTGATCTATACCTGATATAGTGAAGGTGGGTGGAATACCTTCATTCGTTTAACATAGAGCTTTCCTACACCCCTTGAAAAGGCAATCTAGTGGCTAATGAACTAAGTAGGAGGACTCAGATAAATGTAGTGTAATAGGACAATAGTGAGTGACAAATGATGGTGTTGTTCTCATAGATGTATTTTCAATTTCATGGCAGTAAGGGGTAGTGTTTTCTTACATCCTTACTCCCTCATCTTTACTGAATAGAGTGATGATGAGGTAGCTACTAGATTCCGAAAGACTAGTTCTATGGGAGATTATGACAGGATATGACCCTCATCCAGGTTGGACAATATTATTGGATGATGTCTTGTGTGTATAGGGTCGTGTATGGGTTTTGGAAGACATGTGAGAAGAGATGATGTTGGATTTTCAAGTTACAATTTGTATTGTCCATCCTAGTTTCACCATTAGGTATTCGTATTTTCATCGTTAGTACTGGTGGCTTGGAATAAAGGGAGATTTAGTGGGTTTTGTCTTAAGATGTTCCACCTATCAGAAGGTGAAGGCAAAAATCCAAAGACCATATGAACTTTTATATAAACTTCCCATTACTAAGTTGAAATGGAATGATGTCATGATGGATTTTGTTATAGGATTAATGATGATGAAATGAGGTAATAATGCATTATTGGTTGTCGTTGATAGGCTTATGAATTTTTAACATTTCAATCAAATCATTGAATGCTTTGGTGTTGATGATCTTGTAATGTTGTATATCTGTGAGATTGTACGACTACATGGGATCCCACATTCTATCATTTTAGATAGAGATGCCAGAATAACATCTTGTTTCTAGAAAGGGTTTTAAAGTGATTTGGGTTCACAGGTGATTATAAGCATATCTTACCACCCCTAAAAAGATGGCTAGTCAGAGCACACGATTCACATGTTGGTGGACATGCATTGGGAATGCATCCAGGATTTTAGAGGTTTGTGGTAGTCACACATACACCTTATTAAGTTCACCAACAAAAATAAATTCAAGGATACTATTAATATGTCTCCATATATGTATATTTATTGTAGGCCATATCAATCACCCCTATGTTGGTTGAAGGCATAATATTCATCGATTTTGGGACCTCTTCTTGTCCATGAGACCATTGAGGAGGTTTAATTCATTCAGAAGAAGATCGATACTACATAGTTTCATCAAAAATCACACGCCGATAACCATAGATGGCCTTTAGAGTTCAATGTATTGGATCGAGTTTTCCTACATGTCACACAGAGGTAGGGACATTAAAGGATCAAAAGACATGACATGATTTTTCTAAAATAAATCCATATGTTTGTTATTTTAGATTTGGTTGGGCTAGTTGCCTATCGATTTTAGTTACATCATGGGTATATTTCTATGAAAAAAATCATCTATGATTCTCAATTCTAACATTACATTTCAGGCCCATCTCATAGCTTTCTGATCAAATAAGTGGAGTTTTAGGAAGATGTGTCCTTTGATGATCATCTCATTCATATTGTGGCTTGTAGCATAAAGGATGTACATGGATGGTATATTCCTTTGGTATGGGTGATATGGTTGCATGGAAGAGTGTATGAAGAGACTTAGGATATGGTGGCCAACATACGATCACAATGACCAGAGTTATTCTTTGATATTTTTTCAACACCAATGGAAAGGAAATTCAGGGATGAATTGATTTAAGGGGGTAAATGTTTATGAACACAGTTGTTCCATGAGGTATGTATCTTTCATTTTCAGTTTATATTGAAGAAAATGGGTGAAAATAACTCGAGGGTCTTGTTGTAGTCTTATTTCAAGATGTGACTGGGAAGTATACATAGTGTACATATATGTACATGTTGTGTATGGAAGGATACACACCATTAAATCCTAGTACACTACCATGTCATCTCTTGGAGAAATTTGTAAAAACATGGTGTGTAGTATCAACTACACACAATATACATTTTTTAATTGATGTAATCGAGAAGTATTGTCCTTTAAAAAAAAATAGAAACAAACCTCGTTTGATGAGTAGTGTGCCTCAGAAAACCCAAATGGAATTTTTCCTATTGTTTCATTGTCTGATCTCTAGTTCGAACACCATTGGATGCCTTGGATTCCCCTCAGTGAGCTCTGGATTCATCTTGAACCTTTAATCCTATTTTATTCAATTGATATTGTTATTTAATGTCGAGTGTTTATACTTATTTTTTAGATCTACTCCATTCTAGGTTGAATTAGATCTGTCCACTAGATGATGTATGTCGTATGAGTACGATGTAGGTGGTCTTGGGCCATTTGTGAATTGTCATGATGTTTATATATGTTATAGTGTCATGTTCCCACTTATATGGTGTAATGAGATTTAATAATGTTCCCTTTCATTGATTAGTTTTTAATAAGTAATTAATTGGTTAATTTGAAACCATGTTTAGTGTAGTGAACCATGATTTCGGTCCACCCCATGGGTGCATTTTTTTGGATGGATTTTTGGCCGAGAATGCCAATGAAGCTTGAATTGAATTCCCAATATTGGATTGTTAAAATTATATTTCTCATTATATGAATTTCCCACATGAGATGAATCTTATGTAAAGCCTTGTAAATGATTAAATTCATAATAGTATTTTTATATGTTTTTCTTGTGTGAGTTATCCTTGTTTATCCACGTAATAGTTAAATTTACATGTGTTGGTTATTATGTAAACTGAGCCCATGTTAGTTGATTATGTTAAATCCATGTGATAGTTTGATTCACATGGTTTTCTTTTGAGATGGACTGTGTATTTGAATGAATTGATAAAAATATGTAATTAGAAATGTGTGAGCCACAATCATAGTTAAAATACAAAGTTAGGCTCGTGTGACTAATTGCAACATATATACCATGGGTGCACCATTGCCTCAGGTAAAATATATAGGATGGGATCAAGTGGTTAATTATGTAATGATTGTGAGAAATCCACTAATACAGTGGTCTGTCTCATTGAGGGTTATTTAAAATCCCGAGCTAAAATATGATCTATTTAGTGATACATAGGACCAGCCTCAATGGAAAGTGTTTAAATGATGTTTATTCGATGATTTGATGGTTACTTTTATACAAGGGGTTGTCTGGCCTGGGCCGGAGCTCAATAAATTTATATAATCCAATGGAATTGAATAATGAAATTGAATGACTAATAATGTGTCTACCAAGCCAAGATCATGCCTCGATTTAGTCTTCACTTGTACTTGGTTACATTGTATTATTAGACACATGTTGATCTTAATTTTAAGTGTCTCCTAGTTTACCACATTTACTATAATACACTACCTGTTATATGAATACAATGGTAGATTGACATAGTCCTTTGGTGGTTGCCTACTAGGATTTAGTCTCACACGCAGTTTGGGCCATGATTTTGGGCTCAAACAGATTATATTTCACCAGGCGTCTTTAAGGGACATATTCCTTCTATAGGTACGTGATTATAGTTAGGAGAATCAGAGCATGAGACCTAACCAAGGCATACAATACTAATGTGTTTTCTTTTTTATTTATTTACCTTGGTATTTTATTTTGTATCTAGCTACAGTGTATCCTGTTAATGATTCTTTCTTACCACATGTGACATGCTGAATCATCTTTAGTATTGAATGATGATTGGTTATTTATAGTCTCACTCATTTGTTGTTTAATATAGTTTTATGCTATTTACTAATTCTAATATTGTTTTATTATTTATTCTTCTTTGTTACACTCTTCCATTGAGGGAATAGTTTTTTTTACTATCACACCTTAGGTCCTCGCTGCTCGTCTTTATCCCCTGTCATTTGGGGAAATGTTCCTGAGGACATGTGGGCAATGAGGTACGCTTAAATAGTTTAGTGGAATCCATACATGAGATGTTACAATGGGAATCCAACATAGTGTAGGTCCCTTAATATTTAAGACACATTAACCCACAAGATCTAAAATTCCCGATTAGTTTTTTGTTCTTATTCATCCATTATTGAGGTTAGTGTCTAGCTAAGCTATGATGAAGATGATTCATATTATAAGAAGGATACAAATCACAACTTCCAAAGGCCTGAACAAAACATTTTGTAGTCTTATTGGGACCCCCCATTTCAATAGTCTCATATCCATATATGTTGATTCAAATAACCTATTATCCCTTATTTCTCACACCAAGCATTGCTCGTGTGGTCTTAGGGATTTACAACAATTCTAATACACACACAATAAAATACCCCCAGTCATTGAAACATTACTCTATAAGCCCCATTCAGTTACATGATACAATTTCCCCAATGCAAAGGAATCCCACCTTGGTTTAAGACCTATAGGAATTCCAATATTGGTAAACATGAGGTATGTAAACCTCGTGGGAATTAATTATCTTTCACAAAAAATTAGTGGGGTTTGGATAGATCATGCTACAATGACTATGTCTCCAATTATAAGTAGGATGTGTAGGTAGACATCCTAAGGTATTATCTCTACACCCATGGCCTATGTGCCCCCATATATTCCCTTTCCACATAATGTAAAAATTAACATATTGGAATAAAAAAAACTACATAGGTTGTGTATCCTATAATAAATAAGATATTTAGGTTGACTCATAAAGCCTTAATCCCATCAAGAGAACACAAATGACCACTGTGGATAATTGTAAACATCACGGTTTCTATTTATATGGATTCAAAATATAATATTGCTACCTATTTCTATGTAATAATAGGAATCTAATGGATCCCTCATATACATACAGATGATGTAATTAATATTACCCCTTAATACATAGAAGGATTCAACGCCCGATCATTTTATTAAGGTTACCAGTCATGTATCACGATTTTTAAGAGATTAATGAATATATTTTAAAGATAGATTATATTCCCAGAATAAGAAATAATTCAAAAAATTGGTATGAAGAGACAAAACTCCAATCATATTTTACCATTGTGATTTTCTTATCATCATTGGATTTTAAACCCTATTGAGTACCTACCTTTGAAAACTACGTCCGTTCCTAGTAATAGGTTGGGGAGTCATTAGAGGCTTTTATAAAAGATTTTCATGTTAAAAATTATGCGAATGATTATGAAACCTAACATGAACCCCCATAATAAATCATCGGATATTATATATCCATGAAGGAATCATGAATGGTGAAACCATCATGAAAGAATGTAATGATTGAATAAAAAATCATTTTGGATATTGGGAATCACCTATCCTCAAAAATAGTGATAAAATGTGAAAATTTTCAAAGGAAACAAAATGTTGAACCAGAAACGAATATCTCAAATAATAAAATTAATTGGCTGACAGTGTGTGGGGATGTTTTTTTGGGGTCCCCTATGTAAATGATAATGGTACACCCAACATGAAAAAATTATACTGTAGTTCCCATGATATAATTCTATCCTCTACCAGAAATTACATAGGAGATAAATGTCCAAATAAGGAATGATATGGTATAATTATGTTATCTATACACAACTAATTCAGAATATTACATGCATGAAATGATGAATTGATTGGTGAACATGTTCCATATGGTGTTTGTGATGGAACACTGTACTCCAACAGAAATCTTGAACAAAGATCATATATTTATAAATAAAAAGTTTTGGAACATCATCTTTATAAGTAACCTATATGGGTCACAAAATAACATCACCCAGCTAACCCCTTGAGCTTTGGTTGGAGAATGTGATGGTTCAGGAATACCAATGATATGGTATGATCATGATCCACAAGGCTATTTATAATGATCGTCAGACGTTGAAGCTGAAAAGATTGACTCATTTAGGGAAATATGAAATGAAACCTATGGACCATTTCTCCACCATTAATCACATCAAAATATTATCCATAGAATATTTAAATCAAACCTTTCCACATATTTGGAGGGTAGATCATGGAGTGGACTATGGAACAGTCCCGGTTTAGGATTTTTATAGGAGGGATTAGGTCAACCACCGTCACTAGTATCATCCCGTTGGTGCCCCTCAGTCGCTTGTTGAGGGAATGTGCTGACAAGGTTTCACCCATGTGTACAAAGAAGGTATCATGGGATAGATAAAGTTATGGATAAAAAAACAGTGATCAAATCCCCTCTTCGAAAGATGAATCATGTTGGTATATTCTGGAGGTAAGCAATAGGTCGGCTCATATCCCTACTCATATTGATCTATTATAAATAAATATTCTTCCCCAAATAATACTGGTGGAACATATATATCACCCAGAATGAATCTCATCTAAATATTTTTTTGGAAAATGGAGGATAAGAATAAGAATATATCCCATCTTTAATGAAATTCATCTTCGAGTATAATTAAGAGACTAAAAATCATTACACCTACATTCATGAAAATAATTTTAGGAGGTTTCACTACATTCATAAAATATATTAAGTGATACTATAGAATATTCTAAAAATGTCATAGATAAATGGATAGGCAAAAATATGTCTTCATACAGTCAGAGTTATATATCACTATTATCATTACAAATAGATGGCTACTCTAGAGGAAGAACACAATATTTCTACAATTCAGTAGGATAGTAATTATGAAATGTAAAAAAGACAAGTCACATGATTGAGATCATATCCATGTTAGAAACATGTATCAATAATATAGTTTTGACCATTACTCATTATAGGCACACAATCCTATCAGATTTGGATGACAACATATTACAAAGTCTCAGGACCTGGATATATCCCCACTCCAACTGATTCTCACCAACTTTGTTTGGACCATCCCTAAGGTAATGTATATTTTCCATTCTAAAAAGACAAAAGGCATACTGTAAATGTACTATATCAGTCTTATATCTTTGCTCCGACCATGGTTTTTTAGTTCAATACGGGAATCACTTCATTTCATGATTATATCCTTGATAATAAATCTATTTGGTATATTCCGGCAACACAAATTAGTTGTGCTCATATCCCCAATTTTGTCTATGAATAAAATTCCCAAAATCAGTCAATGTATATATCAGGGGATTCCCATACCTCTTCTCCCACATTGATAGTCTATAAACATATTTAGGTGGGGAATGAATATTTGAACTTTGATAATAATCTCACTTAATACACCTTTGAGAAATATATTTCAGTAACCCAAAAGAAGAAATCCCATATTCCATCCAGTGAGACATATGATCTCTAGTTTACTCTATCAACTTCAAAAAATGGTCTCATATTACTATAGAACCATATACTTATAAACAAGTCACCACATATTTAATGCAGTAGGATCATCTCCTAGGTCACCCTAAAAAAGAACAATAGAAAATTTTGTCCATGACATAGAATAGGGCTCATATCCATGATCTTCTTAATGCTAGTTTCATAAAGGATTTTTTATACATATCTACAAAACATAATGGTCCACAAACTATGAAATGAAGTAGGTGGTGATAATTACCATGATAGTGCTTATCAAGGTATTTCATAGATGGATTCATGGAGACTCTACTCCTAGAATCCTACATTATCCACACTGCCTCCATGATATCTCTCCCAAATAAGAAAATACACCCTTTCTATAGACACCTTCATATAGTGGGTTTCTCAAAACTCAGTTAGCATTATAAATAGAGGTTATTAGAACACCATAGGTAACCATATATTGTTTTGCATCAACTATATGTACCACATCACTGGGGTGGGAATGTGACCCAGAGAAGAATCCCATATGGTCTAACCAATTGGAGGTATATAAATAATATGAAGAAGTGGATGAAAAATATATATGGTGAGCTTTATAATGAAAAAACATCTTATCCTTGTTTTCTCCAATCTCAAATTCTAAATATGAGATCCCAGATGATCTAGAGAATGATATAATTCCTTGTCTATGAAAAATATGTGGGAAAATCATCCACGGATAAAGGATGGAAAAATCTCATACCCAGGATATGATGGTCACCTTTAGGCAATACTCATATATTTTTTCAAATGGGCATAGTTGTTATCTCCATTCCATTTTACCTGAAACTACAAAACAACAGTGAAAACCTATAGCATGCTTACATCCATTTGACCAAAACACTTCAAAAACATATCACCAAGTCATAATTTTATATTCTTATCCATGGATGGAGAAATTATGGAAAAATATAAAATAATTCATCCTTGGAATAGTATAAATCCACTGATATGTAATCCTATAATGTCATTCCCATGGGTGAGATCAAGGGTCTAGGTAACACATGAGCTATTTGGACAAAACAATAAAAATACCTTAATTTATAGACTCAATGATGTCACAAAATGAGGGAAAGGGTTTCAAAAAGGCTCATATTATTGTTCCCTTGAATAAATGGCTTCAAATTTCGTTTACAAAACACAATGATATGGACCACCCGATAAATTATTTGAGAAAATGACTCTCATTATATGTATCTATTGCACCCATCACATAAATGATCCCAATTTCACTAAATAAAATAAATCAAAATAATAGACACTATAGAAGTTGTCTAAGAGATAACCCAACACATTAGGATAGGGGAATTTTTATTATCTTCTCAACACCTCAGGCTATCAAATCCCAAGAGCATTCAAGAAACATTTTTGGTGGCTTTAAACCCTACCAAATACTAGGATATGAGGTAATGTTCATCCCATTCTCCATCACCAGTTTCATTACACCATGAGAGGGCCCTAGGAAAATCAATAGTGTTCTATACCAACCCCATCACATAGGTATGGGATCATTTATTTCTCTATTTCTATGTTAGTGTCCATTAAATCCTAGAATAAAATCAGAAAATCCTCAACAAAATGATTAGAAACAACCAATAATGTCCTTGAATCATCACTATCCAATATGGAATTGGGTTCTTTCATTATTATTATCACTCTTAATGGAATTGGTCTTATCTTAGATTTGAGTTAAATATCGATGGTCACATCCCATGTATTCCTCCAACTGTTAGACACACATTTACAATTTGGGGCAGTTTGGAAAGAAAAAATTGAAACTCACTTAATATAGCTATTCATAAACTAATATAGGAGGAAAAAATGGTAAAGGTAGAAAACCCACTATGAGTTACATGAAAAATGGCATAATTTGGATTTTGGATATAGAAATGACCTAGATTCATCACTGAACGGCGTATTGAGTGGTGTAGAATCACCCTATGAGTCACATGAAAAAATTTCCTAATTTTAATAGTGGACAGAGAAATGACCAAGATGCAACAGTCAAAGGAGTGTTGAGTGGTATAGAATTTATCAGATGCAACCACAGTGAAAGTTTTCAATATTAAAAAATATGATTTAGATAATCAAGAAAATGTAGAGGGATCAAATATATAAAATAAACCCAATGGGGGTGGTGATGTGGAAGAACAAACTGAGGTTTCTCGTACACATAATCAAAAAAGGTGCTAGAACTTATATCCTATGAATAATGAATTTACACCTATATAGAAGAACATCATCAAGGATATAAGGAAGGGTATGGAAACATCCCACACACCACCCAAGGGCACTGATTTCCATTCCATGGAAAAACTAATGGCATAAAATGTAAATTATATAATACAATTTCATACAGTTCAATGTGAAACTACTCAGGGGGAACATTCCCATTAGGTATCATCTTCATTTAGAGACATATATCCCTCCTACCAAATATTATTAGATAGGTAATAGTCCATGAATAGTAGAATTTGAGCATCAAGTCATCTCTAGATCCTCGAAATCAAAATATACAATGTAGAAATCTATTGATGATTGTGAATTTTCCTCATTATGGTGACAATTCATTCCCATTAGGGTGATCATTATTCCTTGAAAGAATTTTGTAACATATGGATATTAAATTAGGACCTCCCCATCATAATTTTACCATTTCCCATAGATTAGAGGTGGTCCAGTATAAGTACCTCTTGAAATAATCAACACTATTGAATCCATGGTTGCTCGAACAGTATCCATGGAAGCAAGGTGTGAACCCATGAAACCTGAGAAGAAGCAATATACCAGATCAGTGGATGGAACATTTCCCATACCAAATTTTCAAAGTCATATATCATCATACTTTGATTGTCCAAGAGATCTAGAACAATACCTCACAGACATTGTGTCCAAATACGGCCTAATGATTTTCCCTTGATATCAACTGGAGACAACCAAACTGAGACGTTCTATATAAATTCTAACTGGGATATCCATTTTATTATATAATAGCCTTCTTGAATGATCCATTTTGGTATGGGAAGACAATCATTATCAATTAATTTATCAACTTATCTCTACAAAAATGAGAAATTAAAAATTTCAACCTAAAATTTAGAAAACAACATGAAAATGAGTGGATTTTGACTTCATCACTAGATAAAAAGGTTTAATGTATTCAATCAATACCCATATATCACTAGGGGAATTGCATTAACTCTAAGTAGAAAATCATCCAGATGATGTAAAATAACATTTGATCCCAATGATGTATCTTGGGAGATTTTGTACGTTCACAGACGTGGCATATTGCCATGATAATTCCATTAAGTGAACATGAGTTAAATCTCATATTCTTCCATCATCAAAGGGAAAAAGAATCATAAGGAAGAAACATTAATTATTACCCTAACAACAATAGTAATTCTAATTTAACTACCCAGTCAAGCCCTGAATTTTCTAGAACATATCCTTGAGTGAAAAAAACTATAAAATCATCCAGCGGTATAAGAAAAAAGAGATCAAGGATGCCTAGAATTTGAGGAATCAATGAATAAAGTGTTCACCTTTTGAAATGGAAAACTGCATTATTATTTATTTATTTCAATGTAAAATAAAATATTTTAGATAATAAATCTCATGAAACTCAATGTGGTCAATATCATAGATATTCATGACTACATACCTTCCCATAAAATGATGGGTAAGAAAAATCTGTATTATCTTATCTTAAAATATGTTCTATTGATCTTGGTTGATTCTAGGAAGGTTACGCTGTTGAGTTTCAATGTATAGGTGACCATGGTGATGGTTACTCCACTTGAAGAATACATAGAATAATAATAAGTTTGATCCTAGATTTGATAGACATCTTATAACTGGTCAACTCAAATGAATAATTGTAGAATACATTCCACCATTAGAGAATAACATTAAAATATGAAAAATATCCTATCACACAGGGAGGAAAACTTTACTCCTATTATAGCTGTATTTGATCATTGAGGAAATGAAAAGACACAAGATAAAGAGTCAAATCTATCTCCTGTATATGCCCTATAACTTTTGGACTTCTTTCCTTTGATATCCAGATAACTGGAACCACTCACCCAAACAGAAACTACATCAAATGAATTCTTCATATTTTTTATATTAATGTAGTTCACATAATATAGTCATTACCTAATTATCAATACACCTTCAAATATGAAATCCACATACCAGATGGTGGAGCTGGTGGCTATGGATGCAGAAGTTGTGGATACATGCAATGACATGGGTGTGGTCAGAACAAATAATTCACTCACATCCACAATAAATTCATATATGTATATAAGACATGAGTTCATGTAATCTATAAATACATTAATTATCATTGTGTTTCCAAAATCCCCACCATTGGTCATTAATACTAGTCATCTAACATAGTCATTTGGCATGGGTGAGACTGTATGAATATCCCAGATAAAGGGGAAGGTCATTGCAATTCGCACCACTAGAAGAAGATGTACCCTCAACTTTTCCTCATTAACTAACCCATCCACCACTTACACATCAACTCCCAATCCATATAATATGAAGATACCCCACCTTGGGTACCAAAAACATCTAAATTAAAATTATGTTATTAAAAAATAGCTGGTAGTTTTTCTAGACAAAAACTAAATCATGGATGATCTCTATATTTTCAAATCACTCATAGAGGCTCCTAACGAAGAACTCAGGAACCCACATGACCTTCAGACAGAAGTTAATAATTGTTAGTTATATCAAGTGGAGACTGTTCATTCAGAATTCCACGTCAACACATCATTCATAGAACAGATCCTGAAGAAATAATTTGGGGACATATCAAACCCCTATATTCTTATAGAAAGATCAATTTTTTTGGACATCCAAAGAGATCTTGTTGAAATTTTTTCTAGGATATTCTTCACCTCAATTTAGACACTCTGACATTTGATATATAGTCAGGGGACATATCTTCTACAAATCAAACAATTCAAGGTTACCATAATAGCTATAAAAGGCCTATATGAATGATCAATACAAAAGATTAGTTTAACTATCTTAAATATAACACAATTTTTTTGGTTATCTAGAAATACCCCACACATAAAATATTTTTTAGAATACCTTGTCTTCACACTCATCTAGCCGTACAGTCGACATTTCAACTGTGTCTGAAATATCCCATCAAGGGAGGGTCATAATAATACATGGTGTAAGTTCCCCATTGAATTCATGAATATCCATATATATATTGGATGTTTTCTACTAAAATTATGGATAAAACCAATGGTGTATCAATATACCCATGTTTCAACACTCAGTAGCTTGGGTACAACCCCTGTAAATCATTGGAGTATTCTTGACAGTGGTTATGTTCTACCCACAAACCATATTCAGGAAGAATACATAATCCCAGATGATCATTCACTTCTATTCCCCAGTGATAACATAAAATAATGATAGAATATATGAAATCACTATGTAGTGACTCCTAGTGTTTGGGATGAAAATCCATCCTCTTGTGACATATTTTTACCTCGATAGTGATAGATATTCCCCAGATACACACAATTTCTAGTAATATCTCCATAGACTCTGCAATTTTAGAAGAAGAGGATTACCTTAGTAACAACCATTTAAAATTTACATAAGTTATATCCTCCACCATCTATGAGCTTAGGCTGTCGAATATGGGAATAGAATTAGTCTCATGGATTATATTGATTTTTGTTGACATACCACTTGATGAAAAAGAGATGTTTATTCCATTTATAAATAATAATCAATAGATGATCTAATGGAATTGTATAAATTTTTTTTCCTTAATCTCAATGTGGCTATACATCACCTAGGATTACCCAATGATGAGCGGGGTATTAAAAATTTACCATGAAAGATAAACCCCTATAATGCTACTAATTTAGAATCAAATGTTTGAAAATTGATCAAAACCAATTTTTCTTGGGAGGTATAGTAGAAAAAATGAATTGCTCACATCATCACTATCAATAAAAATAATTATATGAATAATGTATACACCAATTTCAGAGACCTCAATCGACACTACTGATTGGATGATTTCCAATTTCTGATCACCAAAAATTCCATTGAAGAAACTACTTGTTTCCAAAACCTTTAATTTAGGGTTCGGTATTCAGGGTATAATCAGAAAATAATGGCTACTAAAGATAAGAATGACACTACCATTTATTCTCATCATTGGATATTTTTTTACTTGTTCATGCTCTTTGGATTAAATAATTAATGTGATACATACCAAAATAGAATTCATAATATCTAGAAGAACATATTTGGATGAATAAGATAATTCTAGGTTCATTACCTTGTGTTCAAATATCTATAATGATTCAATAAACTCATCGATCTTCAAACAATATTATGTAAGTTTTGGTATCTTAGTTTGATGAAGAATATATTAAATTTTACATTCAGTGTAATTTCAGGTAAATTATTTGTATTTTATGTATGCCACCATAGTGTCAAGGCTGACCCAGATAAGACAAGTGAAGTCATTGAAAATTCACCTCCTAGGAATCTAAGAGAACTTATGGGGGTCCAACAAAACAAAAAATATATTCATAACTTCATATCTAAAATAGATGATAAGTCTCTTTCATTCACCATGTTAATGAATAATGGAGACCCATACAAATTATTTGATGATAGTGAAGAATCCACTAAGGATTTCATGTTTTACAAACATCATCTCCTAACCATGATATCCTTAGTCGAAGTCAAGGAACATATCATATATGTGGATGGTAGGGAACAATCTCTATAATATACCAAATAACAAAAAAATTGAGCAATGAATGAAAAAATCCTCAATGACGTCAATGGAATTATAGTAGGTACTAAATCAAGGTATTTTGACATTGTTAATAAATGTATCATGCTCATCTATGTTGTAAAAAATCTATGACATTATAGTATGTATCATGATGTACACATGGCCTCTCGTATCAACCCATTCATGTGTATACTTGGTCGCCAATGTTGACTATATGTATAGCATGATGGGTTATTATTATGAAATAATAATATTTCTATTTTATATCATATAAATTAGTTAATGGTAAACCCTTTCTGCTTTCTTGCAACACATCATACCCCATAAATCACTCTAGTGGACACCAAACATTGAGAACATAGTTTTTATAAGCAACCCCCACATAGGATATGAATTTTTATGGAAACTCCCAAAGTCATTTTAGAATGAGTATGGAAAAATAAAATCTCAATTGATTTTTTTCTAGAGAATGTATCTGTTTCCTAGAGAAGATAAATTTCTCCCTACTCCTTATCACTACCAAAAGTATGCACTAATACTGAGGTCGAAAACCATGACCTCATTTTTCTCATTGAACATTCCTTATAACTGGTGACATCCTACCTAATCATCAAAAGAGATTTAGATATAATGATCAAACAAATTGGTGGAGAATATTCCATTAAGAAGAAATAACCCCCCCCATTAGTTATATGAAATGACTAATAGATGTGTTCTATTTTGAACCAACATTTTACCACATAACTCAATCATAAAATGTTATTCAAATACACTAGATAAGTCATCCATAGAACCAGAGAACCCCAATTAAGTATAAGTAATGTAATGCATCATGTTTGTTATTCATCATCTATGATAAGAGAAAATAATCCAGCTCAACACTACACTAGAGTATGATGAAAATATATCCACTCCTAGATGGATGAAGCCCATAGTTTATTACATCCAAAATTGGTCTCTGTCATAGGACTGAGCCAAAAAAGAATAGACTATATGTTGGGTAGAAAACATTTACCTTCAGGATGGGACTAGTTAGAAAAAATACCTATACAAATGATACTTTGATGGAATACTCCTAAAATTCAATGTATAAAGAGAGACACCTACCATAATAAAAGAATTCCATACCGGAACCTACAGTTCTCATTAGAATTAGACCGCATTCTCACCCCAAATTAGGTTTCCTTGTTACTTATGTAAAACAACTACAGAGGAATGTGTGTAATTATCCAAAAAAAATTATACATTATAGATTCCTGTAAACTTTATTAATTAACCCCCATAGTTTCTACAAAAAACTATATATTCCTGGTTGTTTTCCATACGTGGAATGGACATTGTGGGGCCATATCACCCAACCACAGATTTGAGTTTTAATTAAATCCTTACTGTTACTGAACTATTTTATTAATGTGTGGATTAATTACAGAAAAATTAATATGGAACAATGAATATCAGTAACTTATTATGTTCCATTGTCATTTTTAGACTCAGTTCCCCTCACATGATAATAATGAACAACAACACCAACTTTTTTTATACAAAATTGAATAAATCATACGAGGAGTACTATAAAAACTGATTATTTTAATCAACTGAATATCTCCCTTATAATTTCATTTTCATATTTTATAAATCACATAAAATCACCTATATAATATAATAAAAACATTATTAATGAGAAATTAATCAAATAATAATAACTTCTAGATGTTAAGGAACTGATTCCAATGAAATTTTATCTTTAACTTAGAAATAGTAATTAGAAATTTATGGTTAGTAATCTAGAAAAAATTAATAGTAATCCCACCCATTAAAGTATGAATAATATTTAGGAATCATATAAATGAAATTATGGTATCATTATATCATATTGTATGTGAAAAAATGTTTAAAATTTATTAATTAAGTGTTGGTATTTGGGTAAGTCATACATATCTAATTGGAGTTATATGATTAATTTAATAATTTTAAATAAAATATTTCTCATATATTTATTCATAAATTATTATTATTTTAATATGATTATAATATAATTTTATGAGACCTTATTTAATTTTTCAAAGTTTTATAAAATCAATTATAATTTAAAAAATTTAATTTTTTATTAAATGATGATTTTAATTATAAATAATTTCTCATACAAAGAAAAATTATTTTCATAATATAGAGTCTCATTTTAGTTGTTTTTTTAATAGTAAACATGATTGTTTTTTTGTTAAAATACATGAATTTTTAGTGAATAATATAATATCATATTTATCGATAAATGCTAAATACATGAATTACATAGACATTATTAATGCAAGGATGATATAAAAACCTTTATTTCAAACCCTTAGTATTTATTTTAATATACATCATGATAATGATAAATCTATTCATAGTCTTGTCACAAAATAATAATCTAATAATTAAAATAATGGGAAAACACCTCTCTCCTCCACTTTAAATAACACTCCTCACAACCTTTTCTCCTCACACCTTCCACGATTTGAACCATGTAAAAATTCTTCACAATACCTTTCTCAAGCCCCTCAACACCATCTAGGATCCCTTGGTCCCAAAAAAATTACCAAAACGTTTTTCCTAACGAGGTTCTCAAGGTGGATTAATTAAAGAGTTAAATTCCACTTTCTTTTCTTTTAATTTCATTTAATGTTATTTTATTTTCTTATTCTATCATCACCTATGCTCATCAAAATAGAATGTTAACTCTAGTACCACACCTGTACTATAATTATATCATGTTAATGGTTGATCCATAATTAAAATACTCTATATATATATCTATTATTTGAAAAATGAAATAGTCTTCCATGATCTGTCTATTTACCAACATCTTGGGGGATGCACATTCATTTTACTTTAACACCTAAAAATATGATTATAAACCCATTATAGTGGTGGAAAAAGATTGAAAAATTTATGGTATTTCATTATTTAGGATTTTTAACTAACATATATACATAATAATAAATGATAAAACAAAAAATATTTATTTTTTATCCATAAAGGACCAAAATTAATGTAGAGTGTTCATCATTAACTTCAATTTGATGATTCGACCTCATACAATATAAAGAAATTCTTTTATAATATCATTTAAAAATCTGTAAGATCATTAATAACATATAATGACAATTATTGATATTAATATTCATTTTATAGGAACATTAAATCTTGTATAAAAGTTGAAATATCACAAAAATTAAGGAAACAAACAGTCTCGAATGATGAAATTAATCTCCATAACACTTTTAAAAGATCTTAAATGAACATAAAAAATATAATTAATAAAATTAATATATACGGTTCTGGATTTTTTAACAAATTAATCTAATGTTTTTATATAATATAATAAATTAAATAAATCATTCTGACATAAGATAAGAGGAAATTTTTAACCCCACTCTTTTTCTTTTGGGTTTCCCTTTTCAACCCATTTTTAGTATGGATATTTCTTTAAAGATGTCTAAATAATATTTACTCATCATTATATTATAATTTATATGAAATAAATGTTCTAATATGTTTTTATGAAAAATTAATCAAAAATTAAAACGAACAATTCATTCTAAAAACACATTTTTACTTCTCATGATATTGTTTCTTCTTAACTCAAAATGGATGATTATTATATGAAGTATTCTATTCACTCTTTATTTTGGGAACTCCATAGTTTATACATGAATGTAAGATTTATTAAATGAAACCCATTTCATTTAATGGGTTCTGTTATATCTAAGATGGATATATGTTCTATGTGGCCTGGTATAAAATGTAAATTGAATGTTGTGATGGACGCACCCTAATTATATAGTGCATGTCAATGATATAATGAGACAGGTACACATAAAAATATATAGATCTCTAATGAATTGGGAAATGTGATAAATCAAAAGATAAAAAGTAAAATTTTCATAAACATGATTCAATATTTGATTGAAACTATGTGTGGTTATCGTCCACTAAGACATGATGTTTAATTTTAATGAATTTAACCATCCCATGACATTATCTAATTATTATTCTATTGAGTATGATTATGATAATATTATTATGTTATGATGATGTTGATTATGATCACCTATGATATATAGTTTCATGTTCTTCAATGTCCTCTTATTGGACTTTTAGCTCACCCATTCCTTTTATATATATCTTTTGGTGACTACTTATAGTTCGAAGAATTCAATGTCTAATAAGAATATATGGAATAATGAAAAAATAATTTTTATGCATTATTTTGTAAAGTCTATGCCTGGCCGTAATTTTCCCAATACACTAAAACATTCAATCCTAGTTTTGTGACACAATTATTTTGTCATATTTAACATTGTTGAAATTGATATGTGAGAAAAAGAAGGGTCTCTATATTTAAAATCATAGAAAGGATTAGTTAATTTGAGAAATAATATTAGATAACCTTATTATAAACCCTCATTATGAGACTAAGTAAATGTAAACACCCAAGAGGATTTGATTGAGAAAATGATAATCATATGGATATCACAAGATATGTTGTAATAGTTAAATTCACAATAGAATATATTATTTGATCCTGTTTTATTGACTTATATATTGTCATTATGTTTTATATTTTAGAAAATAGTGGAAACAAAGAGAATCACAGGAAACACCCATATGAGGGAAAATTCAATGATTCCCTGAATGACATCCCCAGTGCATTTAGGGGTGGAGGTCAACATTTCATGGTGATTCATACCCATCTATCTCAGGATATGAATAGGAACCTGAATAATTTGGAATATCCTCATATAAAAAATATGGAGCAACTGTATATCAGGTCATTTGTGTGGTAGGTACCACTTACCATTAGTTGATCATCTCATACACTAGTCGTGGAATAGTGTATCAACTCGATGGAGAATAAATTTTCAATTATTCAATATTCTACGATGGATAAGGTGACTCAGTCTATTTATCATTTTGATAGAGAGGTAGATCAACGGTGGGTGTTGATTAAGAACACCAAGATGATGGTATAAATTTAAGAGAATGAGTTGGAAGAATTTATGATAATGTTTCTTAACAAGTTTTCCCTGAAACATTTTGTTCATATATGGAGAGAGAACTCATAGTGCTAATGAAAATTGAAGGAGAAACTTCCAAAGCCTTCGTAGAATGATTCACAATGATTTCGAGGTACGTGTGAGGATTTTTTATAAATTATGATTGAAAATTTAAATTTTATTTATTGGTTTAAAACCACACCATTAAAAGGTTCTTGAAATTTTAGACATCGTTTTTTATGAAGAATCTTTTCTAGGTGCCCGGAAATTGGAGATGATGTTTGTAGAATTGTCCCATGGATATGGTGATAAGAAAAAAAAATATGTATATTCATGAAGGAAGATCTAATAGGAAACGAGGAGAGAAAACTCAACCACCCACATATCAAAAATGTGGGAAGAAGATTCATGGGAACTAAAAAAGGGATATAGAAATTATATAACTGTTAGATAAAATGTCATCATTCTCATTATTAATTAAAATACAAGAGAAACTAGGAAAATATGGTGGGAAAAATGGAGAGAACCACCCATGGTTCAATGATTAATTTATAGGGAGAAAGGAAACTATGCAATCCAGTGCAATAAATCATGAGTTCTTGAGGGTAAATATCATCATTATCCACTAAATATAAAGGAGAATGACAAGGATTATTCCATCACTACTACTAGTGTGGGTAAAGAAAATGATTTCTTATAAGGTACACTTCATATTGACTCAATAATAAAAAATTTCTTATTTGATTCTTGTTGTACTCATTCCTTTATTTCTTTTCATGTTTTCTATGAATATTGAATCTATGCCCCCAAAACATTCTAGTAGAGATATGGGTAAAAACACAATTTGGTGAAATCATTGCATCCAAAATATTGGACTCTTTTACTATTGAAATATATGAGATGATTCTGATAGAAAATACCAGGATACTTCCCTTGATGGAATTAGACACTATAATGGGAATGGATTAGATCTCTTTATATAAAGAACATATCAACTTTCAAGAAAAGGAAATATCATTTTATAATATGAAACATCTCATGATTCTCTAAAAATGCAAGGGAGATGATGAATATCATTTGGAAAATCCTTCGATGATGTGGGGATTTAATCCTTATGAATAAGCAAGTCTTTCTCAAATGGTTTAGTCAATAAAAGGTATCTACCTTGGTGAAATTCCGATCCTGAGAGAATGGAGTGATGTAATTACTGAAGAGCTGCCCAGACTTCAGCCAGATCATCAAGTAGAGTTTTCAATATATCTCATAACAGTAGGTACTCCAATATCAAATTTTTCCAACAGGAATGATATTATTGAACTAGTGGAGTTGATAAAGCCTATACAAGAGCATTTTTACAATGGTTTTATATTCCCCAGTGTATCATCATGTGGTGTGATAGTTCTCTATTTCAAGAAGAAGTATAGATCAATGTGACTATGTGACGATTATAAAGATGTCAATAAGATCCCCATAATGAAAAGGTACCATCTTCCAAGGATTAATGAATTGTTTGATTATCTACAATGAGCTCAGAACTACACAAAATTTGATCTCTATTAAGAATATCACCAGCTAAGGGGGAGAAGGAAGTTATTCAGAATAATACCTTCTATACAAGTGGTGGGCACTTTTATTTTCTATAGATTCCCTCCATAATTACTAAAACCTCAAAAATATTCATGTATTTGATTAATAAAGTCTTTATATATTACCTTGAAAGTTTTTTAGTAGTGTAAATCGATGATATTCTAATATACACCATGAGTAAGGAGGACAATGATGAATATCTATGGATTATGCTGGCCACATTAGGGAATGCAATATTGTACTCGATGTTTATAAAGTGTTACTTTTTGATGCGGTAAGTCTCATTCTTGGGACACATGATAAAACATGAGGGAATTTCTATGGACCCCTAAAAAATGGGAATTGTGGAATGGATAAGACCCTCTTGTGCCATGGAAATCAATATTTTTCTTAGACTATATGGGAACCATAGATGTTTTTTTAATAAATGTTTCTTTACATTCTAGCACTCTAACTATGTCAACAAAGAATGATGTAATGTATTTCTGGATGAATGAATATAATGAAATCCTCATGGAAATAAAGAAGAGGTAGATCACTACACTTGTACTCACATTACTAAAATAATGATAATGATTTGTGATATATAGTAATTATTCAATGAAATTTCTGGTTTTTTGTACTCATGAAAAATGATAATGTGATATCCTATGCCTCATGGGAGTTGATGATGCATTTGAAGAACTACCCAACACCAGATCTGAAGCTAGCAGTTGTGTTTTTTTCCTTGAAAATATGGAAAAACTACCTCTATGGTGAGATGTTTGCATATATAACAATCACAAGATAATAAATTATATATTAATAAAATTAGATCAAAATGAATCAAAGGAGTTTGTTGGAGATAATCAAGGAATGTTATTGACCTATTCACTATCATACAGGCATGGAGAATAATGAAGTTGGTACTCTTAGTAAAAATAATCCTACTACTCTATCTACATTGTGGATTGATAAATCCCATATAATCATGGATATGCAAGGGATAGATATGAAAATCATAATGTCTAAAAATACATCATACCTTTCCCAAATGATTTACCTACCATATATCCATGAGATGATTAATGATCCACAAAAGTATGATCCAGAGTTATAAAAGAAGGTGAATGATATAAATGAAGGGAAGTTACATGAGATCCATATCGATGATTATGGTGTGATTTTATTTGGAATGAGGATTTGTGTGCCTTCATCACCTAGTATAATAAAGGATCTATTGGATTATTAACATATATCAACATTATGTATCCATCCCTAGATTACTAATATGTACCTTGATCAGCGATTACACTTCGTATGGAATAACATGAAGAAGGAGATTGAAGAGTATATCTCATGGTTCTTGTAATATCAGTAATATAATTTAGAGTGACAAATTACTAAATGGATGGTGCAACCATTTCTTATACCATTATATAAAAGGTGGAATGTCATGATGGACATTAAAATTAGTATCCTAAATACATTAAAATGAAATAATGTTATATGGGTTGTAGTGGACCAAATCACCAAGACTACCCCATTTATAACTATTTTGGAATATCACTTTCTTGAACAACTTTAAAATATATATGTGAAATAAGTGGTGAGATTGAATGGGATTCCACCCTTTATTATCTTTAATTTTGATTCCATGTTCACAACTAAATTCTAGTTGATTCTTTACCATGCGGTGAGTACTGGATTAAATTTTTTCTTGACCTATCACCCCCAAACTAATGGCCAATATGAAACTACTATTCATACACTAAAAGAATCTTATTAAGATCTTCTGATTAGAATTAAATGGCGGATGAGATCATCATCTCCCAATGTTAGTACAAGTAAAACAATAACATTCACTCAAGTATTAAGATATCTCTATGTGAATCTCTATATGGAAAAGTAGGTATAAATCCTACCTACTGAGATGAATTTGGTGAATGAAATATTCTTACATCTGATCTTGTGAATTAGATGACGTAGAATGTTCCTGTTATCCATCATCATATCAAAGCTATTCAGATTCAGCTAAAGAGTTTTACTACAAACCATCAAAGGGACATGGATTTCGATGTTGGAGATAAATTATTCCTTCTAATATCACTATGGAAGAGATTCATGAGGTTTTCAATGAAATAGAAGCTAAGACCAATGTACATTGGTCCCTTTAAGATCATTGATCTCATAGTATCTATGGCATATCAGATAGAAAATGCACCAAATGTGGATCATGTTCATGATGTGTTCCATGTATAACTATTAATGAATTTCATACTAGATCCCTCACTTGTATTGAACATAGAGTTTTTATATCTAGAATACAATATCTTTTATAAGTATTAGACATTATAGATTCTATACTGAAGAGTTAAGTTTATATGACAAAAATACAACCAACCTTTTCAAAGTGTTATTGAGTAACCATAAGAATGAAGAAGCAATTTGGGACCGTGAGGAGGTGATGATGTATATGTACTCTCAATATTTTATTTAAAAAGATGTAACACCCAAAAATTCTAGGGTACATTTCCCTTTAAATAATGCAACAGTTTTCATTGTACGTAACTTCGAGTTCTAACATGCCACAACCAATCAAATTAGACATTATTAATAATAATACCCACTTTTCTAAATTTTATAAATTTTATCATTCTAAATGGACTTCATTTTTTGATTTGGAATATCAAAATTATCTTAGGGTGAATTTTCGGCACTTTTCGGATAACTTTCATATTTTGATGAATAGTGAAAATTACTAAATTTTATTTAAAAACTAAATTTTTAGTTGAAATAATTAATAGTGATAAATTATAAATTTGAGTGATTTTAGAGTATAAATAGATTATATTTTTACCATTTAATCCAACTTTGATCAATGTACATAATTTCATATTTAAACTGGACATAATCATGTGCCAATCTTTTGATAGTTATTATCTCTTAAAAACACGCTTTTCTGTTTTAACAACGAAAAATAATTTTAAATTAATTTCTGCCACTTATGTGTTTTGAATTTAGAATAATGGATTCCATATTTATAATCAGGAGTCAAAATTATTTAAATAGGTCAATTTTATTTTGATAAATCCTGAATAAATATTTCGGTAAATATTTTATTTAACATTGTTAAAGGGTAAACCCGGTAAATACGGGTAAAACATAATATTATAATAATACTAAATTACCCTAAAATGTGTCTTAACCCTATTTGTTGATACCTGTCTGTCAATGGAAATCTTTGGGTCGATTTGGGGACCCCATGGATCCACCTATAATTGATAATGACACTTTATATTAATTAAGTTGAAGTAATACAAAAATGACATAAGCATATAACTTTTAGAAAAACAATTTTTACATTGGGTTATATATGTTATATTTTTGACTATGAATATTAATTATAAATATAAAACTATTTCCTACATAATGGTATTTTATTAATAATTTTTAAAAATGCAATAATTAAATTTATTTATTACACAATAATGATGCATTATTTTCATTATTAATGAAAGAATCAAATAATTGGGATTATAAATGTTAAAATAAATATAATTTGAAATTTTTGCTGCCATACACATATTTTATTGACTAATATGACTTTTTGGGATTCATTAAATGATTTTTTTTAATTAATAATGGTTTTACGACTTAAAAAAATCAATTATTAAATAGTGTCAAAATTGACATAAAGAACTTTTTTAAAACAATATTATATTATTAATTGATATGATATTCATAAAAATATATGGTTCTTCCAAATAACTAATATAATGATAGTTATATTACTAATGGACCGCATGGGGTTCTCTTGGAAGTTATAGTAATTTTATTAACCATATAATATAAAAATTCATAAAGGCATGGTAAATGTCAAACTAATTAACAATGAGAGAAAACTAAATGATAAGGTTAATAAAGTGACCCAATCCTATCTAAAACCTATTGGTTGAGTTTTTTTGTGACCTATACCCACCTTTAACTTTAAATAATCCAATTTGTAACCATTATCAACCGAATATGAATTCATAATAAAATAATATTTCTAGCTTTTCCTAAGGTGCCCCTCACTCCTCTTATAAAATGGAACTCCACTTTCTCACTAATTCACACATTAAAATCCATTTGGCTTGGCAAACCTCTTCCAAAATACCCTTTCAAGTATCCTACATTCATCATAGAGGCCTTCCTTTAGTCATAAATCCATTCTATGGATCCCTTTTGATCAAATCAAAAGGAAGAACCTGAAGAAGAGGTAATGTTTTCACCACCCTCTTTCAAGTTCCTTTCTACTTCAGCTTCATCATTCTTTGTTTTTTACATTATAAAAAAATAACTCCAGTATATTATATATAATTTTATGTTATCATAAATATGGTATAACCATATTCAGTATTTTATCCATCCTTTGAATGGCATGTCACGATACGTGCGTACGTACAGCTTACCATCTCCACGCCATGGTGTAATTGCTATTCAATACATTATTATTTGGATGGGTATGATAATGATATTTAATTGATGTAAATAATAAATATAACATGATAATTATTCTTTATATATGATATAACATCCAATTATATATTATTTTAATATCAAAAGAATTATATTGTCGCTCGTGCGTACGTACTGACTACTGTCTCCAAGAACGTGATGAGATTCATTCTCCATTGTATCCATGCAAGTCTAATTCTCATTTGATGATTGAAAATAATGTTTATGGACTTGATATCATTATGTATATGAATAGGATACATCCTATCCATAAAAAAATGGCTAACATAACAAAAAATATAAAATAAAACTAGTAAGTTAACATCTTAAAAGACGATAATACTAAGATATTATTAACAAAAGCAATGTTAAAAGATCATATATGATATCATATTAATGTATATAATTATTTTATAATTAAATAAAAATTATTTCACAAATTATAAATGAGGTAAACCTACTCTCTAACATGGAAAAAGTACAAGGTAAGGGGTTTCATTATCACACTTTTATTTCTGTGAGATTTCCATTGTTCACCACTTATTTATTGCATGTGGTGTGGGTACTTCCCATGATTGTATTCATTGTGTAAAATAATTTAGTTTATGGATATTTATATCATAATTTTATGATCCATATTTCATGGGATGTATGTTTCTTATGTTACCAAATCGATAAGAAAATTTGCAATTTCAATTTCTACTCATTCGCCTTTATGCATACTTTACTGATTATTTTACTCCAAGATTATTTGTGGAATCATTTTTCATTTTCTTATGTCCTAATTTCCACTCCCCTTTATTTGGATATACTTTTTATACACATAATAACTCTATTGATATATTTTTATGTCATCGATATGAACTTGATAAGAGTAATTTTAAGTCAATCTCCATTTGTTGAGTTAAATATCCAATTCATTGGTGTTTTTTTTCAAGAATATGTGTGAATGTCCTCTGATTGATTTAAACTAAATATCCAATAATATTGAGTGTATTTATATTTTTCCCACATAATTATTTCATTGATTTATCCTTAACCTAAGGATACAGTCTTTAGAAGTAATTTCATCTCAATTTATATTTCAAGAGACTTCTTTGTTGTTATACACCAATTCACTCTTATATGGTGTATATAATGTGGTTGGTTATAGTATATCATGAATTCATTTATTCTCATTGTATTATAATGTTTTTATTGACTCAATTATTTTTAATCAAGTGTCTCTATTTTGGTTAGGAACTCTAACTAAAATATCATTTCAAATGTTTTAATGATTTATTATTCTAAATATTTCACATTAATGTCCATGTTTTAAAATTGGTTTTAATGATTTATTAATATAGACATTAATTTTTTAAAATTAATTTTCCTTTTAAAAGTTTCAATGTGGTATGGGACACTTTTATTCAAAAAAAATCCATTTTTAAATGGCTTCTTGAGAAATAGTCCGACTTTTAAATGTTTTCAAGAAAAGGGGGATATTTCTCTCAAATAGTTTTGATGATTATTTTAATTTATGTCAATATAATTCATTATTCTCGATTAAGGTTAACCTATTACAATAAAATCTTCCATATTGTATTTAATGAGTAATGTTTGACTATGGATGTTCTATTTTTATACCATTCATGGTTTGTGGATAATGTATTGACATTTCGTATCACAGTTTTAATATAAATGTTAATTTTATGTTTCAACCATTTCATATGAGGACTTAATTGGACTAAGTATGTGACGGGTGGAGCCCGCTATGGCTCTTTGATGCATCAGTAGCTCTCATGAGACAAACATTGGTCTTGTAACAAGGCCTTGACAAAATCTTGTTTATAGTCTTGGAATAAGGCCTTGACTATGTGGTTATGAGTCTGGAATTTTTCATTCCATCATTATGAAAGTGTTTATTGATATTGCATGTTATTATTTGACTAGTTGAATATCCATGTGAATAAGTAAATGGCATTATTTCATTTAATGTTTTCAATATTATGCAGAAGTTCATGTTTAATAGGATTTTGTTTTAGTTATACATTGCCATAAATGTTTATGCTTATTTATGAATGTTTCTTCTATATTGTTATCTTTGCTGAGCATCTGAACTCGACCCTTTCTATGTTTTATTTTTCCCTAGATTCCAAGAAGTATTTTATAAATGACCCACATGGATAGTATGAGGGGATATGATTGTGGTCTATGTAGACAAGATATTGTCGTAGTTTTTCATTTTATGATGTCATGTAAGACTTATGAATGTATCTAGTGTTTCCAATGCTATTAAACTAATCAGTCTTCTAAGACATCATCTTTTGTGATCATGCCAATGTTATGTAATAATGCACCGACTCTGGGTAACTGGGGTCAGGGCGTTACTGTTTGTATCAGAGGAGGTTTATTACAAACCTTGGAAACTAGATTTAAATAAACTCTGATTAGATCACATAGACCGAAGATGGGCTTTGAGGATTAGTATAGGAGAACTTCCTAGAATTTTTGTATTATATAGATTTTGTGAGTTTTTCAAGAAATAAATCCCTTTTCTGGATATTAGTAGGTAGAGGTGGCTTTGGCACAATTGTACCTGGGGGTAAAACCCGAAAACACCACTTTGATATAGACTCGAATGGGAACTGGCGCACAACAACGGGATTTGCTACACTCTTGGTTACGACACACTTAGAGGATATGCTTAGGATAATCTACAATTTATTTACAATCTGATTTGAATAATTTTAATATAAGATGAGAATAAATTACATTGGTTAATCCAAATGTGTTTCAAATTTAGAATATGGTGTCATGATATTCTCTAAATGATTTTTTGACTATTGTTACTCACATAATGCTTTCTGGTTTTAGTCAATGGATGGATTCCTAGGATGTCATAGTAACTCTGAGAATGATGTACAAGGTTGGAACAGTGGTGGAAATGAGAAACAGAATGGAATTTTGATAGGCATAAAAGATATCATGTTCATGCCAAATCAGTTTTTCAAAAATATGATCGAAAACATATATATTAACCAACTCCTGGACTCAATAAAGAAGAGAAAAGTGATGAATGATAAGAGATCCAGCAGTAGAGACCATGGAGAAAAGAATCCTCAATTTTCATCATATAGGAAATTTTGAAGGAGACACCTATGAATGTGTCTCAATGGAGCAAAGAAATGATTTACATATGGGAAATAAGTACATAAAGTGTAGAATTTATGAGGAAAAATGAAGATTACTATGGAAGAAAATAAAAATGGTCCCAGGAATCAATTTATAGTTTTTTCCATTAGTGAAGGGGACCATGCCATTACCCGAGATAATTCCCTACTCTATAGGATATTTTATTTTTTAAAGAAGAAGCTACGTGGAAATAAATTGTTGGATAAATTTTTAAACATAATAGTACTCACTATTGATGGGATTACTTTGGAATAATTTTCTCTTGTATTTGTAAGCCAGTAGTTTGTCATGTGAAAATGATATTTGAGGAAGAATTATCTTTTCTCTTGTGGATATAGTTATAAATAACCATTTAATCTTATATGATCATTGGGTTTGAGTCAATTACAAGTTATTATATTTTGGGATAAAAATGAAAGGTATGAGATAACATTTGTTATTAAATTATGTTATGGTTATTTTAAAGAATTTATCTCATTTTGGTAACATTATATAATATAGTTTTTAAAAAAGGACAACACACAGATCTTGTGACAACCTGTCACGTCATACAAAGCTGTGAGAATTGAACCCACTACCAAAGTACGATTGGGATTTATTTCCTACCACTGAACTACGTGAAGTCCTTGGTTAGTGTGACTAATTATTTTTAGATAAATGATTTTATTGATAAATAAAAAGATGATTTGGGATCTTTTGTCTTATCAAATGAATACCCTTAGTATAGGAAAATGATTCTGTGATTAAGTGATAAATGTAATTTTGGAAGATGTTCGCTTTGTTGGGAACACTATATGCCCATGGAAAATAGAATACTATGGGATTTCATTTGAGGAGTAATGATGGATTTTTATCTATTTTTTTATTATAGATTTGTAGCGATTTGGGTTATTTATGGAAATGATTAACCAATAATACATAATATATGATTAGGTTAATTACTTTTAAGTGTGTGACTTTAAGAGTAGTCGATGTCATTTGGAGATACAATTTAACGTGGGATACTACATAATCAAATTCTTCTATGTTTTGGGTTCCAATATTAGTTTGGATTATTTTAAAGGATATTAAGGACAATTGTCTATTGAATGGTATTTATTTAACATTGGGGTATTGTTATTTTAGATTTAGAAATTAAGATTAGTTTTTCTTTCTCCAATGGAATATCCTTTTGGGGGATCATCAGATCTTATACTAACCGTTTTTCTTTTGATTAATCTCTAAAGACAAGGTAAATATATAGTCTATGTAACACCCTGATAGTTTATGAGAAGTATATCTTTTTATGTCTTATTTTATATGCAACATCAAAAGAATATTTCACTACACACAACAATAGCTTGGCTTCATTTACAAGCAATCATGACTGTCCATGATAGCATGTGTTGTACGCAATACCGAGTTTCACTAAACAACGATATGCTATTAAAATATTATATAAAATAGGCGTTATGAATAGTAATACCCACTTTTTGAAATTTTATAAAATTTATCTTTCAAAAAGGACTTCATTTTTGGATTCGGAATATCGAAATTATCTTTATGGTTAAATTTTGGTATTTTTCTCAAAACATTCAATTTTTGATGAATAGTTAAAACACTAGGTTACTATTAAAAAACCGACTATTTATTTAAATAATTATTTATTTTATTTATAATTATTTATTTTAAAAATAAATACACAATAATTATATATGTTCGATTTAATTCATTGGAGTCATTTTATAATAATTTTAGATATATAAAAATTTTAATGAACTTTTCACTGACTTTTACCGACCTCTTCGGAGAATTTGAAAATTTTCATAAAAATTAAGTTTTATGCTTCTATTAGTGGAATATCGAAAATCCGAGAGACACGGTTAATATGAAGGAGTAAAATGTGGTTCAATAAGATTAAAATAATTTTTGGTGAAGAGAAACTTTTCACTTTGTTTTACCACTATTAAAAAGTAAATATGGTAATTAAGGGTAAAAATGATATTATTATTACTATAACACATGTCTTAATTCTATTGGATAAGTTTAATTCGAACAAAAATAACCTTAGGAATAAAATATTACCATTTAGGTCCACTTGGATTATATTAGGACACTCATTATTATTTTATTAGAAGAAGTGTTTAAATAGTTAAAATCAATGTTTAATAACTAAAAACATTTTTAAAGTAGGGTTATACATAAGATAAATTCAAATAAAAATATTAATTAGAAATCCAACAATATTTCCTACCTAATGGTAGTTTATTAATAATTTTTAGATATTAAATAATATTATTTACTTATGGCACAATGATGATGCATTAATTACCTTATTAATGAAATATTAACATAATTGATGTTATAAATACCCAAATAAATGTAATTTTAGACTTTTTATGAATTAAACTAATTTTATAGGATAATATGACATGTTAGTATTGATTTAAATAACTTTTTTCAAACTTATCATGCTGTTATGAGTTTCACAAAAAAAATCAATTACCAAATAGATTCCAAATTGACATAAAATAACTTTTAAAACAAATATTATATTATTACTTTTTATTCTATTCTTAAAAATCTAATCATTGGCCAAATGACTTAGATAATGCTATATATATTAATAATGAACCACTTGGGATTCTTTTGTATTATTATAGTATGTTTATTAACAATATAGTGTAAGAAAACAAGAAGACACGGTAAAAGTTTAATTATTTAACTTTGAGATAAATCAAAATGATACGGTTAAATAGTAACCTAAACTTGTCTAAAACCTATTGGTTGAGAGGATTACAACCCATCCCCATCTTATATTTCATAAAATTCAATCTGGAGCTATTAAAAACAGAATATGACATTATTATAAAATAATATTTTGAATTTTTTCTAAGGTGCCCCTCTACTCCCTTATAAAAGGGCACCTCCTCCCTCTCCTCCTTACACCATTTTGATCCTTCCAGCTCGGCCAAACCCTACCCATTTCCCTTCTAAACTTCCCTAGAAACATACTAGAGGTCCTGGTCTTCTTCAAATACCAATTTTAGTTCCATAAAAGGAGGTTTCAAAGAGGCATATTGAAGAAGAGGTGGTTTGGATACGTACGAAGCAAATCATACCTAAGGTGAGGGAAAATCTCACAATCTCGTTTTTATCCGAGATTGTTTATACTTCAGAATATACTGGGGAATATTTACCATCCACATAAATGTTTCCTATATATTTAATATTATTTCTATCCTCCTAAAATTGTTTAAATCAAATTTTACCCATTGGTGAGTATTTAGTAAAATATTTGAAAGGAATCTTTTGTCGTTTTTAGTACGAGGTATTTTTTGACTTTTCAGGCCAAAGTATGTGATGAATATTTTTTAAAATATACAACTTGAATTGATTTTTATTATTTCATAGAACATTATTTCCAAGAAGCTTCCTTTAGAAGTTTTCAATTTTATTTTTAATCAACTTTTTTTAGTTTAAAATTGTATGACATGTGAAGAAAGGAAAAATGTTTTTGAAGTAGAAAGGATATTTTCCTCAAGAATAGAGATCAAGTGTTTTTTCAAAATTATTTTCCATGTATGATAATATAGGTTTCTATTTCTATCCATATTTTTACATTTATTTGATAATGTTATGATGGAATTAATTTTATGATGTCCTTTTATCTAATATTGATTATGTTATGATGGCATGATGTTTAAGAATCCCATTTTTATTACATGGGTTATGCTATTATTTATGATTTTGTGGCACACATAAGAATGGTTTCATTATGAGATTGGTGGGACCTATATCTCCCTCCAATTCATTGGGTATTGATTTATATCTCATGTGATAGACATGGCTAGAACGACAAGTTAATCCGGTTTAGTGATATAGGACTGGAACGAGGAGTGAAATCCATTCAATAATAGTCTTTGTCTGCTATGATGGTCTTGGAAATGATCCTTGAAAAATAAGAAATTATTTTGGATGATTATGTGTGTATTCCAAAAAGTTTCATGTTTTATGTTATGATTATTGGGTTTACATTTCACTACTATGATTTATCCCATGTTATGATATTGTGATCTATTTTTAGGTTAAGATTTTAAAAATGTTATGTTATTATGAATATGATATGATTGATATTTCTTTTGTTTACCCTTACTGAGAATTTGAGATCACCCTTTCGTATGTTTTCTTTTCCCCGTGTCAGGAAGAAGGGTATTAAGTAGGATATGCTAAAAGGGACTCTAGATATGATGAAATAAACAGGAGACAATGTATATGATTTATGAACCAGTTTTTTATGTTTCCCAGTTTCTAAAGACACTATACCTATACGATTCTATCATGGTTTTGTTATATGTTGTAATAAGTATGCTTCAATTATGATGCAGTAACCATGTATTTAATGTATGGGTCATTATAGATGGTATCAGAGGATAGGTATAGTCATCCTTTTGAAACTATGATGTGAAATCCTTAGTAAGAACTCTAAGGATATGTCTAAACAAAGAACAAAATATTATTGTTTTAGAAATTTCCATGAACAACCAATGATAAGACCTAAAGTGTGAAATTTTATTCTCAATTATGTGTTTTTCCTGTTATTATTAGTGTTTATCACACTATGATTATGGGTTTTAGTAAATGGATAGTACCCAAAGGAAATATGTTAATTCTGAATGTGATGGGCAATGCAATTATTGTCCCCCTGAGCAACCAAACATTATGGGAGCTGGAATGAACAATCTTGTAGCCATGCTCACACAACTTTCTCAAGATATGAATCATGCTAGACATCCAAACGAGCAAAGGAAGGAACAAAATTCTATAGAATACTTCACGAGGCAGTGCCCACCTTCATTCAGCAGGTCTTCTGATCCATTAGTCGCAGAACAATGGATTAGTACCACTGAAAAGATATTCTTAGTTCTACAATGTTCAGAACATGATAAAGTCATCTTAGTAGTATATCATTTAGAAGGTGAAGCTGATCAATGGTGGAATCTTATTAAGAATACGAGGCAAATGGATGAATTTGAATCCATGGAATGGGATGATTTCAAGAACTTATTTTTCAATATGTAATTTTCTCGTATTTTTCGAACAAAGATGGAGAAAGAGTTTCATGAACTGAAGCAAAAGGATGATGAATCATTTGGTACATTCGAAGAATATTTTACAAGACTTACAAGTTACGCTTTCAGAATTATTATCCAACTTGAGAGTAAAATCGATCGATTCTTTAGTGGATTAAAACCATGTCTTCTAAGGGAATTATCCATAAGGGACTTTAATAGCTATGAAGAAATTGTTCGATGTGCTCTCATGGCTGAGATATAAATTAGAGTAACCCATCAATCATATGGGTTTGATAAGAAGATGAAAATGGAATTCTAGGGAAAATATAATGGTCACACTGAAAAGAATATGAGTTTTACCTTATGCTCAAAGTGAAGAAAGAAACATGGATGGAGTTGTCTTAAAGGGACAAGTAAATTTTTTTAAGTACGGAAAAGAAGGTCATCGGGCAGTTGAATATCAAAAAAATGGGATGAAGATGTCTAATGATGTGAACAAAGAAAGGGATACACAGAATGAACCTCCTACATTTCTATGTTTCAAGTGTAAGGAAATGGGGCATTATTCCAATCAATTCCCTAAACCAAGGGTTATTGATGGTGATCGACGTAAACAAACTCTTAAGTCCAAAAACAAAGGAATGTCACAAGCAATTTCTATTGGTGATGTGGAGTCTGATAACGAAGTGGTGAAAGATACACTTACCTCCACCCTAAAGTAGAAAATGTTTTATTTGATTCTGGATCCACCCAATCTTTAATTTATGAAGAATTTTATAAGGTTATTTCCATATTACCTCAACAGTTAGATATTGAGTTAGCTGTGACAACCCCTAATGGCACAACAATTGCATCAAAAGTTTAAAATTCTTCTCTGATTGATGTTTGTGGGAAAGTGCTTCCTGAAAATCTTGTGATCCTTCCTATAGTTGAATTTTATGTGAGTCATGGCATGGATTGGATTTCTTTATATGAAGATTATATCAATTTCCGAAGAAAGTAAATCACATTTAATATTCCCGATCAATCAATTGAAATCTATCATTGTAAGGATGAACATAACCTTCCTGTGGAAATTTCCTCTATATTATGGGTCTTGAATCCAACAAATGAAGGTTATTTATCTCAAATGGTTGGAGAGAAACTCACAATTATGAATATACCCATTATACGGGAGTTTGATGATGTCTTTACGGAGGAATTTCTTAGTGTTCCACCAAATTGTGAAGTTGAGTTTTCAATAGAACTCATACCAGGTGCTATGCCTATTTCAAAGACACCATATAGAATGGCCCAAAATGAGTTGCAGGAATTGAAGAAGCAACTCTAAGACAATATTGATAAAGGATTCATACACCCTAGTGCATCACCTTGGGGAGTACCTTTTCTCTTTGTTATGAATAGTGTTGGATCAATGAGACTTTTCAATGATTATCGAGAACGTAACAAGATCACTATTAAGAACAAATATCCTCTCCCATGCATTGATTACTTATTTGACAAACTATTTGGAGATCAATACATTTCCAAGATTGATCTTCATTCAGGGTATCATCAATTAAGGGTCAAAAAGGAGGATATACCAAATATGGATTTTCATACAAGGTATGGACACTATGAATTTGTATTGATGCCATTTGGTCTTACTAATTACCCTCATATCTTCATGGATCTAATGAATAGAGTCTTTAAAAACTATCTTGATCAGTTTTAGTAGTCTTTATAGACGATATTTTTTTCTATTCAAAGACAAAGGAAAAACATGAAGATCACGTGAGAATTGTATTAAAGACCGTAAGAAAAGAGAATATTTTTTCCAAATTTACCAAGTGTGAATTTTGGCTTCCAAAAGATTCATTTTTGGGTCACATAATCTCAAAAGAGGGGATTTATGTAAATCCAGCAAAAATAGAGGTAATTAAAAGATGATCGAGACCAAAAATAGTAACTGAGATCTGAAGTTTTATTGGTTTTCCTGGATATTATCGACGTTTTTGAATGATTTTTCATGATTATAAAATCCAATCACCAGGTTGACTTGAAAAGGAGTTAAGTTCATTTGGACGGAGGAGTTTGAAGATAATTTAAATGAGTTAAAAAAGAAGGTTATCCTGTGCACCTGTGCTCACACTGCCTTGTAGTGGAGAAAGATTTGTGATCTATAGTGATGCATCCAAGAAGGGATTGGGGTGTGTTCTCATGCAAAATGATATGGTGATAGATTATTCTTCACGACAGTTGAAAATCCATGAAAAAAATTATCCAACTCATGATTTGGAGTTATCCGCGGTAATCTTTGCATTAAATATATGGAGGGATTATATTTATGGTGAAAGGTTTGATATTTATACTGATCATAAAAGTTGAAAGTATATTTTCACACAAAAGGAGATGAATATGTGCTAAATAAGATGGTTAGTGCTGATTTAGGATTACGACTACTGAATTCATTACCACCCTAGGAATGAAAAATAGGTGGCAGATGCATTAAGTCAACAAGACCATGCTAGCTTATCAATGATCAGGATCACAAAAGATCCAATATTTATGGATTTACAAAGGATGGATCTTGGAATTATAATGGACGGGAAAAAATATTATCTTTCTCAAATGAATGTTCAACCATTTATACATGTTAAGATTAAAGAGGCACAAAAAGAAGATGTGGAGTTACAAAAGAAGGTGACAAATGTTTCTAAATTCAACCTTGACTGTGATGAGATAATAAGTTTTAGGAATAGGGTTTGTGTTCCTACCATCCCAAAGTTAAAGAAGGAGATTCTGGATAATGCTCATAGTTATTCTTTCTATATTCATCCAAGAAGCAAGAATATGAATAGGGAACTGAAAGAGTACTTCTAGTGGGATGGAATGAAAGGAGAAGTTTCTGAATATACCTCTCGATGCTTTCTTTGCTAGCACGTTAAAGTTGAGAGACAAACGTCTAAGGGGATGTTACAACCATTACCCATACCCGAATTGAAATGGGAAAACATCAATATGGACTTTGTCACCAGACTTCCTATAACATACAATGGAAATAATGCAATCTGGGTCATAGTTGATCATCTTACGAAGTCGGAACACTTCATTTCTATTGGAGAATATTTCTATCTGGATTAGCTTGCCATGATATATGTAAAGGAATTGGTAAGATTGCATAGAGTACTACTTTCCATTATATCTGATCGGGATCTGAGGTTTACCTCGATGGTTTGGCGAAGTCTTCAGCATACTTTAGATACAGAGTTGAGTTTCAGCACAGCTTATCATCCTCAGACATATGGTCAGTTTGAGAGAACAATTCAAACTCTAGAATATATGTTAAGAGCATGCTCTATGGATTTCAAAGGTGGTTGGGATCAACACCTACCTTTGGTGGAATTTTCGTATAATAATAGCATTCACTCCAGTATTCAGATGGCTCCTTATGAAGCTCTCTATGGAATGAAATGCAGGACTCCAACATGCTGGGATGAAGTTGGAGAATAAAAGCTATTAGGACCTGATCTTTTCGATGAGATGGCAGAAAAGGTTAGATCTATTCAACAACACATAAGAGCAGCTCAGAGTGGACAAAAAAATTTATTTCGACAACCGAAGAAAAGACCTAGAGTTTGAAGGGGTTGATAAAGAGTTCTTATGAATATATCCATGGAATAGAGTGATGAGATTTGGAAATAAGGTAATGTTGAGCCCTAGGTATATCTTTCAATTTGAAATACTGGATCATGTTGGGAAGGTAGCTTACCGATTAGTGCTTCCACCAAATATCTCTCAAGTTCACGATGTGTTCCTTGTATCTCTCCAGAGAAAGTACATACCCGATCCTTTAAATGTACTAAGCTTAGAAGTTGTACCACTGGAGAAAGATATTTCATATGAATAAAAACCGATAGAGATTCTGGATCGTAGAAAAATCGTTCTAAGAAACTAGACCACTCACTTGGTGAAAGTTTTATGGGGGAACCACTAATTAGAAGAAGCTACATGGGATCTTGAGAATTTGATGAGGGAGAGTTATCCTCATCTATTTTTTTCAATGTGACGAATTTTAAGGGTGAAATTAATTTTAAGGGGGGTAGAATGTAACACCCTGATAGGTTTTGAGAAGTATATTTTTTTGTGTCTTATGTTATACACAACATCAAAGGAATATTTCACTATACACAACACTAGCTTGTCTTTCTTTACACGCAATCTCAATCTTCCACGATAGCATGTGTTGTACGCAATACCGAGTTTCACTAAATAACGAAATGCTATTAAACTTTTACATAAACTAGCCATTATAAATAGTAATACAAACTTTTTGAAATTTGATAAATTTTATCATTCAAAACAGACTTCATTTTTGGATTCAGAATATCGAAATTATCTTGGGGTGATATTTTGGTATTTTTCTGAAAACATTCAATTTTTTATGAATAGTGAAAACATTAGGTTACTATTTAAAAACCGAATTTTTATTTAAATAATTATTTATTCTATTTAAATTTATATTAGGTCAAAATAGAAAAATAATATTTATATATATTCAATGTAATTTATTGGAGTAATTTTATAATAATTTTAGATATATAAAAATTTTATTGAACTTTTCACTGTCTTTTACCCACCTCATAATAGAATTTGAAAATTTACATAAAAAATTATTTTACCACTTTTGTTAGTGGAATTTTGAAAATCTGAGAGACTTAGTTAATATCAAGGAGGAAAATGTGGTTCAATAAGATAAAAATAATTTTGGTGAATGGTAACTTTTTTCTTTTTTTTACCACGGTTAAAAAGTAAATAGGGTAATTAAGGGTAAAAATGATATTATTATTACCCTAACACATTTATTAATTTTATTGGGTAAGTTCAATTCGACCAAAAACATCCTTATGAATAAATTATAACCATTTAGGTCCACATGGATTAGATTAGGACACTTATTATTATTTTATATAAAGAAGTTCTTAAATAGTTAAAATTGAAGTTTAACAACTAAAAACATTTCTAATGTTGGGTTATACATAAAATAAATTCGACTATAAATATTCATTAGAAATATAAAAGGATTTCCCACCTAATGGTATTTTATTTACAATTTTTAGACATTAAATAGTCAAATTTATTTATGACACAATGATGATGCAATAATTAACTTATTAATTAAATATTAACATAATTGATGTTATAAATACCCAAATAAATGTAATTTGACATTTTTTATTAATTATACTAATTTTAAAGGTTTAAATGAAATTTTATTATTTATATAATTAACATTTTTAGAACTAATCATTCTGTTATGATTTTCTCAAAAATCAATTACCAAATCGTTTCAAAATTGTCTTAAAATAGTTTTTTTTTTAAAATATTATATTATTAATTGTTATTCTATTCTTAAAAATATATGGTTCATCCAAATGACTTAGATAAGGTAATATATTTTAATAATGAACCACTTGGGATTATGTTGGCTTGTTATAGAATGTTTATTAAATCTATATTGTAAGAAAACAAGAAGACACTGTAAAAGACAAATTATTTAACTTAGTGTTAAATATAAATGATATGCTCAAAATAGTAACCTAAACATATCTAAACCCTATTGGTTGAGAGGATTACGGCCCATCCCCACCATAGTGTAGAAATAATTAAATTTTGAGCTATTAAAAATCGAAGATAACTTTATTATAAAATAATATTTTGAGTTTTTTCTAAGGTGACCCTCTCCCCCCTTATAAAGGGCACCTCCTCCCTCTCCTCCTCACACCATTTTGAGCCTTCAATCTCAGCCAACCCCTAACCATTTCCCTTCTCAAATTACTTGGAAACATACTAGAGTTACTGGTTTTCTTAAAACACCAATTTTAGTGACCTTAAAGGAGGTTTCAAAGAGGCGTGTCAAAGAAGAGGAGGTTCGAATACAAACGAAGAAAATCAAACCTAAGGTAAGGGAAAATCTCACAATCTCATTTTTATCCGAGATTTTATATACTTCAGATTTTACTGGGGAATATTTATCATCCACATCAATTTTTCCTCAATTTGTAATATTATTTCTATCCTCCTACAATTTTTTAAATCTAATTTTACCCATCGGTGAGTTTTTATTAAAAGACATGAATGTAATATTTTGTCGTTTTTAGTACAAGGTATTGTTTGACTTTTCCTGCCAATGTACGATAAGAATGTTATATTAACTTATATGACATGAATAGATATTTATGATTTCATAGAAAATTATTTCCATGAATATTCCTTTATATGTTTTCATGTTTATTTTTAATCAACGTATTTTATTTTAAAATTGTAAAACATGTTAAGAGACGAAAAATGTTTTTGAAGTAGAAATGATATTTTCTTCAAGAATGGAGTTCAAGTGTTTTATCAAAATTATTTTACATCTAGGAAAATATAGGGTTCTCTTTCTATACCTATTTTTACATTGATTTGATTATGCTATGATGGAGTTACTTTTATGATGTTCTTTTATCATATATGGATTATGTTATGATGACATGATGTTTAAGAATACCATTTTTATTACATGGGTTATGCTATGATTTATGATTTTATAGAACACATAATAATGGTTTTGTTATGAGATGTGTGGGACCTATATCTCCCTTAAATTCATTGGGTAGAGATTTATATATCATGAGATAGACATGGAGGGAACAACAAGTTAATCTGGTTCAGTGATACAGGACTTGAAAGAGGAGTGAACTCGGTTCAGTAATGGAATTTGTCCACTATGATGGTCTTGGAAATGATCATCGAATAATATGAAATGATTTTCTTTGATTTTTTTTGTATTCCACAAAGATTCATGTTTTAGGTTATGATTATTGGGTTTACATTTCACAACTATGATTTATCCCATGTTATGATATTATGATCTCTTTTGCAGGGTTAGATTTTCAAAAATGTTATGTTCTTATGAAAATGATATGATTGATATTTATTTTTTTACCCTTACTGAGCATTTGAGCTCACCCTTTTGTATGTTTTCATTTCCCCAGGTCAAGAAGAAGGGTATTAAGTAGGATATGCAAAAAGGGACTCTAGATATGATGAAATAAAAGGGAGATAATGTAAATGATTTATGAACTAGTTGTTTATGTTTCCCAGTTTCTAAAGACACAATACATATACTATACTATCATGATTTTGTTATATGTTATAATATGTATGCTTTAATTATGATGCAATAACCATGTATATAAATTATGGGTCGTTATAGTCTATCCATCGTGGATCATGTGATTCTATAGAAGTTTATTCCAGCTCCTCCAGTGTGACTATGTCTTCTTGAATACTAATTGTTTAAAAAAATGAGTTAGTGGTAGAAATTTATTAAAAAATGAAACTCTATTTAAAAATAATGTATATCTATTTATGTTCATAGTCAATCTCATAAATTAATTCAGCATCTTTATGTAATGTAATATAAAAAAAGTTGTTCGTTTACTTTTCCTACTGGGAGACTAATGACTGTTTTTCCCATCACAAGTTTGTAGTTTTAGTGTTGTTAACTTTCTCCTGATCATGTTTTATATCCCTCTCCATCAGAAATTGAAACTTATTTTATCATTCATATCCATATTTTCCTAAATGGAATCATAGTATGGGTTATCTCGGGTGACCTTTGTACTTCACTTTCATTATTTAAAAGTGATATTTTTATTGACTCTTTTTCCGATGTGGGACATTCCATTATTTTCCCAATACAAATTTTAAAAATTTAGAGGATGAAATTTATTGAAGGTGGGTAGAATGTAACTCCCAAATCTTCCATGATATATTTCCCTTTGAATATTTCAATAGATTGAATTGTATGCAACTTCTAGTTCTAATATACCACAACCAATCTAACTAGCCGTTAAGAATAGTAATACAAACGTTTTAAAATTTTATACATTTTATATTTCAAAATGGACTTCATTTTTGGATTTAGAATATCGAAATTAGCTTAGGGTGAATTTTTGTTCCTTTTTTGATAACTCTCATATTTTGATGAATAGTGAAAATTTATAATTTTTAATTAAAAACAACTTTTTTAATCAAAATAATTAATAGTAATAAATTATGAATTTGTGTGATTTTAGAGTATAATTAGATAATATTTTTACCATTTAATCCAATGTTGGTAAATGGACGTAATTTCACATTTAAACTGGACATAAGAAATTGCAAATCTTTTGATGGTTATTATCTCTCAAAAACACGGTTTTTTTTAACAACATGAATTACTTTTAAATTAATTTCTGCCACTTATGTGTTTTGAATTTAGAAAAATGGATGCCATATTTATAATCAGGAGTTCCAAATTTAGTAAATAGGTAACTTTTTTTTAGACATTTTGAATAATTAATTCGGTAAATATTTTATTTACTATGGTTAATGGGTAAATCAGGTAAATAATTTTAGAAACAATATTATAATAATACTAAATTAGCCTAAAATGTGTCTTAAATCTATTTGTTGATAAATGTGCGACCATGGTCATCTTTGGGTCTATTTGGGGACCCCATGGATCAACTTGTAAGTGATAATGACACATTATATTAATTATGTTAAAGTAAATACAAAAATTACATAAACATATATATTTTAGAAAAACAATTTTTACATATGGTCATATATGTTATAATTTCGACTATAAATATTTATTAGAAAGATAAAACTATTTCCTACATAATGGTATTATATTCATAATTTTTAAACATTGAATAATTAAACTTATTTATGACACAATAATGATGCGATATTTTAATTTTTTATGAAAGAATCAAATAATCGATATTATAAATGTTTAAATAAATATTATTTGAAATTTTTGATTCCAACCATGATTTTTATTGATTAATATGACATGTTATTATTTCTTAACTGAATTTTTTTCGAATTATTATTGTGGTTAAGACTTTAACAAAAAACAATTATTAAATAGTGTCAAAAATGATATAAAAGAGTTTTTAAAACAAATACTATATTATTAATTGATATTATATTCCTGAAAATCTAAGGATCAGATGAAGAACTTATATACCGATAGGTGTATTATTAATGGTCCCCTTGGGGGTATATTATAAATTTTTAATAACTTTATTAACCATATAATATAAAAATACAAAAATACATGGTAAATGTCAAACTATTTAACTATGTGTTAAAACTAAAAGATAAGGTTAATAAATTGTCCCAAACTAGTGTAAAACCTATTGTTTGAGTTGTTTTCGACCTATCCCCACATTGAACGTTATATAATACACATTAGGGCCAATAGAAACCGAATATGAATTTATTATAAAATAATATTTCCAGCTTTTCCTAAGGTGCCCTCAATGCTCTTATAAAAGGGCACTCCCCCTTCTCACTAATTCAAACATTCAAAGCCATTTGGCTCGGCCAACCTCTGCACAAATACCATCTCAACTGTCCTCCATTAATCCTAGATGGCTTACATTAGTTATAAATTCATCCTATGAATCCCTTTTGATCAAATCAAACGGAAGAACCCGAAGAAGAGGTAATGTTTTCACCACCCCCTTTCAAGTTCCTTTCTTCTTCAACTTATTTTTTCATTGTTTTTACCATACTAAAATAATAACCCCAATATCATATATAGAATGTGTTGTTATTATAAATATGGTACAACAATATTCATTATTATATCCATCCTTTGAATAAAATTTCACCATACGTGTGTTCATACAGTTTACCGTCTCCACGTCGTGGTGTAATTGTTATTCAAAACATTATTATTTGGATAAGTATGATAATGATGTTTAATTGATTTAAATAATAAATATAACATGATAATGATATTTTATATATTATATAGCATATAATTATATATTATTTTAATATCAAAAGAATGATATTGTCGATCGTGCGTACGTATGGACAACCGTCTCAATGAACGTGATGATATTCCTTCCCCATCATATCCATGCAAGTCTAATTCTCATTTGATGATTAAAAATAATTTTTATGGGCTTTATATCATTCTGTAAATGAATAGTATAAAACCAATCCATAACAAACATGGCTTATGTCACAAATAAAATAAAATAAAACAACTAAGTTAACACCTGAAACAACGATAATACTAAGATATTATTAACAATAAAATGTTAAAAGATAATATATGATATCATATTAATATATATTAATCTTATATAATTAAATAAAAATTATTTCCAATTATACATGAGTTTGAACTACTCTCGGCCAAGGAAAAAGTACAAGGAAAGGGGTTTCTTATCTCACTTTTAATTCTGTGAGATTTCCATTGTTCACCACTTATTTATTGCGTGTAGTGTGTGTTCTGCCCATGATTGTATTCATTGTGTAATATACATTAATTTATGGATATTTAAATCATCATTTTATGATAAATATTTTATGGGAAGTATGTTTCGTATGTTACAAAATCGATTAGGTAATTTGAAATTTCAGTTTCCACTCATTTGGATTTACCCATACTTCATTGATTATTTTACACCAAGATTATGTTTGGAATAATTATTCATTTTCTTAGGTCTTAATTTACACTCCCCTTTCTATGGATATAATTTTTATACACATAATCACTCCATTGATAAATTCTCAAGATACTGTTATGAACCTTATAAGAGTAATTTTAACTCAATATTTATTTGTTGAGTTAAATATCCAATTCATTGGTGTTGTTTTTACAAGAATATGTGTGAATGCCCTCTGATTGATTTACAATGAATATCCAATCATATTTAGTGTATTTATATTTGTCGCACATTATTATGTATTTGATTTATCCTTAACCTAATAATATGGTCTTTAGAAGAGATTTCATCTAAATTTAAATTCCATTGAGACATCTTTGTTGTTATACACAAATTCACATTTATATGGTGTATATAACGTACTTTGACATAGTATATCATGAATTAATTTAATCTCATGATATTATAATGTTTTTATTGCCACAATTATTTGTAATCAAGTTTCTCTCTTTTGGTTAGGAACTCTAACTAAAATATCAATTTAAATTTTTTAATAATTTTTTATTCTAAATCTTTCACATTAATGTCCACGTTTTAAATATGGTTTTAGTGATTTATTTATATGGACATTAAAGTATTGAAATTAAAATTCCTTTTAGATGTTTCAAATTGGTATGGGACACTTTGATTCAAAAAATATATTTTTAAATAGCTTCTTGACAAATAGTGCGACTTTTATATATTTTCAAGAAAAGGGAGATATTTTTCTCAAATTGTTTTGATGAATATTTGCATCTATGTCAATATACTTCATTATTCTCGATTAAGGTTAATCTATTTTAATAAAATCTTCCATATTGTATTAAAAGAGTAATGTTTGGCTGTGGATGTTCTTTTTTTTATACCATTCATGGTTTGCGGATAATGTATTGATATTTAGTATGCTAGTTATAATACGAATGATTATTTTATGTTTCAAACATTTCATATAAGGAATTCATTGGACTTAGTATGTGACGGGTGGATCCCGCTATATCTCCTCGATGCATCATTAGGTCTCATGAGACAATCTAGTGTCTTGGCACAAGGCCTTGACAAAATCTTATTTGTAGTCTTGGAACAAGGCCATGACTATATTGTTATGATACTCTGGCGTTATGAATTACATCATTAAGAAAGTGTTTATTGATATTTCATGTGATTATTTGACTAGTAAAGTATCTATGTGAATAAGTAAATCAAATTATTTGATTTTATCTTTTCCATAATATGCTGAATTTCAAGTTTAAGAGCTTTTGTTGTAGTTATACATTGCCTTAGATGTTTATTCTTATTTATGAAAGTTTCCTCTATATTGTTATCCTTACTAAGCATCTGTGCTCACCCATTTCTATGTTTTATTTTTCCCAGGATTCCAAGAAGTATTTTATGAATGACCCACAACAATAGTATGAGGGGATACGATTGTGGTCGATATAGATAAGATGTTGTTGTAGTTTTTTATTTTATGAGGTCATATAAGACTTATGAATGTATCTAGGGTTTCCAATGCTACTAAACTAATCGGTCATCAGAGAGTTGATCTTTTGTGATCATTCCAATGTTATGTATTAATACACCGACTCTGGGTAAATGGGGTCAGGGTGTTACAGATGAAATTATGGGGGTGGTATTTTAAAAGGGGGGAATAATGTATCATCCCAAACTATAATGGATGATATTTATCCTTTCTTATAGATATATTATATAGTATAAATAACATTAAATCACTTAGATACCATAATAAAAACATTATAAATGAATAATTAATGAAATAAGAAATATTTCTAGTAGATAAATAACTTATACAAATGAAATAGTAAAAATACCATCAGAATATAAAATCACCCTTATCAATAGTAAATCATCCAAATGAATAGTAACCACACATATTAAAGTATAAATACAATTTATTAATATTATAATAGAATTTATGTTATAATTATATAATATTCTAAGTATATAAATGTTTTAAAATTATTATTTACTTGTTCGTACTTTTGTAGTCATATATATTTATTTTCAATTTTATCATTAGTTTAATATTTTAAAAGAAGATTTAGTTGCCAAAAATTTATTCCTAAAATAATAGGTTGTATTCTTATTATTAAAGTGAAAATATGAAAGCTTAATTAATTTTTCAAAGTGTAAACAAAAGTGTCATAATTGTAAAATCTATATTTTCCAAGTGAATAAAGATTTCAAATAAAAATTAAATATATCATATTGAGAAAATTATATTAAAAAATGGTGCTATCTATTGAAATCTAAATTTCGTAAAATGTTTGGGGTGAATATTTGGGATGGTTCTAAAATAATTTAATTTTTAGTGAAAAATAAAATGTGTTATTTTTCGATAAATGATTAATACACAATTTTTAAATAATTATCATTATATTGATGATATAAGAAAATTAATCTAGAACCATAAATAATTATCATAATATATTTAGTAATAAATATAAAACTATTAATTTTCATTATCCAAAATAATAAACTAATGATTAAGAAAATGAGAAAACACCCCTCTCCTCCACTGTAAATACCACACCTCGCTACCTTTTCTCCTCAGAACATCCACGCTTTCATAATTTTCCATATTATATCCAAATAGTATTATAAATCACCTCCTCCACTTAAATTATGTTTTGGTATCATAAATATACCTATAACCTTTTTAAAAGGATGTTCTCAATGAGGAGAAATTCTAGATGTAAATTCTCCTTTCTTTTCAGTCAATTTCATTTCCTATTCTTTTATTTTCTAATTCTCTCTCACATATTTTTATACCAATTTAATGATAACATCATTAAAATAAATATACTATAATTATACCATTTTAATTTAATATCCATCATTAAAATCCCCCCTCTCTTTATTTTATAATAAAAATTATTTTGTCTCCCTAATGTGTCAATTTACCAACATCGTGGGTGATGCACTTCCATTTTCCTTTAATACCTTCAAAGATTTTATTAAAATAAATATAATGGTGAAAAATAATTTAAAATTAATGTTTTAACCCAATTTATGTTCTTTAAATAATATTTATACATAATACTAAATCATAAAACAAAACCAGTTCGTTGTGTTCAAAAAACCGGTAAAATTAACTTCAAAGAATCATTATTTACTTTTATTTAAATATTCATCTTAATACAATAGAACCAAATTAGTTATAAGATAATTTAAATTTATTTTTTATCAATAATTACATATATTAACAATTATTTATTCTTGTATTAAATTTAAAGGACATTCCATTCATGTATAGAAGTGAATCTGTCAGGAAAACTATGAAAAAAACACTTCTAAACAATGAAATTAAAATCTATAACTCACCAAAAAGACACTAAACGAACTCAATAGACCACAATGAAGAAAATTAATTTATTAAATGTTTTTTATTGGTTATATAATAAATCTTATGTGATTAAATAAAAAATTAATGTGAATTTATCATTAAAATATAAGGTAAGGGGAAATCTCAAACCCAATTCCCTTTCATTGGGATTTCCCTATTTCACTCCATATTAATTATTTAAATTCCATTAAAGTTTTCTTAAATTCCATTGATTAATCATTAAAATAAATTTAATGATATATTATTATAACCAATCTCATTTTATGAATAATTCAATGATATTTTCCCAAAAGAAATTTTCTTTATAAAAACACATCTTTTATATGTATTGAGATTGTTTATTATTCACTAAAAAATGACGAAAAATTATGTCATTTCCTCTTTTATTTTGTAAATATAATATTTATTAATGAATTTATAGTTTATTAAATGAAACCCATTTCTTTCCATTTTTATATTTTGTACAATATTGAAATACATTCTATGTGGAATGCATGATAATTTAAATGTAATGATGTGATAGGTGAACCCAAATTTATATTGAAACTTTGAACGATATGATGTAATGGTTGTTCCCAAAATTATATAGAACCTATGAATGATATCATGTCTCATTTTATGCATATCCACATTTCATGCCTTTACTAAATTCTTCTTATCATTATTATTATGATGATCATATTATTATTTTATGATGATTATTATCATTCTCACCCATGTTATATTGTTTCATGTTTTTATATAAGCTTTTAATATGATTCATGACCATCCATTTCATTTTTGTAAATCCTTAGGTGACTACTAGTACTAAGGATAATTCGAGGGTTAATAATAAGTGAGAGAAAAAATAACTAAATATCTTTTTAGTTTTGTTATGTAATGTTTATGTATGGTCTTAATTTCATAGAGACACAAAAACTTTGAATCCCATTTTTCTAACAATACTATATTGTTATATTTAATGTAACATTACTGTCATGTATTAAAAATAAGGGTCACTATAAGTTCAACATCAAATACAAATTTATCCCAAAATAATTCGGTAGAAAATTTAAAAATAGTGTCTTAAAAAATATTATCTCAAATATAATGTAGGAAATTTAAAATAAAGATAATAATTCCAGTCTGGACAACCACATTCTTGGTTTAGGTACCCACCATACTGCCAAATCCATAACGACACCAGAGACCCTGTTTTCATTATTTTTGATTTACTGGGGTAGTGTATACCATATAATTAATATTACTATGATTTGAAAAAAAATCAGTGTAATATTTTTGGGCGATAATAAATAAAAAATATAGCTGGATGACATGGAAAGGCTCAACGATTAAATATTTTGTATAATTTCAAACATCAATGTTCAACAGAATCGGCTCAAATTAACCATATATTAAAATGCTTTCCTCTTTTCATTTATTAAATGTGTATTAGTATTGGATCTCAAAACCCTAATGATACTAGGAAAGTATCCTCCAAATATACAACCAAAATGAGAAGGTTCATTCATCATATATAAGTTCTATTCCTATAGAGTATTCTTATTCGACATCATGGATGGGGAATGTGTTATGCCCCCAACTAATGAAGGTTTTCTCAATAAGTACATTTCATAGCTATAATCAACCATATTTCATCCAGGTCACATGATTTAGAACTAAAAAAAATTTCCAAGGCACATTACATTAAACTATATGATACATACTTACTGAATGTTGTTTATCTACATAGAAAAGTTGCTAATAGAAAGTCTATAAACAAGAAAAATACCCAAATCCCTAGTACTATTGACTTAAACTACACAAAAAATTTCATACAAACCACATTAAATTAATCTTCACTAATTTCATCATCACCACATGAAAATAAAATACATAGAGAAATTCAGAACTATATGATTCTAAATCTTATGGAAAACAATACATCATATATGAGTCAATACACTCGATCTTGATCTATGATAAAGAAAAACGAAGTAATCACTTCCCTATGTGTGAGGTAGATCTGTATAGGAATTATTTCCACCAAAGAACTACATGTGGATTGATTCCTATAATCGCATGCTAAATAGTGATGCCTAGATCCTAGATCATTGGTTTCTTTGAAATATAAACTAAAACACTGTTATCGTAAGTGTATTGATCAGACCTATATAGGTAATTTTCTTTTCAATAACTACTTGATTCTTGATTTTCATCTCAGTGACATATGTTGTGATTCCAATATCATATGTCTTAGAAAATACACCACATTAAAAAAAGTCATTATCCTTCATGTTAATTCCCCATATGTGGGGAAATAAAACATTTCCATTCTTTTTTATCATGAAAAGAAAGTCTCACACTAGATTAATAATTTCCATATTGGATTCCATACGTGATTTATATGTTTCAGTTCACATTTGATTTATCATGGTCATAGATAATAATAACTTAATAGGAACACCAATTTTCATTACCTAATCATGTTTAGCTACACTATTGGAATCTATTTCCTATAAGGTTATGCATTGTTGTGGCCTTCACCTGGAGGGACCAAAACAATTAGGGCTGGAATCCCACAACATCATCATTCATTAACTACATGTGGCTTAATTTAGTCATCATAAGATACATAGTGATTCCAAAATCTCCAATTCTAGGTCTAGCCACAATAATATATAAAAAATAACACCTCTATTTATAGATCAGACCATCATGGAGTGTTTTCCATTCATTAAATGTGTGTGGCTTTATAACAATTACTATATGATGTGTATAGACTCCCAAATAACCAATCATGGATCGATAAAAAACCGAAACAAAATGTTCCCCTATGGATTTTGGTCCGACCTATGTGGAGATTTTTTTTTCATTCAAGAACTATGTGTGGAATTATTCATTAAATCACAGGATATGTAGTGACACCATGTTCTTCATTACTAAGTCCATACAAAATATCAAAATTAAAATTAACCCTCTCTCAGAATGTGTCATATTGGCGTGGGGAGTTATCCTTTATGGAACTATGATTGGCATGATTCCATCTATTACATGATATATAGGGACACCTTTATAGAAAATATTTGGTTTATATACATCACTAATGGAAAACATTCCACCTCTATGTTTCGGTCTGACATGCATGGGGAGTTTTCCATTTAGATGATATGTCTTTATTGATTCATATTACCATAAGATAAAATGTGTAATTCTAATCGCAAATCATCGGTCCAACTTTAATATTAATATGTATTGTATTCCTATTCATGGGTAAGACTAAAATAAAGGAATTTTATGAAATAAGTATCTGTGTTATGATTCTTGTTACCACAAGATACAAGGTGACACCAAGACCTAAATTCCTAGGTCTAAACACATCATATAAACAGATTAAAATGAAAGACTTTCATATGATCTAGAATTATTTATGAACTATATGATAACTATGTGTGTCTTGATTCTGGCATTCACAGGATACATAGTTAAACAGGTATCCTCTATTTTAGGACCAGCCATGTGTTTCCATCACTCATAATAATATAAAATACATGTGAGTAAGATTTATTGAGATGGGTATACTTAAAAGGGATGGTTATGGTTGGATTCCTTCCATTATAATATGTAAAAGAATCCCTAGGAAGACCAACCATAAAAATTGAATATACCACTATTTAATGTGGACTGAGTTATTGAGAATAGTTATTTCTATGCATGATTTGGATCAATGTAAATATTTATTTTTATTGAGATAAATATACACAAGAAGGTATCTATCATAGGGATACATTTCAATTATGATATACATTGTTAAAATGTGTTTCTCAAATCTAAATACACCCAACTTGTGAAAAAATTCATTAAGGATATCTTTCACTATTTCACATTTGTTCCTATGACCTTACTTTATAATATTAAAAAGAAGGATAAATTTCCATGTCACATGATTTTAAAATGAAGGATAGATGTGTACCCACTACATGACGTTAAAATGTGGAGTTCATCACCAATTATCATCCCTTATTAAATAACCACAAGAGCCTACCCCTATTTAACTAAAGTGTGGGGTATATCCATTACCATTTATGTACCTTAAAATACATATCAGACATCATGTCTTTGGTACCTCAGGCTTCTAAAAACCATTCATGTCCCCAAGAAATGAGTAAAATATCTCTCTGTTTGAACATGCAAGAGGTGGATCTACATAAAGGACATAGCCCCATCAACCATAGAAATCTACACCTTGTTGAAAATGATATCTAATAATTTTTAGCCCTGATATCATTTTTGTGGGGCTCATCACAATAGAGTGATTCATGATATTTTTTCTGGATTTTCCCTCATCATTACCCAAGACTGATGACTCTTGAGCCATGATTTACAACATTTTAATCTCCATCTCAAAAATATGTTGGAGTACCCTTAGCACTAGGTATCCAAATTAGGCAGTTGTGTAACATTCCCCTCACACTAATCTCCCAGTTAATCATGACTACACACTACATACACATTGATTAAATTTGTATAACCTTACATGTTAGCCTTTGATGGTCCAAATCAAATAACATGAAACATCAAGTGAATCTGACATAAAACTTTTCAAACTAAAAACCAGTGAAGGGATTCTGGAGAAAATTTCAAGTCTACAATATGAAAATATTTATCTCATGAGTTAATGAATATGTTATAGCATAAATAAACAGGTAATAATGCTCATAATTCCTAATTTGTGTCCCCATTAAATTTAGATCCACTCTCACTATACCCCCCACACCCATACAAATATTAGAGTATTGTTTTTTCATATGATTCTGTCATGTTAAATTATCTAATATATGGTGAAAAAATAGGGTTCTCAAGTCCTTCATGGATAAAACACATTCCATAATCCAAATAATTTCTATTTATTTCAATGTTGAAAGAATAAATACCATGATTTGGTATCATTCATTTAGAACCCCAGAGACCTCAAGCACCATTTATCCTAGACCAACATTATAGAAAACTGTCAAGAGGGACTCAGTAAACTAAAATTACCCCCACAGTATTTTTTTGGAGAATTTTACCCTCCCAATAGGCTTGTTCTTATGGGATTTTAGGTTCTAGAGAGTTCCCAATAAAATCCATGGTTTATTGTCCTAGCCATGTGTGATATGGTCATTTATAATTACCAATGGTTGTCCTATACCCACCAGGTTCCACCCCTATATATATAATATATTAGTAGATCATGATATAAAATCCCCATATCTGGATTATATAAGAGAATTCATTATCCTTGATATTTCATCATCATGTGTTGTACACATTCTCAATGTTGGAATGCGGTTTTACAGTCTGAATCCTTTTGATAGCCCACACCATGTGACTCAAACTCACATGGCATATGATTCGAGAATCCAAACCAAAAGCTGATCTACAATAGGGTGAGATAAACATTATTGGAAATATATTTCTCATCCAATCATATTAATATTCACAAATCTAACATTTCCCTAAGAACGGGATTGGGACCCTTTTACATAACCATGTATGTAAGCCCTATCAGCCCATACATATGGGTCTCTAATACACCAAATATACGTATGAACTCATAAAAAATGACGCCTAATACTCATGATCCATGATAACACCATGCCAGAACTCTATATCCTATGGTGTTTTAGGTTATCCCCAACATGTCTACCTCATTCCGTATTCATCGATTCTTGCTCCTCTCTATGATAATTAAATCTTATAAAATATTCAATGGAACATGAAAAATATTTGGGATCCCCTTTATAAGAGAAATCATGTAGGCCCAATGGGACCATTCATAACGGCCTATGACCCACCTACTAGATGTATCTCTTCCTTTAATGAAAATAACTCTAATCCTTTTGAGAACAGACAAGACCCCCATGAAACTCAATAGCGAATGTAATTTTCGGTCATCCTCATCATGTCTACCCCATTATGTATTCATCATGACTTGTTCATAGACATTTGGTTTACATGATGCATATTCAAACTATCCATGATGTCAGGAAATCTCCCTTATTCTATCATATCCTACTAGTAAGACATTAAAATACATATCACCCTGTGTACTAGAATTAAGGATATAAACTACACAGTGTCTCCAGTCCATAAATAAGGGATTCAAAATAAATTGTGTTTTATGTCTTTAACAAGTGATGTTAAACTATATTGATGAATTTCATTCTATAGGATGTTAACCTGCATGGAATTCATCCATACAACATGATGTTAAACAACATGTAGAACATTAATTCATAATCTGTAAACAAGGTCAATAATTATTGGGAGATAGAATATAGTAAACTAAAGATACATATGGTCGAATATATAATACCAAAAACTAATACATGAGATAGTCTGGCCTAAGAAATCACAAACTATAGTGATAGCTGTTTTTTGAGAGCTTAAAAAATCCAATTGAATGTTTAAAAATCATCTCCATATTGAAAAACTAAAAAGGTAACCATGGGAAAGGTCAAGTCTCTACTCATTAGACATTCAATTTTGGTTATCCAATCAATATTGAACACTTATCAAATTGAATAGGAAAAAAAATGAATTTTTTAAACCCTATAAAATTGGTGCCTACGAAAAATTCAGGTACACCCCTATTAATATTTCTCCATATTAGTATTATGAAACAGTTAGCAAAATATAAGTAACATAAAAATCATTTAAGGATAATTACTTATCCCCCTAAAAAAATATCATTCTCTCTAAGTCAAATAACATTGGAATATGTTATATTTTTTACCCTCTATGAAATATGATTAACCAAATTATCATTTTAGATAATATACTACTAGGATGAAATATCAAATACATCAATGAGTAATCATATATTGGTAGTAATTCATATGAAATTCTTTGAGTGAAATCGGTTTTCATTTACAAAGTATAGTAAAATCATTTTAGATTACATGACATTATACACAGGATTGGTATCTCTGATGATCATTATGAAATGAAATCGATGAAATGTCAAGAAAATTAAAGTAAATGAATGTTGGACAATGAAATGTAATGATTAAAATGTTTATTCATTTGTAATGTGAAATGGAAGGAGGAATATCGACATTCTAGAATCTCCCCCTTGAATCTAAAAATAAATAGAGGTTCATAAAAAATTGAACTAATTTAGTATGTTCTCAAAGGAATACATATTATTTATATATGTATTCTTTGTGTTGGCCAATAATTAGCAAAATTTATCAAGATATTTGGTTTTATCCTTTGAAATTTGATGTAGTGATTCTTCCCTAGCAATAGCATCATGCCTTGCCCTATCTACTAGGTTAAGGAGCCCATGTTTCTCGAATATAGTTTTCTTTGAGGTTATAAGTGCATGCTAATGTCAATATAAATTTTGTTCGACATGGAAGATCACATACAATAATTAGAATATCTCAACCTCCCTAGTGTTAATTGCTTATTAGGGAGCCATTTCTCCAACCACAAACATCTAATTCTTGTTCAAGGCCTCATCCTATCATTAATTGGCTGAAAAATATGCATCTTTTACTACTACCCTACATTACAGGGACTTCAACTCATATTTTATTGAAATATATTCCTTAAATGAGCATGTTGACTAGTAAATTAACACCCCCATATAGAAGGATGGTACTTATAAACCTAAGATGGCCTAGATGGCCCTTTATAACTTCCAATGGGGACTCTGAGGTTAGAATCTAAATTTCCATCCACAATTTTGGATAGATAAGTTGATATAGTGATGAAGAGTCATATCCTTCAATCATGCTCAATATAAGACTAAGAATATATATTTTTACTGAGGGATAAGAGACGAACTCATACTCAAGGACTTAAACTAGGTGGGTACAAAGATGGACTCTGTGTTGGTCCACTTGATCAAAGGAATTACCAAGTAAGAAGGGACCCGATCATCCAAAATCGGTGCTGATTGAACTAAAAAAAGAGGAAGAATGTTTTATTGGATAGCCGATAAATAATATAATTATGTCGGATAGTCAAAGGATGTGATTGATTTTGTAAACATACCATTCTCATTTTCATCACTGGAAACATCTATCTCCCCATCATAATAATCAAGAGAAGAGTTGATTTCCACTTTTGAATAGTGAACTTCTGGCACCAAAACGTTTTTCTCCATAATCACACATCAATAATCACATTTATTGGATGAATGAGTGAATGAAATTCAAGGAAATAAAGCACAATTCGGGTCGTGCATTTTTTTAAATGTGCCTACTTTCTTCCAAATATTCCTCTATCAATGATAAATTAGTATTCGATAATATACCAGAATCAATCTCCTCTAAAAGTAATCTTTTCCATGACGGGTCAATTGGAATGAACACTAGAATGTCAATGGAAATATCCATGAAAAATTATTGTGGCACTTCAACTATCTCCACTTCTCGATCAGCCTAGCATATAAGTGGAGGTTTTACAAGAGAAACAGTCGCCCAACCATATACTATGAACTGTATATACGTCCCTCTAGGTGATCTTGGTAGGGACCTTCCCATTTTTGGAAACCTAGAATATGTTTTTTAAAGAATTATATAAATCAAAAGAATTAAAATTTAAAATTTTCTTGGAGATTCAAGGAGATATGGATTTGATATTTCAAAAACATTCTATTTTACTTTCAACTATGAAGAATTTTCACCCAATGGGGCCATTGATAATGGAATTGAGGATGGAATCGGTGAATGTGTAGATTGTGTTGACATAGAGAAGGCAGTCACTTACCTCATCATAGCTAGTTTACCAAGGTATATGTTTTCATCATTCCCCAAGTCAATTCATGAGATATCATTGGCAGTCGTACAACTGAGAGAATATACCATGAATAGAGGGTTTAATTGATCCCCTTCAGCATCCTTCCATATAAATTGAAATTAAAAATACATTAGTATAGACATAATGTCCAAATATCCATTTGAATATAGTAGTAATAATACTATTACCACTACCTAAATTATAGGCTATCCCTTTTCATTAACAGAATACTCCATAATTCTAAGAACTACCATCAAATTGACCAAAGGGGAGTAGTGGAAACATCCCAATATGATTTCCAACATACTGTCGTGGTCTCAAAGATTTCATTAGGATTAGTGGGTTGGTTTATGAAGGACACTAATGGGAGATAAGTAACACTTGTAATTCCATCCATGCATTTCTCTTCCAGTTATAGTAGTCCCCATATCTCATCATCTATGTTCAAAGTGCTCTATTTCATCCATTATTGAAACACATTGGGTAATAATTGTAAAGAAGTGACATCACTAATGAGATGCTTTCTTATTATAGAAATAATACTTGACATTTTCTCTATAATGAAACATATGATTAATGTCTCCCCTCATTATGAAGCATCACTATGGTTTTCATCACACATAAGGAAATATAATTTCAAGGACTTGTATTGGCTTTGGTGGGTAGTGGAAACAATAAATACTCAGGTGTTTTTATGGATAATTATTCATTTGGATATGATAAAATCAAAAATGTAGAATTATATTGAAAAAATACTATGTCAAAGTAATTTAGATGAAATTATTTATAATGTTGGTTCTTCTCCTGGGTAATACTCAACCAAAATTGGAAAGAAACCATTGGAAAATTTTTAGACCAAACATGAATAGGGGCATTGATTTTATTATTAATTCACTAAAACTGATGATTGAACAAGCAAGTCACATACCATTGATAGAGAATGCTACTATAAATTCAGGTAATAAGTACACCCTCACAAATTGACATCATATAGTCAAGATCCTTGTAGCTACCCCAACCATTAGTATCCATAGAACTAGTGGGAATCCCAAAAATATTACTATAGAATAAATCATTATAGCTCAGAGAGGGCCCGAATTTCTTTTTCACAAATGGTGACATGACACATCCAACTGATGTAATATAATAAAGGTTAAAATGAGTTTATGGGATATTTTATATTATCATTTATTTAGATCCTCTGTGAGAGCCCCTATCTAACCCCATATCTTCTGAATGTGACAAAAATTCCATGTGGGGATTTTCAATAAAAAATATTGTTCTGGTGATGAAATAGTTTTACTAGAAAATGGATCACAAACCCATGTACCCCACACCATCAATTGATTCCACCATTATAAAGGTGTAAAATTGGACTACATCCTTCTCATTTGTTGGGATGAGGCACCTAAAAAAGTACATTGAAAGAATAACATCCTACATTGTAGCTTGGTAAATACCTAGAATAACCTCCCACCACCAGTTAGTAAATGAACCCTCATTAACTATGGTCCTAAAAGCTCAATCAATGTTGTAGGAACCCTTTTTGTACAATATTTCAACCTCTTGGTATTTGGTTGAAAGAAAAATCTACATAAAATTTCTTTACTATTTTTTAAATTGGACTTCTTCCCTAGAAGTGGGTCCCTCACAATGTCCTTCTAATTCATTTTAATTGGGTCTCTAGAAAGGGAAGGGTTCAAATATACATAATCACATGTTGTTGTTAGAGGGAGAAACACATCATACATGTCTCCTAAAATTGGTGCACTGAAAAATAACTCTAAAGCCTAGAGATGGGTTCCCACCACTCCATGCATCCGATAAAATGTGTTTGTGTTTGGACTCCATTAGATGAAAAGGCACAACATGACAAAATGTTTACCAGAAAATATTATTAGGAGATCCAATTGGATTTATACATCCATTTTTTTAGATCAATGAAAAATTATGATGTTTTATGCTTCCCCCATACATGATACCACCAATCCACCCCCAAACTCCCTCCCAATATAATTCCCTACTATGAATCAATCTTAACCATTGGTTCATGGAATAATTCATCATTATCAATTGATATATATATAATGTGAATAATATTTATTGGATTACCCTATAAATACTATTGTAATGAAATTCATCACATACATATCTGAAATAGTTTCATATATGAGGATGTGGCCTATATAGGTGATATTTTTCCTCGTAGTGTTGTGGGTCCTCAAGACCCGATAAAGATCCATGACCAACAAAGAATGTAGAATTACAAGAAAATACTTTTAAAATTCAAAACCATTCATTTTCATGAAATCTGATAGTGTAAATTACTTTATAATTATCCCAATCTGTTCATTTATATTTTTTTACGATGACTCGACAATAGAATGATTGTTGGTATCTACACATGTGACAATGGAAATCTGAAAACTCATAGCATTCGTGACCACCTCCCATGATGGATTAGGTGAAATGGAAACCATATGTATAGGGAATAAAGTATATGTCATATACTAAAATATCCTTCTAAAAAGAGTTTCATAACATTGGAATCATCATGAGATTCTCATGAAACGCCTAAGTATTCATGATAAAATTACCTATTATAGGTCTCAAAAAGCCCTTATCTCATGGGGAATATGGAAATTGTATGACCCATTGTAAAACCTGTGATCTAATGACCATTAGAAGGTAACAAAAATCACCTATTATTCAATCTATCAAGTGATAACATTGAAAGATCATGTGAAGCCTCTGAGATAGCAATGCGGTGGATAACAAGAATTATGGTTTAGATAATAATCTTAATTTTTTTAGATTTACTAAGGGATTAATTAAAAATAATAATCCATATAGTGATATCACGTGATCGAATCTCATAATGTTGTATTCAGAAGTGGTTCTTGTGATGTGGTTCCCACGGGACAGTCTTTTGAAGTAAAACCATGATATAGAAGAAATTGAAAGAGCTACAAAATATGATTCAGTAGTTGGATGAGTATCTCCCCCACTCCCCTATTTATAGGGCTTCTCATATAATAATAAAAAAACATCCAAAAGACTAAATAATACTCAAGAAACCAATCAGTATAATCCTTGGGGACTAAGGTGGTTATTTTCTATCCTATGAACCAAGTAATTTTCCCTATAGGAATGAGTCCCAAGGGGGGAATTTTTGTATTCCTTATAAATTAGAATTGAAACATTTAGGTTTTATGAAATACCTAAGGTATATGTATTAATTTGTTTAATATATAAGGGAGGGTTATCATGGAAACATGAAAATTGGTTGGTTGGATCATGTGAATCATGAAACCCACATCTGGAAAGGAAATCACTTGACCCCAGGAATTCCATGAAACTAAATCCTTTTTATGTTACATCTAATAATACCCTCATGAAGCCCCATTAATGAGTCATTCAATTCATTTAAATTCCATCCAAAAATACCTTCAATTATTTCCAAGATGTACATACAATTGATTGTGATCATGTGATTTCCCTCCAAGGACCCCTCATGATCATTTGTTCTCCCTCTTACATGTCTATTCAATCGTGTGATTCCCTTCTAGATCCAAATTAAATTTTTGTGGTTTTCCATGGAAATTATCACACATTTTACATGATCAATCAATGATTATGCAATGCACCATGTACCAGAGGGGTGGTTAACAAGATAATTCTATCATGTCTTCATAAGAAGCATTACTAATCATGGGACACACCACAGACAAGAAGATGAATGTCTATAATAATAATCATGCACCATTTCAAGAGCCATCATGGGTCATGTGACACACCAAAGAAAATACAATCAATTTTTGATGATAATACTTGCATGTTATCATGAGTTCTATTACTAATCATTCAATTCCCTGATAATAACCAAAAGTAAAAAGTACGAAATTCAGGAAAAACAACGTTCAAGATCTGGAAAATGTTGAAATGTCATGTGAGGAAAGGTACATTGCATTTCATGAGACGGGATAAGAACCTCATGTTATTAGGTAATTAATCATTCATGGTCTCTTTGACATGGCAACTTGGTCTCACAAATAGTCTTTGATAAGGCAACATAATATATTCAATGGCTTATGAATACCAAACATGATCTCACAAAGGGTCCCAGTCTAGTCTACATTGATCATGTCAAATACTATTTGATAGGAATAATAGTCTTGTAGAGACTCCCCTACATTTGAAATCGATGTTGTGAAGGCTCTTGGGCATGTTGACATAATCTTGTGAAATCCCCATTACAATCTGAGGGTCTATTTAACATGGAAATGTTTGAGTGTTATCCTAATTTTTGTTTATCATGTGTCACAGATATGGCACTAGGGATGACATGTGGAAGGTTCATGTGATGGTTGTGATGAAACCCCCCCCCCCACCCACTGACTCAAGCCCATATCTTTGAAATATGCCCCCTGATATATGTTGTTGAACCGTCGATGATAGACCAATAAATTTCTCAACATCTGCACCGAAGAACACACATGATGTGAAAGGCACATCCGTGGTAGTGTTGAGGTGAGAGTTGAATTTATTAAGCATAAATACATGTAATCATAATGGTATTTTCAACATGTGAAACCTTGGGAATAAATTAATGGATTATGTAGAATATACATGTTATTTCTCATGATCACTTAATATATCATGAAAATGACTCCTAATTCACTATAAAAATTATTCAAAGAGGTTTCCATGTATCTACATGGTCACATGAAGCCTCCAAAGGCCATTTCCTGATAATCATTGAGGCATTAATGCAGGAGGATGAAAAATATAAGAATTATACATGATGACGGATATATTAATATTCATATTAGGGAATCATGAACATCTCATGGCCTATCACGATCATCTAATAGACATCCAACATGTCACAATTGATCATGTGACACCCATGGAAATCTCTTCATTCATCAAAGGAAATCTCATATAAATATAGTCCAATTAATGTATTCAGAAATAGCCATTTCTTCCAAATCCATTGGAATACATCCTAAAAGTCATCCTTGGTAATGAATCACCGTTGTTTCTGTCTTCAATGATCACAAGAAGAACCTTTTCAAGTCATCCAGATCAAGTGATAGACTTCCTACATATCATCCATAATTGAGAGAAACACAAGGATGTTTCTAGGTTGATCCACTAAATATTCTCGTACATGTGAGACATATCATGTGTAAAACATTTGAAATGTATTTCTCATTCATGTGAAGAATCCAAGGAAATTCTAACCTTAATAGACCAATACTCAAGACACATCACACAAACACTCATGAAATATCAAACATGTCAAGTATAAACCCTATGACATTTCTTGCACGTAAGGAATACACCCTAGGAAATGATATAATTATTAATTCTACGCAAAAGGGAATAAACCATTATAAAATATGAGAAATCATATTCATATCCAAAAAGTATATGTGTGATTCCTTCATAATGCCTGAGATCGAAATAAGAATCCACCTTAGTGTAAGTCCCTCTATATTCCAGACACACTTTCCCATGGGATCCAAACTCCCCCTTGAGATTGTTATTATTCCTCTACCTCTAGTAGATTGATATGATAATATGACTATAATAAATCTAAATTCATTCCAAATTGGATACATATGACTCCTTCTTAATGCCTAAGCTAAAAATGGGAATCCAACATAGTGTAAGTCCCTCCACATTTTAGATACATGTATCCATGGAAACTAAAATCTCTCATGGGTTTAATGTTCTTCATCATATATCGTTGAATTGAGAAGCTAAATAATCATTGAATACTATGTTTCATGTTATTTTATTGACATATAGGATGCCTATCTATGTCTTTAGCTTCATATCTGACACAACACTAGGGCCTACCTAGTGAAAAAGTCCCTTATCTATATGTGATGAGTCTGATCACATTATATCCCCTGTTTATCACATTGATCATGGTTGTCATGGTTTAGAGATTTACAGTGATCATATCACTCAAATTTTAAATTCCCCCAAATGAGGGAAACTATTTAGTGTAATCTCTGCTCAGTGATAGGTTATTATTTATCACATATAAAAGAATCCACCTCACTTTATTTCTTGAAGTAATTCACATGTTGGTTAACCCAGGTGTAATAAAATACAAGGGAATTAATTATCTATCACTTACCATCAGTAGGATAATTGAATACGAAACTATGATGCATTTGATTACTTCTAAAAGTAGGATACATAGGATGCCTTGCTAAGGCTTGATCTCCTTACTTACTGCCTATGTTCCCTCATATACTTCAATTACACATGATGTGTAACTTTATTATTTGGACCCAAACTACCAATGCTGGTTTGGTTTGTAGTTTAAAATAGGATATGTAGGATGCCTCATGATGGTTCAATCATATCCACACAAAAACAGTTACCTTACATGATGGAAGAAAACTCCTTGGTGATGGGTTATAGGTTTTAAAAATAAAAATAGCTACCCATTTCAAATCAATTACAGAAATGGGATTGAGAAAATTGAATACATAATGATGGTCCCATTAATTTAACCCTTGTTACAAATAGAAGGATTCAAAAATCGATAATTTTATCATGGTTACCTATCCTGTATTATTAGTTATAAGTGATTCATGAAGATATCATAAATCTATTAGAGAGCCCCATAATATAAAATAATTCCCCGTAAAAAGGTGTAATGATCCTAACCTCCCATCGTCTTGACCAATGTGATTTATTAAGAATCCTTGGGTAGAAATACCTTGTTTCCTTTCATCCTTTGGAAATCTAATATATACCTAGTTATCGATGCCCATGCCGTTGGGAGAATCTATTAATGATTATAAATCATAAATCCCATATGAATAATTGTGCAACCAAAATTGAATCCTCGAAAATCAATTTTAAGGGATCATATCTTCCTAGAGGAAACTACATCGGTGAACCCGATGAGAAAAAATATTATGATAGAATATCTAAATAATTGTGGAAATTGTGTATCATGTCTCATAAACCATTGGGACACCATCAAAAATCTTTTGAGGGAATTAAACATTCCAAATACATCTTTTTAAATTTAATGATAATTTTTAAAAGAAAAACCAGAATAATTTAAAGTAATAAAATCTACCACTAATTCACCTGTGATTCTCCCATATAATTTCATAAAGAAATATAAACAAAAATTTAATATAAGAAATGAAAAAAATTATTTAGACTACATATTAGTGAACCACTAAGGATTAGAGATCTATAATTTTCATTATTATAATTTCATGCTTATCTTTCTCTGATCAAGCTCTTTTATGATATTTCCATATCCTTCTACCCATTTCCTCTCTTAATTCCTAAATAGTTTCAAAGGAAACCAATCATCCCCATACCTAGAAATGAGGGTTTGAATATGGTGGTGGGGAGGGATTATAAATATTTAGATTAATTATAGTAGATGAATATAATTTATTTTAAATACCCAATTATAGGGAATGTCCCCAATTCTAAAGCCCAACAATGGTTTATACATCACATTGGTAAAAATGCATTGTTCAAGATTCAATAAAAAATTAAAATATTAAATATAAGACTCCATTAAAATGATATTAGTTTTTTAGTCATTGAAATAATTAATATTTTTTAAATGGATACTAATATATAATGAAAATACATATTTCTTGGAATCTCAAAATAAATTTGATTGGGCGGATACCATATTCTAATATAGAATGAATCATTAGGAAATATTTTTATGATTTTTTACTGGAATAAATTGAAAATTTACCCATCATCTGCATCTATAAGAAAATAAAGTCAACATATTTCAATATTTCACCATCTTGAAGTATAGAGGGAGTTTCAAAGGTTTTTAATTGTTTTATATACATAACAAATCAGATTATATCATAAACCACTGGGAAGAAGCATACATGAAAATATGGGACTAAATGAATAGTTGATGAGAAAAACCTCAAAGCCTACATATCTATCACCTATGACCACAGTAATTGTTATGAAAAATACAATATGGAAGCTCAATCATTGTTATTTTATATTACTGGTTATGGTGATGAGGAATTTGGATTAGGACTATGATAATGACTCAATGAAATTTATTATTGGTTGATGTGTGATCATCAATGAAATGATCGTGTTGATGGATAGGAACTTTGTTGGATATTCAAATGAATGAATAGTATCACTATAATATGAGGTGAAATATGATGGATTATTAGATGATAAGTGGCATCCAAAACATTATGGAAGCATGATCATTCAGGAGCACCATGAAAACCATAGGAGATATCAAAAGTAGTGAGTCATGTTTTAATAGTGGTTTGTTAGCATGAACTATCTGAGACTTTAATAATGATGGTTACACAAGAGATAGATTTTCATACTCATGAATGTTTAGTAATAGAATGATAAAAAAGTTATAAATACAATTATATACCAGTGATGTAAATGTACATGTTTCCCCCTTCCATCCCTTTATCGTTCAAAGATCTTTCATCATCGTTATGAGTTTTAGGTGTATTATTTTATAAATTTTATTGAAATTAGTTTTTGGATGTTAATTATTTGTGTTAAGTCTTCAATGTTTATTCAAGGGAAATAAAATGTTTTAAAATAAAAATAAATTATTTTGTAAAGTGGCATTTATTTTTATGTTATTAGTAAACCCCTTTCCTTACAACTAATAAGACAATTTTTTGAAAAATTATTCTTTTTATATAATTAAATACCATTTGGAATGAATTTTTTTCAATAATTGGTTATGTTTATTTTTTAATGGTTACCTTAAGTTATGTTCAATCTACCCTTACGTAAGCCTTAAAATAACAATTTGTAGGGGTAAAAAAGATACACTTATAAATACTATCCAATCTAAATTATTATAATGTTAAACATTTAAAGAATATGAATGGGTAAACATGATTTAATCTTATGTGAACCTATCCAAATCATAATATAAGGTAAAATATGTTACCCATATGTAGACCCTCTAACATGCATAGGGACAAGGAGTTTTTGTGCAGTTTTTTCAGTTCTCTATTTTTTTAACATGTCACCACATAGGTTCATTTTATTATGAAATTTACTCCTAAAATAACTGGATTAGTTTTTTTAATAATTTAATGATTTTAATTCAATTTTTTGGAATATTTTCATCACTATAAAATAAATATTTTATTCTAAAATGAATTTTTGGGAAGCTAAAATGGTGATTCATTATTTTGTATTTCGAAATGAACATTATTGTCAATATAAAAAAACCACAACCATTTTCACATATATCTACCTTTATTTTTCCTCTCATATTGATAAAATAAATACCATATATTTAGTATTATGAGCTTAAATAGAATTTCAGAACACTCCCATTTTCAATTTTCACAAATAGAAAATTATCTCTATACACTATTCCTTTGCTCCAACATTTTACAAGGAGAAAATAATGGCCAATAGAATCATTTTTTCCTAATTATTTATGTAAAAATATAAATATAACATTCTTTATTTCATTTGATGATGGTGTAGCTTACCTTAATAATAAAAAAGAATTAAAATAAATGGGTTTTGATGCATTTTGATTTCATGTTCTTAAACTATGATATTATTTTGCATCTTTTTTGTTACATAATGTTCTATCTATTTATATGATTTGATATAATGATTGTTTATTTAATATTATATCATGTAGAAAATGATGAAAATTTATTTGGAACGTATTTCTTGTAATTTTTTTCTTTTTAATAATAAAATAAAAATGTTTAAATGAAATGTTTCTTATTATAATATGATATAAATGAAATATTGTTGGGGTAATTTTTAATTTAATGTGTTCAAGTTCATAGTAATGAAATTTTGGATAAATAATAAGAACATGGTTTGATTAATTGAAAAATTATTAGTTAGGATTCTTAATGGTAAAATTTCTTTCTTATATTAGAAATACAAGATGTTTTGATTGGGTAATGTTTAAATAATTTATATATTTTAATAGGTAATGCCTCATGTTAAATTTGGTTGTAACCTATGGTAAATAAATTAGATTATCCATGATGGTAACTAATTATTTTTTTGATAAAGATAAATGTAGGGGATCAAGTGTTCTTGAATACATGTAGATGTCATGGATTTTATGGACCACATGACATGATGACATTTTTATATTGTTGTAATGTTACCGTGTGAGATTTATTTGATATGATCATTACTGTGTGAGGTATTGTGTGGTCCAGAAGGCTTATAACTAATGAGACATTGTTCGGCAGGCCCATTTTTTCGCACCAGTTGATACTAGTGATAGTGGATGTATGGTGATATGCATTGTAGTGTCAGGTATAAAAAAGAGACGAAATGAATGTACTGAATCTGGAATTGAACACTATTTTTGTGCAGAATACAAGAATTATTTGTTGATAATGAATTTTCATTAAAAGGTTTATGTTCCATGTTTCTTATTCACAAATATTCCATTCCACATTTCTTTATATATTCAATCATTATTTTATTATTCAATTTTTATAAAAAATAGAATAATTCCTTGATTATGTAAAATTATATAAAAATAATGAATAAAAACATCTCTAACACAAGGGTTTTGTGAATTTTTAAAAGGGAAAAGATGATAATACTATGGAATTGGGGAATTGTTTTGTTTTTTCTAGGAGGGAATCATAATTAGTTTATGATGATGTTAATGTATATATAACACAATATTAAGGGTTAATTGAATTAATTATTGTAATAATGATTTCATGATAAATATTATATCATTTATGTTTTGTGATTTCATAAAAAACACCATTTATTTTGATAGAGTTATCGATGCCTAGTGTACATTGTGAGGATGTTTTCTCCAACATCTAGGTTGGTGGGTAATGGGTGGTTAACTACACCTTATATCCCTTCAATATTCTCCTAGTAATTTTTTAAATTTTTATGCATGTTATTATCCTTTACCACATATGTGTTTATAGGAAAGTAATATCCTTAGGTTATTCAAAACACATGTATCTATATATATAGTATCATATGTATTATTATAGGTATTTAACGTATGTGTTGTGTGGTGTAAAGACCCCTAAATTTCAAGGAAATTTTTTTTTCTTAATTTTATTTGGAATTTTACAAGAACGCAGTTTCTGACGGCACGTGATTCCGAGGCCCGGTGTGCCTGGAATCAGTTTCTGAAGTTTGGCTCGGGTACGTTCAGTGATCGGACGAGCGGGTTTTTCAAAATTTTGAACTGGTGCTCGGAATCGAATTCCGAGGGCACCGATGGAATCGCAGCACCAGTATTTGCTTATAAACGCCTCTTCTGGAGTTGCGTTTGCTCGGTTGTGGTTTTTAATTTTTGGGTTTTATGTTATGAAATAAAATAAAGTTGTGCGACAATTTTATTTTTATTTCACTTAAAGCCGCATAAAGACCATTTTAAGATGCTTAAGCTCAGTTGAAACAGATAGGGGGCAATCCAAAATATCCTACCCACTTGGTAGGATATTTGTGAGGTGGGGCCTGCACGAGCCCCACCGTTTCTTTCCCCCTAAGTAACGCACCCGCGAAAACCCATTTTTATGAAAGTCAACTGACGCGTTTTCTTAAATTCGTAACGCACCAATTAATTGGGCGGTTAACTTCGTTAAATTAATTCTATGAATTAATTTAATCGTTTCTTAACCTGTTAAAATCCGTTGGCGTAATAATAAAATCAGACCAACGCACGACTTCTTGAGGACTGCTCGTTGAGAGGTTTTTGACAGAATTTTGTGCCTTCATCCTCCATCGCGAAGAATGCGAAGAACGCAAAGAACGTCGTCACCCTCAGAGATTGACGACGCTTCATCCGAGACGTTCTTCCCCTCCACGATCTCCGATCACAAACTACTTGAGGTAGGAGATTTCGGGTTTCTTTTAAATCTTTTTTGTGGTTTATAAAAACACATGGATTTAATCGATATAATGAAACATGTTGTTTCTTGGTCGTCAGAGTTCGTTGACGCAACGCCAGATACCGCGACAACGCAACGGTCCCCTCCTTCCGCGACGATCAATTCTACGAAAAATGCGCGTGCGACGACTTGACGAGGTAGGGGTTTTATTGGGAATGATTTTACTCCGTGGATGTTTCCGTTAAAATCAAAGAACCCGGTTTCATAAGAACAATTTTAATTTATTAAAATTGTTTATTTGTTATGTTTTCTATGTATTGATTATATCTCCCGACTGTTATCATCTAACGCGGAGGGTGCGGGCCAAACGAACACATCCCGACAACCCTCCGCAGTTCTTCGTTGTTGTGAGGATTTGGCGGGCGACGAAAAAACGTTCCGCAAAGGCGATTTGATGATTCCACAGTGAAGAACGGGACCCGGGAGGAGCAACAGTGCAGACAGAATTGGAATCGGACCACCGGAGCAACTCCGGTGGCCCGTGGAAGCCACCAGCGGCGCCGGCGGCTGGAGGCGGTGGCACCAGCGGACCCGCGGCCGCGCGGGTCCGGCACACATGGGACGTGGCTTTGCCGCGTCCGATGACCAGGGCGGCCCCCTGTGGGGTCCGTGGTGTTATCACGCGGGGGCAGCGCGCCCCCCGCTTTGCTCGGCTGCTCGGCCGAGCCGAGCCGGCCGGCCGAGCCGGGCCGCGCCCTGGCCGGGCCGGACTGGGTCCAGCCGGGTCGGACCCGGGTCGGGTCGACTCGGCTCGGGTCGACCCGGTTCGGGCCGAGCCAGGGGGGGTCAGGGCAGGTCGGTCCGGGCCCAGACCCCCCGATTTAGGACCTTTTCGGTCTTTTGCTCGTAACATGAGTTACGGGCCTCCGATCGACACACCGTCAGCGGTACCGCAATCCTTGGATCGAGACGATCGTTTCGATAAATTACACTCAAGGTTTCAGAATACTTTGGGTTCGGCCAGGTTGGTTCGTACACAAAACCAACCGGGCCCTCAGAGTAGAAAAGCTCATATATTGAGCTTCGGACGTCCGATTTATGTTCCGTCGACTTTGGTGGATTCCTCTAAGTGAGACGGATATTTTGTCATACTCCGCCTGTGGTTTGGATGCAGGTGGAGTACGGTCGGGTTGGTTTTGCCTTAAAAACCAACCGGGCCCCTAGGACGAAAAAGCTAATAACTCTCAGACCAGGCGTCCGATTGACGCGCCGTCTGGGACGTTGAGTTCCTGTTGACGATACAGAACTTTTGGATACATAAACTCTGGACTTGGAGTCAGTTGATGTATCAGCCTCTCAGCTCGTGGAGCGGACACTCCCGAATAATCTTGCTGTATGCGGGAATACTAGTGCTGGCTACGACTTCGACAACGACGGCCGTGCAGAGATCCTCAGTGGACTGCGAGGACGATTGTGCAGAGATCCTCAGTGGACTGCGACGACGACTGTGGAGAGATCCTCAGTGGACTGCGACGACTACTGCACTCAGCGATCCTACATAGATCAGTGCTACAGATCATGTGTGGATCCGATCCTGTGTGGGTCAGCGCTCAGCGGTTCTGTGTGAGCCAGCGCCTACAGGTCCTGTGTGGGCCCGATCTTGTGTGGGTCTTTGCGGGGGATAGTTACCTATTGATCCTGTGTGGGTCCGATCCTGTGTGGGTCATTGCAGGGGTTAGTACCTATCGATCCTTTGTGGGTATGACGACTTAGATGGATCAGTGATCATCTTTATCGTCATCTGAAGAAGTAGACCTGTGTGAGCTGAATCTTGTGTTACTCTCCTTTATGGATTGTGTTGAACTATCCTGTGTGGATTTACTGTTTACTCTCCTTTGTGGATTGTGTTGTGCTATCCTATGTGGATTACTTTTTCTCTCCTTCATGGATTGTCTTGTGCTATCCTGTGTGAGTATACGTTTTGCTTTCATGTGTGAACTGGGCTGTGCTTGGGCTCGGATGTTGGATCCGAACGGGAATTGATGACTTAGGTATATGTATGGGAATATACCTAAGCAGTGTCGGTTGTTACTTCGTGATTGTATCTTTCCGTGGTGGTTTATCCTTTGTGGATTTCGGGAGACCTTCGGGGGTCTTGGGGTCCCTACTGAATAGCTTATACTCACTCCTGCACGGGCTATGCCCGCAATTCGCTGTGTTGGTTATAGACGACGAACAGCGCTGATCGTGGTGGAGGCTTGAGGAGCAGGAAGGTACCTGGAGGTGGACCACTGGGTGGGACGTACTCGGAGTGGACGGATAGGCCGAGGAGCTGTGGAGGCTATCTGTGCTCACCCTTTAGGTGGGACTTCCAGAGGACTGCTCGACGCTGTGGCTTTTCTTTTCAGTTGCTGTTTTCCCCTTTTAGTTGTACTTTACAGTTGGGCTTGTATTTCCGGCCCCTTTTTCTTTCAGCACAGCTTGTTACAGTTTTTACTTAGTGTTTACTCTTTCCACTTTCTTACTCTGTGGTGGTTGTTCACATTACAAAGGAAATGCCTTCCCTGTTTATCGGGATTTACACCTTGGTGCTAGTCGCCAGCCCCTGGCCTATGGAAGGTGGGCTTGGGGTAGTCACGGCACGGGCCCCGAGGACGGGTTGTGACAAATTGGTATCAGAGGTGGTCGGTTCTACCACAGACTCTGATCTTTCTTCTATGTGAAGCAATAGTTTTTAGCGTATTGGGTGTGGTTATCAGTCCAGGGAGTCCAGTGTTGGTGCGGCGGCCGACGTATCCGTACACCAGGACCCTGACTCTTGATTTCCGACTTAATGCACGAAAACATTGATTGCATGTGTGTTTGAAGTTTTCTTTGTGATTACTTTGTATCAGCTCACCAGATATACTGTTCTAACCGTGGAGCACTTGTTTCCTTTTCAGGATGGCCCCACGACGGCAGCCAGCTAGGGTTCCGAGAGTTGAGTGTGACGACAGCCCGCCGAGCGACGAGGCCTCAGTGTAGGGCCCCTTGACAGCTGAGGCACTGGCGGTACCTCTACCCGCCGAGCCACCGATTCTCCCTGCCACGACCGCTGACGATGCACGTCGCCTTAGAGCTCTACATGAGTTCCAGCGCCAGTGACCACCCTGGTTTAGTGGGGAGACGGACCCCCAGAAAGCTCAGGACTGGCTGGAGGCGGTCGTACGAGTTTTCAGGCTAGTGAGGACACCAGCAGACCTCATGGTGATCCTCGCAGCAAGCCTACTGCACGCAGAAGCGGGCCGATGGTGGAGCTTGATGCTCTAGATGCACGACGAGGCATCTATTATCTGGACAGAATTCAAGAGCCTCTTCCGCTCAGAGTTCGTCCTGACCATCCTCCGTGCGGTGCGCATCTAGGATCTTCTTCAGCTGCGGCAGAGCAGCTTGACGGTTGCCCAGTACGCGGCGAGATTTACCGATCTCTCGCACTACTCGACAGATAGGTTACGGGACCCCTTTTTCTGGTCCCGGACCTTTGAGCAGGGGTTGAGACACGAGATCAGGGCATCGCTAATCTCCCTCAGCATTCCGACTCAGGCAGGAGTGCTGGAGAGAGCCCTTCTGATCGAGATCTTTCTTGCTGAGTCTACTTCAGCAGCGAGACCTACCGTGTGGCGGCACGTAGCAGAGACTTCTGCAGTAGGAAACCGATGGATGACTCCTGGGTCCAGGCTGACCAGACCTTCTGGAAAACTACCTCGGGACACTAGCTCAGCAGTGCGGGGCACACAGCGCGGAGCCAGTCTTTCGAGAGGCTGGTGGTGCTACGCATGCGGCGGGCAGGGCCAGATAGCTCATGACTGCCCGACCCGCCGTGCCGAGGAGCAGCAGACGGTGGAGGGGCCACCCAGGTAGAGGCAGAGGGTCGACCGTGGTGGTCCGCAGGGAGGAGGCAGACGAGGCAGAGGAGCTGGCCGAGCAGCGGGTGGTGGGCGACGCTTTGAGGCTCTACCCCCACCACCACCAGGAGGTCCACCCCGACCATCGGGAGCTGGCGGGCAGAGATAGGCACAACTCCAGGAAGTGGAGGCCTATGGCCATGGCATGCCCGAGATTATTCGAGGTACTATCTGTGTCTATTCCACCCTTACTGCAGTTCTTATAGACACAGGAGCGAGTCACTTTTTCATAGCCACTGCCCTTGTTCGGAGCTCGGAGAATCCGACAGAGCCGTTGGCTCGATCCTTATGGCTAGAGACCCCTACAAGTGCAGACTCGACGATTACACACTGGTGCCGGCAGTGTGAGCTTACTCTAGGAGGCGAGATCTTCGTTTGGGATCTTCTGGTAGCAGCATCGAGGCCTTACGACGTCATCCTGGGCATGGATTTGTTATCTACAGTCCATTCTCAGATTGACTGTATTAGGTGCAAGGTGCGATGTGTACGCACCGACGGGAGCATGTTCACCTTCACCGACAAGAAGGGAGCCTTTGCAGCACAGTATGGACTTACGCAGAGGAGAGGGAAACCCATTACTCATCAGTTGGCTAGATTCGTCCTAGGGGAAGTGGATGTGCGGAGTCCTAGTTTTCCTGCAGTGGTGGATCAGTATGAGAACGTCTTTCCCGACGACGTTCCAGGATTACCTCCTCGCAGAGAGGTAGAATTTTATATGGATCAATACCCCGGGACAGCCCCGATATCCACTCCAGCGTATCAGATGGCCCCCGCTGAACTTCGAGAGCTACAGGTACAGTTGGAGGACTTGCATGGTAAGGGATTCATCCGACCCAGTGTTTCACCCTGGGCTTCCCCGATATTGTTTGCCAAGAAGGCGTACGGGAGCTTGCGACTGTGTGTCGACTATTGTCGCCAGAACCAGGTGACAGTGAGAAACAAGTATCCGCTACCGAGGATTGATGACCTCTTCGATCAGCTCAAGGGAGCACGATGGTTCTCGAAGATAGACCTCAGGTCAGGCTATCATCAGCTCAGAGTTCGAGACGAGGACGTGCAGAAGACGACCTTTAGGTGTCGGTATGGCCACTATGAGTTCTTGGTTATGCCATTCGGCATAACCAATGCTCCAGTAGTTTTCATGAGCCTCATGAATAGGATCTTCTAGCCATACCTCGATCGATTTGTCGTGGTCTTCATCGACAACATTTTGGTCTACTCGACGACTGAGGAGAAGCATGCCTACCACTTGGGGGTTGTACTAGACACACTCCGAGAGCACCATCTTTATGGAAAGCTCTTGAAGTTCCAGTTCTGATTACATGAGGTCCACTTCTTGGGGCATGTCATTTCTGAGGCGGGAGTTGTGGTGGATCCTGCGAAGGTCGAGGCAGTGCTAGCATGGGATCCACCCAGGAGCGTGACGGAGGTGTGGAGTTTCTTGGGACTAGCGGGATACTATTGGAGATTTATGCCGGACTTCTCCTGAGTTTCAGCACCAATCTCAGCTTTGACGAAGAAGGGAAAACCCTTTGTGTGGTCAGAAAGATGTCAGTAGAGCTTCCAGGAGCTGAGAAAGAGATTGACGAGGGCACCTATATTGAGGTTTCCTGAGGAGGGAGTTGTATATGTAGTCTACTGCGATGCATCAGGGACCGGACTCGTATGTGTCCTCATGCAGGGGTGGGCTGTGATTGCCTATGGATCACGTCAGTTGAGGCTGCATGAGCAGAACTACGCCACACATGACCTGGAGTTAGCAGCAGTGGTCTTCGCTCTGAAGACATGGCAGAACTATCTGATGGGCGAGCACTTTACAGTCATTTCTGACCATCAGAGTCTCAGGTAAATCTTCTCTAAGAAGGACCTGAACATGAGACAGTGGCGATGGATCAAGTTCCTCCAGGACTATGACTTTGAGATAGTCTATACTCTTGGGAAGGGGAACGTGGTAGCCGATGCTCTCAGCAGGAGGATGGGAATCTAGCTACTTGAGGAGGCAACAGAGTAGCTAGCCGCCTTGCAGATATCTTTTGTGGATAGGGACGGAGCAGCCTTCCTTCAGTCTCTCATAGTCACCCCTCCACTACTACAGTGGGTCAGAGAGGCACAACGTGGGGACATTGACTATGAGACTCGGCGTGCATAGATATCCTCAGGAAAGGCACCTGATGGCTTCTCCTTTGGAGCAGAGCACGACATACTTTTCAGAGGACGTACCTCGGTACCAGTCGCTTTACGAGAGGAGTTGCTGAGAGAGTTTGACAATTCTCCATTGGCGGTACATCCTAGAGTGGCGAAGATGTACCAGGACCTCAGAAGACAGCACTGGTGGCCGAGCATAGAGAAGGTTGTGGCAGAGTTCGTTTCTCGATGCCTCACCTGCCAGCAGGTGAAGGCAGTGTATCAGGTACCAGTAGGCTTGGTACAGCCCTAGGAGGTCCCAGAGTGAAAGTGGGACGAGATATCTATGGACTTCGTGACTGGACTTCCACGTACTTCCATAGGTCACGACTCCATTTGGGTGTTTGTTGACCGACTCACCAAGTCGGCACACTTCTTACCCATCTGAGAGCAGGGCTCAATGGAGAGCATGGGGCGTCTCTACATTCAGGAGATTTTACGGCTTCACGGTGTGCATTCGTCTATCGTCTCCGATCGAGATGCTCGCTTTACTTCACGGCTTTGGAAGGGGTTGCAGGAGGCGTTCGGGACGCAGCTACGTCTAAGCACTGCCTTTCACCCTCAGACGGATGGTCAGACGGAGAGGACCATTCAGACTCTCGAGGACATTCTCTGCGCATGTGTCCTCGACTTTGGTCACAGCTGGGAGGACCACCTACCCTTGGTGGAGTGTGCGTACAACAATAGCTACCACTCCACCATCGGGATGGCACCATACGAGGCGTTGTACAACAGACCTTGCAGATCTCCTTTGTGCTGGATAGACCCTGAGGAGTCAGCACTTGTGTTACCGGAGATGGTCCTGGCCACGACAGAGAAGGTCCAGGTCATCCAGGAGCAGATGAGGATAGCTCAAAGCCAGCAGAAGTCTTATGCTGACAGGAGGTGGAGGCCACTAGATTTTGAGGATGGCGACCACGTCTTCTTGCGTGTCTCACCTCGACGTGGATTACGAAGATTTGGTCGAGGCGGCAAGTTGTCTCCACGCTTCATCGGACCCTTCCAAGTCCTCATCAAGATTGGTGAGGTGGCTTATCGCCTGGCTCTGCCACCTCAGTTGCACCTGGTACACGACGTCTACCACGTATCTCAGCTGAGGAGATACGTGCATGACCTGACACATATCATTGACTATGGGGAGCTGGACATTGATGATGTGGTGACTTTTGAGGAGGTCCCAGTGGAGATCGAGGATCGACAGGAGCAGGTCTTACATGGACGATCTATTCCTCTAGTGAACATAATATGGCAGCACGGGAACCTCCAAAAGAGCACTTGGGAGCTGGAGGCTCAGATGCGTGCTCAGTACCCACATTTGTTTCCCTAGTTTATGATGTATCATTACGGGGACGTAAATACCTGAGGTGGGAGTAATGTAAAGACCCGTAAATTTCAAGGAAATTTCTTTCTTAATTTTATTTGGAATTTTACAAGAACGCAGTTTCTGACCGCACCTGATTCCGAGGCCCGGTGTGCCCGGAATAACTTTCTGAAGTTTGGCTCGGGTACGTTCTGTGAACAGACGAGCGGGTTTTTCTAACATTTGAACCGGTGCTCGGAATCGAATTTCGAGGCACCGATGGAATCGCAGCACCGATATTTGCTTAGAAATGCCTCTTCCGGAGTTGCGTTTGCTCGTTTGTGGTTTTTAATTTTTGGGTTTTAAGTTATGAAATAAAATAAAGTTGTGCGACAATTTTATTTTTATTTCACTTAAAGACATTTAAAGACCACTTTGAGCTTCTTAAGCTCAGTTGAAACGGATAGGGTGCAATCCAAAATATCCTACCCACTTGGTAGGATATTTGTGAGGTGGGGCCCGCACGAGACCCACTGTTTCTTTTCCCCTAAGTAACGCACCCGCGAAAACCCGTTTTTATGAAAGTCAACTAACGCATTTTCTTAAATTCATAACGCACCAATTAATTGGGCAGTTAACGTCGTTAAATTAATTCTATGAATTAATTTAATCGTTTATTAACCTGTTACAATCCGTTGGCGTAATAATAAAATAAGACAAATGCACGACTTCTTGAGGATTGCTCGTTGAGAGGTTTTTGACAGAATTGTGTGCCTTCATCCTCCTTTGTGAAGAATGCAAACAACGCGAACAACGTGAAGAACGTCGTCACCCTCGGAGAATGACGACGCTTCATCCGAGACGTTCCTCCCCGCCACGATCTCCGATACCCAACTTCTTGAGGTAGGAGATTTTGGGTTTCTTTTAAATCTTCTTTGTGGTTTATAACAACACATGGATTTAATCGATATAATTAAATCTGTTGTTTCTTGGTCCTCAGAGTTCGTCGACGCAATGCCGGATACCACGATGACACGACGGTCCCCTCCTTCTGCGACGATCAATTCAGCGAAGAACGCGCTTGCGACGACTTGACGAGGTAGGGGTTGTATTGGGAATGATTTTACTCCGTGGATGTTTCTGTTCAAAACAAATAACCCGGTTTCATAAGAATAATTTTAATTTATTAAAATTGTTTTTTTGTTATGTTTTCTATGTATTGATTATTTCTCCTGACTGTTATCATCTAACGCGGAGGGTGCGGGCCAAACGAAAACGGCCCGACAACCCTCCATAGTTCTTCGTTGTTGTGTGGATTTGGCGGGCGATGACAAAATGTGCTGCAAAGGCGATTTGATGATTCCGCAGTGAAGAACGGGAACCAGGAGGAGCATCGACGTAGACGGAATTGGAATTGGACCACTGGAGCAACTCTGGTGGCCCGCGGAAGCCACCAGTGGCCGGAGGCGGAGGCTCCCCGGCGCGCCGCTGGATAGGGCCACCGCGGCTGAAGCTGCGGCGGCGGCGGTGGCAGCGGACCCGCAACTGCGCGGGTCCAGCGCACATGGGATGCAGCTTTTCCACGTCCGTTGACCAGGGCGGCCCCCCGCGGGGGCCGCGGTGTTGTCACGCGTGGGCAGCGCGCCCCCCGCGTTGCCCGATCGCGTGGCCGAGCCGAGCCTGGCGGCACCCTGGCCGGGCCGGACCGGGTCCCTCTGGGTCGGACCCGGGTCAGGTCGACCCGATGCGGGCCGACCCAGGGGGGGGTCGGGCCGGGTCGGTCCGTGCCCAGACCCCCTGATTCCAGACCTTTTCGGTCTTTTGCCCGTAACTTGAGCTACGGGCCTCCGATCAACGCGCTGTCAGCGGCAACGCGATCCTTGGATCGAGACAGTCGATTTTTTATATTACAGTCAAGGTTTAGGAATACTTTGGGTTCGGCCAGGTTGGTTCATACACGAATCCAACAGGGCCCTCGGAGTAGAAAAGCTCATATCTTGAGCTCCGGACGTCCGATTGATGTGCCGTCGACTTTGGTGGATTCCTCTAAGTTAGAAGGATATTTTGGAATACTCCGCCCGATTTTTGGACGCAGGTGGAGTATGGTCGAGTTCGTTTTTCCTTAAAAACCATTCGTGCCCCTGGGACGAAAAAGCCAATAACTCTTAGACCAGGCGTCCGATTGATGCGCCGTCTGCGACGTTGAGTTTCTATTGACGATACGGAACTTTTGGATACATGAACTCTGGACTTTGTGTCAGTTGATGTATCAGCCTCTCAGCTCGTGGAGTGGAAACTCCCGAATGAGCTTACTGTGTGCGGGAATCGTAGTGCTGGCTGTGACTTCAACAACGACGATTGTGCAGAAATCCTCCGTGGACTGCGACGACGACTGTGTAGTGATCCTCAGTGGACTGTGACGAAGACTGTGTAGAGATCCTCAGTGGATTACGACGACTACTACACTCAGCGATCCTACATGGATCAGTGCTACAGATCCTGTGTGGATTTGATCCTGTGTGGGTTAGTGCTCAGCGGTTCTGTGTGAGCCAGCGCCTACAGGTCCTGTGTGGGTATTTGCGGGGGCTAGTTACCTATTGATCCTGTGTGGGTCTGATCCTATGTGGGTCATTGAGTGGGTTAGTACCTATCGATCCTTTGTGGGTCCGACGACTTAGATGGATCAGTGATCATCTTTATCGTCATCCGAAGAAGTATACCTGGTTGAGCTGAATCTTGTGTTACTCTCCTTTGTGGATTGTGTTGAACTATCCTGTGTGGATTTACTATTTACTCTCCTTTGTGGATTGTGTTGAGCAATCCTATGTGGATTACATTTGCTCTCCTTCGTGGATTGTGTTGTGATATCATGTGTGAGTATACGTTTTTCTTTCCTGTGTGGACTGGGTTGTGCTTGGGCTCGTATGTTGGAGCCAAACGGGAATTGATGACTTAGGTATATGTATGGGAATATACCTAAGCAGTTTCGGTTGTTACTTTGTGATTGTATCTTTCCTTTGGGGTTTATCCTTTGTGGATTTCGGGAGACCTTCGGGGGTCTTGGGGTCCCTACTGAGTAGCTTATACTCACCCCTCCACGGGCTATGCCCGCACTTCGCTGTGTTGGTTGCAGACGACAGAAAACGCTGATTGTGGTGGAGGCTTGCGGAGAAGGACCGTACCTGGAGGTGGACTACTGGGCGGGACGTACACGTAGCGGACGACTGGACCGAGGTGCTTTGGAGGCTATCTGTGCTCACCGTTCAGGTGGGACTTCCAGAGGATGGCTCGACGCTGTGGCTTTTCTTTTCAGTTGTTGTTTTCCCCTTTTAGTTGTACTTTATAGTTGGGCATGTATTTCTGAACCCTTTTTCTTTCAGCACAGCTTGTTACAGTTTTTACTTATTGTTTACTCTTTCCGCTTGCTTACTCTGTGGTGGTTGTTCACTTTATAAAGGCAATGCCTTCCCTGTTTATCGGGATTTACTCCTTGGTGCTAGTCACCAGCCCCTGGACTATGGAAGGCGGGCTTGGGGTAGGCACGACACGGGCCCTGAGGACGGGTCGTGACATGTGGAGTTGGGGTCTAATAATAAATATATAAGCAATAGTGTCTTCCAATAACTATAGGGTTACTATTAAGATAAGTGCATTTTCATGATGAAATTATGCTTTTCATAGGGTGAATGGTATGTTATGATATGACATGATTCATGAGTTTACTTAGATGATACATTATCCTACGTTCCATTGAGCATGATTACATTTTTTGAGAGGTGGCATGGGACATACACCATAGTGGTAGAGTGTAAAATCTGTGGGGAAGTGGAAGGACATTACATTTATTTGATATTATATTAAATGATCTTTTTTATGTGATGCTTTGTTAAAGATATCCAAGGTGAGTTTTGGAATATAATATATGTATTGGGTGAAGAATTAGTTTTGTTTGTTGTACACAGGGTTATTGTATGCTTAATATATAATATCATGAGGGGATTCATGGAGATACCTATCGAGTTTTCTGGTTATTCTCACCATAAGTATTTATTATGTTTTTTTGCTCCCAGAGGAGCTGGTTAGTAAACAGTATGAACTTTACTAGCTTTTGGGGGGTTCAATTGTAGTTTTTTCATCATTTTGGTGTCTTTCGATGATATATTTTGGTACATATTATTTCCTTATGGTTTTAAATACCCATTTATATGGAATGTCCCCAATTTTGAATCCCAGCCCAGGTTTATACCTATCAATTGTAAAAATTCATAGTTTTATATTCAACTAAAAATTTAAAAAAACAAATATAATACTCCATTAAAAATGACCATTTTTCTATATAAGGGTATATATATTTTTTTAATTGTTACATAAATGTAATGTCAGACTACCCTTAAGTAAGCCGTGAAAAAAAATTAGTAGGGGTAAAAAAGATACTCTTATACATATCACCAAATCTAGATTATGGTAAGGTTGAATTTTCAAAGAATATGATTGGGTAATTTTTTTTTACTATTTTGTGATTCTATCTAACGGACAATTTAATGGAAAAGAAGCTACCCAAACATAGAACCCCCAACCTGCATAGGGTTAGTGAGTTTTTATATTGTTTTTTCTGTTTTTTATTCTTCTTCAACATGTAACCGACTATGTTCATTTTATTATGATATTTACTCCTAAAATCAGGATTTAATTTATTTTGATTCATTTAATGATTTTGAACTCCTTTTTGGGAATATTTTAATTACTATAAAATTAATATTTATTTCTAAATGAATTCTTGGAAAGTTAAATCAGTGATTCAACGTTATGTACTTCAAAATGAAAAATATTATCGATATTGAAAAACCTCAACCATTTTTCCAAATTTGTAACTTTATTTTTCCTCTCATATTGATTGTACAAATTATTTATTAAGTATTTTTTGGTCTCACATGAGCTAGTTGGTGATCGGGATGAACTTCACTAGCTTTTGCGTGATCTAGATTAGTTATTTCATCTATTTGGTGTTTTTTCATGATATCATTTAGTACACATCATTTCCATATTTTTCTAAATACCCATTTATATGGAATGTGCCCAATTCAGAAGCCCAACCAAGGTTTATACCTCTCATTGGTAAAAATACATAGTTTTAGATTCCAATAAAATATAAAAAATCCAATAAAAGACTTCATTTGAATGATATAAATGTTTTAATCAATTAAATAGATTATATTATTAAATGAATATTAATATATTTTGAAAATCCATCTATCTTAGAATCATACAAAATTCATTTGAGAGGGTGGATACCATATTATAATATAAGATGAATTATCAAAAAATATTTTTGAGATTTTTTACCATAAAATTTACAATTTTTCCATCATTTTCATGTATAAAAAAGTCAACATATTTCTAATTTTAACAATCTAGAAGTATATAGGTCTTTTCGGTAGTTTTGAATTATTTTATATACTTACCCAATCAAATTCTATCATAAACCATTTGGAAGAACAATATATGAAACTATGGGACTAAAAGAATAGTTGATTTGAACAACCTCAAAGTGAATAGATCTCTCCCCTATGAGCACTTTAATGGTAAAGAACAAGATAAGATGGAGGTTTGGAATTTATTGTGTTACATTACATGTTATGGTTATGATGAGTTTTGATTATTACTCTATGATAACGACTCTATGAAATTCATTAGCTGTTGATGTGTGATCATCAATGAAATGATTGAGTTGATGTATAATAAAATTGTTGGAAATTAAAATAATGAAATAATATCAGTATAATATGTGTCTCAATTGGATTGATGATTTTATGATAAACATCACCCAAAACATTCTATAATCATGATTGTTCAAGAGTACCATGAAATCCATTGGAGCCATCAAATGTATGGGGTCATGTTATGATAGTGGTTCCTCAGCATGATCTATCGGATACATTAAGGATTGTGGGTACACCAGAGATAGATTTTCAAGGTCATGAATTTTTTGTAATAGATTGAGCTCAAACAAAGATAAAACTATAACAATATACCAGTGATGATTAGGAACATGTTCCCCCATACATCCATTTTTTGTTTATGGATTTTTCCTATTGGTTTTGAGGTTTAAGTGTATTGTTTTATAATATTTTAATCAAATTCTTTTTGGGATGTTAATTATATGTTTTTAAGGTTTAATGCTTTATTCAAAGGTAATAAATTGTTTTAAAATGATATTAAATAATTTTTAAAGTTTCATTTATTTTTTTTAGTAAAAAACTCTTTTCCTTATAAATAATTAGTTTTTTTTATGAAAAACATTATTCTTTATAATGAATGACATTCCATTAGAAATGTTCATTTTTCTATGTAAGTGTATGTTTTTTTAATAGTTAGATAAAGGTATGGTCAATCTACCCTTACATAAGCATTGAAATAACAATCAGTAGGGGTAGAAAAGATACCCTTACACATATCACCCAATTAATGTATTTATTAATTTATTTTTTGTCCCATGGGAGCTTGTTGGAAACCAGGATGAACGTCACTAGATTTTGGGGGATTTGGAGGAGTTTTTCCGTCATTTTGGTGGATTTTGGTGATATCATTTGGTACATATCATTTACATATAGTTTTTAAATACCAATTTATATGGAATGTCCCCAATTCGAAATCATAACCTATGTTTTCACATCTCATTGGTAAAAAAGGATAGTTCTAGATTCAACTAAAAATCATAAAAACCAATATAAGACTCTACTAAAAATTTAAATTTTTTATATAAGTGTATGTTCATTTTTTTAATTGTTACATAAACGTACGATCAAGCTACCCATAGAATGTCTTGAAATAATAATTAGTATGGGTAAAAAAGTTACCCCTATACAAACCACCGAATCTAAATCATGGTAAAGTTTAATTTTCTATAAATAAGAATGGGTAAACATGGTTTACTCTTATGTGATCCTATCCAAACCAAAATTTATGGGGAAATATGTTACCCATACATATACTCCCAGACCTAGAGAGGGGTACTAAGTTTCTATGATATTTTTAGTTCTTTATTATTCTTCAACATGTAACCCCATAGGTTAATTTTATTATGATACATACTCTTAAAATAAATGGTTTAATTTATTTTAAATCATTTAATGATTTTTAACTCCTTTTGGGAATATATTAATCACTGTAAATTTAATATTTTATTCTAAAATGAATTTTTCAGATGTTAAATCACTTATTCAAAGTTGTGTATTTCTAAAGGAACATTATTATTAGCATAGAAACACCCCAACCAATTTACCTTATATATACCTTTATTTTACCCCTCATATTGATCTCCCCAAGACAGTATATTTACATTCATGAGCTTGAATTGAATTTCAAAACTCTCCCTTTTTCAATTTCCACAATTGGAAAACTATCTCTCTGCTCGATTCCTTAGCTAAAAAATATTCCAGGGGGAAAATACAAGGCATTGGATACAATTATTCCATAATTATTTTATGTTAAATTAAAAGGATAACATTCTTTATTTTTTCCGTGGATGGTGTAGCTTACCAAAAAAAAGAACAATTAAAAGAAATCATTTATGATGCCTAGTGATTGCATGTTCTGACACAATGATAATATTTTCCATCTTTATTTGTTACAGAATGTTATATATATTTATATGATTTAATGGAATAATTGTTTATTTTATAGTTAATCATGATTAATATGATGAAAATGGATTAAGAACGTATTTCTTGTAATTTATTCTACTACATAATAAAATAAGAATGTTTAAAGGAAATTGTTCCTCTTATAATATAATGTAGTTGAAATATTTTGAGAGTAATTATTAATTGAATGTTTTCAAGTTAAAAGTAATGAAAATTTGGAAAAATAATGAGAATATGGTTAGATTAATGAAAAAATAAAAAGTGATTCTTGTTAATGGAAATTTTTCTTCCTCATATTTGAAAAACTAGATGTTTTGATTGGGAGAATGTTTAAATAATTTATATATTTTAAAAGCTAATGCCTCTGGTTACATGTGGTTATAACATGTCGTAAATAAATTATATTATCCATGATATTAAGTAATTAGTTGGTTGACAAAGATAAATGTATTTTATTGAGTGTTCTTGTATACCTATAAGGCTACATGCCATGTATTTTATGGACTACATGTCATGTTGATAAAGAATATTCATTTAAAGGTTTGATGTCCATGTTTCTTATTTACCAATATTCGAATCCATATTTCTGTATGAAGTCTATCATTCTTGTCTTATACAATTTTCATGGAATCTTATAATGGTTCCTTTTTACATAAAATTATACAAAAAATGAATAATAAAATATCTATCCCATGGGGTTGCTGAATTTTCAAAAGGAAAAGATGATAATATTAAGGAATTGTGGAATTGTTCTATTTTTCAAGGAGGGAATGTGAATTATTTTATTATCATGTTAATGTATAGATAAGACAATATTAAATGTTAGTTGAATTAACTAATATAATTTAAATTTTTTAGTAAATGGAAAAAATAAATTAAAGTATTTTTTAATTCATATACTCTTATTAGATACATAGTATTTAGAAGTGGTACCTAGGTTTTTGAGGGATAATAGCTATAGTTGAGGTTTATATTATGATGAATCTTACACTGAGGTTGTGATAAATATTATATCATTTATTTTTTTTGATTTTATAAACAACACCAATGATTTTGATAGTGTTACTGATTCCCAAGGTACAATTTGAGCGTGTTTTCGCCATCATCTAGGTTGTTGGGGAATGGGTCATTAACTACCCATTATATCCCTTCTATCTTCTCCTCATTCTTTTTTAAAATTGTATGCATGGTAGTAACCTTTCACACATATGTGTTTAGAGGGACGTAAAATCTTCATATTATTTCATACACACATATCTGTGGATATAGTATCATATTGAATATGATAGTTATTTAAAGTACTAGTTGTGAGGAGTTTAAGTCTAATAATAAACATACGACCTATGGTGTCTTCCTAAACCTACATGGTTACTATCAATAGACGTGGAATATCATGAAGAAATGATATTTTTCATGGGGTGAGTGGTATGTTATGAACGAGGTGATGCATGAGTTTCATTAGATGATACATTATCCCACATTCCGTTGAGCATGAATAGTTTTTTGAAGTGGTGTCATGGGACATGCAACATAGGGGTAGAGTAGAGAATCTCTCGGGAAGTGGTAGCGGGTTACATTAATTTGATATTATTTTATATAAACTTTTCTATGTGATACTTTGTTATAGGTATCCATGGTGAGTTTTGGAATAGAGTAAAACATATTAGGTGATGAATTAGTTTCATTATTTATACATAGGGGGATTGTATGATTTATTTATCATTTCTTGAGGCGATAAATGATAAAACCTATAGATTTTACCGATTATGCTCACCCTACTTATTTATTAAGTATTTTTTTAGTCCCATAGGAGATGGTTGGTGATCAGGATGAACTTCACAAGATTTTGGGAGTTTTGGAGCAGTTTTTTCATCTTTTTGGTGGCATTCGATGATATCTTTTGGTACATATCATATAATTTTTTAAATACACATTTATAAGGAATGTACCCAATTCCAAATCACATCCCAGTGTTATACCTCTCATTTTTAGAAATGCATAGTTTTTGATTCCACTAAATATTTAAAAATCCAATATAAGTATCCATTAAAATGATATCAATGATTTAATCAGTGATCCATTTTGTATTTATTAGATGAAATTTAATATATTCTGAAAATCCATCATTCTCATAAACTCAAATTTTTTTTGATAGGGTGGATAACATATTCTAATATAAAATGAATCATTATAAAATATTTCTACTATTTTTCACTATAATAAATTATAATTTTACCCATCATATGCATATATAAGAACAAAAGTCATCAGGTTTCAAATTTTTACAATCTAGAAAAATAGAGGTCATTTCAAAGGTTTTTAATTGTATTATATACTTACTCTCTCATATTATATCATAATCCATTGGGATGAACCATATATGAAATTGTGGTACTAAAATAGTAGTCTATGTGAACAACCTCAATGTCTATAGATCTCTCACCTATGATTACATTAATGGTAATGAACAATACAAGATGGAGGCTCAGTCTCTATTATGTCACATTACTAGTTATGTTGATGATGAATTTGGATTATTAATCTCATATAATGACCCTAAAAAATTCATTAGCAGTTGATGTGTGATCATCAATGAAATGATCATGTTTATGGATTAGAACATTATTGGAAATTTAAATTATGGAATCATATCACTATAATATGAGGGTCAATTGGATAGTTGATTGGAAGATATATATCTTCCAAAACATTAGGGAAGTATGATCATTTAAAATCACCATGAAATCCATTAGATCTATCAAATGTATGGAGAAATGTTCTGATAGTGGTTCTTCATTTGGAACAATTTGAGACATCAATTATTGTTTGGACAAAAGACATAGATTTTCACACTCACGAATTTATAATAATAGAAGGATCTCAATCATTGTTTAAACTATAATGATATACCAGTGATGTAAAGGTACATGTTTCCCTTATATATACATTCTTCATTCAAGGATTTTCAATGTGGTTTTTACGTTTAGTTGTATTATATAAAAAAATTTATTCATATTTTTTTCTATGTTAAATATATTTGTTAAGGGTTCGAGGTTTTTTCAAAGGCAATAAAATGTTTTAATATAAAATTAAATAATTTTAAAAGATTCTTATATTTTTTATGTTGTTAATAAAATCATTTCCTTATAACTAATAAGTTTTTTTCTGAATAATTATACTTCTTAATGAATTACATACCATTACAAATGCCCATTTTTCTATATAAGGATAAATTTATTTTTTAATTGTTTCATAATGTTAAGGTCAAGAAACCCTTATGTAATCCTTGAGATAACATTTAGTAGGGGTAAATAATGTAACCCTTATACATACCACCCAATATAAATTATTGTATGGTAAATTTTTTAATGAATATGAATGGGTAAACATGATTTACTCTAATGTGATCTTATCCAAAGCTCAATTTAAGTTAATATAAGTTACCCATATGTAGACCCCTAAAATACATAGGGGTAGTGAGTTTTTAAGTTGTTTTTTAGTTCTCTATTCTTGTTCAACATGTAACCTCAAAATACATTTTATTATTATATTACCTCTTAAATCATGGGTTTAATTTATTTTAAATCATTTAATGGTTTTTAACTCTATTTTTGGAAATATTTTATTAACTATAAAATTAATATTTTAATTCTAATGTTAATATTTGGGAATTTAAATCGGTGATTCATTGTCATGTATTTCCAAAATAACAACATTGTCAATATAGAAAACCCCCAATAATTTTACCTTATTTCTACCATTATTTTTCTTCTAATATTGATAACATCAATAACATATATTTAGTTTGATAATCTTAAATTTAATTTAGAAACTCTTCCTTTTTCAATTTCCACAAAGGGAAAACTATCTATCTACTATATTCCTTAGCTCCAGCATTTTCAAAGGGCATAATACTAGGAATTGGACACATTGATTCGCTATTTATTTTATGTAAAATTATAAATATAACATGATTTATTTCCTTTTGTTATGGTGTATCTTAATTTAATAAAAATTAAAAATTTAAAGAAATGGTTTATAATGCCAAGTGATTTTATGTTCTTAAACAGTGATAATATTTTTAATATTTTCTTTACGTAATGTTTTATTTATTTATATGATTTTATAGACTGATTTTTTAATTTTTATTTTATCATTATTAATAAGATCAAAATGAATTTACAATGTATTTATTGGTATTTTTTCAGCTAAATAATAAAATAAAATTGTTTAAAAGAAATTGTTCCTCTTATAATTTGATTTAAATGAAATATTTTTCGATTAATTTTTAATTGAAAGTGTTCGAGTTTATAGTAATGATATTATTTATTAAAAATGAGAAGATGGTTATATTAATAAAAAAATAAACAATGAGGCTTATTAGTGGTAAATTTTATTCCATGGATTTGAAAAACTAGTTGTTTTGATTTTTGGAATATTTAAATAATATATATATTTTAATATATAATACCTCAGGTAACAGGTGGTTGTAAATAGTAAAAAATAAATTAGACTCTCCATGTTGGTAATGAATTATTTGTTGATAAATATAAATGTATGGGATCTAGTGCTCTTTTATACCTAATTTGGCTAGATGCCATGTATTTTATGGACTACAAGTCATGATGTCTTTTTATGATTTTTTTGTTGTTTCCATGTGTTATTTGTTTCATATGATCCTTATTGGGTGATGTATTGTGTGGTTGAGAAGGCTTATAGCTGGTGAGACATTGTTTGGAAGCCCCATGTTTTTTCACGAGTTAATACCAGTGATGGTGGGATGCATGGTGATATGCACGGTAGTGTCAGGTATAACAATGTGAATAACTAAATGGGATAAATCTTGGCTTGAAAACTATTTTTGTGCTAAAAAATAGAATATTTCATGATAATAAATCTTTATTAAAAGGTTTGATTCCCAATTTTCATATACACTAATATTCCATTCCCAATTTCGTTATACATTCAATCATTTTTGTCTTATAAATTTTTTATGGAAGCATATAGTGATTATGTGAGTAGGTAGAATTTTATAAAAATAATGAATAATAAAATCTCTAACCCAAGGGGTTTCTAAATATTCAAATAGAAAAAGATGATAGTATTAAGGAACTATGGAATTATTATTTTTATTCCAAGAGGGAATGTGAATTAGTTAATAATCAAGATAAAGTATAGATAATACAGTATTAAAGGTTAATTCTATTAACTAATGTAATTCCAATTTTGTAATTAAATAAAAAAAATGAAAGTATTTTAAATTATTATACTCTTATTAGAAAACTATTCTTTAACAGTATTACCTAGGTTTTTAGGTAAAAATATCTACAATTTATCTTTAGATTATGATGAATCTAATAATTAAGTAGTGATACATCTTATATCATTTATGATTTTTGATTACATTAATAATTCCACTAATTTTGATAGAGTTACCGATGCCTAGTGGGCATTGTGAGTGTGTTTTCAATAACATCATGGTTTGTGGGAATGGGTGGTTAACTACCCGTTATATCCTTTCTATCTTCTCATAATAATTTTTTGAATTTGTATGCATTGTATTGACCTTTCTCATATATGTGTTTTGAGGGAATTAATATCTTCAAATTATTTTACACCCATGTATCTATATATATAGTATCATATGGATTTTTATAGGTATTTAATGTATGGATTGTAAGGATTTGAGGTCTAATAATCAACATATGAGAATTTGTGTCTTCCAAAACCTATAGGGTTACTATCAAGGGAAGTAGAATATCATGAAGAAATGATGTATCTGATGGGGTGAATGATATGTTATGATATGAGGTGATGTATGAGATTCCAAAAATGATTCATTATCCCATGTTTGGATGAGCATGATTTCTTTTCTAGAAAGGTGGCCTTGGACGTTAGACATAAGGGTAGACTACAAAATTTATGGGGAAGTGGTAGTGGGTTACCTTCATTTGAAATTATATTATATGGACATTTGTATGTGATACATTTTTATAGATATAAATGGTGAGTTTGGGAATTAGTAAAACTCATTAGGTGATGAATTAGTTTCATTTTTTGTACCCAAAACATTTTTATGATTTATTTTTCGTTTTATGAGAGGATCCATCAAAAAAACTATCGTGTTTACCGGTTATTCTCACCCTATGTATTTATTAATTATTTTTTGGTCCCACAATATCTGGTTGGTGAATGGGATGAACTTCACTAGCTTTTGGGGGTTTTGGATGAGTTGTTTCATTTTTTGGTGGCTGTCAATGATTTATTTTGGTACATATCTTTTCTTTATAGTTTATAGTACCTTGACATTACGTTCATGTAATAATGTGCCAATATGTTCGTTATCACATTAGGGGTCTATGTGTTGCTCCTATAAGGGGAGGGAGGTTATGCAATCGTGGTATTAAATGATCAGGTTGATGGATAATATGGTGTTCATAGGTAGGGCTCGATGGGGACTGCTTATGTTGGTGGGGATACAGTGTTATCTAATATTGATATTTGACTAAACCACATGCTACTAGATCAATCACATATATTTATAGCCCCTAGTGATCCTATAGATGTATCATTATATTATCATAGCATGAATTGAAATATGATACTAGTTTTTTGGGGCAGAGGCCTAAAAAGGATCGTGGATCATACTTCAAAGCACATGTATTTGAGTCGAAAGAACATAATATTAGGTTAAAAAAATTAATTATCTAATAAATTAAAATTAAATATTCAATATTATATGTTTAGAACTCTGTATCCATTTTCTATTTTAATGATAATGATCATGGTTGACACCCCAATTAGATTCACACCACAAATTTTCAGCATGTTTTACTACCAAAACACTGGGGAGTTGACATTAATTAAAATTAAACTTTGATGATCAAATTGTAAGAGTTTCATAATTTTTTTATTGAATTATGTGGATTCCATTACAGAATTAGTAATAGGGTAATGGTTGGACAATGTGTAGGTATCCATCAGTTTTATCTATGATGGAAAAGAGAACTAGGTTTTATAGTTGTTTCATGTTTTGTATGGATTAATGAGGCAATGGTTCTTTATATTCTGTGAGGATTTCCAGGAGTTATACATATCTTGGGATATGTTTGGAGACCAGTTTTAAGAAAATTATCTTTCTTTGATCATGAATTATGTCATTTTCAAGGAACTACTTACCCATTGAAAGAGTAATTCTAGTCTACGGAAGATTATGATCCATTTCAATGCCCTTGTATGATATTCTTTAGACCTATTTATTGATGAGGAGTAAAGAGAGAGTAATTTCAAGAGGATTGTCATCCATGGATCCTAAACTAAGTCACCATGATTCTACTACGGACATATTATCATGTTCTATTGGGAGAATAGGCTATTGAGAATATGTTATCCAATAATAGATCATCACAAAAGAGGAATTATTTGAATCCCTATACAGAGGATTAGTGGTAAGGGGTTTCGAGATTCCACGGTAGAAGAGCTTTTAAAAATATAGGGGAATGTTATATAACTCATCATAAATTTTATATTATATTGGTCTCTATAATAACCCATATAAAAGATTAGAATCATTCATTTCATGTAGAGGCTCTAGTAATCCATAGAGATAGTGATTAAGCATTTTGATTATGAATAATATAGAAAGTGTTCTACATCAAATTCCTCTATGGAGCCTGTATTATTCCTGGTATCACCTGAAGCATGGTTCAGCTTCAATCCAACAAAGGGGAGGTAGAAAAATATTAGTAAACCATAGTGATTTTAGTTATCCTAGGGGATAACAGAGTGGTCATGGTGGTGGTGAAAATATTTTTCTAAGATGTTATAGAGAAGGATGAGGTAAGATACACGCTCTTATTGTTCTAGATCGAGGAAGGTTAAACATCATTCAAGCTAGAGTTTTATTTCCTTATACATGGGTGTATGCATTGTAGTGTGATATAGTTATGAACTGTACCATATTAAATACCATATTCTATGATTTATGACATAAGATAGAGGTGTTTCAAGTGCCCTTAGAAATTAGCACATCAGTTGCATATCATTCTTATCTGTATGAAGTGTGATGAGACAATGAGATATTAATAGTCCATCACAACTCTTTAAGAGACATTATAGTTTTGTGGATATAGTCATAAAAACACTTTCCTTTGAAGAACTATCTATATTTTTTGCAGGCTATCTTATATTTCATTAGTTGTCCGATTTCATTCTATGATTATTATAGAGGGTCAGCTGTGTTCGTTAGTGAGTGAAATTTTTGGATCTGTCAAATGTATGTTTTTTCTTGTCTATATTGATGGTTGATATATTTATTATTTCATCAACCATTCATCCATTAATGATTACCTTGGTTGTGGAATAGTACACTAATGTCTTTCTAGAGGAGCTGATATCCTCTCATCTGAACTGTTAAAGATACATTTATAATCATGCAAGATATAACACAATATCTAACATTTCAGTTTCTCTCAAGGAAGTATAATTTTTATTCAGGTGGATCTTTTAAATTAATTTATTAATTTTTTTATTTTGAAAATATTAAAAGAAACATCATAATCTTTTTTGATGTAAAAAAAGTAAATATAATGAGAGAAAGATGAGAAATAAAAATAGGAAAGATAAATAGAATTAAGAAGAAGAAAATTTATTGAGAATGGAAACTAGTTCATGAATCATTATATCCTCACTATAAATCCTTTATTTACAATTATAATTTCACCGACACTCAATCTTACCCATTGCATACTTGATGTCTTAACAGAAAAACACCTCTTTCTTAAACAGTGAGAAATTGTGCATATATTGTTTTGCTTCCAAAAATTTATCCCATAATTATGAAATGAATCACAAGTTCAACCATTACTCTAATGAATAATGAAGCGAAAAATAGGCAGCTAAAAATAATGTGAAGAACTATTCTTTTAAATGAATGTGTGGTTTCAACTCATCTTCTAATGGTCATAATTAACAAATATCATAGTAGATTTTGATGACTAATCCAAGTAATCGATCTAAAATAGTTTTGAGTTTCACTGCCAAAAAATAGTATTGTAAGGTCATATCCCATTTATCGATATTAGAGATCACCAAAAATAGATATAAAACCAACATGATGAATTTATTATATGAAAAAGGGTTACTCAAGATCCAAAAAATAGATGTGAATAAAGAGAGAGGGACAATCCAAAATTGGAATTGGAATACCCCAACTCTTATTGACATGATACCTTATTTAAAATTATAAAATTAAAAATATAGAATAATAGGATGGACTTTACTAGCTCGTGTGGGTTTGGGGAACTATTTGGGCTTAATTGTCACTATCAAGGATATTTTTTGATAACTTATATTTTATTAATATTTTTAGTTTTATGAAATTACATATTTATATTCAGAATATTTTAATTTTACCTTCACTATGAATTTTTTGGGGTTACTATATTATCTCTCATTTCCCAAAGCATAGATGTTAATTCATCCCATTTATTTTTATGATATACACTCAGTAAATGTAAAAAAATATTCCCTATTTGAGGTGTATTTTAGGAATATTTATCTTCCTTGTTTCAATGTTGGCCCAGGACGTGTAACTTCGGAGTTTGGGTCATGATAAGGGAATCCATCCAAGTGTAACTGTATAGGAGTGATTTTTATCTATCTACTTTTAATGAAATATTTAGATCCTAAATTACTAGTTAAGGGAAGGAGATTTAATGATTTAAAATATTAGGAGTTTACTATATGGGATAAACATGATTCCAAATATATATCTTGGATATAGTAGACGGGACTGTGATATATTATGAATAATATACCTCGTGAAAAAATGCGATTATCTGTTAAAGGAAGAAGAATATGGAAGGAAATGGTACCAATCTGGGCTAGTAATGATGGAAATTATACAAAATAAGGAAGAGTATTTTTATGAAATATTTTCTCTTGTATTTATATACACAACTATCCACAAATATTAATATTTTTTTCATCCAACGATAAATCATTGAAAAATCTATATGGTTAAAATATTTCCTCTATGGGATTTAGATGAGGAAGTCTATTGAGATAATCCAAATATATTTTTATGATAAACTAAACCAATGACATTTGAATCCATTCAAACAAGGACATTATGATTTGATGTAGGAATAAAGCAATTAGAATAAAAAGTTCCATGATTTCATGATAGAATAATTTTCCTCCCAAATAAATTTTGATCATTTGTTTTTACAAGAAGGTGTTTGATGATTGGAGTTTCAAAAAATTTCTACATTAATTATCTAACATTATGATTGTGGGTCTTATGAATGAATGGATTGATGTGATAAAGGATGTGTTATACATAGTCTTTATTAAGAATGATCTTGATTAGAAATATTGAGTTTTATTATAAGAATTGTATGATATAATAGTCCCATTATACTATACCTGAATCTTGATGCCTATATTTGGAAGGTGGTGAAATAATTTAGTTTTCATAAATAAAAATATATAACCACACCATTGTATAGGAATTTCATGCTAACTAAAGAGAAACCACATTAACTAGAACTTATATTTGAGTATATTGAGATTTTCTTATGAATTAGTGGTCTCATGATTGATGTATTTCATGGATTATTCTAGTTCAGACATTGCAAAATAAGTGGATGATATTACCAAGTTTATGTCAAATCATGTAATGGTGTAATGGGAGGATATGAAATGGATCCAACTGCAACTGAAGAGTTGTAATTAAATTTAACATTACTTCCAAACAGATGAACCTCAAAAAGGATTAATATAAATTTTCATAGGTTGAATAATATAAATATGGATATCCATTCTGCAACCGCTGATGACACATTCAATGATGAATGTAGAGTATATTCCCATAATAGAATCATGGATAGAGTTAGTGTTACTGAATGGGTTACTAGGGGATCTATTAAATAAAATGATAGATTGGACATTATTTTGTAATACAAGGTGTGTGATTTACTTTGTCCGAATATGATGATTCATTTTTAGATAAAGAATATTCATCTGACGTACCATCTTATTTCCACGATGGTTGTATAAAGAGTGTTATACATATGAAATAGTGAAGGTGTGTGAAATAAAGATGACATGTTGATAAGTTCATGAATCATGAAGTGTTGAGGTGGTGGTAAACCTAATTAATTTTTTATTGAATAGATATAATTCATGGTTATGATATAGGTAGTTTCATTATGACATTTTAATGGGAGAAGTTGGTATAGAATCTAATATAGGAATTATTAACAAAAATAAAATGAATCACAAGTGGGAGTTTTCTAAGTCCTATGATTTATATTTTATATGGGAGTTACTGTTATTCCATTGGAAGGATAAAATATGAGGGATATATTGTTTTATTACTATCAAAATATAGTGTAACTAAAACTAGCTGTAAGTTCAACAAATGCACATATTGGTCCCAAATAAGGTATTCAATAAGAATCACATATAAAAAAAGTTTTAGTTTAAGGGAAATGATCTGATTTGATTAGGATGATTAATTACCAACAAGTTGGGCAATTTGAGGAGGTGGAATACTTCCGTAGAGTATCTTGAAGGATATGGAATTCATCATGTGAAGGAATGATAATGGTGGTGATTGGAAGTAAACGAAATAAAATAATTCAAAATGTATGATGAAACAATTTTGGGAGATGTCAATGTCAGATCAATGTCATTGTAATAATACTCTTGATTACTTGACAAAATTATAATTATGATTCCCCTATGGATTTTTGAATAATCATGATCCATCAAATACTTTTTTGTTGAATCTTTTCATTCATGTTTTTATTTTGATAATTTTTTCTTACAGTCTATCATTAATTCTTACAAATATTCAATGCTTTATTTTAGTGACACGTTTGTATAGTTTTCATTGTTATCTACATCATAATATGAATTTTCTTTTGAATATGTATCTTCTGTACATGATGATCTTGTGGAGTTTCATCTTTTCATTCATCCTGTAGGGGGATATGGACCAAAAAAATATTACCATGAGACAATGGATGCATTAATAAACTATATAATTATGGGATCCACACATCACATAATATGTCAGATGCATTCATAATATAGAATGTATAGATTCAATAATAATATTTTAGACAATGATTATTAAAGAACTCTTAAATATATATGTTCATATAATCAATAATTATCCATATTAAAATAATGGTTATATATATTTTAAATATTTCTCCGGTCAGAAAATGGACTAAAATTGCGGGTTAAACCCATCAAAAAATTGTGTAAATATGGGTATTCAAACCATATTTAATAAAGGGTTATATTATTGAGATAATGTAAATAAAATCATATATATAGCTAAAGGTAATATAATATTTCCATGATAAAAATAACACAGTCATAAAAGAAAAAGTAATATAAGAGGGATGATGATTCAAAAGGAAATTATTAATATATAATCATCCTTTTTAATTATATAAGGTGTGTACTAAAAAATTTATTTTTATTAGGTATATAAACAACCAAAAATAAGAAGGGAATATTATATAATGTTTATATAATACATTAGTGTAATTCCATTTAGTTATAGAAAAATGGAGAGAATCCCAAATGGAAAATTGAGAAAAATCCCCTCATCAAAATAGAAATGGATGTGAAATGTATCTTTTAAAAGAAATAGATGAATATAATTTTTCCTAATATTTTAATGAAAAATAATATTATTTATATAAAAATAGATTTAATAAAATATTAATGAAAATAATTATTATAGATGGAAAAAAATGTTCCATGAAAAGGAAAAATTTCTGATATATATATATATTGATAAAATATATCATAGATAAAATTATTTACAAAGAAGTAGAAAAATTAATATCCCTCGATAAAATAATATGAAAAAATTATAAATGAATTTTGGATTTAATGATGATCGATTTCAAAAAAAATCATTTTTGAAAGAGAGTGATATTTTAATAATAAATGTAAATATAGGTAAGGTGTTTATTGTGTAAACTTGCTGATATTTAAATAAATGAACTAATAATGAATCCAAGAAAAATAATATAACCAAGATAATAAAATATATATAATTCATGTTATTATTGCTGAAGGTATTCTTATTTTTAAATCCATATTGGGGATTGATATGGAAGAGTAATTATATTTCCAAAATATAATAGTGAGATAATAATTCCCTTAGATCATGTCAGTATATTCTAGAATACTTTACCGAATACATATTTAATTTAAATAAGAATGAATTTTTTTTAACCATATGTTTTTATAGTTTATATCATATATTATAATCATATAATATTGTATGTTATTAATTTGTTTTATATTTCATTGTTCACTCAATTTGGGTTGTCCATTTCGGAGATTAAAATCTATAAACGGGTAAAACCAATTGTCGAATCAATTTTATTAAGGTTACATAATCTATAAAAGTGTAAGGATATTGATTATAATTTCAATTAAGTGGTATGAAATTTCTATGTCCAATATCTATTCCAAAATGTTTCATATTAGGAAACACATTATAATATTCTTGGATTAGGATCATAAAATATTTTTGATTGTTAGTTTTTATTATTAATAATAAAATTTATTTTTTATTCAAAAAAGTTAATAATTTAATAAATTTTAAATGAATTGATTTAATAATTTTTTAAAAGTCCATATATAGTGGTAATAGTTGATTCATATTATCATATATATGCGATATATAAATTGGGAATAGAGTAATTATGGTTATATAGAACTATAAAATAAATTTTATGATCCATATAAATTTATAATTCAAAATTTAATTATAAATTTAATTTAATGATGTATAAAGAGTCTATTAAATTTATAATTTCGAATTAATATAAATAAAAAGTTTAAATAAGAAGTCTTTAGAAGAAAATACATGCATTCCTCCTATAGAAAACTAATTATGTTTACATTTTAAGGCTTCTAATAATGGGATTTTAATTAGACCAATGACTCTGAAATATTGCAAGTATAGTTTTGGGTTAAATGTGTTTATTTATTTATAAATTTAATTTTTTTATGCGCAGTGGTATTGGTGTAAGTTGGTGTATTTATAATTTTAGAGGAGTGTATTTTTTATGAAAATTATTAATAAAATTATTAATTTTTCCCATGATAATGATTAGTATTGATTATTGTGACCAAGTACAGTAACTAATGCATGTTATTCTCATATAATATATTCCTATATAATCTAGGATGTAATTAATCATGTATTTGAAATATAATAAAAATACCATATTTTAACATTTTCTATTATTCACCTTTATATTCCACTATTTGTGAAAATTATAAAAGAATCTTCCTATTTTAATTTATATTTAATGATTTGTGAAATGATATCAATTTCCATAAATAATTTCAAAAATTATATAATTATAATAGTTATTTATTTTATGAAAATTATTATTTTGTAAAACAATGGAAACAATAATTTATTAAAAATATATTTTATTACTTACATTCTGTTACACTGATTGAATAAATATTCCATATATTTTGTAATTATAATTATTTATTTAAATTTTCATAAACCTTATTTAGAAAGTTAATTCATCTTTTACCCTGAGGGTTATTTATTGATTCTAATTGTCATGTTAATATTCAAATATTCATGTTACTGTTCTACCAATTAGATAAATTTTCCAAAATTTATATTTCAAATTTCTATTTATACATTTACAATTATTATATAATCCTTACAACTCTTATAAATAGCTATTATTTCCATTATTCTTCTCTGAATATATTTTCTATCATGTTTCTGTATTCTTTATTTAAATAATTAAAATCATTTTTACAATGTTTTATCTTCATTTGAAAAAGATTTATATAGATGTTTTATTTATTTTGGCTCATGAATCTATTTATTTACATAAAAATATCATGTTAATTTTTTATATTTATTTTCCTATTGAATAATTTTTATTTTTCTGAAGTATGTTTATAAATTATATGTAATGTTACATACAACTGGTAATAGTTTTTCTAGAAAATTTGATATGTTTTTGGGGTAAAGTCCTCTGATGGAATAAAAAGTACCATTTTATATTCCATTTATTTATGTTATTCAATTATACATGTTTTTAGGGACTCATTTATTTAGTAACGGAAACTGATTAACTTAAAAATATCTATAAAATTAATTTTCATATTTTCACAAAAAAGAATAAATAGGTTTATAAATCATGTATTTATTTTAATATGATAAATATGTAAAAATATTGTCATAAATTACATTATTTTTCATTCTAACCCTTGAAATAAAATTAGTTATCAAAATTTTAATTTACACTCAATAGTGAAAAATAGGCATTGGGGTTATTAAGAGATAATAATCTTTATATGTATTCTATTGGGAACTAATCCTTTTAATATGTGGTAAGCCCATAGAAATCAACATATTATATTAAACATGAAAATTTTAATTTTTTCATTGGTCTGTAAACTTTTATTTCTTCACATATGCACCAATAGTAAGATTCATTATTTATTTTAGGATTACCTTTTACTGTGTTATTTTCATGATATAATTTTGGAATTTATTCTAAAAGTGTAGTGGCTAGTTTTTTAATGATATTTCATATAAAATATGAGCAACTAATCTTATTAATATGAAAAATAAATCCCAATATATCATAACCTATGTAAAATTTGGTTTTAATTTCAAGCTTATTTTATAACATTGGATGGTATATCATTTTTCCTATAAAAATAATCATTGAGGGATTCTTGGTAAATATTGTAATCTTTTCATAGACTATTTTATTCCTTTGTTAATTTTAACATCAAATTAATATAATAAATCATTATTTTCAGTTTTTTAGATATATGTCATCCACAAAATATAATTGGAAAAATTATTTAGAATTTTCTTTTATTAATATTTTCTCTCTATGTTTTCGCTGAAAATATTTTTCATTTTGTTTTAGGGGACATATCAATGTTCATAGAAACCATGAAATATATAAAATGGTTCTTAGAAGTCGAATATAATAAAGTATTATCTAACGTTGAATCTATTATAAATGTACATACTACAAGATTATTTGAGACTTCAACATCCCTCAACAACATTTCCAAAATCTTGACTGTCTTAGATGGAATCATCCTAGGTATATTCCATTCGAATTTAAAACATTAATTATTATAGGGAACCATATCCTTCCAAATTAATCATTATATTTTTATATATTCTCTCGTATCCTTTCAATCATTTTCATGACAATCATTATCTTTACACTTTTATTAATCTCCCAATCCATTCTAGCTGTCCCGATGAGGTTATATTCGACAATTATTAGATATTAAAAAAATTCCCTTTTGTTATACTTCTTACAAAATGTTATTTATATAATGCAATCAACCTTATTATTTATATATTTATCACTAGAGAATCTAAGTCTTCAATATTTTCTACTATGTCTTCATGGATCTTTTTACCATTCCCTAAATGGGGAAAACGTTTGTGGGACAAATAAATATCAAAGAGATGATACTATTCCATCAATAATTTGATTGATTTTGATTTTTGGATTGCGTACATAACACGTAAGGTATGCCACATGTCTTTAAAATTTATCTTCACTTCCAGAATCATTTTCCTCTTTATTTTTTCACCAATTAAAATTTTTCTTTTCATATCATCTTATCTCTCTCTTGGAAAGTATTTCTCAAGAAATATATATTTCCATTCACTACATTCAATAAATTTATTCTTTTAACTATTCTTAGTATTTTGAATCAACAACCAATATTGATATATATTTCCCTTTATATGATATAAATCCATAAAAACGTTTCCTTATAATAATATCCTAATTAATATAAAATATTCTTTGGATATTTAATACACTATTCCTCTACTAATTGGTTTTTGTTTTTATTTATTGATTGTGGTTACTGTCCGAACAAATTATTTAAGGTTCTTACACATTATTAGGGAGGATCATAAGTTATTTAATTTGGGGAATATTATTTATCAAAAATTAGTAAAAACTCATTAATACAGATATAATTTTTTCATTTCTAACACCATTGCCATTGGGTGACATTGTAAGATAATCCTTACATTTACAATGGGTGTTAAATTTTTTATCCCTATATTGAGATAAATTTATATATAATTAAATACATAAACTAGTTAATGGTTTAAAATAATTTTTACAAGTTGTAGTATATTATTAATGTGTATTTATTTTAACATATAAATGTTTTTTTATCCATTTTAGAATTATTTAAATAATTTAATAATGATTTTCTTTTATATTTTTTTACTATAAATGTTTATGAAATATATTTATTAAGGAATACAATATACTTTATCTTATATAGATTTTTGTATTCCCATAATTACTTACGCATATCCCATTATAAATATATAGAATAAATCATTTTATAGAATGAAGTGATTAAATACATAATTGATAATTATATTATATTAAAAATTAAGTACATAATAATACTAAATAAAATATTAATATGAATTGATCCCATATACATAAATAATACATATTATTCTTCGTTGATTCCATGGGAAATGGTGAAATGATATAAAATAGCGAGATCTATTCTTTATAAAGGTTATGTGCCTAGTTTAAGCAGTTATGGAATTATAAAAACATTCATAATAAGGGTGTAATAGATGATCAAATAAATTCCATATAATTGAATATAAATGTCTTAACTCCTCATAAAAATGCTAATAAATGATGATATGGATAGATAAATAGATATTTTAATTACGTAATTCACAATGTAAGACTTCATAATTAAACTATCAATACATTATGCTAAGACACAATAACAAGACTTAAAAGGCCTTGTTATATGATGAAACAACCCAACACTAGTAATCCAAGATCTAGTTCATACTACTAATACATTGGAATTAATGATAAGGATTTACATCATGAAGGATCAATCGGTTTAGTATTTTTGATAAACTAGATATATATATGAGTATTTTATTAATATTTATTACACATTTATAATATTAATTTTTAAATAATAATAACTTTATTCATTATAAAACATTCTTGGATATTAGAAAATATAAGCTTTATTTAATAAAATAGGAAGGAAAAAATAAGGATCTGATTAAATTCTCAAATAGGGTTAAATAAAGATAATTAAATAACAAATAAATGAGTAAAATCTATATTTTATTATAATAAATCAACACACATGAAATAAAATCAACAAACCAATAAGGAAGTTCATAAATAACATGGATAAGTAAACAAATGAAAACGAATTTAATTTAATGAATAAATAGATAATGGAATGTATCCCTAGATTTTTTCATTGTGAAAATAACTTCGATAATAATTACTAAGTATGATTTAAGGTAATGATTAATTATTGGATTCCATGTTTCATAGGTACTTGTTGCCTTTATTATCACGATTAGTCATAATGCAGTTTAAATTACATAGGGTGAAAACCCAACTATGGATAGGCAACTAACTCATACCATAAGACTGTTGATATAATGAGGGGATATCATTAACTAGGCCCCACACATTTTATACTTCTCTAAATTATTCCACATAAACCAAACAATCGATTTGATTCATGAAAAATTTCCCTTAAGAAATATCCATGTTTATTAAAATATATATATTTAACAATATTTATCATGTTAATAAAATAACTGTTATGTAAAAACTGTTTATAAAAATGGGGTACCTTTTGGGAAATTTTCATATCCATTAGATATAATGTGGATATTTTAGGGAAATATTATGTTCAATGATCCCTAAATAAGATTAGAATCTAAGGGGATGATAATATAAATATAAATAATCTAAGGAAATGAATTTGAAGACTATCCTTGGGAAAAATAATCCTAATCCATCTAGGCGGAGGATAATAATGTTATCAGAAGAATATATACCCATTGGACTAAGAATACTGGTTTTATTCATGAAAAAATAATTAAAAAAATTCATGAATAAAATATCCATATAATTTTAGAAAACATTTCTGAATTTATTCCCTTTGAAAATAAAATTCAAAAAAACATATTTCTGGAAAAAAAATTAAAATTAAATATGGGTGAATATGAAATTAATAAATTATTTTTAGAATGTTAAATAAATATATAAATCAATTTTAGAAAACATGGTTTTGAGAGAAAATAAATTTTCGATTGAAGAGTAAAATGATGTCTTCTTTTTTGAATAACATTTTCTACAACATTTTGGGTAACAATGTGTGAAAAAATGGTACTATTACTTGAAAAATATCAAAAATAACCATAGGACAAAAAAATTAATGGTCTGACTAAAAAATAGTTAAATAATCCCATTTAATTGAAATTAATGAATAAACAATCATTATGGTAATGATATTTTAAAATAAATCCCAAAAGTGATAATAATGTTGTACTGGAAGTTGTTCAATAAATCAATTATGTGTGTTAACTGTAAATATACATTAAATATTATTAAGTAAAATAACTTATTATAATAATTAATTATAGACATGATCATGGAATATTACTTCCAATGAGGGACAAAATTAACTCAATGTATAGAAAATAAGTTATGAAGATCCTTTCAACATAGTAATTTTTAATTAAAATCACAATAGTTGAAATAATTGAAATTAAATAATATAATAACAAGAATAATAATTATTTATTATATTAAATGTAAAATTGTATTTATATACACCGTATAATATACACTATTTTATTGCATAATAATATCTCATAATGAAATGAAATTGAGACGGAATCACTTACCTTACTTTTCCTTTTGGTTGAATTCCCATTAATATTATATAAAATTATTTTAATCATCTTAATAACTTAATAAAGATTAATATTAATGTTTATAATATCATATGTGATACTTTTATGATATATTATCACATATTTGTTAATAATCATCCATTATTTTTATTGATTCTGGTGTTAATTGCCTTGTTTTTTGAGTATGAGTTGAGTTGGAATATTCTTAACCACTTAATTAAGTAAACATTTAATGACCACATAAAAGTTAAAAATGATATAAAAATTATATATTTAGTATATCATTAGTTATAGTAACCTATATAATTTATTTATATGAAATAAAATTCACTATTCATGGAAATTGTATGTCGTTCGTGAGCAGGAATATTGTTCCAATTTTCTTTTATATTAATGAATTAAATTTAAATAAAATATATGTTTATTATTATTCCAGTATAATATTTATGTCATATATGTCAAAAAGTTTACTAAAATAATCCTTAATATATTCAATATATGGTGTGAATGAATCACAATTCTACTTTTAGGTGATAATTGACCATACATATAAAATATGCTATCGTATTTCCACTATATTGAAAGAAAGAATATATATATATATATATGATATAATAACTAAATAATTATATAACATCAGAAATATCATATATATCCAATAGAAACTATAAAAAAATAATTATTCCAAACCATTAAATGTGGTAATATAAAAACAAATGACCTCGGTCTGCGAGTCAACAGTCAATAGTACTCACGAATAATGATTATGTATACCATTTAATAGATGTGAGTAAACATTTAGGCCATTAAATTGAAATAAAAAAAGATAATTATATCTTTGATAATTATTTTATTATATAATAATTATATAAAAACAATTTAAATGGTGGAGAAAGAAATAAAACAAATGTTATTTTTGATGATCATTTCCTCTAATTTTGTAATCCATATTGGTGTGCATCAAAAAACTTCATTGGAATTCATTCTACCAAAATTGAAAAAACTGAGATTGGATTAAGGATATTTTCAATTCAACTTGGTAGATCTTGGATGATCAAAAATCTTTATTTACGTGATTACGTGGGGAGAGTGACTTCTTTTTTGTAGTGGTGGAGGAGTGATATTCATGAAAATAACAAAAAACACTATTTGAAAGTATACCTTAAATAGTTCACCTCTAATAATGAATTGAATTATATAAAACATGTATTATGGTTGAAATATTTCCATTAAATTGGGTTTGGACTATTTTATAGTTCATTCCTCCCCTTAAGACTAAATATTAACCAATAAGTGAACTCCAATTTACTAATTTATTATATCTAAATTAAACATATAAATGATTAAAATGACACAAATATAATTTATCTAATTTTAATATAAACCCAATTTAAAATCTAATTTTTCAATTCAAATTCTTTAGATGAAATGTCAATTTTTCAATTACAATATTAGATTTTTCGATATTTTAAAAAATCAGAATTCTGAGAAAAATAAAAAAAATATACCTGAAGATACATTTGAAATTAATATTTTAAAAAAAATTATTTCATCAAATAGAATTTTTAATATATTATATTTTTCAGAACAACCATACTATTAAAATCTGGCAAAACTACCTTTAGAAAAATGCATCTTTTGATGCGTAAAATCATATTTGTTCTTACCTTATGCCAATAAATTATATTTTATTAATGTCAAAAAATAACATTGAATATATATTATATATACATAATAATTAAATAATTGTAATTAATTTAATCTATATAGGTATATTTTCGTTGGGGACAAAAAATAGATAAATATAAAAACATTATCTTCCTATTCAACTGGATTTTGTTTTAATTTATAGTTAACATTTAACCGAATAATTCAATCATATTTTCATATGTTTTTTATTCATATTTTTTAGTATAAATTTATATTCTATGTGATATTTTTGAGTTTAAGTAATAATATTAATATTATTTAGTAAAACTGGGGCATGCATGCAATATAAGTTATTTAAGATATTCATTGTTGCATGAGACACAAGAGAACATAACATTTCAGGTAATAAATATATTTCAAAAATTAAATATATAATACTTTCCCAAGAGGTTATATTCCCTTATATTCTTGGTTTTTCTTATCAAACAAAATATAAAATAAAATTTTATTCATTAAGAATTTTTACTGTGTTAAATTCGTGCCATCTTAACTAAATTGCATCCTTGAAATTTAATCACGGTCTTGGTAATAAATGTTTTGATATTTGAAAATTAATTTATAGAAATATCACAGAATGATAATTGTATGTTAAAAATATTCAATAAAAGTGATAATGTTAATTACCAAGCTCATATCAATTAACACATGTCTAGGTTTCTATATAGAATAGTTATGTTAGAAACTAAAAAAATGGGCATGGAAAAATCATAAATATCTATAGATTGTGATTGAGTTCATTAATCAGAATAACTTTACTAAAAAATTTATATATGAGGGGAAAACCCATAATATTTTTATAAATTAATATACCATTAGTTTAATGAAAAATAAGGTAATAGGATAATAATTCATTTAAAGATAATTTTCATAATTTTTAATAAATAATAATTAAAGAAAATATACTTCATTGATATATTTTTTAAATTCTTTATTTGAACATACATTGTTCAATTTATAATTCATCCATTAATTCTATAAATTTATATCAAAAATTTATTTTTAACCCTAATGTACAATAAGTCACTTTAAATGGAACATGAGATACATCGAACAAGTCATTATATGTCTCTATAAATATTTTCCAAAACTAGTATTTTTAATACCTTAATATTTAAAAAAAATTACTAGTTCATTATTAATATTAACATATAAATTTATTTAACTAAAAACTATGACATATTAAACAAAAAATTGCGTCGTCCAGTGGAATGTGTGAAACCCATATCATACTTCAACCATGGGTCAATACGCCACCACCCTTTCGAATGTGATGTTTTGGCACCAAACATGTGGGTTGTAATTTTTGTAAACTAAATTAATATAATTCTAATAATTTTACCAAAATTATAATGCGAATAATTAATATAATTTTATTCATTAAATAACTATTTTCATATGGTTTTCAATACAACTTATTTTTCTTCCAAAAAGTATAATAATATTTGTCATATTAACCAAAAAGTTATTCTATCCGTTTATAATTATGTCTATAAAATGTAAATTCATTATTCATAAAATAATGTTTCATCGAAAACATGTATTAAACTAATGGGTTTTACTATCATAAATTTATTCCAATATATCATTAATCATGGTATAATCTAATCATATTAAACCTAAATATAGTGTTTTAATACTTAAAAGATATGATAAACATCAAAATAATATGCTTAGATGATATCCCTGACTCATATGTTTTTGAATTCATAATTGATCCTAAAATTTTAACATAGTCCTTAGATGATCCTTGATTCCTATGATCAAACTATTGTTTGTTAAATTATTTCACAATTTTATTTTCAATTTTGTCATTAACTTTTCCAGATATTAATCATTAGAATAGTCCATTCCCAAAAATTGAAAATAATAGTGTGAGAATAACTATTTAAATTGAGAAAACATTATAAGCTATATCTTAACAATCATTATAATGATCTCTATAAATACCATCAATTTCTATCACAATGATGTTTTTATAATATATTTTTTCCATCAATCTAGTTTCCAATATTGCTACTAAACTTATTGTGATACCAACTATAGTGACCAATCTCTAGTAATACATACCTAATTTCTGAACTGTTTATACATTGTGGTAAACTATATGCATATATATGTCTTGTATTGCCATTGAGTACAAAAATTAGAACATTTGTTTAATAATAACGTTATTTCTTCTAGCATATCCCCTCATAATATTTATAGTATACTATGTGAAATCCCAGGGAAAAGGGAAAAAGTATGATCTCAAATGATGTTTATTATTTAAATACAACTAAATTAATAATAAATTGGCGACCATAATCAATATGGAAAGGTACTAACTGAACAGAAATGAAATATACTCAATAAACTGCAAAGGAAGTGTATAAATAATTTGAAAAGGTAAATAATATGAATATAATAAAATTTAATTACAAAAATGAAAATGAAATCCATCCATATAATTTTTCATAGTTAAATATTCATATATAATAATAAAGAAAATATAAATGAAGGATAAGCATGATTATTGGATTCCATGTTTCCATGGTACATGCCACTTTTACCATAATTATCATTGATATGATAAATTGATACAAACACGGTGAAAACCCTACAATGTCTAGCAAACTGACCCATCCCAGGAAGAAATCAATTTATCAATGGGATATCATTAATAAATCCCAACACCTATTGCACATATCCAAATAATTCCTTGAATATTGAAACATATCTTTAATTCCAGAAAATTTTTCCTTATAAAATATCTGTATTAATTAAAAGATACAAATTTAAAAGAAATCACCTAGTTAATAATGAAATATTAATTTAATATCCGTATGTAAAAAAGGTATATGTATTAGGTAATAATTATATTCATGAAAAATAATGGGGATATTTAATGGAAATTTACAGCTCAATGATCACTAGAATGTTAACAATCCAAGGGGAAGTTAATACCAAAAAAATGATTCAAGGAATTAAATTTGAACACAATCCTTAGTCAAAATTATCAAAACCCACCCAAGTAATGAATAAAAATTTTATTAATATGTCATATGTCCATTGGTTTAAGAGAAAATGGTTTTTTTATTCGTGAATAAAAAAGATCATTTAAAATATTCTAGATTATAATATCCTTATCATTTTGAGAAATATTTTGAAAATATTTTTCATTAAAAACCACTTTTTAAAATAATCAATTTCAGAAATAATATTAAGGAAATAATATTTAATTAATATTATTCTGATAATATATTATTGAATGGTTAAAACGTTTTTTAAAACATTTTTATTAATCATGGTTTTAGGTAAAATAGGTTTATGATAGAAGAGAGAAATGAAGTTTTATTTTCGTAAAATAATTTACTAAAAATATTTGAATACCAAAGAGTGGGAAAATGGTACTATTTGATAACAAATATCCTAAATAAAATAGAGGATAAGAATATTAATTGATTTAATAAACCATGATAAAATAATTCCCTTTAATGTAAATTCATCAATAAATAATCATCATTAGAATGAGATTCTGAAATAATCACTTCAAGTGGTCATAAAATTAAAGTGAGAATTGATCATTGGATTTATTATTTGTGGAAACATTAAATACAACTAAAATAGTTGTTATTACAATAATAGAATGTAAAAATTCTTTATAATTGTGATCTTGGAATATTAACGACAACAAGGAAGTAAAATAACTTAACGAAAATAAATTATGTTATTAAATATGTTACCACATGGTAAATTTTAATTGAAATAACCATAGATAAAATAATTTGAATTGAAACTTATAATAACTTTAGTAATGATTTATTAATGAAATTAAATTGAAAAGGATATGTATATAGGCCATATAAATTATACTAGGTCAATAACATTTAAATATTCCTCAACGAAATGGAATTGAAAAAAAATCAAGAACCATACGCTTCATTTTGGTTGAACACTACCTAAATTAAATTTTAATAGTTTTAATTATGTTATTAAATTAATATAGAACCAAATTAATATTTTAAATATTTTATACAGTAATTTTATAATATCTTATCACCAGTTTCTAAATAACCATTATTTTTTTGTTTCGGGTGATGATTGGCTTGTTTTTTTATATGTTATTTCATTTTAGTTTTTCACTTATATAGATCATCATTTTATCATCTACACAATGTAAATAGTGATTTAAATATCATATATATTTATTATATATAATTTTATATTAATCCACAAAATTTATTGATAATAAATGATATGCACTGTTCATGATGGTGATTGGTCGTACGTTTGCAATAATGTTGTTTCCATTTTCATGTTTCATTAATGAAATATAATTAAGTAATAGAAATATTTATATTATTATTATAATAAAATATTTATGTTATATTTATCACAGGAATTTATTAAATCCATCCAAAATTACATTTTTTGAAATTTTGGGTGAATTGCATCAATTCATGAGGCATTACTCTGTCATACACAAGAATGATGTCATCATATTCAGAAAACATAAAAATCATGATGTTATGTTTGATATAATAATTAAATAAACTCAGTAACATCGTTAATATCATATATATCGTATATAAACAATAAATCCACCATTATTTCTGACCTATAAAGGTGTCCATGAATGAATAAACAAAATAAGTTCATGAGGAAGTAGTCTAGCGTATACACAAACAAAGATTTTGTATCCCATTTAATGGATGTTTATTGATTTATAGGACATAACCTTGACCTAATAAAATATCAGTATATTTAATATACTGAGTCTTTTATATAGTATTTATATATAAAAAATTGAATGGGAGGATAATGAAATAAAACAAAAGTTCTCCTTGATGAATGTTACCCCTTCATCAAGTAACACATCTTGGTTCGTAAAAAAATTACATGCCTTGTTTAATTTTTTTCCGAATTTTGGGCTTCTAATAATATATGAGACTTTCTGGGAAATAATGTTTTAATATTTTTTATGTGTCAAAAGGCATGATATATGTGTGGAATTTTGGAGTGTGAGTGCATTTTTATAATACAAGAAGATTAGAATTCTTATAAATACCAAATGGAAAACACAATTTTGAGGTCCCCTCAAATCATGAGACTTCAATACTGATCCTAATGTTATAATGATGGTATATCATATATTTAATTCTATAAAATTAGTTTAGGACAATTTTTAGTATATTTTTCCCTACTATGATTATGTTTTAACCAACAAGTTAACTATTTTTTCCATAATCACTATAATTAAATTAAATTTATTTTAGAAATATTTTTGGTCAAATAGTAAGTTGAACGTACTATATATTAAAAATTATTATTATTTAAAATATTTAATCAATTTTTAGAAATAAAAATATTTTATTTGGAAGTAATTAATTATAAAATAATCTAGCAGACGTGACGGGAATGTGGGGTTTTAATGTGAAAATATACAAATGTTTAGTATGTTTTTATATATAAATTCTATATAAATGTTACTATAATGATCTAAATTGTAAAAATATATTAATGAAAGATCTAATTTTTACATTATATCCAATTTAAAATATAATTTATTTTTATAAATTATTTAGATGAAATGTCATTTTAAATTAAAATTAAGTATTTCACTATTTGTAAAACAGTTAATCGTCTATGCAGAATATCAAGGAGTAAACATTATATTATTCTGAAATTACCAATTTAAATAATTATTTATGTTAAATAAAATTTATTATAGTTTTTAAATTTATTTTTAAAACAACCACCCCAATAAAAATATACAAAACTAACTTAAGATATATACATATTTATTTTTGTAAAATTAGATTTGTTCTTACCTTATGCTAGTAAATCTATTTGATTAATGTAAAATAATTTCATTTTATATATAATATATAAATTGAATTAAAATCTTTCCTTAATTGTAATTAATTTAATTTTTTTGGATATATTTCCATTGGGGACATATATATAGCTTTTTATAAATATATATATATATTATATTCAATTGGTTTTTATTTTAATTTGTATTTAATTAGTATCCAATTTTTTAATCTTTATTATTATAAGTAATTTAATCATTTTTAGCCTCTAATTTATTGGATATGTGATAATTTTAATTTTTAATAATAATATAAATAGTATTTGGTAATACATGGTCATGCATGAAACATAAGCTATTGAAAATTTTTATTATTATGGGAGACACAAGGTAACTTAATATTTTTTTCTGTAAAATCATTTAAAATAGATTACATATCATAACGTATCGATAGAATATATTCATTTTTACTCTTGGTGTTTTATTTCATACATGATAACTAATTCACTATTATTATTTTGGAATTTTAGGGGTGGTAAATAAATAATTATACATAAAAGGATAGGCATACAACAAAAAATATAGATGTTTTTCCTCATGAAAACCACCAATTCAGCAAGACACTCTATAATTATGTTTTCCACTCATTAAATTCTAATTAAAATTAATTTATCACATAGAATTAATATATTGAAATGTAATTTAATAAATAATTTTCCATATAGAAACTCTTACATAAACATGGATATATATTTACTAACTATTTGTATTAATATAATTGGTTTAAATATTTTTGATATTTACCCAATCGAAAAATTGTATACCTTTCTAGGTAAACACCCTTCAATTTGAATTATGAAATATTGGCGATTCAAACCATATATAATATTAGTCTATGAAGTCATTTTAATTAAAATTTATGAATATAAATAATAAAAATTAAATAGAATACTTACATTTGATAAATAAAAAAGACATGAAAGAAAACAATATATAATATCAACAATATTAAAAAATTATTTATATAAAACAACTTTTGAAAATTTAAATGTTATGGTGTAAAAATGAATTTTTATCATTAAGTATATAAATCCTTAGAAAAAAGTTAAGAAATTAATAGCTTCTTTGGTATATAAAAGACATGTAAAACACATGATTGATTATTTGGAAAGATATATAGAATCCCAAATGGAATGATTGATGGTGAATACCTTATCAATATTAAAATGAATAAAAGAACTGTTAATCAAACTAATGAAATTAATTTTGTTTCTGATAGTCTAATAAAGAAACTTATAGTTATATGTATAATAGTATGGTTTTGAAAATTATAAATATAAAAATCATAATAGGACGAATAAATTAAAAACTAAAAGAAGTGGAAAATTTATCATATATACTTTGAAATGTTTTATATTAAATGTATTTATAAGAAATTATTTATTGAAAAAATAATATACGCATAATTTAAAGACCCATAAAATTCAAGGTAAATTTTTTCTTAATTTTCTTTAGAATTTTAGAAGAGCGCGGTTTCTGACGGCACCTGATTCTGAGGCCCGGTGTTCCCGGAATCAATTTCCGAAGTTTGGCTCGGGTACGTTCAGTGAACGAACGAGCGGGTTTTTCTAACTTTTGAACCGATTCCCGGAATCGAATTCCGAGGGCACCGATGAACTCGTAGCACCGATATTCGCTTAAGGAGACCTTTTCCGAGGTTGCGTTTTATGCGGGAAGAAAGTTAGTTTTGGGGGAAATTAGAAGAAGTTAAATAAATTGTGGAACACAATTTATTTTTAGCTTTGTTGGTTATTTTCTCCCAAAGGGAGTTAGAGGTGGGACCCACATCCACATAACCTTCCTTGAGAGGATTAAGTGTGGTGGGGCCCACATGAGCCCTAACTCTTTAACATCCCTTAAACTCCCCAATAACTCCTCTCTAATTAATTTTGACAACTAGTGTTATTAATTAAGATGAGTTATTGAATTTCAGACTTTTGAAATTCAAAGAAGTTAGAATGTGTTAATAAAATAAGGCTTAGACTTATTTTATTTTGGTTAGTATCTTTTTCCACCTTGAGAGGATTGGGATGCATTCTTCATCTTCTTCAAACTTGACGAAGAACACGAAGAACACTTAGGCTCCGACGAAGAATGTCGTCACCATAGAAGAGAAAGACATGTCGTCTATTCTCTTCCTCGCAGTCGGTGTGTTTCCGGAGATCGATGATGCAGCTTCTTTCGATCTTCTTCCCGTGTCAATTAAAGGAGACGCCGCTTCCTCCTCGGGCTTTCTCCGTCAGCTTACGAAGCTTCTCCAGCGACGTTACCTCTTCGGACGCACATCGACGTCAACGGAATCGACGTACGATTACCGCGACGCCCGACCTCCGCGACGCTTGTCTTCTGCGGCTTGTTGACGTGCTCCGCTCTTGAAACCGAGGTAGGGGAATTTTGTTATTTTATTAAATATTTTCCTTCCTTGATTCCCGCATGTAGAACATCATGTTTAAATTGACAAAATGTTATCGTTTAATGAGAGGGGTCCGGACCGCACAAACACGTCTTAACCCCCTCCTATGTTCATGTTTGTTCCCTTGCGGATGGAACGGGATGGCGTGGTGCCATCGCACAACGCGGGAATCACACGACAAGTATTGCGTGGCGCCGTCGCGCTGCGCCGTGGAAAGAAATTCAAGAACGCGACGCCGTCGCGTCGCGTCGAAGGAAGTCGAAGGCGCCGCGGCAGGAGCGGGGCCGCGGAGGAGGGGCGCGGTGCCGTCGCACCGTGCCAGACGACAAGGGCCGAGGCCGGTTCCCGGATGCGGCGGAGCATGGTGACCGGCGGGCAGCTGGGGCGCCGGTGTCGGAGCAGGAAAGGGGACCGGCCACCGCCGGTCCCGTTGAGAGGGAGCCAGCCGGCCAGGTCGGGCCGGCCGGAATGGAAAAACCCGGGGGAATTAAATTCCCCTGGCCAGCCAAACGGCCCCCCATAATGAGGGGGGCGCCGTTAAAAAGGGGGGAAAGCGCCCCCCCCCCCCCCCCGTTTTTCCAACAGCTCGGCCGAAGGCCGAGCTGGAAGCCCGCCCAGTGCGCTGCGCTGAGCCGGACCGGTGCCAGGCCGGGCCGGGCAGTGCCGGGCCGGGCAGTGCCGGGCCGGGTCAACCTTGTCCGGGGTGGGTCGACCCGGTTCGGGCCGACCCGGGGGTCTTGGGCCAGGTCGGCCCGGGCCCGAAACCCCCGACACCGAACTGTTTAGGTTCAAATGCCCATAACATGGGATAAGGACCTCCAAACGACACACCGTCAATGGCTATGCGATACTTGGATCGAGACGGTCGTTTCGGTATATTACACTCAAGGTTTTGGAATACATTGAGTTCGGCCGGTTTGGTTCGTACACGAAACCAATCGGGCCCTCGGAACGGAAACACTCATATCTTGCGCTACGGACGTCCGATTGACGTGCCGTCAGCATTGTTGAGTTCGTCTTAGTGAGACGGATCTTTTGGCATACTCCACCCAAGGTTTGGACACAGGTGGAGTACGGTCAGGTTGGTTTTGCCTTAAAAACCAACCAGGCCCCTGGAACGAAAAAGCCAATAAGTTTCAGACCGGACGTCCGATTGATGCGCCGTCTATTGTGTTGAGTTCCTGTTGACGGTATGGAACTTTTGGTTACATCAAATCTGGACTATGTGACAGTTGATGTATCAGCCTCTCGGCTCATGGAGGGGTCCCTCCCGAAAGAGCTTGCTGTGTGCGGGATCCCTAGAGCTGGCTGCGACTGCTACTGTGACTACGACGACGACTGTGCAGAGATCCTCAGTGGATTCGACGACGACGACTACAGCACTCAGCGATTCTATGTGGATCAGTGTTACCGATCCTGTGTGGGTCAGCGCTCAGTGGTCCTGTGTGAACCAGCGCCTACAGATCCTGTGTGGGTCCGAACCTGTGTGGGTCTTTGCGGGGGTTAGTACTTATCGATCCTTTGTGGGTCTGACGACTTAGATGGATCAGTGATCATCTCTATCATCTTTCGAAGAATTTTACCTGTGTGAGCTGAATCATTTTTACCTTCCTGTGTGGATTGTGTTGTGCTATCCTGTGTGGATTACGTTTTTTTTCCTGTGTGGAATACGTATACTTTCCTGTGTGGACTGAGTTATACTTGGGCTCGGAGGTTGGAGCATATTGAAATGATGACTTAGGTATATGTATGGGCATATACCTAAGCAGTGTCGGTTGTTACTTTGTGATTGTATCTTTCCTTTGTGGTTTATCCTTTGTGGATTTTGGGAGACCTTCGGGAGTCTCGGGGTCCCTATTGAGTAGCTTATACTCACCCCTTCATGGGATATGCCCGCACTACGTTGTGTTGGTTGCAGACGACGGACATCGTTGATCGTGGTTGAGGCTTGCAGAGCAGGACGGTACCTGGAGGTGGACCACTGGGCGGGACGTACTCGGAGCGGACGGCGGGACCCGAGGAGCAGTGGAGCTATCCGTACCCACCCTTCAGGTGGGATTTCTAGTGGACTGCTCGGCGTAGCGGCTTTACTTTACAGTTGATGTTTTTCCCTTTCGAGTTGTACTTTATAGTTCGGTTTGTATTTCCAGCCCCTTTTACTTTCCGTACTTACTGTTGTACTCAGTTTTTACTTAGTGTTTACTTCATTCGCTTGTACTCTGTGGTGCGTGTTTACTTTACAAATGCAATGCCTTTCCTTTTTACCGGGATTTACGCCTTGGTGCTAGTCGCCAGCCCCTGGCCTATAGAAGGCGGGCTTGGGGTAGTCACGGCACGGGCCCCGAGGACAGGTCGTGACACATAATAAGTTAAGTGGGAATTATAAATTAATTTTTTGTGGATGTAAATATAATTTATACAAATAATAAGTTCCAGCTAGTGTTAGAGTTTCTATATATTGAAATATAGAAAGAGAATATAAGGTTAAGCTTTATGAACATTATAATAAATTATGATAGAATTAATCAAAGAGTGACAATATAAATGGATAATAAAATATGTATAATTTAAATAAAATATTACATAGGTTTATTAGATTAGTAAACCAATATGTCAGATTGATAGAGAAGATGATGTATATTTCTATAACATGAGATTAGTCATGATATACGTAGCTTGAATCACTACATTCTTTGAAACATTACTACCATCCTTATAAATTCAATTCAATTTCTTAATTTTACACACTAAGACCAATATTAATATGGATATGACACACTATAATCCTTGTATTATCATATTTTATAAAATTATTATTTTCATGTCTCCTATTTCATTCGATATTAAGTTCTATAGTCCACAACACTGAAATTGATTTAGTGAGACAATAATGCACAATTTTCCACATAACATTGTTCCATAAGCACAAGATGTGTTAAAGTATTTATTTTCATGTCTTTACGGAGGTATAAAACATTGATGATCTATATATAGTTTAAAATAACTTCAAATTAGTACACACATCATGGTATAACTATTTCAGGGGCCTAAAAGACTATGAATGTTTTATTTTATATTAGTAATAAAATCCACATATTATATTTCATTTATCATAATAATTTTTTAACTATTATATCAATTAATATAATATTTTTAGTAAAACATCCATATATGTCGATAAAAGTCAATTCATAATACTATTAATCTTCACACTCACAAATCCTGGAGTATATAACCCACTATAAAATATCAATTTTAAGAGGCTGTTAATTCATTAATACAACCCATTTTCATCATGGATTTACTTCCGAAAAATCTATTTTTTTATATTAGTAGGTTCCAGCACATAACCATACAATTAAATTATAAGGATAACCATACATTCCTTTGTCAAGACCAAAAAACAATATTCATCTTTCCACACTAGGGTACGACTAGTTTTCATGCATTTTGATTAAGAAATAATAGCCAACACATACACACATTTTAAATATGCATAACACATCTAACAGTATCAAAATAAAAAAATTTCAAAATAATAAAATAACATTCAGATAAGAGATGAAAACTATTAAACCAATGAAATACATTAATGGTATTTGTGATAATAAGGAAAATTATATTTGGAATCCAAATAAAATAGTCACCAATACTGACTCATGAAAACCAATAAAGGTTGTGTAAATAATCTATCTCTTAACATTAATATACTTTTTTCTAATGAAATAAATTTTTTGTCATCACGTTATTGACTATAATATTTAAACCTCTTTAAATATGTAAACACTAATTGTTAGATTATTTCATGTAAATTATATAATAACGATCCATTAAATATGAATGAAAATTTCTCATAGAAATTCTTAGTAATCACCATCCTATAATACATAGTTTTTAAAACATAATAATAATATTGGAATTAAATAGTTCAATAATAATCATCCAATAATACTCAAAATAATCATCCTTTAATTCCATATATCACCCATAATAATCTCAAATACTAAGACCTTTGAAATTAGATACATATTATAATTTGAAAATAAAATTCAAAATAAACAGTAATAAATAATATATTATGCGGTATAAAATTATATCTTTATAAAGTAATTGAAGCTGAAATTCAAAATCATTGCAACACAATATTAAGAATAAAAATAAACATTTGTTCAATCGACTATGAATATTATAATATTTCTCTCTATCATACATTCTATACAATTCCAAATTCTTTAACATCCCAATGAAATGTACAAGTGGATTTTTAGAATTTAGAATAAATCATTATTATATAAGATTCTTCTCATAATGAAAGTACGATTTATACCTTCCATAAAAATGACAGTTGAAATTCTACCCCTCGAAGTATGTATAAATCAATTCATCAAAATTTAATATACTAATATTATTTCTACTAAATTCACAAGACATAATTCATCAAATAAATACTTATTCTATATTGATATTTCCATCCACGAGGGTCATGAAATTTGAAAAAATCTTATTATAAAAGTAATCCTTTCATGTATAATGTTATAATACAATATAAATGATAGAAATATATAATATGTGAAAAAATGATAAATTTAGCAATTTTTACATAATAATGAATAATAATAATAATAGTTAAAAATTAAAAAAATAAACATCAGTATTTTCATGAAAATTAATTGGATGACTAAAACAAAAACTCCACAATTCCATCCACCAATAAATATAGATTAAAAGTTTAATTAAATTAAAAATATTGGTAGGTTGAATGAGAAATATATTTCAATAATTATCATAATGGTTCTGAGGTATGTCCTGCTTCACTTATTATCCCTTGATTGTCACTATCTTTTGATTAATCCCTTACAGAACATTATATTACTTTGACCAATAAGATTACTATCCGCAAGAAACTTGAGGATGGATGTTTTGTGGTGGTTGTGGATACTGATGCACTCAAACAATGAAAGTAACATTAAAAAACTCTGTGCTAGGTCGTTTATCCTATGAAATGGGAGTAAAATCCTAGTCATGTGTGGATCTGAAGAATAGAATTTCCCACTACTGGAAGTCATCAAAATGGTGTCTTATACCAACAGTCAAGTGTTAAATTAATATCATTTCAGAGAAACTATAAGTCCATGATGATTATTGGCGTACTCATTTCCTTAATCAAAGGCATGGTTTTTTCAAACTTTCATATTTGGTTGAAAACATCATTCTTTTTTTTCAAAGGCATTCTCTTGCATACATTTAGACTAGGATCCATGACCTACAATGGCTATAATTGTATCCCAAAATTTTAAATGACCATACCTTGGGAATTTCCACACCAAATCAAATTGATCAGTGTACCAAAAATGGTGATCTTGGACTTCATAAAAGAGTGAAATTTGAGATTAATATGGAGTTACCTACTCAAATTAGTGTATATCTAGTTACTCATGATCAATAATTAGATAATAAATTTTATTTTGAGAACCTACCACATTTTTGTAACCACTGGAAGGTGTTAGGGCATGAAATCAATAATTGTCAAGTGGTCAAGAAGATGGTTAATTTAACTCCTAACACCACTTATTGGATAAAAGATTCATTGGGAAATAAGAATAACCAGACAAACAATAGAAGAAATGAGACCTTTGTACCATAGAGTGGAGTTTCTCCTTTGACTTCGTCGTGGGTAGCTTTGGTTAAATAAGATGAAAAATAGACTAAACAATTTATTTACCCAATCTGCCTAACTGAAATTAGTGAATAAATAGACCATTCACATGAGAATTATCTCTTATATTTATCAACTAATGTGTTATCTACAACTATTACTTCACAATATGGGGATTTATTTCTTGATCTAGTTTCATCAGATATTAAGGCATTCATTCAAAAGGACACCCCTCTAGAGACTTCAACAAAATATACTCTGCCCATTCTATCAAATACAAAGATCTTTTCCAAGACTCTCTGTAGATCACTAACTGCATACATGAAATTCATCATCAAATAAACATAAAATAGGTTGTAGGTGTGCTTGCACTAATCCATTCTTAACATCAAACCATGGAGAGTCCATTAAGGGTTTATGTGCACAACATAAAGGGAATCCATATTAATGACACAAAATTTTAAACTCACAACAAAGTCGATTTCAATGGTTGTATTAAGGTACATACCATTGTGGATGCCATAATTTTTTATTCTATCACTAACCCCACAAAAGCAAGGGCGTCCAGGAAAAAATAATAAAATTGGTAGCAAAAGGTGACCAAACCTTAAAACAAACCCAAAATGAGGATACATTTTTAAAACTATGAGGGTGAAACCAACCCTAGTGTATAATGTTCTGTTAGGGTCCTCATAGGTAGGTATAACATTGATATTATTAGAATTGATGTGCAGAAAATTATTTCATCAAATCAAATCACACTTTTCCAAAGGATAGGCTACTAAATGTTGTGTACTGCCCGTAGTGAATCTTGCTTTGACAGAATTCAGATCTTGGTGAACAACAGGGTTACGAATTCTGTCATTATTATTGAGGACAATCATGTTATCACATGTAGTTTGGAAAATTATGATCAGAAAATGTTATGCTCAATTTTTTATGATTTCACCAGTTATATGGACATTAGATATCTATGTATGAATATAAGATAGTTTTCTAACATTATCAATGAACCATAGAATAAAATTGGTGGATTCAACTCTATTCTTCATGTAGATGAAAACTTGTTACCACTATATAGATATATATCCATTAAGGATTTTAAAGCTTGTGTTGTAGAAGAATTACAAAATAAAATCATCCTCTTCAGGGACAAGATTACATGGAATAAAAGGTTCTAAAATGGAATGAGGGCAAGTATAATAAATAAAACATTTTTCAATGACACATTTCTGGGAATGTTAATGTCAATAACTTATGTCACTTTGGCCAAACATAACTCTAATAATCACCATATTCTGATTATGATTTTTGATAATGAGAAATGTAATTCCCTTTAATTTAGGTTTATTATTTCATGGGTTACAACTCAAAACTGCTCAAAAAAAATTCATGTATCTTGGGACTCCCATGAATGTTCTTCCATCCACCATGAATTCATTTCCACACTCAAGAATCTCAATAAAACGTTGAAGGAATGACAGAAAGTCAAGTTCATCTCGCTTGATGATGAAATTCATTCCCTAGAATGCTCATTACATGAAATGAATGAGTGAATCACAAATAAAATCATTTATGGGCACTCAATTTATGAAGTTAAGATGGCCCCCAAACTTCGACATCTTATCAAACTGAAAGATTATATCAATAAAAACTTCTTAAATATAAAGTAGATTTCCATGGGAGAAAGAATCACAAAATTTTTCAATGCTCTAAAAAAAGTACGAAGAAAAAATAGACCATGAACTCTTTTTAAAGATGGTGACATTCTCCTGGAGAAAACACGAGAGCTCCCAGATGAAATTGTCTCCTTTTATATGAAACTTTTAAATGGTCCTATAATGAATGATATGATAAAGTAAAACATAATTCATGGGATTATAACAGAGGAGAAAAACAATTTTCTCAAATATTATCATCTTGAAATGGAAATTAAGGATGAAATCATTTGGCTCAACAAAGTAATCTCACCTAGACCTGATGGATTTGAAAATCACATTCTTCAATATTGATGGGATATAATTTAGGTTGTTATGTGAAATCTTGTCGAGAAAATTTTCAAGGGTAGGTCTTCAATCTAGGGATTCAATTTCCAATTCATCAAATTAATACTCAATGTCAAGAATTCCAATTACATCAAGCAATTCAGGCCGATGGATCATATTAGCACAATTCACAAAATTATTACAAAAAACCAATCCAATTGACTTTCTTGACTCTAAGATAAATTACACTATTGGAATAAAGGTTGATTTGTGAAAGGATGTATCAACCAATATAACTTGGTTATAGAATTATAGTATATTAAATTTCTCTTCCAACCCACCAAGTATGAGAACTGTTCTCTCAAACATGAAATCCGGAAGGCTATTGAAACCAAATTTATTAGAAGATCGTATGATATGTGCTCCATAATTTTGGTTTCATATTCAAGTTTATTTATTGAATCACATGTATTCTGAGGTAATATCACATTTACAGCTTTATCAATGGGTCCCCATCGAGGTACTTCAAATGCTCTATGGGGTAAGATAATGGGACCCTCTCTCAGATATTATATTTTCTATTGGAGATGATTATCTCAATATACTTTTTCTCCATATGGTCGACATAGGAAAGATTACAACTATGAAGGTGGATATATGTATCTATACCCATTGCCCCCATTTTTTGGTAATGATATCATCAATTTTACATAGGGAAATATGATTAACATTAACAATATCAAAAATTCTCTCACACACTATGAAAAAAATTCTGGCCAGGATACCAACCTGAGTAATTCATTCATATAATTTGGAATAGATATTTCAAGTTCAAGGAAGAGATCTATTATTAGTGAAATGGGAATACAAGAAGGATCCATACCCAACACATATATTGGAGTTCCCATGTTATGGGAAAAGCATCATGAATCAAAAATTTCTAATGTAGAGAGTTAACACAGACATACACTTGTCTCTCATAAAGGCAATTCACATTCGATGGTATGATGAATTTGTCTTCTCAAAATTGTAGTGACCTCAATGATGCTATTCTCATTCATGGTTTATCTATCGGTCCATAAAAACATAAAATTCTTTAAATCCATGATGAATAATTTTTTCAGGATTAGAAATTTGAATGAAATGAAAATCAAAGAAGCCACAATGAAAAAGTGTTTTATGCCTCATGATTTTGGTTGTCATGGATTAAAAAATCTTAATCATTTTAATTAGTCTCTTCAGGAAAAATTTATTTGTGGTTAATCAACAAGATGTTTTTCTCCACGAAATTTCATAGATCAAGATTTCTTACAATTCTTTTAGATGGTAAAAAAAACCAGGAATCTTCATTTTGAAGTAGCTTGAAAAACAATAATTCCAAATATAAAAATTCACTCCCATTGGATTAAAAACTAAAACTACTATATGAATTATTGGTAACCCAAATGGGCTGGAGAACCTCAGTTTGATCAGGACAATGCCTCATCTGATATGCGTAATTAGAACATATCAATCAAAGACTAGTTGTCAAATCTAGAAATTCTTCCAGAATAAATCACCGCAATTGTTGAAGATCATTATTTTACCAGACAAGATGATATGCATGTATTTGATATGTCCGTGACTCACCAATATCTTTCAAGGCATTTTAATGAAACTTTTTTCCAAGGAGTCCATGAATGTATTGGTAGTTTGAATAAAAGGTGGATGACTCCATCTTGTTTCAACCTCCTCTAGAGGATCTTTCTAAACAATATTCGATCTGATGACAGTCTGCAAAGATTTGTCATATCTATGTGATGTAAATGGTTACATTCCCATAAACACCAGGAGGATGTAAATCATATTTTATTTGGATTAAAAACAATTGATTTTCTAGAAAAATGGTATTGGAAATTATTGATCTTGAAACACCCTGAACTAAACTGCATCAATAGTTACTTCATGAAATTATATACTCCCTACCTTCCAAGAAAAGTGCAATCCTTCATAAGTTCATATGTGAAGAATTGGTCCACACAATATAAAAAGGTCGCAAAAATTCCCTTCACTTGTATATTCATTTCAATATCAGACATGTCACATCTAATATTGTCACAGTGAAACAATGTGAAAATATACTGCACACTGAGTGATGCTACAATTTTTCCCCTGATATAACTATCCTATATTGACTAAACCTTTCTACTAATTTCCCTATAACCTTTGGAATTATGGAAGTGTTCTGATTTCCCCATCATTTTGATGGTAGAAATTCAATATGGATAGTTCTCAGAGGGGAAACCTAGGCCCTTCAAGATACATGTCCATATTTAGAGATCATAAAGGGGATGTTGTAGAGTTTCTATATAGACCATGCTACCATGAAACTTTCATATAAGTGGAAACTATGATCTTTATTAGAGTAGGGGACCTTTCATGCCAAGGAGGATGTAAAAACATACGGCTTCAATGCGATTCAACTATTATTGTGCATCCCATCAAGATCTGGATAATTGATCTCACATGGATGATAATATGAAAATTGGTAAACAATATCAAAAATATTTATTATATGAGATACATCATTAATTATACCTATTGGGAATCTAATTATCTGGTTGATCTTTATGCATACAAGGGAATCTTTAAAGGGGGCATATATTCTCTATTGTTAATACTTCTAACATGTCTCTAATTATTCATCATTATAAATTTAAAAGGTCTTAATTCATGATCATTTTCCTTTTAATTATTTGAAATAAAGATAATTTGAGATCATATTTCTCAAAAAAAATCCCCCTTATGGATAAATAAAATACCTCAACACATTCATTATAATGACTACATAAAAATGCACCATTTGAAAAAACACAAAAGAAAAAAGAACTAGAGAAGTTCATGATATATAAATAAATAAATCTCATGTAACATACCATTATTGTTTTTTGTAATTATAAAAATTGGGTTTTATTGATCCTTGGTTGGGTTTAATTTAGGGTTTCTTGAGGTTAAAATATTAATAATTATGAAAATTCTAGGCAAGTGCACGATTGACGCATGATTTTTCTAAAGCGTGTGCCTAATAGGAGAAACCTATCCAATATAAGGTACTGAGACTTTTTATGTTTGTAATATGGCTAGAGAACCTATTCACCCTATTAGAAGAAACCATTATTCATATTTAAAATAGGCACATGGCCAGGCTGTACATTTTGGTCTAAAATGTGGTGATGACTAGGAAATGGTGCATATGTGATTTTAGGATATCCAAATTTTTGTTAACATTTTTAAAAACCCAATTTTTGACCCTACATAGATCTGTACGAACTATAATACATTTCTCAATTCTTCATAGATTCAAATTAATGTTCTTTTCCCCTTAGACCCCTATTAGATGTGATCTGATGTGAGTGGAACTACCTTCGATCTCATTGTTGTTAGTTTCCTCATCCCAATCTATATCTCCCAATATATCTATTCTTTTCAACAATTCTCTATAGAGACTTGTGATTTATTATGGATATAATACACTCTCTTTTGGGTCAAAACCATAGGCTTGGTCCCTATTTCCATGATTTCATGATCATTGTTCTCCGTTGACGAACCCCGACTAGGGTTTGGTGATCTGAGATCCGTTGATCCTGTGGGATTCCATTATAATGAAAAATTCATATGAACCATAATTTCATTAATAGAATTTTAATTGAATGAATTTAAATTCAATATTTTTGATTTGGAATATATGGTTTTTAATTGGTTGTTGGGAATACCCAATTCTTGTAAATTGGGGTTTTTAAGAAAAATGAGTCACTGTCATAGAATTGGAAATTGGTTATATTTAAATTGCTTAATGGATTTTTTTTTACAGAAAATGATTCAATTAATTTTTCAAATTAAATTTTTATTTTTTTGATGGAAAATTGTAAAAACCCCAATTACTAGAGAATTGGGGGTTTTTGATGAAATAGAAGGAACAGTTTGAAAATTAAATTTAATTGATTGAAATATAATCTGGATTTTGAAATTTCATGAATTTGAATTCATTTTTTAATTTGTTAAAATGGATTAAAATGGTTCTGATAGAAACCATAGGGTTTTATCTTGATGAAGATGAATGTTTTTTATTAAAAACATGTTACATGTTTTAAAGGGAAAATTTTCATATTAAATTAGAGAGTGAGATATAATTTTTTTAAGAATTATTGAAATAAATTTCTGATCTTATATTTGTACATGAGAATGTGGAATATTTAAGTGGTCAACGAGTTATTTTTGGAGGAACAATAGTATTTACAATATTCTAGAACATCATATTAGCACATACCATTCCATAGGAGATGACAATAATTTTTCTAGGCCCCGATTAAAGGGTCTTACGTACATATATTTTTGTTTCATAATGTTAGATCCTTATAGCCTTGAACTATCCTACCTATTTAGATCTGGACCATGTTACTTACTTATTGGTATTTAAAATTTATATATACCATTGTTGTAAACTATTATACATGCCATGAGAATATTTGAAAAAATTATATAAATGTGTTTATTAATTCAATTATTTGAAAAGTTCCATATGTGTTAAGAACCATTTTATTGAAGGTAAATTAAATTTTATGAAATATATTTACATTATTTGAAATGTAAAGCATCAATTACTAAATTTATTTCCATCAGTTATGTTGTAACGAATGATTTTTTGAAATATTATTTTGTAAATGCCAGAAATGATTGTCTTTTTTAAATTACATTGTTGACTAATTTAATATTGGAATCTTGTTATGAATCATTTGATTAATTTTAATGGTATTTGGATAGAACCCGACATGTGTATTTGAGAATTTTTAGGTTGTCTCATTCCAGGTTTGAGAAAGAGGAATGTATCTATTTGAGGAGTCACAAACTTTTGAAAATAGGACGTGGTGAGTTGTGCCCTTAGTGAAATGGGTTGTTTTCCCTATTTTTGGTACTTTGGATGAATTAAATAATTATTTTAATTCCTTCCTACATTCTAGTAGAATACTCCTAATGAATTTTCATTTGATATGCATATTGTATTGTTTATTTTACATTTGCAGGATTTATTGGAAAAAGTAATACAATATTCAATATTGTATGATTCTAGGTTCTAGTCACCAACAAATGAGGATTGGGAATGACCATCTACATATGTCAGGACAAGATCGGTTATCAGGATGACAGGGTACTCGGGCAGGTTTTTAACAGTGTTTTCAGAGGAGGTTGAGATTTTATCTTGAAATAATTACAAATTTGTGAAATATTATTGGGACATAAGAGGTAGTTTCAATTGAGTGCATGTCCATATCTAACCACAAGAAATGTTAGGCTTCCATGGGTGAATAAGGAATGGTGCCTTGATGAATAGTTTTAGTTTTTTTCTTTGTTTCAAATTTGATTGAGTGGAATTAAAATATTGTTTGTTTTATCTCTAGAGATTAATTTCCCTAGTCACTCTGTCTGAGTGTTAATATTATATCTTCTTTGTTTTGTATTGATGTTGTGTAGAAAAATTCCTTATAGAAATTTTACAAATCAGATCCGAGAGGATGCTGCTGGTGATCCTCATCGAGAAAATACTCTTGTGGAACCAACCCTTGTTGAGGTGATTGTGAGGACTTTCCATGCTTTGGGACATGCACCACCTCCAGTTCCCAATTCAGGATCCAAATGTAGAACCTTAGAGGGATGTTCTCAAGATTTGTTCTCAATAGTTCCTTAAATAGAAACTAGAACAATTCAATGGCCCAAATGATCCTCATGATGTTGAAGAGTGCTTCATCTTGATGGAATAATTGTTTTTTTTACACACACACACAAAAAAATGTGAAGTGTGAAACCATCATGATGGAATGAATGAGAAGGATATCGTGGGACATTATGGTAATAATAAAGAAGTATGAGGGAATAGAGTTTAAAGACTTTAATGTTCTTTTCACTAACTAGTTCTATTCCAAATGATTTTTTTGTCCAAGAATACATAGTTTTTCAAAGATTATCAAGATGATGGGTCTATTAAATAGTATGAAAGTTATTTTTCTGAGATTGTTCATTTTATGATATAGTATCGAATGAGTGGAAAAAGACATGAAGGTTCAATTTGGGACATCCTTATGATATTTTTTATTTGGTTATCTAGAAGATGATTCCATCTTATGATGATTTACTAGATAGGGAACTCATGGTTGAAATGGATGCAACTGACAATTTTGGGTTATTATGAGTCTTCTTCTCTTATAGTGGAAGCATGGGTTCCTTCAAGGTAATGTGAATGTGTGATGATTTTCAGAATAGTTATCAATGGAAGGGTTATTCATGACCTCCTTCATTGCCTAGAATAGGTCCTTCAGTTTGTTACCAGTGTAGAATGACGGGACATTCCAAGAGGGTTTGCACTGATTCACCCAAAAACTGTGGCTCATGACTAATGTTCAATGAATTTATATAGATTCTTCCATATTTAATCCACACATATTAGTGGAATAGAATCAAAATCTCCCCCTCAAACTGTTAGTGAAATTAGATGCATTACATGAAAATGGGTTCCTTGCATAGGCATTTGCAACAAAGCGTCTTTACATAGTGGAAGATCCTCTAGAGGAAGTGGATGTTGGTCTAGTGTCTATGAGAGGGACCATCACTATATCTTCATAATTAGTGACTTGATTATAGGGCATCTCATTCAATAATTTCAACTAGAATTATTGACATTCGTAATATTACTATGGATATTTTATCATATGAAATAGATATTTCCACACCCCTTGGTATGAAGAGAGGGTAGTGTCTTTGTAGCCCCTCTTATCCCTTTTCTCTATCCGATGTTGATCATGCTTCTAGTTTTTTGGATATGTACATGAAAATTCTTGACATCAATTTTTGGGATGGTCTGGCTCATTAGTAATAAATCTTATATTGATTATTATCTTCGACAAGTATCCATTACTATGGAAAGTGGTTTGTGACATGAATTCCATGGAGAATGGGAAACATGATCGATAATAATTAGAACATCTTTTCTGGATTTAGGGAAAGTGATATTAGTATTTTTCATTAATCTCAATTGAGAATCTTTGAGTAGTGAATTTCCTCCAGTGGTAATTGATTTTACCAATGTGTTTCTTAAATAATTATCCGATTTTCCACTGGTAAGGGAGGTTGAGATTACCATTTTAATTCATGGTACTCAAGTAGTATCAATCACATCTAACCATATACCACTAGTTGAAATGATATAACCGATGTACCGAATAGACAATCATATAGAGAAAGGCTTTATATGCTCGAGTGTGTCACAAAGGGTGGAAACATTTATCCTTTTTAGAAATATTATGGTTCACTCCACCTTTGTGTTGATTAATGAAATCTGAATTGAGTGAACCTGGAGAAAAAATATCCATTTCCACAAATTTATGTTATGATTGATTAGTTAAATGGGGATAAGTGGATCTCAAATATACACCTTAGGTATAGTTACCATCAATTAATAATAAATGAGTCTAGAATTTTAAAAACACCATTACGTTTCTGGATGACCATTATATGTAAATTTTTATACCCTTTGGTCCAACATATTCTCCTACATTTTTCATTGATTTGATGAAAATGGTGTTCCATGAGTACCTTCATACCTTCGGGGTAGTCTTCATGGAAGATATCTTCATTTACTCTATGTTTGAGGAGGATCATGTGCATCATCTCAGAATGGTTATGAGTTTTCATAGAAATCATTGAATTTTTTCCATGAATTTGAAATTCAATTTATTGATTCAGAAACAACAATTATTAGGAAAAATCGTTTCAAAACATGGAATATTAGTTGGTACTAAGAAGTTGAAGGTTTTTATGAACTGGAAACAACAAAGAAATGTTTTTCATATTTTATTATTCTTATTCTAAGGTGTATTATATCCCCGGATAATGAAGGACATCACAATGTTTCCTTCCCAAAAGAATGAACTTAAATGGATGGGACTAAAGATCATTTAGGAGGAGAAATGTTAATGTTATTTTTGGAGATGATACAGATTTTAGAAATTGTTCCAGTGCTGACTCTTCTGGAGGCCAACAATGTCCATGTGGCCTTTTGTGATGCATCGGGTTCAGGAATAGACTGTGTTCTTACGCAGGTAGATTATGTGTTTCTTATGGCTTGTGTTATTATAGGGAATGTAAGAAGAATTATCTAACACATGACCTTGAACTAGATGTTCCTAATAAGTGTAACAAATTTTGGTGTATTTACCTTTACATTGAAAGGATTACCATTTATTCAAACCACAAGAGATTATGTTATATCTTCTATAAAAAATAATTGAATCTCCACCAGAGGCATTGGGTGGAATATCTGTACTCTTTCGATTTAAACATATCCTATACCCTAGGGAAATAATATGTCATTCCATATTTCATGAATAGAAAAAATAAAACCTAATATATAAAGGAATAATTAAAAGAGTGTAATTTGATTTCTCACTTTGCAGAGTTGTATATTAGAGTTGACAAGAACATGGATGATGTATCTTTAGATAGTGTTCAACTGAAATCCTTTATTCTCAAATAGATTCTTATGGAGAAACAAAATGAGGATGAGTTCTATAGAATTAGATAATCTCTTTATGGTGGGGAGATATTTTCCTTATTTTAATTTTATAAAGAGGGAGTTAGGTGCTATCAGAATCACTTTGTGGAACCATATTTTGTGAGGAAGGTCGTTATTGGGGATTGGCATAGTCTCTAGTTCATAGTGAATCCATGAACCAAAAAAATTTTCTATCAAATGTAGAGATATTTTTGGTGGCCTGGTATGAGGTGGGGCATATTGTGTTTTTTTTATATTGTTATACAAGCCAATAGGTTATGGCCGAGCACCCGAATCCAATGGTTGTTCTTTAGCCACCTCTGGTCCCTACTTAGAATTGATATGATATGTCTTTGGACTTTGTGTTTGGGTTACCTTGTATGCCTAAAATGAAGAATTGGATATGGATTTTGATAGATAAGCTTTCTAAATCGGCTCACTTATTACCAATTCATTATACTACCAAAGTTGAGGATTTGGGAAATATCAATGTGAAATATATTACTTCATTTTTACAGAGATACATATGCAACTGTCACTAATAGGTATCCTTGATTCACTTCTCAATTTGGTAGAGGACATCAGAAGGCACCGGATCTCACATTTGTTTGCATACGAATTACCATCCATCTTCAAATGTTCATGTCTAAAGATCTACATAGATTCTTGATGTTATTCTTTGTGATTTTTTTCTTTAATTTGATCTTTATTTAGGTATGATTTTTTGGATGGTTGAGTACTCTTATAAAAATAGTTACTATTCTTTAATCATGATGATTTCTTTTTTAGCCTTTTATATTCGTCCTTGTAAATCTCAGTTGTGTAGAATGGAGATTCATGAAAGTTACATGGTTGTACCAAGATTGGTTCATGGGAAGATAGTATGGATCCACTTAATTCATTAATGGTTGTTAACATCACAAATATGAGTTAAGTATTATACTGATTTTTTTCATTGACCTTTGTATTTTTTATTGGGTGACGAGGTGTTCTTGAATGATTCACCCTCATTGGGTTATTGACAACTTTGGAGGAAAGGGAACCATTGTCCTCATTTTTTACGTTATGATGTTATTATGTTGGTGGAGAAGGTTTCATATCATTTAGATCTACGACCATATATGAAAATGATTTATAATGTGTTTCATGTATCTCAACTTTGGAAGTATCTATCTATTCTATATCATGTTATGAGTTTGCATTATCTTGAAGTTGAACCTAGTTTAGCTGTAACTAAATCGCCAAACCTAATAGCTGATTCTGAGGCCAATATACTTTTTGGGAGGATGATACCTTTTGTATTTATGCTTTGTAGGAATAGTTATTATTCTCATGAGACGTGGGAGCGGGAGTCACTAATGATAGAGTAGTGGCCTCATTTTTTTGACATGGAATCTTTATAGTATTATTTATAGGATTAGATAGTTTTTCTGGTGGAGAGGTTATAAAATATCATTAGGTTTTTAAGATATTCCTAACCCTCATTTTTATTGATCATTGGTTGGGTTTCGTTGGGAGTAGGATCAAGTTAAAATATAAATGGATTTGAAAATTAAGGTAACTGCACGGTTGGGGAATAGCCAACCCAATCCATGCGTCCTATCAGTGAAAAAGATGAAAGCCAAGGTGGTGTAATTTTTCAAATTTGCTTCAAGGTTAGTACAGAAGAGAAACCTTATAGTAGAAATTGTATGGCCCATTTAGAACAGTAACGCAGCCAGGCCACCGAGTTTAGTCAAACCACGCAGGGCTTCCTAGAAAAACTTGCATATAGGGTTTTAAGAGATTTGAATTTTCAGAAATAATTCCCAAACACACATTTTAGATAGATGAAAGACTAGTAGGAACCGAAATTGTTTTCTTCCATCCATAGAAATCCTAAGGATGATTTCTTACCCCTTAATCCAACCCAGAATCTATTTGAAGCTAGCATTACACCCTTCGATCTCGTTGTTATTTTATTTACCATCCTGATAAAGATCTCCATTGATCTTCCTTCTTCTTTCTAGAGATATATGGTTCCTTGTGATTTTTTTTGGATATACTAACCTATGTTAAGGGTCAGTAAACAATGGTTTTATCCTTTTTCCAAGATTCCTTGATCTTCATTCATTATTGATGAACCCCGACAAGGTTTTATTGATCAAAGATCTATTGATCCCATGGTAGGTTTTTCTATTTCGAGGCCCAGTTTATATTTACCCTAGTTTCTTTGTTTAAATTAAAATTATTTAAATTTAAATTCAATTTTTTGGATTTTTTGTTATAATTATTTTAATTGTTTTTCTGAAAAATCCAAATCTAGTGAATATGGGTTTTTGAGAAAAATGAGATTCATGGAATGGAAATAAATTTTTTTGAGATTTAAATAGATTAATTTAATTTTTTGTTTTTATGGAAATTTAACCAATTTAATTTATGAATTTAATTTTTGAATTGGTTTTGATGGAATGATCTGAAGGCCTCCCATTCACGTGAATTGGGGTTTTTTGATGAAATTGATGGAATTGTTTGAAATTTAGATTTTTTAATTTAATTATGAAATAGATTATGAAATTACAAGAAATGGTTTCAAATCCTAATTTGTGAACATAGATTCCATATGGTTTTGATGAAAACAGTAGGGTTTTAACAAGTTGAAAAGGCATTTTTTAATTTGAATCAGGTTATTGTTTTTAAAGAGCTAAATAGAATATTGAAATTGAGAATGTGATTTAATTTTATTTCATGCATTCTGAAAATAAATTTCTCATCATTTTTTGTACTTGAGAACATGAAATCCTTAGGTAGTTAGTGGGTTATTTTGGGGGGACCATTACGATTTAAAATAATCTAAAACATCATATCAGCACATCTCATTCCTTAGGCAACATGATGAGTCATATTGGCCTTGGGTAAAGTGAAATATGTACATACTTTGTTGTTTCATAGTGATAGATTCCTATATCATAGAACTATCATACGTATTTGGTATATGACTGAGTTTTTCTGTTTATTGTATTTCAAATGAATATATTTTATTATTGTAAACTATTTTAAATTCCTTTAAAATTTATATAATTTTTTTATAAATGTTTTTCTTTAATCCATTTTTTGAAATGCACATTTTTTGTAAAGTAACCTTTTATTAAAGGTAAATTTTATTTTTTTGAAATATATTTCTATCATTTGAAATTTAAATAATGAATTACTAAATTTATTTTGATATTTTAAATTGTAAAATTTAATTTTTTAAATATTATTTGGTAAATTCCATACCTATTTGTTATAAAAATAGTGCATGCACTTTATTTGAGAATAATATTTTGGCATCTTCTGGTGGAATCATTGCTGGGATCCATTTGGATTTTGGATCACACTTTACTTGTGCCTTAGTTATTTTTTATATTATCTCTTTATAGGATCGAGTGAGGGGAAAGGATCACAAGTAGGTGGATCGAAAATTTTAATATTGGATATAGGGAGTTGTGTCCTTAGGGGCATATGTTTTGTTTACCTATTTGAAAACATGGGTTATACTATATTGTGATTTAATTCCTATTTGACTTATGATATATTACTCAAAGTGGAGATTCTTCTAATATGTATTCGAACATATATATTTTAATTCCACAATTATTAGTGGAAAAACTATTCCAACCTTTATTCTTTTATGATGCTATTTGAAAGTCACAAACCCAATCATATTTGGAATGTCTGTATAGCTACATCATAAATGGCATAGTCATTGGGTTACCAGAGTACTAGGGATGGTATGTGACATATCCCTAAAATCATACCACACCCACAACTCATGAGAATATAAAACTAATCATGATATAATAAATTAAAATTTATTATTTCAACCAAAATTAATAAAAATGATAATAAATAATAAACAGTCAACATGAATAAAAAACAAGAAATCATGTACCACAAACCAAATCACCCATAGGACTGAATAAACATGCAAAAATATAAATTTAATACTTACTATACAATAACTTATTTAAATTAAAAAACAACAATGAATTAAATAGTTAATAAAAAATAAAACAAAATATTCAGGATTCATATCATGATTACGAAACTTATATATATTTCAACAGAAATAGAAAACACTATGTTTTATAAGATATAAGAATACCAAAACAAGAAAGTATAAACAGTGTGATACCAATATATTAAAAATAAAAATAAAATAGTAATAATATCCGAATTTGTTGAGATCATGAAATGGAAAATAATTTTTAACATAGAATAAATATGGTGATAAGAAAAACTGAACATAAATTCATACATATAAGATATACTAGTCGATTAAGGAAAAAAATAAATATTAAATCTTCCCATTAATCCTTATTGTATCTATCATAAATAGTAATTGATATAATGTTATTGTGAAAATTTCTATAAGGAATATTGTAAATTTTCTTCGATAGAGAATGAATATATAAATCCTTGAAAACATATTTAATATTTTAAACAAACAATTAAAATATATGAAATGAATTAAAATAAATAATGGTGATGTGCATACCCTATTTTGTTTATAAAAATAAATTCTATAATCTCATTGGATAAAAATTACCAACATATTTAATAATGCTCACACCAATATACCAAATAATGAAAAAGAAATGCATGTTTTTCTTACAAAACACAGCACCTGGGCTTATAAACTAGTTTGTATCGAGTATGTTTTGAGTATGACTCGTTGAAAAATCAATCTGTAGAAGGTTTATCTTGAATAATCATAGAAGAACACTTATATGAAAACATTATTATGGAAAATAAATTGGGGGAATATAAAAGAAAAATTTGAAATATAATAACCAATGATTTTAATTTCATATAAAAAACGAACTACCTTCATTTTTACCATTGATTAATTTTTCTATATACAATTGTGGTAACAAAATAATCTATCCATGTCCATTTTTAATCATTTTCAGTTTATTCATAGATATAATTTAGTTACACATATATATTCTATCCAAGATTAGATTGATATTTTTAATCTTTCAATATCATCTTTAATATGAAAAATTTATTCGTGAATATCTTCTAAATCATCAATTACATTATTATTCAAACTAGAAGAAATTTTTTTAGTTTCTCATTATATTTATTTAAATTTTAATTTTACTCAATATATTTTAAAACATAAGAATAAAATTCCCATTTGTACATTAATAAAACATTATGGTCTTTCTAAAATTTCATGTAGGTATCTCCAATAGTAAAAAAAAAATATTATAACAGTTCAACCATATTCTGAATTAAATTAATAATGGTCTTAAAATATTTATATTTATAATTATAATTAAAATCATCATTAGAACTACTTACTATATCCATAAATTTCTCTCTTTCATATTAGATTCACCAAAACCACTTTGAATAAAATTATTTTGAATATGAACATGATATCTTGTTATATATATCCATAAACAAAGCATTATGAGTTCCCTTTTAACTTCTGTCTTGATAATATGACTTTGGTCATTGTAAACCACTCAAAGAACCCATATTTTTTTTCTCTATTTCCTCTTAATATCCACTTTACTTATTCAATTCACTAAACTAAGCCAATCAGGTTTGATATTCCTATTATTCTGAAACTCATAAATATTATGATATGAATATACATTTTATCTACATTTAATTTTATACTTATGGAACAAATTCCTTATATTTTAAACTTATTATTATTAACTTCACGGTGAAAACATTTAACATCATTTTATTCCCTCCATTTTCTATAAAATGGTGAACCTGAATCATCATTAGATGATCTAGATGATGTTATAATATTTTTATGAGAAAATACTTTCTTTTTATCATAAACATTATTCTCAATGGTTTTTTATCTCAATATCATATTGAAAATGTAAACCAATAAGAAAATATAATTTATATTCCTTGAAGCTCATTACTTAATTAATTGAATCATTATTTATAAGATATATATTTTGGAGTGATATGATAATTCATTCAACCAAAGTAGTATTTTTACTATTTATCCAAAAGAAATCATTTCAATCACAATTCTAGTGTATCTGTTGAATATTTGGATGAAAAATTCATTTTCAGACATCTTGAAATCATTATTTCCACCACTTAGTATTCCTGGATTATTTCTCATCAATGTAGAAGAACTATAATTTTTATCTATTATGGTTTTTTATAAATCATAATCCATCATACATACAAATATTTGATAAAACTTGTTTGGGTTTGTAGCACAAAAAAGAGTAATAGCGACTTTGTAGTGAATAAAAAACCTCACTACATAAATACCATTAAGGGATTAGGGTTCGATATTAATGAAATTATATATTTCTTTCATAGTTTTTTAATGATAAATACATATCTTCTTGAGTAAAACATATATCCTTTCATTCTAGTAATCAATGTCTCTTCCCTAGAGAAAGGGCGGTCTCTATGAAATTCATCCATCATTAGAACTTTATGATTCCATATTGAGATTAAACTCCAATTCGATTATGTCTAGGATGTTTTATTAACAAAATATAACATCAATCCTTACAATTATTTATTTGGATACCAATTTTTATGGTATTATTAAAAAGTAATAAATCACAACAATCCTTATTTGGAAAAACTTTTATATGATTTCATTTACCCATTACAGTGATAGCCGACAATTATGGGCGAACTAAAAATCATAAATAAATTTGAGTCACATAAATTTCAATGTGAAAATTTTTAAATAATAAAAACATCTATTTTATATATACATAAAAATTGTATTGAATTTAAAGAGTACAATGAGATTAATTAATCGAGATGGAATAAGTATTTTTAAAGTATTTAGGATATAAAATATCCTATATCTACTCTTCATACTCTCAACATTGAGAGTAAATAACCCACTATAAATACAAAATATTGATGGATAGTGAAATTTATTTATGACATGCCTTTTTAACTATAAAGGAACTACCCAAAGAACATCGTCATTCACACCCATTTGTGAAAAAATAGAACCTTCCTTTTGATGTCATGGAGGAACAAGCATTTTCTTAATCCATGTCCAAAGCACAATTGAAACCTCATCCTTTTATTAAATCCCGATCCAACTATTATAAATTCATTTTTATTAAGAAATAAAAACAAACACAAATTTCTTTTAAGGGAGTTATTAAAAGAGATATTTCCTAAATACAGATTTTTATATGATATATTTATGGAAAATATAATGGTTTTAATGAAATTGATGAGTTTCTTGTATTGGTTATATTAAATAATCTGTGATGGAAAGCAATATAATCAACACATTTAATACAACATTTAATGTAATTGTTTCATATTTATATAAAACATAATTAGTGTAAATTTATTCAAATGTTTATGAATCCTCCCAGGAATTTTTTATTTTGTTTTATTTTAAGAAAAATTATAGGACAATCAATTACTCTCGTTGAGTGCATATTTATCTTCTGTCATGTTGTGGAAGAGTTTGGTGAATTCCATCGTACATTGTTAAACCTCCCTAGAATATTTTCTATATTTATTATTATTCCTTTAAATACTGAGATACAAGAACATCATGGGAGATATGATAATATTTCATTTTAACCTTGCGATTCAAATGACAAGGGGATACCTATAAGGGTAAGATTCGTTTGTTTTCCCATTTATTTACATTTGTCAAGTTCAATATATGAAGAAAAAAATGATGATGTGTCTCTTCCGTCTAAGTTACAAAAATTTACAACATTTAATTATGTCATTATATTATAGAGTTTCATGTTTTATTTCATGAAGATCCTAAGAAAATTGTTTCATAAATATTTCAATTTATCTGATAAATGTTATTAAATTCTATAAAAATGATTTAGTTATATATTAAGAATTACATGATTATGTTTTATTAATGGTTCAATTAAATTTATTATAATTCTCAAAAAATTCATCATTTTGAGTTTTTGGAAATATTATTCTTAAAATGGATTACCCTTACATATCTATGCTATGTAATATTAACCAATATGTTACCATTACGTGGACAACATAGTTAAATTTAACCAATTTGTTAACCTTACACAAATCAATTGTCTAAGGGTAAGAATGCATTACCATTAAATAATTGGTTTCATGTAATTTTTAACATTAACTACATAGGTATATATATGTGTTACTATAGCTTTCCCATACATGGAATCTAGTTGCCTCATGGAATCCAATTTATTCCCTATATTGTGTAACTTACGTAATGGTAATTATGGGTTTAGAAAGGCCACATAATTGTTATTTCCATATGGTAGATGGATGTGTGAAAGTCTTATACATAAGCAGAGATGTTAGAAGACCATGTAAAAGAGATCAATACATGCCCAAATATAAAGTGTTCACATTATGGTTGTATTCTTTATTCGGTTAAAAAACAAGATAAAATCAATCTATATTCTAGTAAGAGTAACTGACCCTTATATGTGGACTCTAAAATCAAATTAACCTTATGAACTGTGTTTCTGTAAGTTGGGAGTGAGCATACATTTACATAGAACTAGGTCCTTATGTAATGAAAAATGAAAAATATATAAAGAATTATTTTATAATTATTAGAACATTATAATGGATTATAATATGAATATAAATAATTATAAATTTTTGTTTTTAAATATTTTAATTTATAAAAGGTTTAAAAATTAATTAATTATCAATTTTTATAATGAATTAAATAACATTTTATGAACCATTTTATTTCCAAATGTTATATTTTAATATTGGAAATACCATTTAACCAAATTAATATTTCATAATATATGATCCATAAATAAAAATATTTATTTATAAATGAAAAGTAATAAATTAGAATGGGGTATAAAATCTAAAATAAGGGAAAAATATTAAATTTTTATATTAAAATTATGAATTTCCCATAATTAATTGTATTGAATTATTCAAAATAAAAAGTGACCTAATTTATTTTGTTTAATCCACATAAAATGTGTTTTCATTATTTATATTTTCAAGGTTTAAATGCTGATTAAGTATATAATATTACATTATATAGAATGTTTATATAATAGAAGTTGAATTATATATGGTTTAAAATTCATATAATATATTATTTTTAAATTTTAAATTAAATATAACTATAAATATGAATGAGTTCATATTAGAATGAATATAATGTTTTTTGTCAAATATTAGGGTACTTAAAAATATTAAATCTGAAAATTGTTAAATGGTTTATAATTACATTCAATTTATGGATTGGATATAAGTATTAATCTCATTTTTAAATATTTTATTTTTTAGTTATCTAGAAGGATATTATAGGATATATTCATGTGTAGTAATTTTTTTTATAAAATTAAAATATTTTATATGATTTAAACTACTTATACACAAAATTATGTTATAGAAGCAAAGAATACCTCCATAATGAAATTAGTATTTCATCTACCATGGCCTCATTTTATAAATCATTTTAGGATATTGAATTCAGTTGTTAAATATATTATTATTATATTTGGATATGTACATATGATGAATTATACAATATCATGGGAAATGTATCCCCATTTAGGGGATCTTGGAGCTCGTGTTCCTTCTGACATAGAGAAACATGCCTTGTCTAGGTTATAGAATGGGGTTCTCTATCTTTTAATTCATCTTGATTCATATGATTATTTTCAATATTATATAATTATAAAAAATTACAGGTTGGTTTCAAATACATCATGCATATTATGCATCTAGATATGTATGAATATGTTCAATTTATATTTATTGGCTATCCCAAACATGTGGGTTGTGTAAAGAGTTACAAATAAATTTGGTTCAACCAAATTTATTTAGTGGAGGGAATATGATTCTAGACTAAATTAATAAAATCATGATGATCTAAAGTCAATTTCACGAGATAAAATAGCGAGATAATGTCCACTTTAAACATTGTGTGTGATATTCCTTCCAATGAAACACTTTTCAAGTTAACGATTATCCGAATAGGTAATTCTTTAGCCAATGATGAGCTCCCTAGGTTAATCTTATGCAAGGAATGAAAGTAATAACTCTCCCTTTAATGTCATATCTTCTAATTTACCACTAAATCCATGGTGTAATAGATTGATCTTTGTTATAATGTTTCTTGCATTTGATTTGGGTAAAACATAGAGAGTAATCCTCAATGATTAATATACTAGTTAAATAGTGTTTTTTTGTCCATAATAGAGATTGTAAAAGGGTTTTCTGATATGTTTCCCAAGAATAATATACGATATGAGTGGGATAATTCCATACCCAACTAATTAATTTGGGAGATGAGTGATAATGAATTTTTATTTCCAAGTGAAATATAGATCTTGACTCAGTAATGGTTATGATGAATTTCTATAGGATTCATTATTCTAGTGGGAGAACAATTAATATAAATGATAATTATATGTTTTTAATACATTGTACTCAAATGATAAATTTTTTTTGTAAATAATATTATCATCATCTTGAAGATAAAATTTTCAATTATTCCTTTATTAGAAGAATATTAATATAAGAATCTCTTTATATTGGTAACATATGAAATGTTCATAATCAAGATTGGATATTTATAAAATGTTGTTAAAGATTTTTTTAAAATTCTAGAATACAATGAATTCAATATTATTGATGTTTCCAAGATTTTCATGAAGGATTTCGTGAAACACCATAGAATTTCCATATCATGATATATGTTATAAAATATAATTAGTCATTTTTTTATTAGTATGTGATGCTGATTGTATATTTAAAAATGTTTAGTTAATATAACTGATTTAAATATAAATGGACGAATTGACTATGATATTAAATTATATTCATGAGATGTAGATAATAATTATTACATCAAGGATTTAGATATATATTATTTTATCCATGTAAAATGAATTTATTTAAATGATGTTTATCTTAGTATAATTAATATTTTGTGATTATATACATTGTTTGATTACAATGAGATGTTCTTAATAATTGTGATGTGACTAACAGCATACACATGGGTTATTATTCTAAAATTTATAAAACATGTTTTGATAATAAAATTTGGATATAGGTGTTTTTACAAGATAAAATCTTTATCAAAATGTTTATTAATATATTAAGAAATATGGTCTCACCACCCATCTAGGGTATATTTTAATACATTTTTCATTTAAAATAAAACTATTATGAAAATATTGAACACCATATATGATATAAAAATATTAGATTATTTCATAAATATTCCAACTAAAAGAAGTAAATTTTATTTCTTAACATATAAGGTATTAATTAGTATATTCTAAAAATAATATAGTGCTTAAGAATCTAGTTGGAGTGTGATAAGTTCAAAATCAATAGATAAAGGATTACACTAATCTTAAGATTCAAGTAGTTCTCACATACTATCCTACAAATTTTAGGATATTTTATGATAATGAAAAATTTAAAATGTTTCATTTAGATAAAAATAAAGAAAGAGTATATCCATTTCTATAAAATGATCATACTAGTATAAAACCAGAATATATTTTCACTTAATATATTTAAAGACTTTATGAAATCTAATAATAAAGAGAAATTTAAAGAGTGACTTTTAATTATCTTAAAAAAAGGAACGACTCTATTTGATGAAGGATTATAATTTTCAAAATGAAAATCAAATTAACGTTGATATCATAATAGAGTTTAGGTTTTGATGGAAAATATAAATGTAAAGAGTAACATTATTTTCTAGAATAAGAGTTATCACTTAATCCAAAAAGATCATAAGATGTAGTAGTAATTTGAAATTTCAGATATTCATTTAGTTACCTTATTGAAGTGATTTATCCTTTATACTACAAGATTTTAAGAGGAAGAGTAAATAATAATGAAATTATATTCATTATTTTGATGGAAATTTTGGGGCAATAGGGTCCCAAAGAAGATTATAATGAACATAGAAAGAGTTATTAGTAGTCAATAAATGATTACCTCATTACATTTGTTGTTGTGAAATAAATAAGTATGAATATGTTAATAAAGATAAAAAGTTAGTAATATGATTCATAAATCTCACCACAATTACAAATGTAATTGATTATAGATACTTATCACTAAATAGTGACTTTTACTATTTTATTATACAATAACATTACATTGTGACATGTATCACATGTGATGTACTCTGTTTACAAAATAGAATGAGTGTGGAATAAATAACATTGATCAAGTAGTTTATCAGATATGATATGATAAAGTGGTTGTCATGTTTATTTTCATAAATATTCATAAAGAGTCAATGAATATTAAAATTCATCTTAATTAATGATACCACCATTTTATTATTCCTTACATTGGATACATAAGTTCATATATAGATATAAATTTCAATAATTTCAATGATAATGTAACTCTCATTGTATGACTTAGTGTTTACCCAAAACTAACATTCATCGTGGAGTATTATAGGTCATGATGAAATTATAATCCGAATGTGAGTATAAGTAATTTATTGAGTTAAAAAACATACTCATGATCCATAAAAATTTTGGATTCCTCGTGCGCACTGGATAAAGCAATAGGTTTACCACAGGGAGGATGATACAAATGTATTTAGTATTATAGTATTTATAGCTCATATTTGAGTCCACAATACTTGAAGTTTGTGATATACCTAGAATGACAATCATCATAAATTGATACCCAACTCAAACAAGTATACATATTTTCATAGATAATAAGGGGGTGGTAGGTTGTGATGTGGACCATTTCATCAGTTGGATCTTAACCACGAAGTGATTTTCCTCAAATATGATGAGTATGACATCAGTGACCTTGATTAATAGATATTGAGGAAAAGTAAGACCAAACCAAGATATTTCATTTCTATATAACTAAACGCATAGTTATGTGTTTATCAGTTAAGATGAATGTAATTTGATATATTAAATGACCAAATTAGTCCAAAACAAATTGTTATTTTAGAATTTTACATTGTTTCATATTATCTATCACAATGATCCTCATGTATGGTTTATTCATCACCAAAACATGATTTGATAATTGTTATTAGTCTCTATTAATATCGTCTAATTATAGAAAATTACATGTTAACCAACTATAAACATTATAGAAAAATAAAATTAAAATATCTATTGAAAATATAATAAATTAGTCAATGGAAATATGATGAAATTAGTTTATTGAATTGGAAAATATTTCATTGTCTATTGAATGAAATATTGAACAATGTAGGCTTATGGAAACAATAGAATGTAGCATGAACCATATATCTTTTAAACTACCTGATCATCTATCAAACCAAAAATAATGTGACTAACTTATTTCTTCAAATCCAGGCTTTAGCCTATCTAAATAGGAAAACTCGAATAATATGTTTCCTTCAAATAAACTCTCAGATAATTTTCTAATCATTATCAATGAATAAATCTCGTGGATTTTGTAAATATTATATAGCTTATAAAACTCAATAACTAATATTATTAATATAAAAAATAAATATCCTTATAAAAACCAGAATTTAATATCCATAATATTTATCTTTTCATCACATGGGGAACCCCCAATAATCATGTGAAAAAAGAGTCATAAATTAGAGAAATATTTTATTTTGAAAATACATATCTAGATAAATAGTTATAAGTAATATTCCATGAGGAGTAAAGGTCTATATTTTAAAACTCATAAAAAACTCATTTCTAAACATCATAAAAATTATTCTAAACAAAAATTCACATATGAGTAATCTCTATTATATGTATAATAAATTTCATTTATTTTTTATAAATAATTTTCCAAATTCCACAAAATTTGAAAAAAAATTATGTTTGGTCATTGAAATTTAAAAACTATATAATCCAAATATCACAGCTATCACATTCCACAACATTCATTTAAAACTTCCACAATATTTACATAACTTGATTTTAAGCTCTCAAAATATTTATTTGTGATTTACTTATAACATAAAATAAAAAAATAGTTTTTAGAAATTATTAAGATTAAATTATTCAAATATATAAGTGCCAATACATAATCAAAATACTAAACAAAAGAGTAAAAAATCTAGGTATAAGAATCCAATAGATTTACAAAAAAATAAAAAACTAATTTTTGGATAAAAATATATATTCTTGTGCCTATTTGGCTATGGTGAATAAGTGAATGGTGGTGTTAATGCCAACTGCTACCTTTGGAGGTGTAAGGTATGATTCATGTGAGCCCGTTCTTTGGTGAATTTCTCCCTAAAACTGATCAACTCTTCTTTTTGAATCATCCGACAATGACTGAGTAGGTTGACAGGAACGACCCACCTAACTGATAGATTTTGGGGCCGAACCATCACTGATTAAGTCATTACCCCACTGGATGCTCTACCATCTCGGCTGGCAACGACTCTTTCCCGGTTGGTGCTTCTTCGGATGAACTCTTCATTGGGAGGCGGTTATTGGGTGTGGAGGGTTTGGAGAGGCCACTCGTGGGGATTCTATTTTTCACATATATATATATATATAATTACATATATATATTCTAGAATTTTATAATAATGAAATAAAATATTAATATATATAATAAAAAATACAAAATAATTTATTCTTCTAGAAATGTATTAATAAATATCAAACTCCATACCTTCAATAATATATAAATAGAATTAAAAATAATATTGAAATAATAACCAAAGTGAGAGGTATTAGTAATTATAAAAACATCGATATATTGGGTTGGCTCCCATCAACGTCCATAAGTACATTACTCAATATTCGAAAATACCTAGTGTTTGGGGTAATTCTCATGGGGTTCGATAGTTGTGGGCAGAACCATCATGATATAATTAAAAGGTTAAAAATTATTAAAAAACATATGACCTACTTCTAACAGTTCATTTGGATGAATATTACACCTAATGAAGACCAATAGAATTTTTAGTAATCCAGGGTGTAATAGAATTGTGAAAAAAAATGAAATCAAAAATCTAGGATTGGATTCATGTAAAAACTCTAAATCATCAAAAAATCTATATTTCTAATAGGATCATGTTTAATTCAATTTTGAAAAAAATGAACAATAGTGTAAATAGTACCGTGTTTGATTGATGTTGGTTGTTGGATTCAAAATCTATTAATGTGTCTTGGATTAAAGACAAAAAACTGGGTGTCCTCTAGATTAAACACACATGATCCAAAATTACCGGATTATTGGTCTAAATTTAATGAGTTCAAGGGTAGAAAAATTAATATCTATATAATTTCTGTTTATTTTTTAATGAATGCTGACTTGATTAAGAATGTGGGATAGGTGTGATATTATTATTCCTTTAGAATCTCTCTCTAAGAACATGATAGGTGAAGATATGAGATATTATATCACTAAATTATTTAATATGGTTTATATATTTATTTGGATAAAATTAAATTTTATATATAGGTTACGCCTTCCAAAATTTCAGTTCGCCCAAGAAATTTAAAAGTTCCTTTGAGAAATTTTTATCACACATGTCATTTTATAACTTTTTTATAAATGTTGAAAATATTATATCCCTCACTTAAAACACTTGGAAATGTTATGTACTAAAATAAGAACCATTATATCATCCCATAAGATACCTATATATTTTAACAACACTTGAACATTTTTTAAATTTTGAAAATTATATTTTCTCATATTCACTTTTATAATCAATCATATTTTGAATACCATGAGAAATAAATTCAATAATCATAATTATAAACATTATTAAAATATTTAAATTTTTATTAACTACATTTGGTCACAGATTTATGTTCATTGACCATCACACATGGGGACTATATTTTTCGAAACATGCATTAATTAGAATATGTTTAACTTTGGGATACACTTATTGTGTGACCCACTATGTCCTTATCTCTAATTTAGTGTTTCCAACTCAAAATCCAAACGTATAGTCTAGAAACCAATCATGTTCCCTATAGAGATACGGGATTTAATATCCATGAGTATCTTCTATGATCATGTTCAATGTAATATAATCTATTTTTCTAGATATATCTCATAAATATGGATGAAAACCTGTGTCATCTCTTTTTATTAATTATATATTTCACAACCTTTCAGAATAGAAATAGATTATTGTACCATGGTCATGTATTTGTGAGGTACAACCATCCTAGTCATGGTAGGATTACTATATATCTCTTCCTATATTGGAATAAAAAAATTATATCTTGGTCATTCATGAAATTTTATACCACCAATGATGCACCAAACAAATGTTACCTTGAAAAATTTCATTATCGTGTTTTTTCCCTTGCATAGAAGTACACTATCAAATGGTACAGATTGACATTCATTTCAATTCAAACGAATGATACAAAAGTTCATATGTAATAACATCCAATGACCACCAAAATGTGTGAGTTTCCAATTGGATATCCCATCCTCATAATCTCATATATATCTAGATAACCATGTTTGAACATCAATAGAATAAGTCCTCATGCTTATAACCATTTTATACAACAAATTATCTATGGACATAGTGTCTCTATATTTTCATTATAGCTATGATATGCTATAACCTTTTTGTACAATAAATAATCTATGTAAATTTTCATGTAAACAGTGGATACATATGAATCAACGCTATTATGGTAAGAGAAAACACTTGTATATGTCAAACTGCATACATTTATTGGTAATCAAAGTACACAATGCAGTTGGATCAAGGGAACGAAGTCACAGTGCTCCCACTTTCACTAGATCAAACTTCTATCAATTATCAACTCATTATCCATCACAAGAGTATCATGTTTCTATTGAGATATTAATCTAGGTAGAAGGTCAACCACATTATCCTCTATTAATTTCACCTTCACCGCGATAAGTAAAATCCCTCAATGTAAAAAACTTATTAATTATATAAATTATCACCTAGTGTGACTGTGGATCCTTGGAATGCACATTTACTATATTTTTATTAGAGTATACTCTAATAGGATATGCAGTATTAGGTGCAACACCAATCATAAAAAACAAATCTATTTATTCAAACTCTTTCATTTGATACATCAAACGAATTAATATACTTTGATTCTTATATTGAACTAGAAAGCACACAATACATTGATCTCTTCTAGTTCACTGCACCACCAATCATAAACAATCATATCATGACTATAATTATAGGTAATCATGATCTGTTTGGAATCAATCATTATCGTATCTTCTCGTTTCATCCTCCTCATCTCTACTATACAAAAAAGAACATATCCATTGTACATAACAAGTAGTAGAGGATTGTTTTTAGCTCCCCATTAAATCTTTCATAGATTTGGTAGATATTTACCAACAAGCATAACGAAATAGAAATAACAAAATCAGTACATAGCATGTCTTACAAGATATATCAAAATATAAAGGAATATAGGATTATACTAATTCTTTTAATCTTCCCCTATTTTAGAGGACACATCTTTTTTGAGAAATTAATTCCATCTGACACTGGCAATTATCATCTCTTGAATGGTTCTATATTTATGTTCTGATTTATTTTTCAATATATTTACATTGACTTAGCCAAGGAATCCAATGATATGTATCTCAAAATATATTGCTCCAAAGAATATAGTATTCTTCACCTATTTATTTCAGGGAAAAACATTATTTTAACCAGTCCATAAATAAATGAAATATTAGTACATAATTTCCCATAATTAATATTTCATCAACATATAATACGATAAAAAATGGCATTCCCATTACCCTTCTTATAAATAGATGGATCATTTTCCAATTTAAGGAAATTCGGTTCTTTTATGTCCTAATCAAATAAAATATTTCATGATCATGTTGTATGCTTCTACCCATAAATGGATCTATTTATCTTTCACATTATATTTGAATTTGTTGACTTAACCAACCCTTTGTGTTGAGTCATATAGACATCTTCAACCAACTTCCCATTTGAAAAAGTACATTTTACAACCATTTTACAAATCTAATAATCATAGAAATATATTAATGAATTAAATACTCTGGCTTATTTATATATTTAAACTGGAGAAAATGTTTTATCATAGTTGATTCCTAAATGTTTCTTGATTCCATTTACTACTAGTCAGACCTTATAGGTGCATAAATAACTATGCATATCCAACTTTTTTTTGAATTCACATTTACATCCAATAGGATTTACATCCTCTATTAGATCTACCAAAATTCAAACTAGATTTTGGTACATGGAATACATTTTAGAATGGATTCATTCAATTTAGCAGCATCCCTTGCATATGCTTTTTATTTATGGTGAAGAGTTTCATCATTCTCTCCGAGTTATTTTGTCACCTGACTCGGTGATAAAAACCCATTTTCTCTATCGACATATAACCACTCTAGTAGTCCTATTGATTAATTTGGACTCAATAAAATATTTCCCACTAATTATATCTTTTTTCTATTGTTCTCATACTGACTCTTATTCATTTGAAGAATCAACTTCTTGAATTTCAATATTTCCCCACTATTTACACTGAAAATTTGTTCTCTTTCTAGATATATGAATTATGTTTCCATAATAAATTACCTAAATGGGGGGTTTTATAGATCATATCCTTTGGTTTCTTTAATATTACCTATACAATTCCACTATATGCTCTGGGATTCCATTGTTTCTCTATGTATTGTATTGAAAAAAATTCATTCATCCAATAAATGTAAGTGTGAATGGTTAGGTTTCATTAAACACCAAAACTCATAGTGAATCCCTTATGTTACATTATATGGAACTCAGTTAAGATTATATTAATTGGTATACAAGATGTATCCCCAAAAGGAAAATGGAAGATTTTTCAGAATCATCATTGATCTGACCATGTCAACCAAGGTCTGACTCATCCTTTAATTTAAACTACTCCACTATGGTCTATAAGGAGAATTGAGTTAGGACATAATCATAGAATACATCAAGAGATCAAATAATGCTCGTTTGAGATACTCTACACATCAATTTCTATGAAGTGTATTAATAATCATACCTTGTTGGCATTGTACAAGAAGCTGAGTTTCCTTAAGCATTTAAATAGAATCTTACTTATACCTTATTAAGTTGATATATCCATACCTATCATATTCATATGAAGATGTATTGAATTATGAAAGACCACCTCATGCCTCTATTATAAATAGACCATAAACATCAATATGAATTAATTATACTAATTCACGGGTTCTCTCTCCCTTCCCCCTAAATGGTTCTATGGTAATTTGAGATAGTAAATAAGTGTGACAGGCATGTAGTGGTTCAGCTCAACTGAGTTGAAATAACATACTTTCTATAATTTCCATAATTTCTTCCCATCTTCATGGCCAAGAATATAGTACCCTATGAATGTAGGATACAAGTCATTCAAGATGTATTTTTCATCGATATCTAATAGTATATTTCCTAGTATAATTATATATAGTCCAATGTTAATATGCGGCATACCATAACTTATGTCATCCTTATACCTAATAAAAAATTTATTTCCAAACAAGATATAAAATTCCATAGTGTATAAAATTTACACTGAGATTTTGTTTTTGGTAACAAAAGTAACATAAGAATAATTATTCAATAAAAGAACCAAACCACTATAAAAGTTTGATGATAATATCCTAATGTAATGGCTTCTACACTCACATTATTTGAAGCTCTACTATATTATTAATATTTATAAATATTATTTAATCTACTTGGTTACTGTATTTGAATACAAATGTGTGATCCACATATAGTTAAAAATACCCAACATGTAGAAATAAACAGATTGCATTGAATAAAAAAATACATAAAGTATAAGAATCACCTTTATTCCTCATCCTAGAACATCAATTCCTCTCTTAGTGGCCTTTCATTCCACATAAAAATTAGGAAACCTCATTCTCATTTCTCTCCCAAAATATCTTTGTCATTATGGAAGAACATTAAACCAGTAACTCTAGAAACAACTACGAATTCAACCCATTTCCCTTGCCTATCCACCCATTTTTCTCCATAATGACTGAGGAATTGGTATTCTGAATATCCTTATCATCTTGGTGAACTAAATCCAAAATATGTGGGATTTTATTAATAATGTAATTCATGTTTTAATAAATAATGAATGATCAGAAGCTCTGCATTAAATAGCTATGTTTGAGATCACTTACTAGATCTTGGTAGAACATGAACCCAAGGAACACGAGTCTCCCAAGTTTCCCAATAATATTGAGTATATACGGTCCTAGAAGATTTCATTCTTCTAGCCTTAACCTATTTTCATTCATTTTATGATGGTCACTAGTCAAATAATTTATTAGATCTATTTATCTTGAATAAAATTTTACCACAGTCTCGAGAATAGTATTTTTTCATAAATTAAATCCAAATATATTTTTAAATATATCACCAAAAACTCCAAGTGTTTTACCCTCTATGATTCAATCTCATTAGCATTAGGTGGGATTTCTTAAAGACCCAGAGTACTGTCTAGAAATGGGTCAAGGCACCCAAGAGAAAGAATGTAATGTTGAAATAACAATATCTACATATGAAAACTCACTATGTAATATAATCCCTTTGTAATAATATATAATCAATCAGGTTTCATGACTATGTCATCAAGTTTTATACTTGATATGTCATTCTTTGACTACATGAAATAAACTCACTGTTACACCATGGCCCTGGAATTTCGTGTGACGATTCCATTTCAATGAAAGGGTCGACATGTCAACTACTAACAATTATCAACCCATTATCTCTCACAAGAGTATCATGCTTCTATTGAGATATTAATATATGTATGGGGTCTACCGCATTATCCTCTATTTGTCCTCTATTAACTGCACCTTCACCTCTCTATGTAAAATCCCTCTAGGGGAAACACATTAATAAAATATATTATCCTCTAGTGTGACCTGGGATCCTTAGAATGCACCATTTTTTTATTTTTATAGTATATTCCAATTGTATATATAGTAATAGGTGAAACACCAATATTAAAAACAAATATATTTATCCAAACTATTTCCTTTACTACATCAAAACCCCCAATATACTGGAATTCTTATATGGAATTGGCAACACCACATTACATTGAGTTCCTCTAATTCACTCCACCACCAATTAAAATAATAAATATCATAACTTTAATTTTAGGTAATCCTGATCTATTTGGAATCTATCATTATAGTATCCTCACATGGCTTCATCCTCATATCTTCTGTATAGAAAGAACATATCCTTAATACATTACACGTAGTTTAAGATGGTTTTATTTCTCCCCATTTTAGTTCTCCTAAATTTGAAAGATATTTACCATCATTCATAATGAAATAGAAATAAAAAACCCAACACATTGCATGAAAAACAAGACAGATCCCAATATTAAGGCATCTGGGATTCTAATTATTCATCCAATCTCCTCCGGTTTTTGTGGGCGCATCATATTTGAGAGATTAATTTCATGTGACTAAGTAAACAAAAATCACTTGGATGGTTCTATATTTATATTTTTATTAATTTTTCAATATATATACTTCGACATAGCCCATGAAGAATATGAGATCTGTCTCAAAATATCCTTCTCCATATAATATAGTCTTCTTCCATATTAAATTCATGGGAAAACTTTAATTTAACCATTCCTTAACTAATTGTAATATTAGTACTAAATTTCACATAATTAATATTTCATCAATATATAATATCTTAAAAAAGTAATTCTCATTATCATTCTTTTAAACTGATGGCTCATTTTCCAATTTAATGAAATTTGATTCTTTTATGGCCTAATAAAATAAAATATTCGATGATCATGAAGTATGATCCAACCCATAAATGGATATATGTATCTTTTTCACATTAATTGAATTTGTTGGCTTAAAAAACCCTCTGTGTTGAGTCATATAGAAATCTTAAACCAACTTCCCATTTAAAAAAGTACATTTGACATCCATTTTCAAAATCTAGAAATCATGGAAGGATATAATAGAAATAAATAATCTGAATTATTTTAATATTTTAACTAGATAAAATGTTTCATCATTGTCAATTATTTAATGTTTCTTTAAACCCTTTACTACTAGTCAGGCCTTATAGGCACATAATTAACTATCCATGTCCAGCTTGTTGTTGAATTCACATTTACATCAAATAGGTTTTACATCTTCTAGTGGATCTATCAAAATTCAAAATAGATTTTGGTACATGGAATACATTTTAGAATTCATGGATTTATTCAATTTTGTAGCATCACTTTCATATTCTTTTACCTCGTGGGGATGAGTTTCATCATACTCTAGGAGCAATTTTGTCACCTGACTCATTGATTAGAAAACAATTTCTCTATGGCTCTATAAATAAGTGTGACATACATCCAATGTTTTAACTCAACTAAGTTGAAATATCCTACTTTCTATAATTTCCATAAATGGTTCCCATCTTCATGACCATGAATATAGTTCCATATGAATGTGGGATATGAGTCATTCTAGATGATATTTTTATTGATATCTAATAGCATATTTTCTACTCTAATTATATATAGTCTACTGTTAATATGTGGCATACCATAACATATGTTATCCTTATAATTAGGATGAAATTTATTTCCAAACATGAAATAATATCCATTATGTATAAAATTGACACTGAGATTATGTTTATTGTAACTAAAGTAACGTCAGAATAATTATTCAATACAAGAACCAAAGAACTATGAAAAGTATGATGATAGTATCCTAATTTAATGAATTCTAGACTCACACCATTTGAATCTCAAGTATTTCATTCATATTTCATAATAATCATTAATCTACTTGGTTAATGTATTTTAATACAAATGTGCGAGCAAAAAATAGTAACCAATACCCAACATGTATAAATAGACAGATTGAATTCAACAACATAAATACATGAAGTATAATTATCACATTTCTTCATCTTCCCAGCCTAAAAATTCATCTTCTAGTGTCCTTTCATTCCACATAAAAATTTTAAAACCACCTTATCAATTCTCTCCCATGATATCTTTTTCTTTTGGAAGATTGGAAAACTAGTGTCTATAAAATGGGCTTCAACTTCTACACCTTACCCTTTCTTATCCGCCCCTTTTTCTCCATAATGAATGAGGAATTGGTATCATTAATATCCTTATCAACTTGGTGAACAAAATCCAAAATATTTGGGAGATTTGTTATAATGTTATTCATATTTTAATTAAAAATGAATGATGATAATATCTATGGAAAGGAGGGATGTAAGAGATCACTTTCTAGTTCTTATTTGAACATGAACCCAAGGGACACGATTCTCCCAATGTACCCAATCATCAAGAGTATACGCAGTCCAATGTGACTTAATTATTCTAGCCTTAACCTATCCTCATTCAACATATAAAGGTCACTAAAAAATGATGAAAACATAAAATACTAAACATCTAATACATATTCTATATTCTTCTTGTTTTTTTATTATCTATAGTGATTTCACCCAAAGGGGGATCCAAATGAAATGGGTATCCTAGTAAATAATGCTTCTTCTCTTGGTGTACTACAATGAGACATCTCTTATTAAACTGATAAAAGTTTTTTTCTACATAGTTTATTCACATTATCCATTATTTTATTACTGTGAAATTTAATTAGAAGTTTCCATTTGATGAAAAACAAATAAACATAGTGGATTATACTATTATATTTATTACTAGTAGAAATTTCAACATAAATAATTTTAAATTTCTACCACAATTATATAAAATAAAAATACCCCTCAACATCAAAATTCCAAATACCCATTCATTTTAGTAATATAGTATCAATGATCCTTGAAACCCCTCCAAATATTCCACAAGATTCTGCTAAAAAACTACATGGAGAGTCTATGGTAGGAAAAAATCCGACCAACCATATTAAATCACATCTCCATAAGTTTTTGATTGTAGTATAATCTCCAAAAAAGAATTACATGGAATTGATAAATTATTTTCCAATTAAATTTCATAATGCTATATTTGGAAACTTATTTTCAACCAAAATTATTTAATTCGACCCCCACACTTATAAGAATTCCTTGATAATAAAAGGCCCCAATAACATAGGATGACTGGAACCCCAAACAATAATTTTTATCATATTTTATTGGTGTAATCCATTTAATTGCTTAATATTCTTAATTAGGGACATGTTATGTTAATATCGATGAATTGAATCCTTTTTTATTTAATGTTATTGTATTTTTTTATCATACTTTAAACTACAACATGCATTTAAATTGAAAACAACATTATAGTTATTAATTTTTATCGTTGAATTCTTTTTTATTATTATATGATGTGATCACACATATTACACACTCATTCACTAAACAATAAACCATAAACATGATAAAATAAATAAAAAATGATGTAATCCTTATCCAATGACTATTGGTTTATCCATTGAGAGAATAACTAAGTAAAAGAGACCCTTGATGAATTCCATTTTTCAGTAATTAACTATAATTGTAACACCCACAACTCCCATGAATCTCAATCCTTTAGTCTACGATGTATCTCAACTAGAATAACTTTTCCATGATCACCTCTAACCTTTACAATGTATACAAACATGCATGTGAGGTGAACACTGGTTGTGAAATTAAATTGTTTTCGCTTATGTGTGGACACATAATTCTTTCTATAATTAAATTATGGAGTGACTATATGATATTCATAAAAATAAAATAATTATTACATTTTAAAATACATAAAAATAATAATGTAATTAAATAAATTATAATTAAAACATCCACACGATTGTCTCATCTCAAGATTAGTGAACATGTAATTATATTGCACAAGATAAAATAAATATTCTAAAATTCAAATTGATGGTATTTTTAATGATTTATCAAAAATTAAAATAACTTTAATTAATTAGGGATATGTCTCAAAATAACCAAAATAATTTTATTAAATCCTAGACAATTAAATTTAATTTTTGAATTCCTTTATAATTTATCGGGTCTATTTGGACCTAATGAAGTCCCCATAAATTAATTTAAGACTAATGAGGGTTTAAATGGCTCAGGTCGATCGAACGTGGCTGAAATTGGTCTAGACAGAGATATGGTATATATTTGAAGGATATATATACTATTAATATAACATTATATCAATATTCCAATGGATTTTTTCCCTTTTGTATATATAAATTTTAATCAAAATACTATTGGAAGCGTTAAATTATATTAAAATTTAATAATAATCCATTTAATTAAATAATCATCTGTGAAAAACATTAAAATTATTTTCTATGGAATGATTTATCCTTCTAATGAAACAATTTTCCTCCATAATAATTAAACTATCATCAGTGGAATGCATTATACATTTAGTTAAAGAAGATTCCATGGGATACATTACAGTAGATTCTAAGGGAAGCATTATCTTTTAAATTATCCAAGATTCCATGTGATTATTTAATGTAGATTTCATGGGTAGAATTACCATTTTAATTAAACATGATTCCTATGGAATCTATACATTATCATCCAAGTAATGATTTCTCTATTTATTTAAAAAATCCTCCATGGAAAGACTTTATATTCAACAGACTACCCTAATTACTTAATGTTAAAATTGGATACAACACATCATACAGACATCGTGGTCTGGATAAACATATGTAATGTAGTATCCATGAAATTGAAGCAAAATACAAAATATTATGTTTTGTTATGATTTTTACAAAAACTTTATCGATCTTCAATCGACTATATTATGGTGATAAGAACTCATATTGATGCTCCATGTATTACATTATGATATAATTGAACCTATATTTTTTATAGATATAACATTTAATGGAATTTTGAAATTTATTAAATAAAATTATTAAATTTTCCATCTAATACCAATTATAGTATCCTAAGGCACAGAGAAAGCTTGAAAAATGGGAAATTTATATATTTTTGTTTGGATTAACCTTTAAAATAGTAAATCCTAAAAAAACCTTTTCAATATTTATAAAATTAAATCGTTCAATAAAATTTATGTATAAAATTAGAGATCTAATGAAATAAAAAATAATACCTCATTCGATTGAAGTTCCAATTTGGATTCAATAATCGTTGACTAGTAGTAGCTGTAAGATGCAAAACTATGCATAATATAGATCATTCACACATTCTATTCTCCATAATCATCAACCTATGTTTCATAAGTGGTATCATAGGAGGTCAAGGAGCTTCTTGACATCCCTTCGATCGCCTATTAAATTGGGACTCGATCAAGAAATTAGGGTAAATTCGATCTTGTAATTATTTAAGAATATCTATCTACAAACATTAAAGGGGAAGAAAAGAGATATAATCTCTCTAAATTAATGAAAATTGTGTAGCTATTTAGTAAAGATTCTAAAATGAACATTAATACACACTTTTTGTATTCCAAATCTTCTCAATGGTCCATTGAAACTAATAACATTAATTTTTGACAATTATGCACACAAATGAAATAATAACGTTGTCACAAATGTCAAACAGATTTTACCAGTCACTTATAAAAGTGTATAATGTCACATGTTAACATAGAAACCATTAAATCATTTGGTAATCTACACAAATAATTTAATAATCTTTTAGCATCTTATGTTCATTTGAAAAATTAGGTTTTCTCATGTTCATTTTTATGATCAAAGAACATGTGAATACCTTAAGAAATAAATTCAATCTTCCTTATTATAAACATAAATAATATAATTTAGTTTGTTTTTATTTTGTTCAGAAATACATCTGTCATCACCAGTTTGGAACACTATGTCCTAAACACATATTAATTCATATTGTGAGAACTTTTGGACACATTTAGTGTGGGACCCTATATGTCATCATATCGATAGCAGTGAGTCCAACCTACATGCCAATAGTAGTGTATAGAAAACCATCATAGAACCTAAGGAGATAAGGAAGGTTATTTTTATTTGATCATCCTATAGACATGTTCTATGTAATATATTCTTGTATCCTCATCATATAACATAAAGATGGATTTTCACTTCTACCATCATCATTTTGTTTCATTATAAATTTCATGAACATGTGGAACATGCATAACTTCCATTACCACATCAATAGATTTAAGAAGTTACTACCACCCTGTTCAACCAGATTTCATGAGATGTCTCTTCATTTACATAGAAGTGAAAAATTCAATCTTGATCATTTAACCAATGTCATGAAACTAATGATGCATCCAATATAAGTTACCTAACCACTATACTATTATCATTTTTTTATTTCATTAGAGTACACGATAAAATAGTAAAATTGATAATGACAAAAAGATAGGATTAAAATACACATGTTAATAGATATGGACATCCAATGACATCTGAAACAAGTGGTATTCCTATTAGTGGTTCATTATTGATAGGCTCACCAACTCAATATCACTACATGCAGTCTTTGTGGGAAGATGTCTTAATGCTAATGAGCCCCCAGCAACTGATGGTTAGAAATCCTACATGTCATGTCAGTATGATGTAGCTACACCATAGGATATATATTTATGATTACGTTTGTAGTATGTCATATTTCTCTTTATTATAGGGAACAACTATATCCTTGAACTAAAATGTGTAATCTTTCAAACTAACCATTTAAATAGTTGATTCATAAGAATCAACACTATTATGATATGAAAAAAACTTTTTATTTGTCAAACTTTATATATTTAATGGCTATAAAAGTACAGAAATAAGTTCAGCCTATGTAACCCACTCAAACTAATTCATTGAAGAATGATGCATATATTGTAGTCATGATGTGATGCATACATGGAAAGGGCTTCAAACATGGTAATATATTTTTCTAGTTTTGTGGACAACTATTTGAAGTCATTTGGGTTTAAAATAATATTGACCACATTTAATGTGGAAGCAAGTGTCGTATTATGGTAGTATATTAAAATGAAATTGGAGAAATATTTAGGATAAAATAATTAAATAAAATTTGTTTTGATATTTTCCCAATATCCACATTCACCAGAATAAAATAATTTATTTGATCATGATTCCTTTGGGATTATTAAAAGTAATAAATGGCAAATATAAATGAGTTGATGTTTTTAATTAATAAAATAATGAATCAAGTGACAGAATTTTAAATAAAAAATATAATGTGAAGAAAATTTACGTCGGATTGAATGGTGGATCTTTGTGGGTCATGTAAAATAATTTTCAATGTTTTTGACATCAAAAGATCTCCAATATCAAGGTAGATCATATAAGGATATATATGTACAAGGATATCAAAACTTAATGAAACTAGTTGAAGTTAATATTTATTATTTTGACACTAATGAGTTTTAAGATTTCACCATTCATTTTAGTAGAGGAGTTTATGTGTGGGAACTAGTTAAATTGATACACTTTAATGTTGTATAATATAACACTATATTTATCAGTAATATGTTAAATTGGAATTTTATTAAAAAGAGGTTAAGAGGCAGTGATGAAGACCTTTATGTAGCTACATAAGATTATTTTATAGATTATAGCAATAAATAATTAATCATTAAATAATATATTGCCTTATATAAATATAGACATGTCAATACACACTACCTATATTCTTATCATACAATGTTTTTAGAATTTATATCATATGGAAATCTTAGTTTTACTCAAGAGAGGATAGATGTTTTATGTAATTATTTAAAGGTAATAAAAAGTGGTATGAAAACATTTTTGTAATCATATAAAATTTAATTAGATTTCAATTTACTAAAATAGAATCCTAAGGTATTTTCAATTATTATATTGTGAGTTTGGGAATGGAATAATTACATATTTGATGAAATAAAGATCATTGAATGGGTTATTATTTAAATTATATGTGGTTATAATCCCCAATAAATTAATCATTAGCCATTATGGAAGATTTCCACTAAATAAACTACCTTCTTTGGTAAGTAGATGTGTTAGGATAGTACTGCCAATGTAAAAAATAGCCCTAATTATGTTTTATTAGAATATAATACCTTAAAGATATTTATGCAAAATTATTATTTATAATATTTTCTAATCATAAGAATATTTAAAAAAAAAATTATGTATGGATAACTAGGACTTTTTACATAAACTAATACATGGGTTTTAATATAAATATCAACTAAATACAAAACATGAATCAAAAGGAGTAGTGTTTTTAAGGTAATAGGTAAATAAAACCACATAATGAAAGTAAAACATAATTATTTTAATATATATAATAAGTCCCAAAATACCCTTGAGAATTTAGAACTTCATGGGATAATTAAGGGAATATATAGTCAAAATGGTAATGCTAAAATACATAATAAGGGAGTAAACATGATAAAGAAGAAAACCCTGTGAGTAAAATGTATCATATGATATCATAAAATAGAATTCTCATGAATAACAAAATAGTGTGATAAAATAATTTTCATGGTGACATAAAATCATGAAAATATATCAAATTTTGGAGAAACACTAAATCTGACATAATCATAAGTCAATGCTAACATATAAGACAACATCTAAGAGTGGAAAACGATCTGTCACAGATAGGTATTCCTCTTTAATACCATACATAAAGTCCCCTTATGAAAAACAATTCCTAGTTCATTGTAGTGATATATTTGAACACAAATAATAACATTATCATGAATATATTTTCAACAAAATTAAATCAATTATCACACATAATCATAATATTTACCAATATAATGAAATGTGGTTCACGATATTTAATCTTATCATAATCATAGGAAATTTCAAAAATATTCTAAATAGAAGAAGTAATTATACATTGTTGATGTTCATTAATTATTATATAATAAATTATATCAATTAAGGTGTAACTTTTTGAATAATAATTACAAATGAGATTTATTGAAAAGGATTTAGGAACATAATGGATTCCCTTAAACAAATTTGATTAAAAAGGAATTTGATAAATGAATTTATGGAATGTATTAACACCTCATAGGATTGGATAATGATATATGATTATATATATGAGATATACATACTTAATATATATGAAATTTAAAATATAAAAGAGAGATATAATGTTAGTTTTAGAGATAATGGTCATAACCCAAAGGAAAAAATGTTGTTTTAAGAAATCGCTTACCTTGTGTCTCGCCTTTCTTAATACATGTCTGAAAATCCTATGTAATAATATAAATTAATAATATATTTTTTCTATAAGAATAGTCATATAAATCATACCATATATAATTTTCTTATAATAGTTTGTTAACTATTTACTAACAAATCATTATTAAATCCCTATTCTCGATGAAACATTATTCGTTTTTTATTTCATGTTATGGTTCGAAGGTATTTGTATTTATACAGTGATTATGGTTCCTTCAACTCCAATATTTTTAACATAATATAAATATAACATAAAATAATTAAACATTATATATATATATATATATTTATTAATCTATAAATGGTAGAGGTATCCAATGAATTACACTATTCATTGAGATGGTAGGTCCTACAAATGAACACACATTATTTCCTTTTTTGATAGAATGATTTTTAGAAAGGTAAATAATAATTTAATTTTTGATTATCATAATAATATATTAAGTATAATATATATATTTATAATATCATTATAAACATCAATGATATGTGGAGATGGAAAAAATCTACATCGGTTCGTGTGACAGTAGTTCACAATACACATGAACGATAATTGTTTTCCCATTTGATATGGGATAAGATAGATTTATGGGTTTAAATATATATTATAAAATATTTGTATATATAAGCTGATTTTTTTTATTTTTGAATGTTTAAAAAATATTTTTAGGAGGTTGAAGAATAAATAAAACTAAAAATTTTGTAAAATAATATTCATCTTCTTCAGATTACATCCTTTTATTTACACTGTAAACCCTCTAAGGTTGGTATGATGAGAAAATAAATACCTCTAGAACTTGTGGAAGAATATTATTATAGTACATGGGAATATATTTTCTAAACTAATAAGCCAGTTAATTATTAATAAAATAGGGTCGGAAGTTCCATTTTTTAATTGATTATCGGGGAACTCATGCAATTTTATAAAATACTAAATAAATATAAATTAATATTAAGGGGATTGAAAATACAAAATAATATAATTTTAATATACTCTATTTATGTGTCGAAATCATATTATCCATTAAATATTTCACTTGTATAGATTTGTGTTTTACTCTTGTCTCATTATTTTAACTTGCTTTAACCCTTTGGGATAAATACAATGTTAATGTCGATTTACTAATTAAGAGTCAATATAAATATTATAGATATAAATTTTTGTCATAAAATCATGATAGATTATGTTTTAGATCATATATCGATCATCTGTAGAAATATATGATTTTTATAAACATTAAATATTTTAGAAAAATATTACTTAATGTAGAATAAAATAAATTATTTTTTACTATTAATTTCATTTTAATTTAAAAAAAACATGGACATAGTGGAATTCAAATATAGAACATTTAGAACTCTCGAATATTATATTTTTGTAAAATAAATATAAAAAAATTATTAATTAAAATTATTTTACATGTAACATTATTAATATCATTTATTTTATTTTTCAAAATTTGAATTAATAATTTGAAGACATTTAGAAAATACATAAGTTAACTATATAATCAATAAAATTTATAAATAAATTCCAATTATAAAAAAATAATTTATCTTTAAAATAAAAATTTTAGAAATAAACATATGCTCTGTTTTTCAGGATGTTAAAAATTTATAGATAATAAAACAAAAAGATTGGAATTTTCTTAATAGCCCTTACAAAAAATAATATAAATGTAATAATCAAATAAATATGGAACCAAGTTTCCATATATACAATTTTTTTTAAATGGACTAATTCCAATCATCAAATTTAATAAATTACATTTTATGGTAATTTTTTGTCATTTTTATATTATTTTAAATATTAATTATCTTGTTTAAAATTACTACGCTACCAATTTTAAACAAAGATTACAATTTATAATGATAAGAAATAAAAGGGTCTTATTTACCAAAGTATTACTTTATGATTCCAAATATTAAATCCATTTTTCAACATTAAATTTATATAATTTGAAGAAATTAATTTAAGAAAAAGACATGAGACCCAATGAAAAACAATTTTAGAGAAAAATAAATTTTTTGTATAAAAAAAATTATTATATATTCAATTATTAAATTAATTCTAAAATGTATAATTATATTATTCTTAATGAATATTATTTAATTAAATTTTATAAAAATTATAGTCTATATTTTGACAATGTAAATACATTTTTAGAAATACAAATTCAACAAAAATCAGTATTCCACTATTAATTGAAAAAGCATCCAGTCACTCCAAATTAACATTTTATTCCACGTGACTAAAAACTCAAGGATGTATAAGGATCCCGATGGAATCAAAATTGATTTTGTTTTTGAAAAATACATTTTCTATATGTTTTGTAAATTGATCATAATATTTTCTCTAAATAAAAAATAAAAAAATTATGTTTGATGAAAAAAATTTTAAAAGAATAAAATGTATTTGATGAATATTAAGTGATTGTATAAAAAATTAAAATAATTTATATTGAGTATGGAATTAAATATATATATGTATATATATTTATTTATATATATATTCATTCAGTTGTTAATCCTACTCAAACCTTCCAATATAATGTCTCGGTTACAACAACAATTAATTAAAAAAATATTTCATTTTTCATGTCATTAAAGATATAGAATGTATTTTTCTTTTTAAAATCTAAATTGTATACATTTTTTACACCTTAATATATTAATCCCAAAAAATTAAATAATAAAAACTATTTTTAATATAAGTGAGGGTTCTTCTATTTTTCTGTTTCACTATGACTAATTGATTTGTCTTATGGGTAGAACATTGCCTCTATTTTCCAAGATCTTCACTGGTTTCTCCTCATAATAGATAAAAATTTTCATTTCTTCCATCTATGGATTTAGTAAATTTGGGTGGTCTAGTTTTTTCATATTTAAGAGCCAATACATGGTGTAACGTCTCAGATCTAGGTGTCACTTAAAAGGTACCCCGCACTTGGTTAGCCACATGGCCTCAAGAGAATTTCACAAAATGTCAAAGGCTACCGATAAGAAACAAGGCCCTAAAATGTGATAGTGGGGAAACTATTCCCTCATGTGCAGAGTGTAACACAAATGTGCAATATTTTACAAAAGTGGAAGTTGTAAACATCAAACAACTAAATTAAACCCCAAAAGAAAGTTAAGATAAACCTATATGTTATTCCACAAAAATGTTGATGGAGCATGTTATTTCCAAGAAAAAAATCCGAAACATGATATATACATTCAGATACAATACAAGTTTCACGGAATAGAAATACAAAATTAAAATTGGAAGAATCGCAAGCCTATATTTGGTCCCATGCTCTCCTGCTCCTAAGAAACAAATCAAGTACTAGTATAAGGTTGTTTTCCCTTTTCAGTACCTACAATAATATAATCTACTTGGGCCCATGAAATGGTCCAAACATGATGTGAGACTAAATAATAGTATTCAACCACCTGGGGTATATCCCAATCTGTCAATGATAATATGTAACAATTAGTGTATATTAGTGAATCCATAAACTTGAATGTACTCAAAAGTGAACAATCCTACAAGAACTAATTGAATTTATGTTTTGTTCATGTTCATTAATAGATCAATTAATCCGAATTTATATAAGTCTCGACAACTATCCAAGGACCATTGATCCCCATGTAAAAGTGACCATAATAGATACCACATAAGGCTATCAAGAAAATGTAAAGTGAAGACAGAATCCATGATTGTGATTTGGATAGGTAGACACATCCTATAACAGTCTATTTCAATAATCAATTTATAATATGAGTACGTTCTTGATATTCCTAATGTGGAATCCATATAAAACTCTAAGTACATAACCACCTCCATTCTATAAGCTTGTCTATATGATCCTCTTGGAACCCAATATCACTCAAGGTGTAGTGCATGTATATGTCAACTAGACTATCCATGAATCTGATAAATAACCCCCATGTTGCTCCCATGACATATAAGATTTCTTATAGAACCCTTCCATGGTATTCCTCATTCCATGACTCGTTCGGTCTTTTCAAACATAGACTACATGAGCATAACCACAATATCAGTGGATCAATCCTAGAATAACATAATAACCCCCCCCATTTAGTCTATCCATTTCATCCCTTAATAGATTCTGTGGTCGCAATATTTTTAATGTACAATAGTCACAAAGACACATCCATGTAATTCTAATCATAATCCATAGATCACCCATCACCATTTATCTATTTTATAACTGGTTAAATTAAGCTTTTCATTACGCATACATGTTCAAAAAAAGAATCTTATATAATCATGGAAGGAAAATCTGCTTAAGGCTTGACCGTTCAAATACTCACATGGTAATGAATACTATATTAGGAAACATAAGTTAATTATAAAATTATATTGTCCAATGACTACAACTTGTGTCGAAATATTTCATTTATCAAGAAACACATTCTAATTAAACTATGGAATGTATCTTGTAGTTAAAAACTCATGTGGGAAATTCATATTTAATGCCTTTCAATTATTCCACCATTTACATGGATTAAACAAATATACTCACAATAAAAAATTCATTGTAACTCCCAAGACTTTTATATAAATCATCAAAGGAATCTTTTTCTACACAAAACTTTCTTGGCTTGCTTTACACGGAATCGCGACCTTCCTCGATAGCTTGCATCGTACGCAATACCGAGCTTCACTAAACAACGATATGCTATTAAAATATTATTAAAACTAACCGTTATGAATATTAATAACCACTTGTTGAAATTTTATAAATTTTCTTTTCAAAATGGACTTCATTTTTGGATTCGGAATATCAAAATTAGCCTAGGGTGAAATTTTGGTATTTTTCTGAAAACATTAAATTTTTGATGAATAGTGAAACCACTAAGTGGTAGTTAAAAAACTGAATTTTTCATAAAACTTAATTTTACCGCTTCTGTAAGTAGAATTTTGAAAATTCGAGAGACACGGTTGATGTCAATAAGTAAAATATGGTTCAATGAGAGGAAAATAATTTTTTGGTGAATAGTAACTTTTTACTTTTTTTACCACGATTAAAAGTAAATAGGGTAATTAAGGGTAAAGATGATATTATTATTACCCAAACACATGTCCTAATTCTATTGGACAAGTGTAATTCGACCAAAAAAAACTTAGGAAGAAAATATGACCATTTAGGCCCACTTGGATTAGATTAGGACATTTATTATTAATTTATTTAAAGAAGGGTTAAAATATTTAAAATCAAAGTTTAATAAGTAAATAATTTTTAATATGGGGTTATAAATAAGATAAATTTGACTATAAATATTTATTATAAATCTAAGAAGATTTCCTATATAATTGTATTTTATTTGTAATTTTTAGACTTTAAATAATTTAATTTATTTATGACAAAAAGATGATGCAGTAATTAACTTATTAATGAAATATTGAAATAATTGATGTTATAAACCCCACAATAAATGTAATTTGACTCTTTATATGAATTACACTAATTTTATAGATTAATATGACATGTTAGTATTGATTTTATTAAATTTTTTCGAACTAATAATTCTGTTTTGAGTTTCACAAAAATTAATTACTAAATAGTGTCAAAATTGACATAAAATAGTTTTTAAAAACAAATATTACATTAGTAATTGTTATTTTATTCTTAAAAATATTCGGATCGGCCAAAGGACATAAATAAGGTTATATATATTAATAATAAACAACTTGGGGTTTCTTTGGCTGCTTATAGTATGTTTATTAACCTTATAGTATGAGAAAACAAGAAGACACGGTAATAGTTAAATTATCTAACTTAAAATTATATCTAAATGATAAGGTTAAAATTGATACCTAAACTTGTCTAAATTCTATTGGATGAGAGTATTTCGACCCCTACCCACCTTATATTCGAAATATATCAATTTGGAGCTATTAAAAACTGAATTTGACTTTATAATAAAATAATATTTTTAGTTATTCCAAAGGTGCCCCTCTCCTCCCTTATAAAAGTGCACCTCCTCCCCCTCTTCCTCACACCACATTAAGCCTTCAAGCTCAGCCCAACCCTGCCAAATTCCCCTCTCCACTTCCTTAGAGACATCCTAGAGGTCCTGGTTTTCTTCAAAGACCAATTTTAGTGCCCTAAAAGAAGGTATCAAAGAAGCACTTCAAAGAAGAGGTAATGTCCGTTACCGATTCTTTCATCATTATTTATTATTCCACTTCTTCTTCATTAGTTGTTTCATTATGAAGTAATAACATCAGTATCACTCATATACTGATATGTTATTATAAGTATGAAACAACCTTATTTCTCCATCTATCCATCCTATGGAAAAAGAAATCACCGTGCGTGCGTACGTACGAAATACCGTCTCCACGCTGTGGTGTAATCTATTTTCCAACACCACCTTAATTGGATGGGTATAATGGTGTAAATAATGACTATATATGACTATTATAAAGTGATACTGATTATGAAATATTATACATACACTCCAATACAATTCCATGATCATAGGAACGATATCATCACTCGTGCATACGTACGGAAAACCGTCTCCACGATGTGATGCGACTCGTTCTACATGATCTCCATTTCATAATGATTATATAAATGAATTAAATGAATGAATATGATATATATTACACTAATACCATTCTGTAAATGAGGTATCTATAAGAGAATAATAATAATTTATTCGACAAAACACGCATAAGAACAAAAAGTTATAAACACCCGAATAACAAGTAGCAATGAAATATTACTACTAAGAAGCTAAGAATATGACAAAATATGATATCATAAAAATAAGTATGATTCTGGAATAAGTCAATAACATTATTTAAATCATTATACAGGAGGTTCGGACACGTACAAATCATATCGGACCTAAGGTAAGGGAAAATATCACAATCTCATTTTTATCCGAGATTGTTTATACTTTGATATTTACTAGGGTGTATATTATCATCCACATCCATGTTTCATCAATATGTAATATTATTTCCATACACCTACAATTGTTTAAATCCAATTTTACCATTTGGTGAGTTTTTAGTAAAAGATATTAAAGGAATCTTTTTTCGTTTTTTGTACGAGGTACTTTTTGGCTTTTCCGAAAAAAGTACGAGAAGAATGTTTTTTTAACTTATACGGCATGAATGGATTTTTAAAACATTATTTCCAAGAATCTTCCTTTACAAGTTTTCATGTTTATTTTTAATCAACTTCTTTTAGTTTAAAATTGTATGACATGTTAAGAAAGGAAAAATGTTTTTGAAGTAGAAAGGATATTTTCCTCAAGAATGGAGTTCAAGTGTTTTATCAAAATTATTTTCCATATAAGATAATAAAGGGTTTTGTTTCTATCCCGACTATTACATTGATTTGATTATGTTGTGATGGAATTATATTTATGAATTCCTTTATCTTATATGAATTGTTTTATGATGTCACGATGTTTAAGAATCCCATTCTTATTACATGGGTTATGCTATGATGTATGGTTTACGATTTTGTGGCACACATAAGAATGGTATCATTAGGAGATGGGTAGGACCTATATCTCCCTCCAATGCATTGGGTAAAGATTTTATATCTCATGAGATATACATGGCTGGAACGGCAGGTTATACCGGTTCAGTGAAACAGGACTGAAACGAGGGTGACTCGGTTCAGAAATGGACTTTGTCCACTAAGATAGTCTTGGCAATGAGTCTTGACTAATAAGAAATGATTCTCTATGATTATGTGTGTATGCCACAAAGTTTCATGTTTTAAGTTATCATTATTGGGATTACATTTCACTACTAAGACTTATCCTATGTTATGAAATTATGATCTCTTTTGCTGGTTAAGATTTCCAAAAGTTATGTGCTTATGTATATGATGTGATTGATATTTCTTTTGTTTACCCTTACTGAGCATTTGATCTCACCCTTTTGTATGTTTTGTTTCCCCAGGTCAGGAAGAAGTTTATTAAGTAGAATATGCCAAAAAGGGACTCTAGATATGACGAAATTAATGGGAGGAAAAGTAGATGCTTTATGAACCAGTTGTTTATGTTTCCAAATTTCTAAAGACACTATACCTATACGGTCCTTTCTTGGTTTGGTTATATGTTGTAATAAGTGTGCTTCAATTCTGAAGTAATAACAATGTATGTAAAGTATGGGTCGTTATAGTTTGTATCAGAGGAAAGGTATAGTCAACCTTTGGAAACTTGTATCTGAAATCCTTAGTAAGAACACTAAGGATAAGTCTAATCATAGAACACAATCTTAGTGTTTTAGAAATGGCCATGAATAAACTAGGATAAGATCTTAAGTGTGAAATTTTATTCTTGATTATGTGTTTTTCCAATTATAATTAGTGTTGCTCACACTATCCTTCTTGGTTTTAGTCAATGGATGGAACCCGAAGGAACCGTGTTAATGCAGAATGCGACAGGCGATGCAATGATTGTCCCCCTGAGCAACCAAACGTTATGGGAGATGGAATGAAAAATCTTGTAGCCATGCTCACACAACTTTCTCAAGCTATGAATCATGGAGGACTTCCAAACGAGCAAAGGAAGGAGCAAAATTCTGTTGAATCCTTCATGAGACAGCGTCCACCATCATTCAGCGGGTCTACTGATCCATTAGTTGCTGAACAATGGATTAGTACTACTGAAAAGATATTTTCAGTTCTACAATGTTCTGAACATGATAAAGTCATCTTAGCAATGTATCATTTGGAAGGTGATGCTGATCAATGGTGGAATATTATTAAGAATATGAGGCAAAGGGATGAAATTGAGTCCATGGGATGGGACGAGTTCAAGAACTTATTTTTCAATAAGTACTTCCCTCGTATTCTCCGAACAAAGATGGAGAAAGAGTTTCTTGAACTGAAGAAAAATGATGATGAATCTGTTGGTACCTATGAAGCAGATTTTACAAGACTTGCAAGGTACTCTTCTGGTATTATTATCCAACCCGAGAGTAAGATCGATCGATTCTTTAGTGGCTTAAAACCATGTCTTTGAAGGCCCTTATCCATAAGGGACCTCAATAGTTACGAGGAAATCGTTCGATGTGCTCTCAATGTTGATATGGAGATTGGAGTAACCCATCAGTCATATGTGTTTGATAAGAAGAGGAAAATAAAATTCAATGGAAAATCTAAAGAGCACACTGAAAAGATGATGAGCTTTCCCTTATGCTCAAAGTGTGGAAAGAAACATGGAGGGAGTTGTCTTATAGGGACAAGTAAATGTTTCAACTGTGGAAAGGAAGGTCATCGGGCATTTGAATGTCGTAATTATGGGAAGAATATGTCTAATGATGCAAACAAAGGAAGGGATGCACAGAATGAACCTACTACACTTCAATGTTTCAAGTTCAAGGAGATGGGGAATTATGCCAATCAATTCCCAAATCCAAGGGTTGATGATGATGGTCGACGTCAACAAACTCTTAAGGCTAAAGACAAAGGAAATTCGCGTGCAATTTCTATCAGCGATGTGGAGTACGATAACGATGTGGTGAAAGGTACACTTACCATCCACTCTAAAGTTGCAAATGTTTTATTTGATTCTGGATCCACCCACTCCTTTATTTCTGAAGAATTTTCTAAGGGTATCACCGTGTTACCTCAACAATTAGATGTTGAGTTAGCTATTACAACACCTAATGGCACAGCAGTTGCATCAAAAGTTTATAATTCTTCTTCGATTGAAGTTTGTGGGAAAGTTCTTCCTGCAAATATTGTGATCCTTCCTATAGCGGAATTTGATGTGATTCTTGGCATGGATTGGATTTCTCTACATGGAGCTCATATCAATTGCCAAATAAGGGAAGTCACATTTCATATTTCAGATCAATCTATGATCATCTATCGATGCAAGGATGAACATAACCTTCCAGTGGATATTTCTTCCATTTTATGGGTATTTATTCCACTAAATGAAGGTTATTTATCTCAAATGGTTGGTGAGAAACTCATGATTAAGAATATGCCCATTGTTCGAGAGTTTGATGATGTCTTTCCGGATGAATTGCCGGGTCTTCCACCGAATCGTGAAGTTGAGTTTTCAATAGAACTCATACCGGGTGCTTTGCCTATTTCAAAGACACCTTATAGAATGGCCCCAATTGAGTTGCAGGAATTGAAGAAGCAACTCCAAGAGAATCTTTATAAGGGGTTCATACGCCCTAGTGCATCACCTTGGGGAGCACCTGTTCTGTTTGTTAAGAAGAAATATGGATCAATGAGACTCTGCATTGATTATCGAGAACTTAACAAGATCACTATCAAGAACAAATATCCTCTCCCACGCATTGATGACCTATTTGACCAACTACGCGGAGCTCAATACTTTTCCAAGATTGATCTTTGTTCAGGGTATCATCAATTAAGGGTCAAAAGGGAGAATATACCAAAGACGTATTTCCATAAAAGGTATGGACACTATGAATTTATGGTGATTCCATTTGGTCTTACTAATTCCCCTGCTATCTTAATGGATCTGATGAATAGAGTCTTTAGAGACTATCCTGATCAGTTTGTGGTAGTCTTTATAGACGATATTCTTGTATATTCAAAGAGCAAGGAAGAACATGAAGATCACTTGAGAATTATATTGAATACCCTGAGAAAGGAGAAGCTTTATTCCAAATTTACCAAGCGTAAATTATGGCTTCAAAAAGTTGCATTTTTGGGTCACATAATCTCAAAAGAGGGGATATCTGTGGATCCAGCAAAAACAGAGGTTATCGAAAGATGGTCGAGACCAACAACAGTAATCGAGATCCTAAGTTTTCTTGGTTTGGCTGGATATTATCGACGTTTTGTGAACGATTTTTCACGATTATCTTATCCACTCACCAAGTTGACTCGGAAAGGAGTTAAGTTTGTTTGGAAGGAGTAATGTGAAGAGAATTTCAAGGAGTTGAAAAGAAGGTTATCCAGTGCACCTGTGCTCACACTGCCTTGTAGTGGAGAAAGGATTGTGATCTACAGTGATGCATCAAAGAAGGGATTGGGGTGTATTCTTATGCAAAATGATAAGGTGATAGCTTATAACTTACGACAGTTGAAAATACATGAGAAAAATTACCCAACTCATGATTTGGAGTTAGCCGCGGTAATCTTTTCATTAAAGATTTGGAGGCATTACCTTTATGGAGAAAGGTGTGACATTTATACTGATCATAAAAGTTTAAATTATATTTTCACACAAAAGGAGCTCAATATGCGCCAAAGAAGATGGTTGGAGCTGATTAAGGATTACGACTGCTCAATCCATTACCACCCTGGTAAAGAAAACAATGTGGCAGATGCACTAGGTAGAATAGACCATTCTAGTTTATCAATGATGAGGATCACATAAGATCCAATATTTATGGATTTACAAAGGATGGATCTTGGAATTATAATGAAAGGGGAAAATCTTATCTTTCTCAAATGAATGTTCAACAATTTATACATGTGAAGATTAAAGAGGCACAGAAAGAAGATGTTGAGTTACAAAAGAAGGTGAGAAATTTTCCTGAATTCAACTTTGATTGTGATGGGATAATAAAGTTCAGGAATCAGGTTTGTGTTCCTCCCATCCCCGAATTAAAGAAGGACCTACTGGATGAGGCTCATAGTTCTTCATTCTCTATTCATCCTGGAAGCACGAAGATGTATAGGGACCTGAAATAATACTTTTGGTGGGATGGCATGAAAAGAGATGTTGCTGAATATGTCTCTCGATGCTTGGTTTGTCAACAAGTTAAAGCTGAGAGACAGAAGTCTAAGGGGATGTTATAACCATTACCCATACCTGAATGGAAATGGAAAAACATCACTATGGACTTTGTCATAGGACTTCCTAAAACATCCAAAGGCAATAATGCTATCTTTGTCATAGTTGAACGTCTTACAAAGTCTGCACACTTCATTTCTATTCGAGAGGATTTCTCTCTGGATCAGCTTTCCAAGATATATGTAAATGAAGTGGTAAGATTGCATGGAGTACCATTTTCTATTATATCTGATCGAGATCCGAGATTTACATCGAAGTTCTGGAGAAGTCTTCAGCATACTCTGGATACAGAGTTGAGTTTCAGCACTGCTTATCATCCTCAGACAGAAGGTCAGTCTGAGAAAACAATTCAAAATCTATAAGATATGTTGAGAGATTGCTCTATGGATTTCAAAGGTGGTTGGGATCAACACCTACCTTTGGTGGAATTTTCATATAATAATAGCTTTCACTTCAGTATTCAGATGGAACCTTATGAAGCTCTCTATGGAAAGAAATACAAGACTCCAACTTGTTGGGATGAAGATGGGGATGGAAAGCTATTAGGACCTGATCTCGTTGATGAAATGGCAGAAAAGGTCAAATCTATTCAACAACACATAAGAGCAGCTCAGAGTCGACAGAAAATTTATGCCGACAACCGAAGAAAAGACCTAGAGTTTGAAGTGGGTGATAAAGTGTTCTTACGAATATCTCCCTGGAAGAGGTTTATGAGATTTGTAAAGAAGGGGAAGTTGAGCCCTAGATATATCGGTCCTTTCGAAATATTGGATCGTGTTGGGAAGGTATCTTACCAATTGGAGCTTCCACCGAATCACTCTCAAGTTTATGATGTGTTCCATGTATCTCTCCTGAGAAAGTACATACCTGATTCTTTACATGTACTCAGCTCAGAAGTTGTACCACTAGAGCAAGATCTTTCTTATGAAGAACAACTGATAGAGATTCTGGATCGTAGCGAAAAAGTCCTACAAAACAAGACCACTCGATTGGTGAATGTTTTATGGAGGAACCACCAATTAGAAGAAGCTATATGGGAGCTTGAGGATATGATGAGGGAGAGGTATCCACATATGTTTGTTACAAAGTGATGAATTTCGAGGGCGAAATTCATTTTAAGGGGGGTAGAATGTAACACCTGAGACTTTTATATAAATCATAAAAGGAATCTATTTCTACACAACACTTGCCTGACTTGCTTTACACGAAATCGTGACCTTCCTCGATAGCTTGCGTCGTACGCAATACCGAGTATCACTAAACAATGATATGCTATTAAAATATTATTAAAACTAGCCGTTATGAATAGTAATAACCACTTTTTGAAATGTCACGACCCATCCTTGGGGCCCGTGAAGTGACTAACGCAAGCCCGCCTTCCATAGGCCTGGGGCTGGCGACTAGCACCAAAGGCGAAAATCCCGATAACTGGGAATGCATTGCCTTTATAAAATAAAACAAAACACCACAGAGTAAAAGCGGAAGCAAAACACTAAGTACAAAAGAAACTACTGAAAAGTAAATGGGCCAGAATACAAACCCAACTGAAAGTGCATCTACAACTGAACAAAGTTACAACAGAAAAAGACAAACAGCTGGAAGAAGGAAGCAGCTCCTGGGTCGTCCTCCTCGGATCCTACCTGAAGGGTAGGTACAGATAGTGCAGCTCCTAGATCGTCTGCCACGGATCCTACCTGAAGGGTAGGTACAGATAGCCTCCTCAACGCTCTCGCCCATCAACCTCCTCCTGATACTGACTCGTCGTGTAGTCCACCTCTGGGTACTGACTCGTCATGTAGTCCACCTCTGGGTACCGTCCAGTCCTCGAACACTCGGCCTCTGTCAGCACTATCCGTCGTCTGCAACCAACACAACGAGGTGCGAGCATAGCCCATGTAGGGGTGAGTATAACGATACTCAGTAGGGACCCCGAGACCCTCAAGGTCTATCTAAATTCAACAAGGATAACCACAAAGAAGATCTCAACAGATAACCTCTACTTAGGTATATGCCCATACATATACCTAAGTTATCAAGTAACCCACCTCAATCATGAGGAAACACAAGGTCATGAAATCAATGGATAATCACTACCCAGATATATGCCCATAGATATACCTAAGTTATCAAGTGACCCATCTCAATCATGAGGTAAACACAAAGGTCAAAAGTCTCAGCTCAAACCAGGATTTTTCATTATCGAAACCGTAACTGCTGAAGAGCTCCGTCTCTGGAGTGTACAGTGGTCCTGTTACGACTCTGAGGTACTGCTCACTAACCTAAGACTGTTGATGTACTCCTCATGTCGAGTACCGCGGGCCTGCCACCTCACACAGTAGTGCTTCCCGCCAGGGTCTGCCACCCAAACACAGTAGTGCTCCCCCCTCATAGCCTACAGAGGTACTTCTCCTGTCGAGTACCGCGGGTCTGCCACCTCACATAGTAGTGCTCCTCCGCTGTGGGTCTGCCACCTCACAATGTAGTGCTCCCTACTGGGCTACGTATGTCACTCTGAATTGAATCGGACAAGCAGTCTTCAGGTCTCTGCCGGCTACACGGTCTCCGTACTCCGTACGCTTGTCTCTGGGAGGGTCTGCTCCACGAGCTACAAGTTGATACTCCAAGTAACTCAAAGTCCCATGAAGAAGTATCTCAAAGGACCGCCTCGTCATAGGGGTATCAACTCAAAAGTCGGCGCGTCAGTCAGACGACCGGTCTGCGAGTTATTAGCCTTTTCGTCCCAGGGGCCCGGTTGGTTTCGTAAGCGAACCAACCCGGCTGTATCTCAATTGTATCCATAAATCTCATAGGGTATACTCATATGAACCGTTTCTCGACGAGATCAACAATGCCGCTGACGGTTCGTCAAACGGACGTCCTGTCTGAAAGATATCAGCTTTTCCGTATCTCATCTGCATCCAAAACTCGGGCGAAGTATGCCAAAAGTTCCGTCTCACTTAGAGGAAAACAACAAAGTTGACATCACGTCATTCGGACGTCCGGAACTCAAGTTACGTGCATTTCCGCTCCGAGGGCCCGGTTGGTTTCATGTACGAACCAACCCGGCCGAACCCAAAGTTCTCCGAAACCTTGAGTGCGATATACCGAAACGACTGTCTCGATCCAAGGATCGCATTTCCGCTGACGACGAGTCGTTTGAAGGCCCGTAGCTCATGTTACGGGCATTTGACCGTAAGTGGTCCGAAAACGGGGGTCTGGGCCCGGGCCGACCTGGCCCGACCCCCCCCTGGGTCGGCCCGAACCGGGTCGACCCGACGCGGTCCTGTTCGGTCCGGCCCGACCGACCGACCGCGGCTCGGCCAGCGCGGCCGAGCGGACACGCGGGCGGGGTGCGCGGCTCCCCCGCCCTTCGCCGTTGACTGAGGCCAGCGGTTCGCCAGCCGCCTCCTTTCCAGCGGTGCGCCGCCGCCGCCGCCTTTCGCGGACCACTGGACGCACTTCGGTGGTCCGTTCCTCCTGCTGTCTTCGCCTATGGTCCCCTCGGGACCCCACCTTCACTGCGAAGAAATTCAAACGCCCAAACGGCCTGCTTCGTCATCGCCCATCAAACTACACGTCAAAAAAGAAACGCGCCGTCTTCATGGTTCTCCGGCACGACGCGTTGGCGCCGTGCCCCTTCGCCGTGGCCCGACTCCGTCCGCGGATGTCTTCGAGTTTCTCCACTGTGACGCGACGGTGTCGCGTCTTTGTTTGTTTTTCACGATGCGGCGCGACGGCGCCGCATAATACTTGTCGCACGTTCCCACGTGGTGCGATGGCACCACACCATTCCCGTTTCAATCCACAAAAGAATCCAACATGAAAAAGGAGGAGGGTCGGCCGTGATTGTGCGGTCCCCCCCCCCCCCCCCCCCGCGTTATTCGATAACAAAAGGTCATATTTCACGAAGTTCGTCAAGGCAATAAACACGAGAAATATAAATAACAACCCTCAACATAAAACCGCATGATCGAACGATCCACAGATTAACCCGGTATTGGTTGGTCCGCGCTCGTCATTCTTTTCTCAAAATATAAGAGAATTCCAAAAAAAATAAATTCCCCTACCTCGTGTCCTCCTTCGTTTGTTGACATAGTCGCGGGATGGTAGTGTCGCTGTAGAACGGTACCAATTCCGTCGTCATCGGAGTGAGCACCGTCGTCGATGGCGATGTTCCCTGAGGTGATGCCTCCTCCCTTGACGCGGAGAAAGAGGAAGAGAAGGCACGTCGTTGGTGCCTTCGCGTTCTCCGTCGGAGGGTCATTGTTCATCACATTCTTCGTCGAAGTCTCGACATTCTTCAACGATGGTGATGGAGTTCTTCAAAACTAAGATCTTCCTCTCTCAAAATCCTCACTTAACCAAGCAACCTAATAAAATAAGGTCTCCCATTATTTTATTAACACATTCCAAGCTTTTAAAATTCCAAAATTCAAATATCTTAATTAATTTAAGAAGTTGAACACATTAATTAAAAAGTGTTGGCATGCACTTAAGAGGGGGAGTGGAATGAGAAGAGTTTTCATTAACAAGGGGAGAAGTTCAAGAGTTAACGAAAGGGAGATTAAATGGGGGGTTAAAGGAGAGTTATAGGAATGTGAAAGGTTGGGGCTCGTGTGGGACCCACCTTTCATGTATCCACTCATGGGAAGTTGGTTGGTCATGGGATCCAGCAACAACTTCCCATGGGAGAGAATAACTCCCAAAGTCATAAAATAAAATTGTTCACACAATTTTATTTATTTTAAACTAAAACCCCAAAAACAAAATCTCAACCCGCTTAAAACGCAATTGTGGTAAAGGTCCCCTTAGGAAATTACTGGCGTTGTGAGTTCATCGGTGCCATTGGATTTCAATTCTGAGCACCGGTTCAAAAGATAGAAATTCCCACTCGCTTGTTCACTGAACGTACCTGAGCCAATCTTCGGAAGTTGATTCCGGGCACTCCGGGCCTCAGAATCAAGTGCCGTTAGAAACCGTGTTCTTGTAAAATTCCAAAGAAAATTAAGAAAAAAATTTCCTTGAAATTTTCGGGTCTTTACATTACTCCCACCTTAGAGCTTTACGTCTCCGTAAAGCTTCAACACAAACTAGGGTCACGAAAGCGGTACAGAGCACGCATGTGAGCCTTCCTCTCCCATGTGCTTACCTGGAGGTTCCCATACTGCCAGAGAAAGTGCACCCAAGGAATCGATCTTCCTCATAGGATCTGCTTCTGTCGATCCTTGATCACCACTGGAACCTCCGTGAAAAACACCTCATCGCCATCGTCCAGCTCCTCATGGCTGATGATATGCGAAGGGTCGAGCACGTATCTCCTTAGTTGAGATACATGGAAGTCGTTGTGCACCTGGTGCACCTGCGGTGAATGGGTCAAGCGGTAAACCACCCCGCCTACCAAACTGAGGACCTAAGAAGGTCTGATGAACCTCGAAGATAACTTGCCGCCTTGGCCACATCTTCGTAAACCTCGTCGAGGTGAGACCCGTATAAGGACGTGATTGTCATCCTTGAACTCCAGAGGTCTCCATTTTCTGTTAGAACTGAAACTAAAAAGGCTACTGCCATGAGGGTATGGTTGAATGACTCAATATTGATCGGTCACACCCTCCTGTGAAGAGTTTATCCCGTGCTGCCTGGGGTTTCCTTTTCGCCGACCCAAGAAAACCCATCCTGACGTTTGCCTAAAACCGTCAATTTGAGTATGAACAGTTATTTCCCATTCCATACTCAAACTCACGTCCTAAGGCCTTGACGCTGCCACCAAGAGATTCAACCAGAACTCTCGCCTCGAGGGTCTGACCACACCGTCGGCGTAAGTGTGATTATCGAGTCTCCTCCCAAGGTATCTCCAGACGTTAGGGTCAAGTCCACGGCTTACCGGAAACTCTAGGTCTGGAACAAGATTTGTGAAAGCAAGGAATGATTCATATCGACGTCCGTTACTACAGAAGATAGTAGTGGACACAGATTGTCCCTTGAATCATTTTTAGAGCCACTGGGTCACACTCCTTGACCGCATGCAGCCGCACTCTTCCTCCGCCATCCATCTCCCTGAGCCTGGCGGGAATAACTAAGGCGGGTGGTTGTACCATGTTAGGATGTACACCACCTCATGTTCCTCTCCTAGCTCTGCCTCCACATCTGCTGCTTCGTAGACTCATCTCTCCTTTAATCTTCCTCTTCTTTAACATTTAACACGCCCGAGTCTCTAAGACTGGCACCTGTTTCTTGTTTCTTACTGCACTGTGCAGTCTTCATCCGCTCCTGGATGATCTGCACCTTCTCTAGTCTCACAAGAGCTGGAATGATTTCTTCTTTGCCGATAAGAGAAATTCGGTCTCATCCCCTGGATGAACCACATTAGTTTCCTAATACATTCAATCCCAACATGAATGATGCATTCATTCCATGGATGACATCGTAAGGCATCGACGTAACTACCAAGAGATCCAATTGTCACTCTCGCCTCCAAGGGTCGAGTCACACTGTCGGAATCAGTGTGAGGTCACTGGGTCTCCTCCAGTAGAAATCTTGAAAGTGAGGGTCAAGTCAACAGTCTAAACCAGGACCACTCAGTATCAACCCAACAAAAAGGACAGGAAATCAAACATCACAAGATAAGTGTCTTTTTATTATTGCAGCTCATAGTACAAAGACACAAATACAACAGAAACATGGAACTAGAAGTACAAGGGACGTATCCGCTAGTTCCTCTCCTATCCACCTGCTGCCGGAGCTCTACTGCCTTGTCCACTTCTCGGCTTTTACTCAAGCACCAGCCACTGCTTCTGTCTCGGTGGATCCTCCAACACCCACTGATCAACCGTATGAGGAGTCGGACAGTCACGTGCCAGGTGACCCTTCCCGCCGCAGGAGTAACATTGTCTGTTTCTGGCACGCCTAGATCTGACCCCTCCTCGGGTGCCCCGCACCACTGGTCCTAAAAACCGAGATCGTCCAACTACTAGTCTGGTCCTCCTAGACCTCTGCATCATCTATCTACTGCAAACAGATGACTCGGCTACTGATCGAAATACACACGGCAAAGGAAGAAGCTCCTGTACACGCTCAGGGTGTAGAGCTACTCACACAAACTCCATCCTGAAGAAGGTCTTCAAGTCTTCCCATACGAAGGTTATCCCATCGCAAAACTGAAACAAGTGGCTCCACCACCTGCCTGCTGCTGCCTGAAGGAGGCTGGTAGCAAAGATCACCATGAAGTCTGTCGGCGTCCCCACTAGCCTGAAGACTCTCACCACAGCCTCCAGTCAATCCTCAGCCGCCTGCGGATCCATCCCTCCCTGGAACCTGGGTGGCCTCTGGCGCTGGAACTCGTGCAGTGCGCTCAAGCGACGTGCACCCTCTGCTGTTGGGGATGGTGGCATCGGTGGCCCAACGAGTAGTAGTACCGCTGGTGCGTCCGCTGGTGCCTCAACTGAAAAATGACCCTATACCGAGGCAACGTCGCTCGACGGGCTGTCAGTACGAACCACTCTCGGGGCTCTATCTGGTCGTCCGAGAAAATGAATCCTGATAGAAACAACGTAACACGGTCAAACGATTATACCCGGTGAGCTGACCTGGTTTGATCTGTTTTAAGGGGAAAGTTTTGAAAACACACACGCAATCAGTGTTTTCGTGCACAAAGTCGGAAATCAGTTGTCAGGGTCCTGGTGTATGGATAAGTCGGCCGCCCGCACCAACACTGGACTCCCTGAACTGAAGACCACACTCAGTACCCTTAACACTATTGCTTCAAAGAAAGAAAATATCAGAGTTATAAGTTCTGCGGTAGAACCGACTCCTCTGATAACAATTTATCACAACCCGTCCTCGGGGCCCGTGCCGTGACTACCCCAATCCCGCCTTCCATAGGCCAGGGGCTGGCAACTAGCACCAAAGGCGAAAATCCCGATAACTGGGTAGGAATTGCCTTTCTAAAAGAAAACAAAACAACACATAGTACAAGCAGAAGAAAAACACTAAGTACAAAATAAAGTGTTGAAAAGTAAATGGGCCAGAATACAAACCCAACTGAAAGTGCAGCTACAACTGAATGAAAGTACAACAGAAAAAGACAAACAGCTGGAAGAAGGAAGCAGCTTCTAGGTCGTCCTCCTCCGATCCTACCCGAAGGGTAGGTACAGATAGCGCAGCCCCTGGATCATCCGCCACGGATCCTACCTGAAGGGTAGGTACAGATAGCCTCCTCAACCCTCTCGCCTGTCAACCTCCACTGGATACTGACTCATCGTGTATTCCGCCTCTGGGTACTGACTCGTCGTGTAGTCCACCTCCGGGTACCGTTCAGTCCTCGAACACTCGGCCTCTGTCAATACTACCCGTCGTCTGCAACCAACACAACGAGGTGTGGGCATAGCCCGTGCAGGGGTGAGTATAACGATACTCAGTAGGGACCCCGAGACCCTCAAGGTCTCTCTAAATTAAACAAGGATAACCACAAAGAAGATCTCAATAGATAACCTCTACTTAGGTATATGCCCATACATATACCTAAGTTATCAAGTAACCCACCTCAATCACGAGGAAACACGAGGATCATGAAATCAATGGATAACCACTACCTTGGTATATGCCCATACATATACCTAAGTTATCAAGTGACCCATCTCAATCATGAGGTAAACACAAAGGTCAAAAGTCTCAGCTCAAACCAGGATTTTTAATTATTGAAATCGTAACTGCTGAAGAGCTCCATCTCTGGAGTGTACAGTGGTCCTGTTACGACTCTAAGGTACTACTCACTAACCTAAGACTACTGAAGTACTCCTCCTGTTGAGTACCGCGGGCCTACCACCTCACACAGTAGTGCTTCCCGTCGGGGTCTTCCACCCAAACACAATAGTGCTTCCCCCTCAAAGCCTACAGAGGTACTTCTCTTGTCGAGTACCGCGGGTCTGCCACCTCACATAGTAGTGCTCCTCCACTGTGGGTCTGCCACCTCACAATGTAGTGCTCCCCACCGGGCTACGTAAGTCACTCTGAATTGAATCAGACAAGCAGTCTTCAGGTCTTTGCCGGCTACACGGTCTCCGTACTCTGTATGCTCGTCTCTGGGAGGGTCCGCTCCACGAGCTACAAGTCGATACTCCAAGTAACTCAATGTCCCACGATGATGTATCTCAAAGGACCACCTCGTCATAGGGGTCTCAACGCAATAGTAGGCGCGTCAGTCAGACGCCCGGTCTGCGAGTTATTAGCCTTTTCGTCCTAGGGGCCCGACTAGTTTCGTAAGCGAACCAACCCGGATATATCTCAACTGTACCCCGAACTCTCATAGGGTATACTCATAGGGACCGTTTCTCTACGAGATCAACAACGCCGCTGACGATTCGTCAAACGGATGTCCTGTCTGAAAGATATTAGCTTTTCCGTTCCAGGGGCCCTGTTGGATTTCGGGTACAATCCAACCTGGACATATCTCAACTACATCCAAAACTCGGGAAAAGTATGCCAAAAGTTCTGTCTCACTTAGAGGAAAACAAAAAAGTCGACGACACTTCATTCGGACATCCAGAACTCAAGTTACGAGCGTTTCCGCTCCAAGGGCCCGGTGGGTTTTTTGTATGAACCAACCCGGACGAACCCAAAGTTCTCCGAACCCTTGAGTGAGATATACTAAAACGACCGTCTCGATCCAAGGATCACGTTGCCACTGACGGCGAGTCATTTGGAGGCCCGTAGCTCAAGATACGTGCATTTGACCGTAAGTGGTCTGAAAACTGGGGAATGGGCCCGGGCCGACCCCCCTAGGTCGGCCCGAATCGGGTCGTCCCGACCCGGGTCCGACCCGGCTAGGCCCGGCCTGGCCCGGCCCGGTCCGGCACGGTCCTGTTCGGTCCAGCCCGACCGGCCGGCCGCGGCTTGGCCAGCGCGGCCGAGCGGACACGCGGGCGGGGCGCGCGGCTCCTTCACCATTCGCCGTTGATTGAGGCCGGCGGTTCGCCAGCCGCCTCCTTTCCGGCGGCGCGCCGCTGCCGCCGGTCGCCGGTGCCGCCGCGCCGGTGTGGCGCGCCGCCACCGCCTTCCACGGACCACCGGACGCGCTCCGGTGGTCCGTTCCTCCTGCCGTCTTCGCCTATGGTCCCCCCGGGACCCCACCTTCACTGCGAAGGAATTCAAACGCCCAAACGGCATGCTTCGTCGTCACCCATCAAACCGAACGTCAAAAACGAAACGTGCCATCTTCATGGTTCTCCGGCATGACGCGTTGGTACCACGCCCCTTCTCTGTGGCCCGACTCCGTCCGCAGATGTCTTCGGGTTTCTCCGCCGTGACGCGACGGCGTCGCTCCTTTGTTTGTGTTACACGACGCGGCGCGAAGGCGCCGCACATTACTTGTCGCACGTTTCCTAGCGGTGTGATGGCACCGAACCATTCCCGTTTCAATCCACAAAAGAATCCAACATGAAAAAGGAGGAGGGTCAGCCGTGTTTGGGTAGTCCCCCCCCCCTCGCATTATTCGATAACAAATGGTCATATTTCACGACGTTCATCAAGGCAATAAACACGACCAATTTAAATAAAAACACTCAACATCAAACCGCATGATCGGACGATCCGCGGATCAACCCGGTATTGGTTGGTCCGCGCTCGTAGTTCTTTTCTCAAAAGATAAGAGAATTCCAAAAAAAATTCCCCTACCTCGTGTCGTCCTTCGTTTGTTGACAAAGTCGCGGGATGGTAGTGTCGCTGTAGAACAGTATCAATTCCGTCGTCGTCGGAGTGAGAGCCGTCGTCGATGGCGATGTTCCCCGCGGTGATGCCTCCACCCTTGACGCGGAGAAAGAAGAAGAGAAGGCACATCGTTGGTGCCTTCGCGTTCTCCGTCAGAGGGTCAGTTTTCATCACATTCTTCATCGAAGTCTCGACGTTCTTCAATGATGGTGATGGAGTTCTTCAAAACTAAGAGCTTCCTCTCTCAAAATCCTCACTTAACCAAGAAACCTAATAAAATAAGGTCTCCCATTATTTTATTAACACATGCCAAGCTTTTCAAATTCCAAAATTCAAATAACTTAATTAATTTAAGAAGTTGAACTCATTAATTAAAAAGTGTTGGCAGCACTTAAGATGGGGAGTGGAATGAGAAGATTTTTCATTAATAAGGGGGATAAGTTCAAGAGTTAAAGAAAGGGAGATTAAATGGGGGGGTTAAAGGAGAGTTATAGGAATGTGAAAGGTTGGGGCTCGTGTGGGCCCCACCTTTCAAGTATCCACTCATGGGACGTTGGTTGGTCATGGGCTCCACCAACAACTTCCCATGGGAGAGAATAACTCCCAAATAAATAAAATAAAATTGTTCACACAATTTTATTAATTTTAAACTAAAACCCCAAAAACAAAATCTCAACCCGCTTAAAACACAACTATGGTAAAGGTCCCCTTAAGAAATTAACGGCGTTGCGAGTTCATCGGTGCCATTGGATTTCAATTCCGAGCACCAGTTCAAAAGATAGAAATTCCCGCTCGCTCGTTCACTGAACGTACCCGATCCAAACTTCGGAAGTTGATTCCGGGCACTCTGGGCCTCGGAATCAAGTGCCGTCAGAAACCGCGTTCTTGTAAAATTTCAAAGAAAATTAAGAAAAAATATTCCTTGAAATTTCCGGGTCTTTACATGAAAGTTTATAAATTTTTTTTCTTTTCAAAATGGACTTCATTTTTGGATTCGAAATATCAAAATTAGCCTAGGGTGAAATTTTGGTATTTTTCTGAAAACTTTCAATTTTTGATGAATAGTGAAACCACTAAGTGGTAGTTAAAAAACTGATTTTTTCATAAAACATAATTTTACCGCTTCTGTGAGTGGAATTTCAAAAATCCAAGAGACACGGTTGATGTCAGTAAGTAAAATGAGGTTCAATGAGATGAAAATAATTTTTTGGTGAATAGTAACTTTTTACTTTTTTTGCAACGGTTAAAATAAAATAGGGAAACTAAGGGTAAAGATGATATTATTATTAACCTAACACATGTCCTAATTCTATTGGACAAGTGTAATTCGATCAAAAATAAACTTGGGAGTAAAATATGACCATTTAGGCCCACTTGGATTAGACTAGGACATTTATTATCAATTTATTTAAAGAAGGGTTAAAATAGATAAAATCAATGTTTAATAAGTAAATAATTTTTAATATGGGGTTATACATAAGATAAATTCGACTATAAATATTCCTTAGAAGGATAAAAAGATTTCCTATATAATTGTATTTTATTTTTAATTTTTATACAATAAATAATTAAATTTATTTATGACACAAAGATGATGTAGTAATTAACTTATTATTGAAATATTGACATAATTGATGTTATAAACACCAAAATAAATTTAATTTGACTCATTTTATGGATTACACTAATTTTATAGATTAATATGACATGTTAGTATTGATTTAATTAAATTTCTTCGATCTAATAATTCTGTTATGAGTTTCACAAAAATTAATTACTCAATAGTGTCAAAATTGACATAAAATAGTTTTTAAAAACAAATATTATATTAGTAATTGTTATTTTATTCCTAAAAATATAAGGTTTGTCCAAATGACTTAGATATGATTATATATATTAATAATAAACAACTTGGGATTCGTTTGGCTGCTTATAGTAATTTTATTAACCTTATAGTATGAGAAAACAAGAAGACGCGGTAAAAGTTAAATTATCTATCTTAAAGTTAAATCTAAATAATAAGGTTACAATTGATACCAAAACTTGTATAAATCATATTTTATGAGAGTATTTCGACCCCTACCCACCTTATCTTAAAAATATATCAATTTGGAGCTATTAAAAACCTAATTTGACTTTATAATAAAATAATATTTATAGTTATTCCAAAGGTGCCCCTATCCTCCCTTATAAAAGGGCACCTCCTCCCCCTCTTCCTCACACCACATTGAGCCTTCAATCTCGGCCAACCCATGACAATTTCTCCTCTCCACATCCCTAGAGACATCCTAGAGGTCTTGGTATTCTTCCAAGACCAATTTTAGTGCCCTAAAAGAAGGTCTCAAAGAAGCACATCAAAGAAGAGGTATTGTCCATTACCGATTCTTTCATCTTTATTTATTCTTCCACTTCTTCTTATTTAGTTGTTTCATTATGAAGTAATAACATAAGTATCACTCATATAATGATATGTTATTATAATTATGAAACAACCCTATTTCACCATCTATCCATCCTACGGAAAAAGAAATCACAGCGCGTCCGTATGTACGGAATACCGTCTCCACGTCATGGTGTAATCTATTTTCCACCACCACCTTACTTGGATGGGGATAATGGTGTAAATAATGACTATATATGACTATTATAAAGTGATACTGATTCTGAAATAGTATACATACACTCCAATACAATTCCACGATCATAGGAATGATATCATCACTCGTGCGTACGTACGGAATACCGTCTCCACGATGTGATGCGACTCATTCTACATGATCTTCATTTAATAATGATTATATAAATGAATTAAATGAATGAATATGATATATATTACAATAATAGCAATCTGGAAATGAAGTATCTATAAGAGAAGAATAAGAATTTATTCGACAAAACACGCATAAGAACAAAAAGTTATAAACACCAGAATAACAAGTTGCAATGAAACATTACTACTAAGAAGCTAAGAATAAGACCAAATATGATATCATAAAAATACGTATGATTCTGGAATAAGTCAATAACATTATTTAAATCATTATACAGGAGGTTCGGACACGTACAAAGCATATCGGACCTAAGTTAAGGGAAAATATCACAATCTCAATTTTATCCGAGATTGTTTATACTTTGGTATTTACTGGGGTGTATTTTATCATCCACATCCATGTTTCCTCAATATTTACTATTATTTCCATCCACCTACAATTGTTTAAATCCAATTTTACCCTTCGGTGAGTTTTTACTAAATGATATTAAAGGAAACTTTTTTTCATTTTTCATACGAGGTACTTTTTGACTTTACCGACAAAAGTACGAGAAGAATGTTTTTTAAATTATACAGCATGAATGGATTTTTAAAACATTATTTCCAAGAATCTTCCTTTACAAGTTTTAAAGTTTATTTTTAATCAACTTCTTTTAGTTTAAAATTGTATGACATGTTAAGAATGGAAAAATGTTTTTGATGTAGAAAGGATATTTTCCTCAAGAATGGAGTTCAAGTGTTTTATCAAAATTATTTTCCATCTAAGATAATAAAGGGTTCTGTTTCTATCCCTATTACTACATTGATTTGATTATGTTGTTATGGATTTATATTTATGAATTCCTTTATCATATATGAATTGTTTTATGATGTCATGATGTTTAAGAATCCCATTCTTATTACATGGGTTATGCTATGATGTATGGTTTATGATTCTGTGGCACACATAAGAATGGTATCATTATGAGATGGGTGGGACCTATATCTCCCTCCAATGCATTGGGTAAAGATTTTATATCTCATGAGATAGACATGGCTGGAACGGTAGGTTATACCGGTTCAGGGAAATAGGACTGAAACGAGGGTGACTCGGTTCAGAAATGGACTTTTTCCACTAAGATAGTCTTGGCAATGAGTCTTGAATAATAATAAATGATTCTCTATGATTATGTGTGTATGCCACAAAGTTTCATGTTTTATGTTATGATTATTGGGATTACATTTCACTACTAAGACTTATCCCATGTTATGAAATTATGATCTCTTTTGCAGTTTAAGATTTCCAAAAGTTATGTGCTTATGTATATGATGTGATTGATATTTCTTTTGTTTACCCTTACTCAGAATTTGAGCTCACCCTTTTGTATTTTTTGTTTCCCCAGGTCAGGAAGAAGGTTATTAAGTAGAATATGCCAAAAAGGGACTCTAGATATGACGAAATAAATGGGAGGCAAAGTAGATTCTTTATGAACCAGTTGTTTATGTTTCCCAGTTTCTAAAGACACTATACCTATACGGTCCTTTATTGGTTTGGTTATATGTTGTAATAAGTGTGATTCAATTCTGAAGTAATAACAATGTATGTAAATTATGGGTCGTTATATTCATAGTTTGGAAAAACCTTCCAAGCATGCATAAATAAAAATAAGAATGACATGCGACAATGGGAAAACACCAATTACCATCCTTAATCCATCCAATTACAATCAATCCAATTTCAATCCTATTATAACTCAATTCATTTGTTAACAACCCATATATAAGAAATAGACAAGGCTTTCCACATTGGAATTCTAGGGTAAAGGGCCATAAATTATAAATAATGGGAAACACACCCATGGGGTGGCCATAATTTCAGGTAATCAATCTTATTAATGGATAAAAAAACGTATTAAATTACCTTAACATCATTACACAAATACATGGGTCAATAATAAATCATGGTTACCACCAAAAATGGATGCATGTCAATACAAAAAAATATATTCATCTTGATAATTAATGAGAGGCACAAGACCACCTACCTAGTCTCTGTGTGACTCTCCTTGTCCAGTTTCAGCTTCCAATTCAAGCTAAAAAGAAGTAGATCTATGAAACAAGGATAAATTATAAACCATAAAAACTCAGTTTTGATGTGGAATCTGGAAAAATGGTCACGATTAATCGAGATCTTACTGAATGTGTTCCAATGATTTTGACGATGATTGAATTGGAGTTCATACGGAGATTTGGGAGTAGATTAATTGTTTTACAAACCTTCTTTCCATAATGTTATTAGAGGGATACTGCCTATTTTTAAGAAAAAACAACACATGGCATGTAAGTTCATATACATGGTGTGTTTGAAATTTTACAATTCATTTGGAAAATATTATCCATCGAATTACTTTCCATGTTCTGTTGATATGACTACACGGTTTTTAATAAGAAGTACCTAGTCTGTAGTTTGTTTTTCCTCTTTTTTATGCTGACATGCCCACATGATTTGTATTCCAATCATACATGGACAAAATACACTTTGTGTATATAATATTACATGGCGTGTAACTCTGATTTAGGCTGTGTGGTTGTATGATTCTAGTACTTGACAATTTTTCCCTATTTTCTCAAAAACATCTCAAATGAAAAAGAATAAAAGAAACCTATACATCAAAGTATGAATTGGGTTCTCACAAACATCCCCTCTTAAAAAAATTCATCCCCAAATTTCCCTCCCATGTGTGGTGAAGAAATATCTGATAATAACTATTTCCACTACGATCATACCTCGGCCTCCCTCTACTAGGTCTCTTCCTGCAAACGATTGTGAATCCATAGCACCCATACCAAAGGAACAGACCAACCACAAAGAACCATCACACTATGATCCACACTAAAAATCAGATTCTACATAAAAGATTAATCATCCTGAAGCTCAACCTCTTCCAGCTGAAAAACATTAGGTGGTCTGAGTGATAGCGGTGCAACTGAGATACATGAAAATCATCGTGCATCATGGGTAACAATTGAGGTAACTGCAACCAATACTCAACTGACCCAACACTTTTTATAGTCTCAAATGCCCCAACATATCTCAGTGAAATATTACCCTATCTCTTGCTCCATTGGTGTACCAATATCATTAAAACACGCAAGAAACCCCAATACCCGACCTCATACTCTTGCGGTCATCTGCGGTAATTGACAAACTATTTTTGACCATACTGCATTGTAGCCAACAGTTTCTATGTCAATTTGGGATGGCTTATAAGTCTCCTTCTCCAGAAGAGGTCCCCGTAAAGATGCCTCACTTGCCTCAAACATGTACAAGGGACAACAACCTGGCCTACCATTCAAATCCTTGAATGGGGTCACTTCTGTTGTTTCCTGGAAATAGTTATTATGGGAATATTTAACTAGGGGAATATTCTTCTCCAAAGAGCCCCCAAAATCCATGAATCATGATCGTAGAATTTCCTATAATGCCTGTATCATAAGCTCTGATTGACCATCAATATGAGTGTGGTATGTTACACTCAGAATCCCCTATGTACACAGTGCCCTATGAAAATATTTCCATAAAGGACACGTAAAGAAGGAATCAAAATATGAAATGACAGAACTAGGGACCCCTTGATGTCATACTACCTCATGAATATACAAAATTTTGATATCATCAACAGTGAAGGTCTCCTTGATTGGAAGGAAATGAGTGACCTTCGTAAGCCTGCCAACAATAACCCACATATCATATTTATCTCGAGGAGACAATAGTATTCCCATAACGTAATTCATTGTGACATCATACCATTTCAACTATCGAATAGGTAACTGCTTTAAAATCCCAATTAATAACTATTTTTTTTCCTTCCCCTACTAACATGGGGAACAATTCATAACAAAGATAGATACTTCTCACATTAAACACAACCACAAGTATTTATGTCGCATGTCACTGTACATCATTGTAACTCTATGGTGTAATGAAAATGATAAATCCTGAATGTCATGCATCAATTCATCATTTATATCCCATTTAACCCACCCATGTTAATCGATATGAAGACCCTCATCCTCACAAAAGATCCTTCTACGATGAGGTTCATCACTTGCCATAGTCTCCCATTGAACTAGGGCTTTAGAATCTAATGGTTTCCTCATTATCACTCTATCTAGTAGGGTATAGGTAACAACCTAATATGACAGAAAATTCTATCCTTGTATGTTATGAACCACTAGATGAATCTTAGAAAACAATGTTATAAGCTTCCACTCACCACTGGACTCCTTTACTCCATGTATCTGATTTCTCATTCCCAGCAAATCAGCCACTACATTTCCTTTCCCATGTGTATGGACAACCTAAAAATCTGAGGATTGAATGTATTCCACCCACCATTTCTGTATCAAATTTTGATCATGATGAGTAACGATGTACCTAAGAATTTTTTGGTCTGTTTAAACCAAATAATTCTCTCTCAAAAGATAATGTCTCCAAAAGCGCAAAGTAAGAACATCTAAAGCCAACTCCAGATCATGCGTACGATAATTCCTCAAATGTGGCCTCAACTACCGAGACTTATACAACACAACTCGATCTCCTAGTATATTCACCTCTCCCAGCCCAAAAATAGATGCATCACAGTACATAGTGTATCTCTTGCCTAGTTCTTGAAATATCAGTATCAACGGTAAATTCAAATTCTCTTTCAACTCCGGAAGGGTAGTCTCATAAGAATATGACCATAGAAACATCACAAAATTCATAGTCAAGACCTTAAGATGTGATGACAAACATAGGAGGTCATATATAAAACTCATATAGTAACCATCTAGACACAAGAATCTCCTTATCTCCAAAACGTTCTGGGTTTGTTTCTAGGAAACTATAGCTCTCAGCTTCACTAGGTCCACTAATGATTGTGTCTATGAGATGATTTGACGTAGGATGTTAATTTAATCCATCCAAAAGTAGAATTTTGCGAGACTATCATATAACTGATTCTCTCATAATGTATTCAAAATGATATCAAGAAGGTTGGCATGGTCATGTCGATTATGATAATACACCAAGATATAATACATGAAAACCACCAAAAAAGAATCTAGGTATGGATGGAACACTCAGTTCATCAGTTCCATGAAAACTAGTAGTGTGTTAATGAGACCAAATGACATAACCAGGTACTCATATAGGCTATATCTGCTACAAAATGTTGTTTGAGGTATGTCTTCTAGTCCAACACATTCCTAGTGATATCCTGACCTTAAATAAATCTTTTAGAATAATCAATCCGCTCAAATATAATAAAATAGATCATATATTCATGGAAAGGGATATTAGTTTTTAACGGTTAATTGGTTCATATTAGGATTGTCCACACAAAGTCTAAGGGTATTGTCTACCTTTTTTGTGAAAAAGGACTGGTGAACCCCAAGGAGATGTACTAGGTTAGATGAAACCCTTAGCTTCCAAATCTTCCAAATTCCTCTTGATAACTTGATACTCAGTCATAGAAATCCTGTATGGAGGAATAGATATCAGTGCAGCTTCTGGAACTAGCTTGATAGTGTAATCCACCTCTCTGACTGGAGGGAAGCCTAAAATGTCAAGCATGAAAACACCCATGAAACGATCAACCACTAGAGTGAAATGTTCTTAAAATTTTCCCTAGTTATTCATATATAAACTTCCTATCTAGACTGTCATCCCCCCTAACCCACAATGCTCATGTCCTTCTCAGATCCCCTAGACATCCCATTCACCCTCATGTAGAAACTCTCCATCCTCTGGTGATGTGAAACCCATTCTATGGAGATAGCAATAAATAAAGGTTCAAAAATAAAGCAACAAGTCCACTACATGCATGATAAAAAATCTCATTATCTCGAAGATATATAGGTACTATAGAATGTGACATCCATCACATCCATGAGGGAAATCCTTGCACTTATGCACACCTACCATTCTAATTCCAAACCGAGTGTCTAGGTTCATAACCACTTAAAATGAAAAAAAGGCATGGAACAAGTCTCTCAACAATAAGAACATATATGAAACTATGATAATCACTCTTATCAAAAAGTGAAAAAGGTAAAATGGAGGAAACTGGATGAGTAACTCTAATAGTAGAAGGTTTGGGATCCTAATCCACCTGGGTCTATTGCATTGCATATGTCTGACATGAACCATGGCCTAGTGATACTACCTAGATTCTCTGAGCTGATCCACCCTGTTGTAATTATGTTCCTGGGGTTTGGCTACCATGGCCATGACCACCACCTCAGCCTAAATGGCATGACATATTCTAGTTCCCTATTTGTTGAGATGCTCCGGGCCCTACCACTAAATGTGGATTTGGTGAGGACTCTCGATTAATAGATGTTGAAGGAACATTTATGCAAAACTTTTGCATATGGACCATCTTGTTGCAATCATGGAACATGAATAGTTCCTTTGTATAATACGAACTCATATGCCCTGGCCTAGAACACTAGTAGCACCTCACGTAGCTACTAGAAGGAACTTTCTAACTACTATTGTCATTGTGAGAAAACTCCAGACAACACTTCCTATTATCTATTGTCATAGTTCCATATCTTGGTGCTAAATCTCCCTATCTCGCGCATTCAAATTTTTACAAATTATGCTCGGTATTCAGTTGTAGATTCAATATAGTAGATACCATAGTAAACTAGAAGACATTTACCAGTTATTTGAGGTCATACCTGAGACCATCCTTAAAACACATAGAATTAATTAAATCATCACCCATCAGAATCGGTGTAAAATGATGGATCATAGTAAAACATACATCATAGTCAATTACTGATAGCGTTCCCTTCTCTTGATGCACAATCTATATGAATTTATCAACCCTTTGTGCAATGGGATAGTAAGAGTCATAAAATACTATCTAAAAATATTTCAAGGCCATTTCATGATGATGCTATATCTGAGTAATCACTTCAAACCATATCATGGATGAATCACGTAGAATATATGAAATGAGCTTTACCCTCCCCTCTGGAGGTGTCTCTATATGCTTGATGATCAAAAACATAGACTCAAACATTGACTCTACAGTTAGTGGTCTGCCATATTCAGAAAATGCTTGTGGATGCTATAATTTTTAACACTTGTGTAAGCTATTCCATTGACATAGTAGGATTTTTTTGCTCCCTATGAAGTTTTCATAACCCCTATAAAGGAATCAGGAAACTATACATCAACACCTTCATTTGGAATAATAACTGGCATCTTGACTGGAACAACTGGATGTTACACTCCTATCCCATGGCCTACCAACTCTGGAGTATGTTTATCAACACTATCCTATCATAATGCTCAAGGGCGTCATGGTGCAATGACTCTACAAGGTCAAGCACCATCCTAGTTCAAGTTCATTATCATGGATTTGTCGTTCAAGTTCCAAAACAGCACTGCAAAAGACCATATAACTTATGAAGAAAGGAACTACACAACATTCACCTCCCAAAAAAACATCATTCTATGTTGTCTCTCACAAGACTGAAAACACAATCATATCCACATAACATGTACACATGGGAACATTAGCTGTACTTAAGGAAACCTTTCTTCCTGAATAGAATAACACATAGCATGTGTTTATAGAACCAAATGTTGTGTTTTCTGGGTTTCCAGATAGTAAGCTTTAGTAACTTTCCCAGAACCCCTATTTATGAAAATAAATGAAAACATGTGCCAAATTCCAATCCATGGGGCCCCATAATCCTTGAAAATAAAATCATGGAATCCACATATAGCATAGAACAAACCAATCAATATAACATTTCTGATACATGATCCACTAAATACTGATCTGAGAGGGACCATACACCGTAGGGGTCTAATCATGGAATCTATCCAAATAGAACCATATCACGTACAAATAATCCTTTCACAATAGCAGACATATCAATCAAGGAACTATCACAACAACAGTCATTTATAGCATGGAATCCATCATAACAGCATGAAATCAGTAATTCTTTCTAAATGGCATGGCAAGAATGCATGTCATGTTATTTCTCAAAAGTGCATGTATGATGTCTGAGATGGAATACACTAATCACTTCATGTTGGAACAAAATAGAACAACAATGTTATCAATAATAATTGCACAATACAAGTATATCACCCAATGGTGAAATCGAATCAACTATAATTGCTCAAAATCCAAAAGCACAATTCAATTCGAGGAAATTTGGATTTTTCTTATACCTGAGGTAGCTACTCCTAGGAAAACTAATTACCAAATTCCATTACCTTTATATTTGTCCCCAAATAATAAATCAAACCAAAAATGAAAAATGAATATGATACCACATTGTAACATCTATACTTCAAGTGCCACTTAAAAGGTTCCTAGTAACCAGTTGGCCACATGGCCGCATGTTCATTTCCCAAAATGCTAGAGGTTGTTGACTAGAAGTAAGGGACTAAGATACGATTCTAGGGAAAATATCCCCTCATTTGAAGAGTGTAACACATCGGATAAATAATTCACAATATTGGATTTAGTAAACAACATAAAATTGAATAAATAGTTGAATTGTAATATGATAACTAACCAGGACTTATTCCATACAAATGATGATGCATCATTTTATTTCTATGAAACCGTCCAATACATTATATACTTCATTCAGATAAAATACAAGTATCGTGGAACAGAAATACAAAAGAAAACTTGAAAGCATCACATGCCTCAGATTGAACTGATTCTCTCCAGCTCTTAAGAAGTAAGTCAAGTACCAGTAGAAGGGTGCTTTCCCTTATCAACTCCTGCAACATTATAATCATCTTGGGCCCAAAAAATGTCCCAAATAGGGTCTGAAACTGAATCCCAATAAGAAACCAACTAATAATTGTCCCAATATATCAGTGAAAATATGTGACAAGCATTATACAATAGTGAATGTATTAAACTAGGAATTACTCAGAATTAAATAATCCTACAACTACTACTTCCATTTATGTTTAGTTCTTGTTCATTAATAGATAAATTACAAAGAACTAATATTTGTCTCGAGAACCTTCTTTTTCCCAACAATACCCATGTAAAAGTGATCCCAACAGATACCTCAAAAGGATATCATGAAAATGTAATGTGAAGAAGAAATCCAATATTGTTAATTGTCTTGTTTGATGCTTCATAAGACAGTCCATTTCAATATCCAATTTAAAATATATTACTGTTCTGGACATTCCAAATGTGGGATCCAATTATAACACCTGGTATTTTACAACCTCCATCCCACAAGCCTGTCTGAAAGATCCTCTCAGAAACCCAATCTCACTCTAGGTGTGGTGTGAGTATATGTCTACTAGTCCATACCTGGATTATATAAATAATAACCAATTCTCTCCAATGACATATAAACATTCTAATAGAACCCATCCACGGTATCCCTCATTCCATGACTTGTTCGGCCATTTGAAATATATCTTACATGATCCCGACCACTATATATGTGGCTCGATCACAGAATTACATAATAACCCCATTTAGTATGTCCATGACATCCCTTAATGGATTCATGGGTCACCCGAGTTATAAGGTACAACAGTCATATGTACCTATCTATGGAATTCTAATAGAAATCTATAGTTCTCCCATTACCAATTCCATTTTTTAATAACTGATTCAATTAACCATTACATAAGGCATGCAAGGTCAAAAGAAGCATCAAATATATTCAAACAAGGACCAACCACTTAAGGATTGTTCTTTTAAAAAACTCACATGGGAACGAGTCATATGTCAGGAAATTCATGTAAATTAAACTATTATATGGTTCAACAATGACAAGTCACATGGGTACATTTCATTTATCAAGAAACACATGCTAATTAAATTATTTAATGGATTTAGTAGTAAAAAATCATGGGGGAAATTCATAATTCATGCCTTTCAATTATTCAACCAATTATGTGGTTTTAGAAAATATAATCAAATGTAAAATCCATTGTATGGCACAACATTCCAATCATGCTTAAACAAGTATTGGAAAAACATGTAGTAATGGAAAAAACACTAATTCCAAGCCTTAGTCCATCCAATTACAATTCAAATAAATTGAAATCATATTATAACTAAATTGATTTATTAACAACAAATATAATGGAAATAGACAACACTTTTCTCATAGGCAACCTAGGCCATATAGGCATAATTGACTATTTAATTATAAATCACCCATGGGGTGGCCATAATTCAAGTAAATCAATCCTATGCAAGGAAAACAAAAAGTATTCAATAACTCTTACATCATTATACAATAACACATGTCAAAAGTAAATAATTTAACATAGAAAAATTGGTGTAAAACACTTAAACATATATTTTCATCTCGACAATTAACAAGAGGAATAAGACCAACTACCTAGTCCTCGTGTGACTCTCATCATCCAGCGTCAACCTCGAATTCAAGCAAGAATTATTTAGATCTACAAAACAAGGATAAAATCTCCCCATAAGTAGTTATTTTGTGAGATGGGATACTAAATAATGAATAAAGTGTAATAGATATCTTACTGATTGGGTTCCAATGTTTCCAATAGTGATTGATTCAGAGTTTGGATGGAGATTTGGGAGGATATTGAATGACGGGCATAGTTGTTTGTGAAAACTAGAAATTGCCTTCTGTCCCAAATGTTATAGGAGGGATACTACCCATTTTAGAGAAAAAACATTTTATAAGAATCATGTATGTTCATATACACGTTGTGTATATCATTTGAAAATTTATTTGGTGGATGTTTTATGCCGACATGACTACACGATGTTTGCTAGGATGCACTCAGTATATAGTTGGGATTTCATCTATTTTCAACCCTAAATTCCAACATTCCACATATTACCATCATACATGACCAAACTACACAACGTTTATATTGGATTACATGGCATGAATCTCTGAGTCAGGCCATTTGATAGTGTGAATTCAGTATTTTCCATGTTGTCTCATATTTTTTTTAAAAAACTCAACAGGAATAGAATAAAATAAACATCTAACTCCAATTAGGAACACGATTCTTACACCGGGAATAAATCATGTACAAGAGAAATGGTTAGTAGGAGATATAGTTGATTTCAAAAATGATATTGTTGCTAAGAATATCAAAGGGTCCAATGTACCTAGGACATATCACACCCATGTTCTTAGACCATAAGGATCTCTCCAATTGAGATAAATGGAGAAATAATTTTCCTCTAATGTTAACTATTCAGTTTAATCAATTATGTTTACCATATATTTTTTGTATACCCATATTATTTTTGATGTGTCACTTAATAGTATTGGCCTTCCCAACCGTTTCTTAAAAATTTATGGTCCAAATATATTGGATTCACTAAATTCAACTGCTTGTGTAGGTGTTAAACATATATTTCCAAAAAGGTATTTACAAGGAGCCATTTTGTATCTTGATTGAAATTTACTATTACAAGGGAACTCCACCAAAGAATGATATGGATCCCATCCGCCTTTGAAATCGATCTTGAAATCTTCCAACATATCTTCTATTTTTGGATAGTCCACTAAGATTTGACAAAAGTTTAGGAATGATATTTTTTTAAAAATATAAAATCAATATTTGGGAAAAACATCACTCTTCCAAAACATGGTGGTAAATATAGGATCATAGACAAATATAATATATAGTGGTGTTCCAAGTGGCCTCTCTAAAACATTGAGTTATTTCATTGAATGTAGATCAAGTGGGAAGTTAACTCGAAAATTAATGAAGTGAGAAAGCATGGTAAAATTATACACCATAACTCATATTGAAATATTTCATGTTTATGAGTTTTGAAGTACAATGAAAAATTACCAGGTGATGTCTATTGATTTCTCTTTTGGTATGGGTAATGTTTTCGTCAACCCCTAATAATCTTTCCATCCATAATTCACTTTCATAATAAATAGACACTTTGAAGTATATTCCATAATCTCCTCCATCATATTATCCCACTAACAGTTCTCTCTGAATCATGGATACATATTTAGTATCCATGGATGGATGGACATAGTCGAGCATTTTGAATAATTTAATAGTTCATTCTTTATCATAGTAATTGATGGTATAAAATGTTTTGACCCAAATCTGACAACTCTTTCATCAATTTTGAAATACCATGATTTTACTTTTCTTATATATCCCACATTCATATAAATTTCCACATCATCTCTTTGAGAGTCCTTTAACTTATCCATAAGGGATTATTGATAAATCATTTGTGAATGGAATAATGAGATTCCCATCATTTATGATTACCATTTCCATTTTATTGAGGTCTATGAATTTTGGATCCTTTTTAATTATCATTAATAAAAATGTCATGGGCACCTCTATACATAGATTATCTATAACATTGTTTTCCTTCCAATGATGATAGTGGTTTCAGAATAAATAGTACACAATTAGTTGTAACCATCTTCATAGTCACATATTAATCTCTATTGTTGTGAATATATATTTCTGGGTCTTATGATCCAAATATATTTTAATCATCTCAAAATATAGATAATGTCACTCCATTTAAAACACAATTTTCAAGTCAACCAAATTCATATGTTTTGTTGAATAATTCTACTCATAAAATATCATCTCCCATGTGGAATTGGATATCACTTTATCATTTTTAATTATTAAACATACCAAAATTTTTTAAAGGAACAATGTCATGTCCACGACCTGGAAACCACGTCCCCAGATTCGGGTTTCCACATGATATAAATCATGCTTCCTCTTATTCCCTGGGGTTCCAACAACAAGTCGGGGTCAAATAAGTCACATGGAGATAATATTCCATCTTTGTCATATTAATCAAGAGAAGATATCATATGAAATAAAAGAAACTATGATCATAATCCAAAGCATGCATTAATAATAATTTTCTAAGTAGGGTAAAAAGAAAGACCAAAAAATAAATATGCAATGTCATGCGAATAATTTCTAATGTGAAGAAATACCAAAATAAAGACAAATAAATGAATCTCTAAAATGGGTTATCACTCCATGCCTCGATCCCCATCCATGTACATCCCAAGACGAACTCAACTCGAAGCATATAGTATTTTCACTTTTTATAGCTTTTAGCCATGAAATATACTTGGGTTTCCAATGGAAGCCTAAGCAAGGTGTGTGTATGACTTAGTAGTCCACCACCAATGGTGCCTCCAATTTATCTAGTCTAAATAGATATTGTATGAATGTAATAAATAATTGACAGTATTCATAAATGAAAACCTGAGTTCCATTAAATAACAATATTAACATTAAAAAATTCCATCATTAATTACATTTCATCATTTATACCATCTTCATTAATATATTATTTTTCCATCACATGCTTTGTGGGTGAGTCATTTACATCATTTACAAAATCACCTAAGTCGTTCAATTATCTTGCATAAGTGAGTAAGCCAAGTTCCTTGTATCACAATAGATAACAAACATTTAAAAAATAATGATAACAAACTTATCCTATAAACTCAATCTAGGTAGTCTCACCCAATAAAATTGATATGGTCCCAAGGAATATGACTGACTCCCAAACCCAAGCATTCAGTGGTGGGTTTCTGAGCTTTTGTCCTATATTCAATACAACCATTCCATGTTCACATTATTATTATATAATTACCACATATTACATATCAATAAACATACATAATTAATACAGACAACATTCAAATTTAGCATTTAATTTAATACTTAATCATTTTGTATGTGTTTACCCATTTATGCATTTACGATTCACATGGAAAATCCCACTTAACCATTTTACATTTTTAATAATTTAACTCATTAACCATATTCAATAATTCCCATTAATTTACCAATTTACCATAATTAAAAAATTATAATGCTTTATCCCATTAACACTATATAATTCACAATAATTTATGCACGTATGCATTTCACATAAAATTTATATGTCACTTTGCACAATCAATTTTTTTCATGAAATTAATTTATATATGTATAAAAACAATACATTATTCAATAATCAAATCTACACACAACTATCAATGATCCTATTCCAACTAAACTAATGTGTCAACATGTTCATTATGGTATCTACTTTATCAAAATGAAATTATATGATTAACATTTCAATTTTACATATTTGGTAATGTAGAAGCACTCCATTAGAGTACCTAATCTAGTATAATCAATCCTAACGAATTTCATTGCAAAAATTAAGTGTTAAATTCTCCATTTATCCAACCATTTTACCCAATCATACTCCAAAAAATAAATTCACATCAAGAGGGAAGTAATATCATAACAATTCATGCACAAATTAGTGACAAAACAATGGGATATAAATTATAGACCACCTACCATGAATCCATAGAAGAACGAACCCATAATCAAATCCATATATCCATATTCATGAAATATATGAATACCCAACATAATATCAATTGGAAAAATAGGTTTTTAGTGAATTATAAGAATATGGATGAAACCACAAGCCCTATCTCGGATGTTATGAGCCAGAGGAGTGTTATACTAACCTGCATCTTTGATCCGCAGACAAAGACACTTCAGAAAACCTTGAATTTAATTATATTTATGTTTTCGAGGTATTGAGGGTTTTTGATCATCAATTGGGATGGATAAGAAATAAATCTGGAGGGAATAATTTGAGTAACATAAAATCTTTATGGGTAGAAGGGAAATTTCTCACATTTTAATGGATTTAATGGCTTGGAAGAATGGTTTTTGAAACCATGTGCAAACAATGCGCCCACCTCAATCCAAGAAGGGGTGAGTCACACTAATACCTATGGAGGTCCACATGGTTTTAAAAATTATTTTCTAACAATGAATAATGCCACATTACAAGGGTGTATAGTTTAGAATCCCCCATTTCATGGTTTACTATAATAGTCCACCAACCATGAAACATGTATAGGATGGCCCGATTTTCACATCCATTATCCCAAACCCTAAGAACACCCATGAACATCCTCAAAAACCTAGTAAAAATCACATTAACCAAAATTAAAGGATTTAACCCAAATTATAAAAATATAAAAACCTCCATGGAGTCATGGATCTTAGAACCTATCCACCTTAAAATAGATCATCCTCGAGCCATACATCTAGTCACCACCCAGTTTCAGAAGCAAAGTGATTAGGCCACTGAGCCCACATATCTGACACTCTCTCCCAAGTTTCTTCCTAAACATTACCATTATACCAAAAAACTCAATCCAAGACATAGAATATTCCCACAATACTTTATCTCTATGATCTAGAAAAAAAATGGATGCTACTAAAAGGACCCATCATCAACATGATCGACATACTCAATATTAATCAGATGAGACATCAGAAGGTGAAACTATCTGTAAGGTCCACAAGTCTAAATACCCTGAGAAAGGGGTGAATCCGGAAATGGTTAATTTAAAACTAATTCCTGTTCTGTTCTTGTTTTGCAGTTAAGAAAAACACTCTTCTATCTCTTTCCCTTTGCCCAATATAAACCAAAAGTAAAGTATGCACATGACACAACAATTTTTACTTGGTTCACCCTCACTAGGATATATCCAAGGAGCATACACTGGAAATTTTCTGATGTTCCAAATCCACTAAAATTTCACTATTGTTTAAAAGGATCGGGATAGATCACTTTTATTCCCAGGATCACTTCCTTTACAATGTTTAGGGACATCTCACAACTTTCCCAAGGGCCACTCCCTGTCTCTCTCTCTCTGGCTCACTGTCGGTGGAGAGGATAACTTTCTTCCTCTTCCTTTGTTGACTACTCTAGAAAGGATGCACTCATAGTTTATAGACCTGTAGGTCTTTTCATTATTACTAATGAATGCATCCTCTGTTGTATGTAGATGTTATGTTGAAGTCCAACTTTCACCCATATATGAATTTCACTTTGCACCAACGGTATCAGCCAATCTTCCAGCTTCCACACAGCCCTGAATCACTTCTGGGAATCAACATTACATGGCTCCCTTCTATAAGACAGTGCGCAAGTCTCCACACACAAGTAAAAACTAGAGTGAAACTCCACCTCAACAACTTTCGCGACACAAGCTACTCACACTCCAAACATGCACGACACACACCCTTTTAAGACCAAACCAATATTGGCGCACACCCAACAATTTTTGTGATTCTTCAAAAATTGGCACGCAAGTGTCACCAAACCACTTGCGTGACACTTCCTTCTTCAACTCAGAATCTGCACGACTCTCATCCTTCCTCTCCCAGACCACCATAGACATGAAACTATCACCTGATGTGCAAACTCTACTTGTGCGACCACAAACCACATGCACAACCACCACAACTACGGGATGGGAGCTCTAATTTTTCTAGGTGTTGAACTCTGCTCCAAATGAGGAGGGGCTGACCAATATTTATAGGCATTTGGACACCCTATGTGACTGCGTGCAAGTCTCCCCTCGGTGTGCATGTCTCAGCGCACAAGTCCCATTCTGTGCAAATCACATGCGCGACCAACTCCAAAACATACGCGACCCTTATACATTTGCCCTTATTTTTATGCAATGATATTGAAAAACATATGGCACACAAGTTTCCTATCTATATCCATATGATCTTTTTGTACCATCTCCAGATCATCCATTCCTTTTTCGAAGTTATTGAATCAAACATTGATCATTAACCACATCTCTTGAACTCGACATGCCGCTATGAAATCCCCTTTGTCAACAAATTTTTATGTCATGGTTTGCTTTGTCAACAATCACAACACATATATCCACTTCTTCAACAAACACAATCACCTCAAAAATTAATCAATGATACATTGAGGGATTTGTTCCCAACACTATAAAAGCTGTGACACATGAAAGACATCCCACTATACCACTATAGAAGTTCCAATCATTGGACCCTCGATCAGATCCTCTCATCAATCTCAAACAACCTCATCAACCTGAGTGCCCACCTACCCAGCTTCTAAATCTGACAGTGACCCAACCTAGGTGAAAAAAGAAGAAACCCAAGATCCCCAACCACAATCTAAAAAGGTATTCAATGACTATCTGCATATGACTACTTCAAATCTTAATCAATTTCCATATATTTTTTTGAATCATCTGAATATGTTTTGATAATTCCTACATGTGACATGGTCCAGAAAACTCTAATTCCCCAGCTTCCATCCAACACAATGGATATGTGCATGATATATCATAGCATGCATCAATTGGTTACATATGAATTGTATCCTAGTAACTATTTTTGACTAATAACTAAAAAAGTTAAAAAAAATCATCTACCATGATACCCTAAAATCAATGACAGAAGCCCCCAACATGTCTTATAGTACCTGAATGGAACGCTTCGACTACCTGCCCCTCTACAGGTGGAAAAACGTGCTCAAAGACACCTGGGTACCATGATACTTTTGTAATACCTTCCATCAGTGCGATGTAATTCATGGATCATGATCTAAAAATATCATTATTAGTACCCCGTGAGGCTATAATACCACCTCAGAATAAAACTCACCCATCTAATACATGGTGAATGTCCATTGAATTGTTAAGAAGTGAGAAACCTTAGAAAACTAATCCATAATTACACAAAACACATGGTTCCTCTATGGAATCCTCAGAAGTACCACCATGAAATACATCATCATGTCATCCCATATCCTTTCATGAATGGGAATGACTGAACACGCCACTCAGATAGTGTTTCTCAACATCCACCTACTGAAAAGTCAGGTATTGCACCACAAAACTCAAAACCTTCTACTTTATCCCTATCCACCAACACAACCTATAAATATCATGATGCATTTTGGTCGAAGTTTGATTCACTACCGACATAAATGAATGAATCTCAGGCATCAAATCTGATCATATACATGTTGGCACAACAACATGACCAAACACATAAATTTTCTCATTATCATGAATAGTTAAACTGGAAGGTGAATCCCCACCATTAAGATGTTTCCTGGAGGATAATCATTCATAATCCTCATTATTCCTCTCCATGATCTAGATTACAAGTGTGTAATCAACTACCAATGATGTAAGAGTAATCTTAAATTTGCGATCATGAACCTCGAGACGCATCTTAACAAAAAACTTCATTATCTTCCACTCTGAACATGACTCTAGAACCTTCGATTTTGTTTCTTTGAACTAAAATCATCTACAACAAGGGTTCTCTTTCACATTGTACTATATAAATCAAAATAAAACTATAGTATATATTCTTGCCATATTCACTATTGAATATACAAATCACATTGAAGGATGACGTGTTTCAGAATTTTTTGATGAATATAATGTGACAAACACCACCCTAAACAAGATGTTCCTTCATCATATAAGATCATAAACCACAACAGCCAATTCAAGATCATGTGTAAGAGGGTTTCTGTCATGAAGCCTTAATTTTTATGGACCACACATGACAACTAGATTATGATTCATCAACACTAACCAAGACCCACACTATAAAACACACAAAACAATGTATAACACTTTCATGGAATAAGTAAGATGATAATAAGTTTAGTAAATAATCCCTTATTCAAGTATTAGAAAGCATTATCACAGTCCACATACCAGTTAAGCATAATACCCTTATTAGTAAAATCTGAATGTGGTGTTGCCAAAAAAGGTAAATCTTTAATGAACCTTTGGTGATAACCTCCAATCCAGCAAAAATTTGGACATCAAAAACATTCTTGGGACGCTCCCATGACACAACTACCTATACATTCCTAGGGTCTACAGACAAGCCTTCCTCATATATGATGTTAACTAAGAATTTCACCATGTAAAACAATAAATTTAATTTGGATACGTTGGAATTTTTTCCTATTCTCTCTCAGTGTAATAAGGTGGATTTTTTTGATGATTTTCATGATCATAATGATTCTTATAGTATATCAGAATTCCATACTAGAAAATGATCCGGGTAAGGTAGAATGATTTGGATCATTATATCTGTATGCACTATTAGTGTATTGATCAACCTAAATGATATAAAAATCTCATACAAACCATACCTACTCCTAAAGGAATTCCGTAGAACATAAAAAGACCTCTTCCTTAAATTATGAGACCCTAATCTCAAATAAATTTAAAAGAAAACTGAATCACCTCTCAGCTGATCAGAAATATCATCAATTCTCAGAACATGTTATCTATTTTTAACTTTCATTGGATTAAACTTCTTGTAATTGATAAATAACCACAATGATCCATTGGAGTTACTAGAAACAATATTGGTATCCCCTACACAAATGTAGTAGGTTGAATAAAACCATTATTCACCAATTCCACTAATTTATCATTATGCTCCTTGAGTTTTTATGGTGCCATTCTATATATTGGAATAGAAATTGGTCCTACACCCGACAAGAACTCTATGAGGAATTAAACCTATCATTCAAGATGGAGCCCTAATAATTTAATAATGACAAATAATGGTACTGATATACAAAATGGAGGATGATAGAAATCTGTCCTTCCCCATATAAATAAGAAGACAAGACAATTTAGCAATGAGTTTTTCCAGCTACTGACAAACTGTCTCGACACAGCCTTCCCAAATATCACATTCCCAATGATGGATATAAGTTTCTTACTCAAGAGACGTGAATGTAACTATATATAATTAATATTCAATATAATCATGATATCACACAATGTAATCCATGGTAATAATTATATCAATATATATCTTCTCAATCACAAACAACCCCATAGATAACAATACCTACCAATTTCAAGAGAACACCCCTTACATTCTCTAACATTTTATGCCTACACACCAAACAGTGTATAAATAAGCTTAACACCACACATAAATCCACTAAAAGACACCACACCAACATAAACTAATAATAAATGAAGAATTTGATGCACATGTAACAAATAAATCAATACAAATAGTTAAAGACACAATAATTTTACCTCAAACTCTCGATGGCCCATCATCACCACCTATGGGTAAGGGATGAATTGTGTGATGTTGACCAACCCCTCTACCATAGGACCTGATCATAATTCCCTAAGCTACACTACACTACATTTATAAATTCTCTCTCCCTAGAGTACCACACCCCACACCCCTACTGGTACGACCAATAGTGCTCCAACCATTGTCTTCATTTGGGGTAATTGACCATATACCAACACACTACATTGGCCTTGAGTCTCCCTCCTTACACAACTACCACAGTTTTATATAGAACCTTTACCCATGGAATATTCTTCCACATTCTATGCACTTTATAGTTGGTTAGAGGCTCAAACTACACATATGTGCGGGCATACAACACTGATAGTAGAAAAATAGATTACTTCCCTATGAGGATGGATCAATTTTAAAAATATATTGTCCCCAATTCCATAGTGTAAACTCTTAAAATGGTGCTTCCTACAATCAGAATCTACACCACTCAATTTACATGATGTAACTGTATGCCTAGTACCCAAATCCTTTTTGATATTCCCTTATAAGATAATGGCCTCATCCCCTACACCAAAACCCTCTCCAAATAGAATAAATTCACCTCTGTGTTGATCTCATGATATAGTAGGACCCCGAACCAACCTAAGAGGGGAGGTTGAATCAAGGTTGCATAATTTTCTTCTAAATTGATGGATCATGTTCCCACATTATTTGAAACATGCTAAACCTTTCTGTTGGTAAGGTGATTTTTTTTTAAAAATCCCACATATAAGGACACCTCATGAATTTAACATGGTTTGTCACTAAGGTCTAGTCTAAGGATAATACTATGAATGATTTTTGACCATACCTAAATATAGTTATCTTAATTAGTTATGGAATAAAAACGTTCAAACATAGTAACTACACACCAGGTAAATTAGATTTACTTGATTTTAGGGATAGTAAACTGTATCTCTCAGAACACTTCTTTCGAATCTATGTAGCTTACTGCTTTAAGAGAAGTAAAACTCAGTTTATCTGTTCGAAGTTCACTTAAATGTATTGTAAATAAAGTCTTTTCCCATTATTTTAGAAGACTCTGGTTGCACCATCATATTAATTTGATGCACATTAAATATCATATTCATTGATAAGATGAAATTTAAAACTGCCTTTCGAGAAGTTCTATCACAAAGCTCACTGCCTTGGTGAAATACCATATCATTGAAACAAAGATGCCTACACAAAGTTCACTAAGTCCACACATAATATACCATCATCACAAATAACTCATTAATCATAAGAATTGGCATAATCCACGATTGAAAATTTACTTTTGTGATTCTCCAGATCACATTTATATTTGGATTCATTGACCTCCCCTAGCTTCATGAAATAAGATCGGTTTAGGATTTTCCTTGGAAAAATTTTCCTTAAATGCAGAGTTCTATCCTTATACATATAGGCTCGGTCAATTTCAATGACCCACCACCTCTTACTTCATTTTATAGATCCTTCAAAAATATCATTGTGGGGCTCCCCCACTAGTGAATCTCCATGTAAATTCACAGTTAGTGATACTATTTATAATTGTGGCTCTTCGCCTAATGATTTTAACACCTTCACAAATATCTATCCAGCATATCTTCCTGAAGAATATCCATTGATAATTGATTTTTTTCCGAATCTTTCCATCAAACCATCATGAACTTGTGATACTCAAATTCTCATAACTGTGGAGATCACTTTCACCATTCTCGATGCTCCTCATCATTGCAAACATAATCCCAATATTCGTGAAACCCAGGCCTTTACCATTTGATGGATGTATAGTTTCCAAAAAAACTACTATTGGAAATGCAATCCTCTTACAAAATTCTTCTTTTATGATATCCTCTTATAACACCTTTTTCATAATTTCCTCATTAACCACCAATGACAGTATGAACCATTTCATGTTAGTGAAGTGGCCAGCATATTATATCAGTGACATAGACCCATAGTTTATTCTCATAAAATATATAGCTACCTCTTATTTCAATGTATCCAGATAGAAATGTTTCATAATAATTTCATAGAAATCATTCCACGTTGTTCCATCAAAATTCGAATTGTAGGCCAAAACATTCCACTAATGATTTCCCTGACCCCATAGCATGTACGTCGCTACCTTGAATCTCTTTTTAGAAGGAGTCTCTATGGGATCAATAATTTACTAAATAGATTCTATCCAAAATTAGGTATCATCTGGTCTTCCATATCTATAAAAATACAACTGATGCTATAGGTGGAACTCCTTATTGATATCAAACATACTCATCACAACACACTCTAGGTACCTTTCCATAATCTCTATAAAACAAGTGGTGTTTTCACATAACAACTCTAATCCCCTATTACCCTATGTTACATGGATTACATGGTCATTTTTTTGTTGATAATTCTTAGATATATTGTATTTTCACCAAATGAGCACACAAAATCATTCTGGAATCTACCTATAATTAGAAATATGCACCTCAGACCACATAACTAAAAGCATCCCCAATTACACAAGGAAAACTCTTCATTAGGAAAAACCAACCCATCCTAGAAACACAACCCTAAAGGATATCATCCCACCTCTTCAGAAATTACCAAAACCAAAAAAGTTAACCCCTTTAAAAAATTTCATTAAGAGGCTTTATTTATCCATTTGTTAACATTATCTCCTCTTTATCCATATTAAAAAATTTTCTAAGTCATTGTTTTCTTGATATTTTTCAAGAAGCAATGTGAATTCATCCATTCATTACCCCACACACCCATGTTATATGTGGATATCATGACGCATGAAACCTATATCACTAAGTTCCAAAAATGATGACTGAATTCATATACTCATGTCGTTTAGACAATGAGAAAAATATCACAAAATCAACGCATTACACAACATTTACCTCACCCAATGTGAAATATCATTCAACTGTAACAACACGAATCAAGAATAATAATCCAAACCATGGGAACTTTGGGTTTCCCTCATACATGGGTAAGATTCTACAAACTATGATCTCATTTCATAGACCCGACACATAATCTACTCCCTTCTACCATCACCAAATAATACGACCATAGAAGAGAACATTCTATGATACCACTTTGTAACATCCCCAACCTTGGCACCACTAATTGTTTCCCCAATATGAGTTTCCACATGACCTCAAGCGGGCCAACCAATACACAATAGTTTTTTTGTTTAATGGAAGGGTAAAACAAGTCCCAATGAAAGACTATCACATCTTTAGAAGAGTAAGATACAATAGACACTATATGAAATAATATAAACAATGAACAGAAACCACAATAATTAATTACTATCCATATCAGAAACATAGTACACAATGATACCAAAGTATAAATATACTAGTTCATGCTAATAGTACCAAAGGTGATGAAAAATTAAAACAAATAAAAATAATTTAATCCCTAAAATGCATTGTTAATCCATTTTTGGATCCTTATCCATGCACATTGTAAGATAATAGATTCTTCCTTAATGTCTGTTTTGTTTTCTCTACATTTTAAGTCCGTTATGATAATTAAATAACTGTTTACAAAGTCCAAGGGAAGGATCAGGGGTGTTATAGGGGTTTTTGGAATGAAAGTAGATGAAAAATGAAATCTCTATAGGCATGTTACATGACTGGGGCACAGTTAGTGATAACTAAGTGAAGTATCCCAGGTAACCATGTAGCCTTAGACAAAGGGTTATGCACATTTGGAATATAGTTAAGATTATTGTGTGGAATTCCCAGGTTCCCATGTGACCCATATCTACTTGGATAGTAGAAACCGCATAGTTGGCGCAGGGTTTGGAAAGTCATACAACCCAATAATGTTGGGAAATATTACAGGATTACCATTAATTGATATTTATGTTCCACATAATTTTCTTCCTCATTCATCCCCTCTCGACCCTATTGAATAAACAAGACATCAAAGATCATCCAATGATAGATCTGTCATATTTATAGGTTTTTTTGGATTCCTTTGGTTCCAAATCGATGATCTGGGTGACTTTTATATCCTCCTTTCTCTTATTTATAGTAATAGGGATTGTATATAGGGATATCAGATTAAAAATATCTAAATCCGTTTTTTCAATGTAACCTAAGGTGGGGATTCAAGGGGTGTTTCAAAACAATTCCATGGTCATGATTAAGAGTGTGTTCATCCATGGATTCGAGGTATGTGTTCTGCATGTTGTATCCCATAGTTTTGTTATATATTTCTGCATGGGTGTTGAGACAATGTTTCCCTCTTTTTGCGTGTTTAATGTACTTTTGAGTAATTTTTAAAACAAGAATCTAAATAATGTCATAAATAAATCACGATTATTTGGGGATGTGTCATGAATGTCTTGACCAATTTGGGGGCATATATGGGGTGCACCGGCATCCCCAAAACCAAGGAATAGATAATGTCAAGGGTGGAATTGATGTCTAATTACTTAGTAACCCTGTCAGTTATGTTAATATGGTTATTTGAGAAGAAAATTGAATATTTATAGTTGTTTCTAGGTTTGTAATAGCTTAAGGGTTTTTTTTGGTATGGCCTAGTAATTGGCAATGTGGGTAAAATGTGATTGGGTAAAGGGTGTTATGGGTTATGTTATGATGCCCAAATGAATTATTGTATATAAAATTATAAGATTGATATATTTGGAAATGGATTTTTAATCAAAGTGTATTGAAAATGATTTCATAATGGAATTGATTAAAAATGAATATGTTAGTACATGGAAATTATATGGTACACTTAATGGGTTGAATGTTATAAAGCAGTTGAGTTATGGGATATAATAATTTTACAAGAAATGAATAAGTGGGAAATTATTGTGAAATGATAAAGGAATTAAATGGGTTAAAATTCTGTATTTTTTGAATTTTTTTTAAGGTTTTGTAAATTGATGAACATACTTAATGTGTAAAGGCAATGAATGTGAATTTGGTTAAATGGGATTTGAAATGTAAATGTTAAATCAATTAATGGGTTATTGAATATTATTAATTCCCATGGTGATTGATATTTATTTTTATTTCAATTGATTTCCATTATGTTTGTTTTGTTATGTTTTGGTTTTGGTGATTGGATAAATAAGCATGTGCACATGGAATGGTAGAGTGGGGTATTGACATGAGGTTCTACACCCATAGGTCAAGTTATAATTAGGACCTAAAATCCACCCCAGAATAAATACCTTAGGGAAGGGTATATAGGATCTAATCCCCTAATAGTTTCATTCAACCCAAAATGAGGATTCGAGGTTATGATAATGTGTTGAAATTAATTTCTTACCCATAGAGAGGTAGCGACTTGAATTAATCCCTTGCGTGTAGTGATTGATTGCCTTGGACTGATGTGTAGATTTGTATGTTCTTAATCTATAGATATCACATAAAAATGGGAATAATTGATTAAGTAAAAGGATTATTTAATTAATATGTTTATTTTCCTATCCCATGTGATAAAATAAGATTAATTAATTAAGATAGTTTGATTATTGAAAATAGAAAAAATAGATGAAATGACTTAAATAATCTTTTTAAACTAATGGAACATAAACTATACCATGTTTACCTAGAATTTATTTTTTTACATTAATGAACTATATATTAGACATGATATTTATTAGACACTGTTGGTGGTGGGATTATGAGTTTTGTACTCACACCTTACTTGGGCTGATGTTAGGTACCCATGAAAATTTTTTGGTAGCAAGTTGGGAAATCAGAAATGACCCACTATGAGGATGTTGACTTGGGGGCTTCAGATATGCATGGATGAAGATCAAGAGATGGATTCGGGACCCATTGGGTTTTTTTCATTGTTTTCTATTTGGTGTTTTCTCAACTTTCACAATTATCATTACATGAAATGGTAAATGTTGAATTATGGTATGTTCCCATCTTTGGAAGATGATTGGATGTGAATGTTTATTGGTTGTTTCATATTTTTTTCATCTTATACATTGATTTCTATTGTGGATTACCCTAGTATATAGGGAAAAATCTCCCCCTTTGACTCATTAGACCCTCTCCATTAGTCATCAAACTATAGAATATGGGTATACATTCCTGAGGTCATGTGACTACTAAGCTCAGGGAACTAGTTAGTGGCTCCTGGGTTGGGGATGTTACAGAGTTGTATAAGTTCATTTCCATTTCTATTTCCATTGTCTTACTATTTATGGATGTAATATTATAGGATAGGATGTTGTGGGCCTTGGTAATGATATTGTGCTTAGGAGTAGCTATCTCGTGTATGGGGGAAAACCCATGTCGCCCAGGGTGGAAATTGTTGTTCTGGATGTGTGTTTTTATAGTGGAATGATATATCATCATTGGGTGATACATAGTCCATGTGATTTGACTGATTTATGATATTTTCCTAATGGACATAATAGCATGAGGTTGTGGATTCATGCATCATTTTAGGTTGCAATGGTTATAGGTGGCATTAATCATGGTAGACACACCAGATATGGGTGTGTGGGGCACAGAGATTATAATTCATATTAATTCCATGACATATTTAAAAATGTGGTGACTAATAATGGTAATGCAGGTGGGAAAATGAATATAATGTTAATTGATTGTTAAGGAATATTGTGTAACGAATTAATATGACCAGGTTAAAAAAAATTTCATGATCAATTATAAAGAATGAATTTTTTCTAAATGAGAAGTATATTCTTGGTGATGGTTACATAGTTAATTTATTTTTCTTAATGATAGAATTAATGAGTTAAAATTATGGTTACAAAAGTTTTGAGATAGAAAATGTGCCTTAAAAAATATTTTTGTTGTAAAATTTTAAATGGTTTAATTTGAGGTTTTATTAATGAATTGTGAATAAGTAATTTACTATTCCCTATGTTGACTGTGATCTATAGTAACAAGGGTTGAGGGTAGTGATGGAGATGTGATGTGATCCATTAGAATATTATATGTGGAGTGGGTTAACTATGGAAGGTCTCTAATTCTTCTGATGCGGTATATATCATTTTTGATTCCATTATGATATTTGTGGATGAAAATTTATGGGAAATAATAATTAAAGTAAGTATGAATTTTATAAATTTGGGTAATTAGAATGTTCTAAAGCATGATATTTTGGGTGTCCCTTGTTGTGTCTTAAGTTAGTTGGTTTCCATCAGTTCATAAGAAGATGTATTGTAATCTGAATGTAGTAATCTTTATGGGATGTAATTTTTCAGGATTTATGATGAAGATAAAAATATTTGTCTTGGTTGTAGTTTCATTAAGGATGGGTTTTCTTGTGGGTTTGGTGACCCATGTGGGTTTAGGAAATGCGAGTTGTATCTCAGACCATAGAATAGGGGTTTTGGCTCTTGGTGTGGATTTATTTTTACAATTAACATCATGCAACACCGAGAGGAAATGGTCGCTTGGTGTGCTAGGTGTGGTGTGTATCAAAATGAGTTTGAGAGTGATGTTCGTTAAAAGTGATTTATTTTTTAATCTATCTGGGTGTGAATCAATTGTTTTGTTCATTATGACTCCAATTAAGGGAACTGGTATCACTTGACATTCAAGGTAACCTAAGGGAGAGGTTATAGGGGGTTCCTAGTGCTCCTAGGTGAATTTCATCTGGGTGGACGTCAGACAATGATAGTGGGATATGTAATATTTCATCAATTGAGGGTTATCCTAGAGTGATAAGATGGAAGTTCTATTATTCGGTGATGTGACGTGAGTTATGGTGATGTGTTGATACTTTTACGTAAATCATGGGTGACCTATTGGGAGGATATCCCAGTGATGTAGTTGATTTGTAATAGGAGGCATGCAGAATGACTCAAATGTGAAATCGATTCATACTAGTAAATTTATTCTTTGGTAAATATAATCACAAGGATGCCTGGCCTGTCAGTTCTAATGAATCTTAACGGACACCTAAAAGTTTTTTTTCTACATAAATGGACAAGGATGAATGAATTGGGATTATATTATCTTTTTGGATGATGAAACCCAAGGTGAGGGTGATCACATAGATGGGATTGTTTTTATGAATGGTTTAGTTGTTGGGTGAGATGATGAGATTACCTTGGGGATGATGAGGCTGACTAACCAAGAGGCATTGTTAAGTGTATAAGCAGGAATTGGGTTATTCCCATGAGGTCGTTGGATTGGGTAAAATAAAATCAATATGGGAGTGTTCAAAGGAACATTTGAATCTTGAGGGACCTAAGGGTTCATGATTTCATCACACATTGGTAGGTCATGATTTAAAATGCGATATGTGTGTTTCGTTCCTTATGAAACCAAAGCATGGTGCTTGGTATTTCCAGAAACCATTAATTTTATTATCTTGGAAAGCAATTGTCTTTGATCATTAATTTTGATGGCTATAATGGAAAAAATCAAGTGGTGTGGTTTAAGTAGTATCAAGGAAATTGTTGGTTCACGATTGCTTTCTAGATGGACATAAGGTGGTGGTGAGTCCTAATTAACGATCATAGTTTAGTGGTTGTGGCTAATGCTAATGAGAGGATTGTAGTAGGTAATGCAAGAATCCTCATAAGATAATGGTGTTCCATCATGGGAGTTGATATCAGAAATAGATAATAGGGATCTCTATTCTTTGAAAACTTCATAGTGTACTCCATCCTTTGACAATCATACCCAACATCATGATATTGTCCCAGGTACGTTGAGACGATCTGGATTTAGGACTAGAAACAAGAATGTGTTTTGGTGGGATGAGGTACATCATAAATTTTATTGTCTTATGGGAAGTATAAATGAAGTGGGAAAGTGAGATTCACACCATCAATGGTTTCAGGAGTGGTCTGTGGGATGTTCTAGGTGTCGAAGAATGTCATGGTTTCCACCAAAGGAAGCTGGGAGAAGACACATGTTGACTTCCAATCCCTTATTCTGGAGAAGGATGAACATCCATGTTTATGTTTTTGGGTTCATCTTATGATCTTATAGTGAACAATATTGGTTTGTGTTCCTAGATGAAATCAGTGGAACGACTCTCATAATGTGGTGAGTGATGGGTCTATACAAAATGTGGGGAGGAGAACATAGAGTTTAGGTAGTGGCATAAGGATTCCAATAATGAATGTGTGAGGTGCATGTTGAGTCTCACATAAATGTAAGGATGAACATGGATTTGGTGGTTGATTGAGAAAAACATTATCTTTGGGATATTGGTGGCTCTGAATGAAATTTGATATCCTTGTCTTTAGTTGTAAAGGATTGTGGTGAAACGTATCATTGGTTTTGGGAAAGATAGGTTGGGTTCTATATCTCTTGTGGAAATCCAATGTAGACTTAGGAATGTGTCCTTCAGTGGTTTTGGAAAGACTTGATGTTCGAAGGAACCTTCACAATGTGATGTAGTTTTAGGCCAATGGGGATGCTATGTGTTCTAGGACATGTTAACTGGGGAAACTCGACTCAAATTTGAGTAAGGAAGGAATGTGGAGAGTAGTAAATCACAATTGGTTGATGATTTATGAGGACTAGGGTTTTTCAAATTTATAAATAGGATTGAGTGAGAACATATCTTTCTGTATTTATTTTATGAATGGTATGGAACTAGTGTTGGGAATGTTGGTTGGTATGGGAGATCCGATGATGCTTTTGAGGTTTGTGGTGCCTTGATGAAGGGATTCTATCAAATGTTAGGGAATTTTCTCTGTGGATATTGCAGGTATGATGTGAAATTGATGTTGTGATTTTGGGGATGTTTTGATGATAGTAGAGGTGGGTTGTAAACACAGATGGTAGAGATATCAATAGTAGATTAATTGATGGTTAATGTAATTGTTGGAGTTTTGGGTATGAGGGACTCTAGTGGTCACTGTTCAGGTGATTTGGTACTGGAAAATTGAAATGTCATGGTTTAATTAGATGAGTACCTATCAATTTTGGTTGCATTTGGATGTATAGTTGTGGAATGGAATCATTAGGAAATGTGGTTATAAGGATCATGTGTTTCCTCTGGGTGGTACCCTATGAATTAGGCCATGAGTTCTATTGTAGATTTTCCAGATGGGGTGATGATTGTTTATTCCATGATTATATATTGATATGTGAAAATTTTCCATGTGTTTTTATTTAGGCACTATTTCGAAATTTTTCTCTACATGGATCTAGTGTTTTTGTAGGGTTAATGGTGATACATTCTTGAGGTGTATCTAGTTCATGTTGTGGGATGTGGTGGGGGAGTCTAGTTGGTCAAGACCATTCTTTAGAATACATATTTTGGCAGTATTTTAATGTTTGATGAGAAACAAGGGGAATGGGAATTGATAGGTGCGTCTAGTGGAATGACCTCTTATAACATATGATTAGTGATTCTCTAGACAAGAGGCTCGAGGATGAGTCGTTATATGGTGGGGATGTTGTATGATCCTGGTACATCCTTAACGTATTATCTGTTTATGATTTGTTTTAGGTCCATTATTTTCCTTATATAAGTATTTTCCAAGTCTATGAGATAGATTGGGGGTGTTCTGGACGGTCAGGACATCAAACTGGAGGAAAAATGTGTAGAGACCCAAAGCATGACGTACATGGAAATTACATTACTTTTTTGGAATACATAATACATAACAAAAATAGACACACAAGGACCATAATAGTTTAGAGTCTTTGGAAACTCGGAAAAATATTCTTCTATTCATGGTGAAAGATCTTCAACATCTCGTATAAAGATCTACAACTTTTGTTTTATTAACTAAAACCTTTATATCCTGGGGAAAATTAAACATAAAAAGGGTGAGCTCAAATGCTCATTAAGTGAAAACATAGATAACATAAAACAATCCATAATCATTTGAATGCAAAAACATGAACATAAAATCTAAACATCAAAATCTTGAGTAAAGACATAAATCTTCGAAGTACGTAAGGAATATATCATAAAAGAACATCAATCATGATAAAATATCATGGGAAGAAAACATGTAATTATGTCATACCATTAAGCACATGATGTGATTTCCATAGTAGCCAAGGCATTCCTACCATGACCATCTTAGTGGACAAAGTCCCTTTCTGAATAAAGTTCATTCCTCATTCCAGTCCAGTATCACTGAACCAGATTAACATGCCATTCCAGCCATGTCTATCTCATGAGATATAAATATTTACCCAATACATTTGAGAGAGATATAGTTCTCACCCATCTCATAATGAAATCATTCTTTCATGTGCCACAAAATAAACATACATCATTCATAATAACCCAACGAATAAAATGAGTTTCATAAACATCATCCCATAATAACATAATCCATATAAAATAAATGGATATCATTTCATCATAAGAAAAATCAAACCATTTAAACAATAGATACATTATTCTTAAAACATAATCATTATAAATAATGTCATCATAGATGTAAAATAGTTTTGATAAAACACTTGAAATGAATTCTTGAGGAAAATATCCTTTCTTATTCAAAAATCATTTTTTCTCAAAATGAAATGAAATTTTAAAAGAAAAAGATTTTTAGGGAAATAATGATGAAATTTTGTAGAGTGAGGTTCATTGAAATAAGTTGTTATAAAACTTTAATAATCCATTCGCGCCGTATAAGTTAAAAAACATTCTTCTCGTACTCTTTCCAGAAAAGTCAAAAAGTAAATCGTATGGTAAAAAAAAGAAATATTCCTTACATACCATGTAGTAAAAGTAAAAAATGGGTACTAAGGACATTAAACATACATAAACCCTTTTTATAAAAGAGGTACATGGATGATAAATATAACCCCAGTAAATACTTACGAATAAACAATCCCGGATAAAAACGACATTGGAAAATTTAACCATTACCTTAGGTTCGATATGCTTCGTATGTATCTAAACCTCCTGTATAATGATTTGAGTAATGTCATTGACTTATTACAGAATCATACTCATTGTTATGATATCATATATGGTTCACTTATGTCTTTATATTACCCTTTCTTATGTAAATTCCATGTTAAAGAAGCGTTTTGGGTAAAATCATTTTTTATCATACATGATTGGACTTGTTGTTATTTATATTATTATTACTTATATAATGATTTAAATACTTCCAGAATATAAATCATGACTTATATATCATATATATTTATTATATATATATAATAGATAGATGAATGAAATGAAATACACTGTTCATGGAGACGGTAGGTCATACGTACGCATGAACGCTGTTTTCCTTTCCAAATTGACTTGAATGGATGTAAGTAAATACCATATACATAAATACAATAGCATTATTATGTTATAAATACCATTATTATTCATTATATATACTTTATAAACATACTTTAAGGGTTAACATGGAGATTGAATCTCATCGTATCGTGGAGACGGTAATCCGTACGTACACACGAGCGATGATATCGTTAGAATAATTATTGAATTTAATTGGAGTGGATTATATAATATCTCAGAATCGGTTTGATTTTATAATAACTATATATAGTTATTATTTACACCATTATACCCATCCATGTAAGGTGGTGGTGGAAAAACTGATTACACCACGGTGTGGAGACGATATTCCGTACGTACGCACGCGTGGTGATTTCGTTTTCCGTAGGATTGATAGAAGGTGAAATAGGGTTGTTTCATATTTATAATAACATATCATTATATTGGTGATACTGATGTTATTACTTCATTCAGAAAAAACTAAAGAAGAGGAAGTAGAAGAAGAAATAATTTTGAAAGAATTTGTAATGGATATTACCTCTTCTTCAACACCCTACTTTGAAAAATCCTCTTAGGGCACTAATGTTGGTCTTTGAAGAATAACAAGACCTCTAAAATATTACTAGGGGATTTTAGAAGAGTAATGGGTAGGGTTTTTCCGAGCTTTAATGCTCAATGTTGTGTAAATAGGAGAGGGAGGAAGTGTCATTTTTTTAGGGAGGAGAGGAGCACCTTTGGAATGTGTAAAAATATTATTTTATTTTAAAATTATCTTCGGTTTCAAAGGGTCAAAAAATAATTAAAGATGACGATACGATGACTCATGGTCTAAATAAAGGCATACAATCATAATTGTACATTTTTTGGATAATATTTTAATTATTATAATATTATTTTTTAAATCATTTATTGATGAGGTAAATACTGCATCATTATTGTGTCATAATTAATTTAATTTATTTGATGTCTAAAAATTATAAAAAAAACACCACCATTTAGGAAATCTTTTAATCTTTCCAATGAATATTTATAGTCAAAAATATAATTTATATAACCCCTAATAAAAATTAATTACTAAATGTTTTTTAACGTCAATTTTGTCTTTACATAAAATTAATTAATCCAAATTGTCATTATCACTTCCAAGTGTCTTAATGGGGTCCCAAAATCGACTCAAGGATTACCATGGTCGGCCACTACTCATCCAATAAGGTTAGGACAAGGGTTAAGTTAATTTTTAATTATTAAAATATTCTTTGAAACTAGAATTACCCTATTTATCTTTAACCGCTATAAATATAAGTCGAAAGTTACTATTCACAAAAAATTATTTTTATCTTATTGATCCAAATTTTACTTCTTGATAACAACCATGTATGTCTAATTTTTTAAATTCAAGTCACAGAAGTGGTAATATTTCATTTAAATGAAAGAGTCTGTTTTTTAACTACCATTATGTAGTTTCACTATTCATCAAAAATTTATGTTTTTCAGAAAAATATCAAAAATTATGCCTAATCAATATTTGATATTACGAATTAAAAAATGATGTATATTTTTCCAAATTCATAACATAGAAGTGGAATTAATTAATTTTAATATTAATTCCTATTATCAAAACCTATAGCGTGTTTTTAAGAAACAACAACTTTCAAAAGATCGACAATTGTTTATGTCCAATTTCAAAGTGAAATTAATTCCAATGACCAGAATTGCATTAAATGGTAAAAATATATTCTAATTAAACTTTAAAACAATTAAAAATATAATCTAACCATATAAATCATTGAGATGAAAAAGTTTTTTTTTAATTCAAATATATTGTGTTTTTACTATTCATTAAAATATGAATGTTATCAGAATAATATTAAATATTTATCCATATTAAATATTAAACCCTGATTCCTAGAAAGAATTTCATTTTTTTCAAATTGAATTTATAAATAAGTCAAAAACTCGATTTAAATTGGGTGTTCCATTAAAAGGAGGCAAAACTGCATTTTTTAAAAAATAATTATTTTTCCAGAAAAATTTATTCTGTTCACATACCATGTTTTATAAAATGTGTAAGATGAATATTAATGTTATAAAATTCAAAATCTAGTTAATACTATTCATACTGGCTAGATTATTATATTATAATAATATATTATTGTTTAGTGAAACCCGGTATTGCATACAACACACGCTATCGAGGAAGGTCGCGATTTCATGTAATGCAAGCCCTGCTAGGGATGTGTGTAGTGCAAGCTACCTATAGGGTTGAGTATAACATAATAAAAACATATTTCATTTATACATTAAACAAAATCTATACTTAATGTTTCGTAGAATAATTCCTACAAAATGAACTTGAAATTGTGTGTAACACGGTCCAAGAATTGTGTTGCGTATTCCGCAAGCTAATACGGTGATGGGTATAGTACAAGATAATTTAGTGTAGCGTACACACAAGACATCAAGGAAATTAAAAATAATAATTCCCATAAAATCTCAGGTTGTTACATTCTACCCCCTTAAGATGTATTTTTCCCTCGAATTTACTTGGTGTTATAAATGGTTTACTACTAGAAAGTTTCTTTCATAGAAACCCACATCATAAAAAGGAATTCTAAAACCTAATTTTAAAGAGTTATGTATGAAACATAATGGTTACCCAAATTAACTCATCATTGGGTATCCATGTTAGAGAAAATAGGTGAAAATATTGATATGGAAGAGAAATCTAACCATCACGTTCTGATAGAGAGTGGTAGAGAGCATGGCTATGATAAAGCAAACAATCACAAAGTCAAAAATTTGTGATGATCTAAGGTACAATATGATTCATCAGATATAAGAGCACTAGGACAACATTTTTTGTTTTCAATATAATTTCCCTAAAGTTTAAAATTTTGAATTATAAGAAATACTTACTTGATTTTGGTACAATCTCACTATTGTTTGTGCCTTGGACAATTTCGACTTCATATCTTAATGAAATGATGTTGAATTTGTCTTTTGTGAAGTGTTATAAGATCATGCGATAGAATGATGGGTCATTCCATCTTTCTCAAACATAGGGTTAGAAAAATTTATATACATATGTCTATCTATGGTGAGATTAATCGTATATGATTCCAAAAAAAAGGACTTATACTTCATATATCATACCACATAATATAATAAAACAAGTTTCTACTAACCAGGGTCTTCTAGTTGGGCAGTGGTAGATGATAATGGCCTGTCTTACTTCGGTTGTGGGTTCGATTCCCACAACCTTGTCTAACGAGATGGGTTGTCACCTTTCCTGCAGGTTTTACCTTTTCTTAAACTACACTATTATAACATTCCATCAAAAATATCAAAAAAAATTCTAGCCATAAACAATACAAAATTATGTTCAACATAATCCACTCTAATCTTTAGGCTTATCCAAAATACTTCTTTCCAAACTCATAGTATAAAGAGAACGATTACTAAAAAGGTCATATAACAAGCACGTGAATACCATCATTTATCCCTCACATATCATACGATATATCTTTTTGGTCAAATTAAAAACATGTGAATACCGTAATAGTGTATTCTATTAAAAAATGAATACCTATTGAACCTTAGTGAAAACATGAATGCTGTAAAAATTTAACACTTTCCACATACCAAAATACCAAAATTTCTATATACTCAAACCATGATATAAATTTTTCCTTATATCAGTCATGAGATTATTTTATTTTTTCGTTATCCCTTCATTATGTGCATATCATATTCTTTTCAAAAATATTTCAATAACTTTTCATGGTTACCGGTACCATATAATTATTGAAAACCAATACATAAATATTCCAAAATTCAATGATACCATAAATGAGATTCCATGATACTATTTTTAAATCCCATTACATAAACACTTAATCATTACAAAACATCATTGTCATACTCAAAATCACAAATAGTGATCGCATGTGACATCCCTTTATCCTTTTCCTTAAGAGGTTGCTCACTTTGACCAACATTAACCCTTGGATTAGGGCATTGATTAGCATAATGCCCCATTTCTTTTCCCTTGAAGCATTGAAGTGTTGGTGGTGTGTTCTATGCAGTCTTTTCTTTATTCGCATCATTAGCAACCTTTTTTCCATTACATCGAACATCATCTACTCGATGACCTTCTTTTCCACAATTAAAACATTTTCTAGTCCCATTAAGACAATCTCCACCATTCTTCATTCCCCACTATGAGAATAAAGAAACATTCATCTTCTTTTCACCATTATTCTGAGATTTCTCCTTGAACTCCATCTTTTGTTTTTTGTTAAAACCATGAGATGGTTATGTAACAAAAACTTCCAGTTCTACCTTGATTACACGATGCACAATTTCTTCATAGATATTGAAGTCTCTTATAGATAATTCCCTTCAAAGACTTGTTTTTAATCCACTAAAGAATCGATCAACTTTACATTCAGTTTTGATTATAAAGAAAGATGCATACCTTTCAAGCCTTGTAAAATTTCATTCGTATATACAAACAGATTCATCATCCTTTTGCTTAATCTCTAGGAACTCCTTTTACATCTTTGTTCGTAGAATACAAGGGAAGTACTTATTAAAAAACAAGTTCTTGAACTCATCCCTTTCCATTGATTCAATTTAATCTTGGGGCCTTGTATTCTTATTTATAGTCCACCACTGGTCTGCTTCACCTTCTAAACAGTTAACAGCCAAAATGACTTTTTCATGCTCTAAACAGAAAAGTATGGAAGATAAATTTCCTATGCTACTGATCCATTGTTCAGCAACAAGTGGATCAGAAGACCCACTGAATGGAGGTGGACGTTGCATCATGAAGGAGTCAATAGAATATTGTTCCCTTATATGGTCATTAGGATGTCCAGAATGATTCATATATTGTGTAAGTATAGAAATAATATTTTAAACTCCATTTCCCATAACATTTGGTTGTTCAAGAGGAAAACCATTGTATTTTCCTTTACATTGATCAACACGACTCTTTCGGGTTCAAGCCATCGTCTAAAACCCAAAAAGAAAAGTGTGAGAGGAAGAAATCATTCTAGGAAAACAACTTAATAAAGGGGAAGGAAATTCAATATTTAACAACTTAGGTTTAATTCTATGATAGTTACCATAATCCTAGGACTATAACCTATAGTTATACCTAACCTTAGGGACATCCCTAGATATACCTTAGAAATATCTCTTGGGATCTCACTAAAGTTTTCGCATCCTAGTTTCCAATGTTTGACTAAACCTTTCCTCAGATACCAACTGTAGAGACCCAATGTTTGACGTACATGGAAATTAAATTACTTTTGCGGAATACTTAATATATAACAAAAATAGACACATAAGGACTGTAATAGTTTAGTGTCTTTGGAAACTCGAAAAAATATTATTTTAATCACGGTGACAGATCTTCAACATCTCCCATAAAGATCTTCTCCTTTTATTTTCTTATCTAAATATTTTCTTTATATCCTGGGGAAAATAAATCATAAAAAGGGTGATCTCAAAAGCTCAGAAATGGTAATCATAGAGAACCTAAAATAATCCATAAAAATTTGAATGAAAAAACATCAACATAAAATCTAAACATCAAAATCTTGATCAAATACATAAATCTTTGAAGTACGTAAGGCATATATCATAATGTAACATCAATCATGATAAAATTGAATGGGAATAAACCATTTAATTGTGGAAAACTATTAAGCACATGATATGATTTCTATAGTAGTCAAGGCATTGATTCCAAGACCATCTTAGTGGACAAAGTCCCTTACTGATTCGAGTTCACTCCACGTTCCAGTCATGTATCACTGAACTGGATAAATTTACCGTTACAGCCAGTTCTATCTCATGAGATAGAAATCTTTACCCAATGCATTGGAGGGAGATATAGTTCCCACTCATCTCATAATGAAATCATTCTTTCATGAGCCACAAAATAAATATACATCATTCATAATAACCCAATGAATAAAATGGGTTTCATAAACATCATCCCATAATAAAATAAACCATATAAAATAAATGGATATCATTTAAACATAAGAAAAATCAAACCATGTAAACAATATATAAATTATACTTGAAACATAAACAAACTAAATAATGTCATCTTAGATGGAAAATAGTTTTGATAAAACACACGAAATGAATTCTTGAGGAAAATATCCGTTCTTCTTCAAAATAATTTTTTTAAATGATATGAAATATTAAAAGATAAGTATTTTGTTAGTAATAATCATGAAATTTTGTAGAGGAAGGTTCATTGAAATAATTCATTATGAAATTGTAAAAATCCATTCATGCTGTATAAGTTAAAAAAACATTCTTCTCGTACTTTTTCTAGAAAAGTCAAAAAGTACCTCGTATGGTAAAAAAAAAGAAATATTCCTTACATACCATGTAGTAAAAGTCAAAATGGGTAAAAAGAACTTTAACATACATAAAACCTTTTTCGAAAACAAGGACATGGATGATAAATATAACCCCAGTAAATACTTACGAATAAATAATCTCGGATAAAAACGGGATTGAAAAGTTATCCCTTACCTTAGGTCTGATGTGATTTGTACTTATCCGAACCTCCTGTATAATGATTAAAATAATGACATTGACTTATTACAGGATCATATTCATTGTTATGGTATCATAGATGGTTCACTTATGACTTTATATTACCCGTTCTTTTGTAAATTCCATGTTAAAGCATCATTTCCGGTAAAATTGTTTTATTTATCGTAGGTGTTCGGACATGTTTTTATTGATATTATTATTACATACATCATTATTTACATACTTCCATAATGTAAATCATGATTTTTATATCATATATATTCATTATATATATATAATAGATAGATGAATGAAATGAAATACACCGTTCACGGAGACGATAGGTCGTACGTATGCAGGAACGCTGTTTTCATTTCCATATTGACTTGAATGGAAGTATGTAAATAACATATACATAAATTCATTGCCATTATTATGTTATATATACCATTATTATTCATTATATATACTTTATAAACATTCTTTAATGGTTAACCTAGAGATTGAATCTCAACGCGTCGTGGAGAGCGTAATCTGTATGTACGCACGAGCGATGATATCGTGCCCATAATTATTGAATTGAATTGGAGTGGATGATATAATATCGCAGAATTATTATTATTTTATAATAACTATATATAGTTATTCGTTACACCATTATGACCATCAATGTAATGTGGTGGTGGAAAAACATATTACACCACGACGTGGAGAGGGTATTCCATATATACACACGTGTGGTGATTTTGTTTTCTGTAGGATGGATAGAAGGTGAAATGGGGTTGTTGCATATTTATAATAACATATCAGTATATTTTTGATACTGATGTTATTACTTCATACTGAAACAACTAAATAAGTGGAAGTAGAAGAAGAAATAAATTTGAAATAATCGGTAATGGATATTACCTCTTCTTCGACACACCTCTTTAAAACCACCTCTTAGGGCACTAACGTTTGTCTTTGAATATGAAAAAGACCTCTAGAATATTAATATGGGAGTTGAGAAGACTAATGGTAAGGGTTTGGCCGAGCTTAATTGCTCAAAGTTGTGTAAAGAGGAGAGTGAGGACGTGCCCTTTTTAAAGGGAGGAGAGGGGCACCTTTGGAAAGTTTGAAAATATTATTTTATTATAAACTTATTTCAGTTTCAAAAGGTATTAAAATAATTAAAGACGAAGATAAGATGAATCATGGTCGAAATAAGATCACCCAATCAGAATTGGATAGGTTTTGGATAATATTTTAATCATTATAATCTCATTTATTTAAATCATTTATTAATGAGGTAAATACAGCATCATAATTATGTCCTAAATAATTTATTTATTTGATGTCTAAAAATTATAAAAAAGCACCAACATGTAGGTAATATTTTTATATTCCCAATGAATATTTATAGTCGAAAAGATAATTTATATAACCCCTTATGAAAATTAATTACTAAAACATTTTTGTTAATGTCAATTTTTTCTTTAAATTAAATTAATTAATCAAAATTGTCATTATCACTACCAAGTGGCTCAATGGGGTCCCACAATCGACCCAAAGATTCCCATGGTCGGCCACTACTCATACAATAAGGTTAGAACAAGTGTTAAGGTAATTTTGGATTATAATAATATTCTTTTATCTTTGAATTACCCTATTTACCTTTAACCGTAGTAAATAAAAGTCAAAAGTTACTATTCACCAAAAATTATTTTCATCTTATTGAACCACATTTTAATTCTTGATAACAATCATGTATGTCAGATTTTTGAAATTCAATTCATAGAAGAGGTAAATTTTAATTTAAATGAAAGAGTCTGTTTTTTAACTACCACTATGTGGTTTAACTAATAATCAAAAATTGTCGTTTTTCAGAAAAATATCAAATATTCAGCCTAAGATATTTTTGATATTCCGAATTTTAAAATGATTTTATTTTTCCAAATTCAAAACATATAATTGGCATTAATTAATTTTAAAATTAATTTCTGTTATCAAAACAAATAGCGTGTTTTTAAGAAACAATAACTATCAAAATATCAGAACTTATTTATGTCCAATTTCAAAGTGAAATTAATTCCAATGACCATAATTAGATTAAATGGTAAAAATATATTCTAATTAAAAATTAAAAACAATTCAAAACTTAATCTACCCATATAAATTATTTCTATGAAAAAATTTGTTTTTAATTAAAATATAGTGTGTTTTTACTATTCTTTAAAATATGACGGTTATCAGAATAATATGAAAAATTTATCCAAATTAAATTTTATTATCCTGATTCCAAGGAAGAATTTCATTTTTTTCAAATTTAACTTATAAACATGTAAAAAAGTAGATTTCATGTGGGCACGCCATCAAAAGGCGGCAAAACTGCATTTTTTGAAAAATACTTATTTTACCTGAAAAATTAATTATGATCACATACCATGTTTTAGAAAATGTGTAAGATGAATATTAATGTCATAAATTTCAAAATGTATTTAATAATATTCATAACGGATAGTTCATAATATAATAATAATATATCATTGTTTAATGAAACGCGGTATTGCGTACTACACATGCTATCAAGAAAGGTCGCGATTGCATGTAATGTAAGACATGTCAAGGATGCGTGTAGTGTAATATCCCTTTAGTGTTTCGTATAACATAATCAAAACTTATTTCATTTATACATTAAAAAAATCTATACTTAATGTTGCATAGAATAATTCCTACAAAACGAACTTGAAATTGTGTGTAACACGAGCCAAGAATAGTGTTGCATATACTAAAAGTTAATTTGGTGTTGTATATAGCTCAAGCTAATTTTGGTGTAGCATACTACAAAAGACATAAATGAAATTAACAAGAATAATTCTCATTAAGTCTCGGGTTGTTACAAAATGAGCTCTTTAGGCATGTTGTATGTGTTGCACACTTTATGTGGAAACAATGTGGAAGATACCATGTTAATATTTCTCCTTGGATGGAGGATTATACACATTTGGCTCTTGGTGAAGCTAACTATATTGAATTCCCATGTGATTATGAGACCTATGTCACCACATATAGTATAAAGAACACAGTTGGTTCACAGTTTTGAAAACCATGAGAGGAAATCGTGCGACGAAGTAATTTTGGGAAAAATTACAAAATTTCCAATATGATATTTTTATGTCCCACTCGATTTCACCCCCATTCATCCCATCTCCACCCTAGCGACGAACCAATAACTCTAGGATCTTTCATAGATCAATCTCTCACTTTTCTAGGACGTTCTGGCTGTCGTTTGATACAGATCAATGATACATGTGAATCTAATATCCTATTTTCTCTTCATTTCAACATTATTGAATGTATCTAGGAAGAAGATTTTATGGTTCCCTATAACCCTCTTTTTCTAGTGGAACATCAGTTTGGGATTCAATGGGTGTTTTAATCCATATCCATGTCCACAATTAAGAATGCATTCCTCATCAGATTTGAGGTAGGTGGCATGTAACTTATATCCAATAGTTTTTTATATATTGTTGAATATGTGTTGAGATCATGAATCTAAATTAACATGTGTTTAATTATTTTTTTGGATTTGGTAAAATTAACAACAAATTAATGACCTAAATCCTTCACAACTTACAAGGGATTCATCAATGATGACATGACCAATTTGGGGCAACACATGCTGTGTTTCAGCATTCTCAGAACCTAGTTAATGAAAAATTTAACAATGGAATTAATTTTTATTATCATAAGACCCTTTTAAAATATTAAAATATGTTTATTTTAGTGGATTATATAGTATTTATAGTTTTAACTAGGAAAATAATGGATTAAGGTGTAATTTGGCATGGCCTAGTAATCAGATAATTGGAATAAAATTGATTTTTATAAAAAGTAATTTTCAGTTTTGTTAAGAAGCCCAAATGAATTTGTGTACATTAAATGATAAGTGTGTTAAATTTGGAAATGTATTGTGAAACAATGGTGTGTAGAGGGATTGTATAAGGTAATTGATTAACATTTAATAGGTTATCACATGGGAATTATGGGGTACACATAATGGGTTGAAGGTGATAAAGAGGTTGAGTTATGAGATATAATAATTAAACATGAACTGAATAAGTGGGGAATTCTTTAAAATGATAATTTAGTTAAATGGGTTAATAGATGAAAATTATTTAATATTGGTAAAGGTGTCGAAATTGATGATCAGGTGTACTGGGTTATAGAAATGGAAGGAGAATTGGGTTAAACCATATTTCAAGTTTAAATGGTTTGTGTATTAATAGGTTATGTCATGGTATTAATTCCCTTATTGATTGTTTGATATTGTTATTTACATTGATATAGGTTATTATTGTTGTGTTATGATATGATTGTTTTTATTGGTAAATAAGAATGTGCAAAAGGCTTAGTAGAGTAGGTTATTGACATTAGGTACTGTGCTCACGGGTTGAGTTAGACTAAGGATTTATACCACACCCCAAAATGCATAGGTTATGGTGGGGATGGAAGATCTATTCCATGAATTGTTTCATTCCACATTTACTGAGGCCTCTATGTGAGGATAATGTTTAGAAATGATATTTTTATCCCTATCGATGAAAGGACTTGAATTACTCTATTATTCTTGTGATTGATATTCTTAGACCCATATGCAGATTTGTATGTTCCTATTCCCCTGAAATTGTGTTAAAAATGGAGTATGTAATGAATATATTGGATATTGATATTAGAAAAAACACTAGTAATGACATAATTGGACCTTGTTGACTATTGGAACCGGATCAATACCTTGTATACATACCATCTATTTTGTACTTGTATGAACTAAAAATTATCTTGGATATTTTGTAGAAACCGTTGGTGGTTTCCTACTCAGTTTTATACTCACAGCCTGGTCAGGTTATCATTGGGTACCCAATTAGATTTCACTGTTGCAGGCCATGACAAGAGCATAATACATCTACACGGATGTTGAGTTGGGGGCTTAGGATACACAGGGATGGGGATCCTGAATTGGGGTCAGGACACATTGGGTTTTGACATTTTTTAAATTTTAGTTTTGTTCACTTCCCTATTAGCATATCATGACATGTTTAATGTTGAATTATAGTTTTTACCCTTCTTTGGGAGATGTTTTTCCATGCGTTTTTATTGGTTGTTTTATAAAAAATGCTATTTTACATCAGGTTATGCATTGGATTACTTTATTGAATAGGGTATAGTCTTCCTATATGACTTAGTATTCCCTCACTATTAGTCAACATCCTATGGCGTATGGTGAGGCATGCTTGAGGTCATTTGAAGAGTCGTCTTGGGGAACTGATCTTGGGATGTTACACACATCCCAAGCCCATTTCAACTCTCTATCATAAGGCCTTTTCCCTTGTCCTTAAATAAATCAAGTGAATATTATCTGATTCTCAATGGCTGCCTGATCCGGGTATGAGTACAACTCTGTTGTCCACCACCAAAGGTGTCTAAAAAATATAGACTCTAAACAGATGGTGCATCAAATGAAAAAATAAATGACAAGATTAAAAAAAATATAACATATGTTTGGTTACATAACAATATTAAATTTAAAAAATTCCATCATTAATACAATTTTGATTCGTCGATTCAACTTTCATCACATGTTCTATGGGTTAGGCATTTACATTATTTACACAATAGCCTAGGATGATCAATTTTCATGCATAAGGGATTATGTCAATTACTCTACCTCACTATGGATAAACATTTCAAAAATAATCATTACTAAATTACCATGGAGCCTCTATCCATGTAGTCTCATCCAATGAAACCATTATGTTCTTAGGGCATCTGTCTAACACGCTAACTTGTTCATTCATGGGTGGGGTTTAAAACATCAATCCATCCTTACCTATGGGAGGAGCCTTAGTCCTCTATCCCACACCACTAAGCCATGTGAACATTAATATTATCCATTTACCACATACTCCATACCAAAAACAATAGATAATCTATAAACACAACATTCAAATTTCACATTTCATATTTCATTTAACACATAAATAATCGTTATACCATAATCCATTTAATCATTTGTCATTCACTTGGCATAGCCCATTAAACCGTTATACATTTTTTACTTCCTTAATCTATTAATTATATTAAAAAATTCCCATACCTTAACCCATTTCACATCATTCGTAAGTTTTAATGTTATATCCCATTTATATAATTCAATTTAGAAAAATATACCCACTTATGCATTTCAAGTTCAATTCGTAAGTATCATGGAACATTAACTTTATTCCTTCTATCCTATTTCTATATTAGTAAAAACAACAACTTATGACATTATCAATCACTAGATAGAACCATTAATACTAACCTTTAAACTCTCCTAATATGTCAACATGTTCATTATGTTCTCTCATTTATTACAAGGAAATTATATGATTAGATATAAAATTTTCCATGCTTCTTAATGTTTCCACACCCCATGGGTGGCCTTAATAGTGTCTAATCAGTATCAATGCCTTCCATGAGAACTTTGAGAGGTCCAAACAATCATATATTCAACTATTTTACCAAATCATACTCAAGGGAAAAAATTCACATCAATATGGAACAAATATCAGGTTTAAACAATCATAAATCATTGACAAAACATTAGGACATAAGATGTAGAGAACCTACCACGAATCCATAGATGAACACACCTCTAATCTAATATTTAGAGATAGATTCAAAATCATGTGGAATCCTCAAACTAATATCCACTTCAAAATGAGTGTTCCATGGATTTCAAATAAGAAGGAAGAAACCACATGCCATACTCCAAAAAAGAGGAGCAAGAGGAGTGTTAGACTTACTCAGATTTTAGATCAGCAACCAACAACACACCAAAATACCTTGAATTCTAGTATACTAATCTTTGGGACTCACAAGGTTTTAGGATCATCACTAGGGAAAGGGTAGAAAGAAATGTAATAAAATTTTAGAGATTAAATTAAAATATTGATGGGGAAAAGGATAATTTTTCACTTTATAATTGTAAAGACCCGTAAAATTCAAAGGATTTTTTTTATAATTTTCTTTCAGATTTTACAAGAACACAGTTTCTGACGGCGCCTGATTCCGAGGCCCGGTGTGCCTGGAATCAATTTCCGAAGTTTGGCTCAGGTATGTTCAATGAACGAACGAGCGGGTTTTTCTAACTTTTGAACAGGTGCTCGGAATCAAATTCCGAGGGCACCGATGGAATCGCAGCACCTGTATTTTCTTAGAAACACCTCTTCCGGAGTTGCGTTTTCTCGGTTGTGGTTTTTAATTTTTGGGGTTTAAGTTAAGAAATAAAATGAAGTTGTACGACAATTTTATTTCATTTCACTTAAAGCCGCTTAAAGACCACTTTAAGCTACTTAAGATGGGTTGAAGCGGATAGGGTGAAATTCAAAATATCCTACCCACTTGGTAGAATATTTGTGAGGTGGGACCCACACGAGCCCCACCGTTTCTCTTCTTCTTAAGTAATGCACCTGCACCCCCCTGTTAAACGAAGTCAACTCACGCATTTCCTTAATTTCATAACGCCTCTATTTAATTGGGCAGTTAAGTTTTACAATTAATTCTTTGAATTAATTGTTCGTTACTTACTGTTGTTTTTCAAATTCTTTAGTTGATAATAAAATAAGATAAGGACTTATTTTATTATCTGGTTGTTGTGTTAACCTTTGTAGAATCTATAAAGATCTTCATCCTCCTTCACGAAGAACGCGAAGAACGCGAAGAATGCCGGCCTCCGACGAAGGGCGACGAAGAATGCCAAAACCCCCAGAGATCGACGACGTGACACCGACGACTCTCCTCCTGCGACATTCTTCTGCAACATTCCTTCTTCCGCAGCAAATCTTCGAACATCTCTTCGAGGTAGGAGATTACGAATCTTTTAATTTTCCATTGTGAATGTTATACTTAACCTGGATTTAATTCTTGTAAATTAAATCTGTGTGTTTTCTTTACACCTCGGAGATCGTCGGCGTGACGCCTTTCCACGACGACGTGACGCCCTTCCGCAACCCAACGATCATCTTGTTCCGCGACGGCCAATTCCGCGAAGAACTCTCGTTCAACGATGTTGTGGTAGGGTTTTTAATTGAGGATAATAATACCCTTTTTCCTCAGATGTTTCCTTTTGAAAATAAAGAACACGGATCAACTCAATATTAAGTTGATCCGCGGGATGCTTGGTTGTGGGATGAGTAATCTTGATTGCGGGAAATCGGTAGGGGTTTTGTTTGTGAAATAAAAATTTTATTCCGTGGTTGTTTCCTTTCAAAACAATGAACCCGGATCAAAAGTACAATTTTAATTTATTAAAATTGTATCTTGTTACGTTTTCATATGATAATTTATTCATCCCGATTGTTATCACCTAACGCGGAGGGTGCGGGCCAAACAAACACGGCCCGACAACCCTCTACAGTTCTTCGTTGATGCACGGATTGGAGGGCGATGACAAAACATGTCGCAGAGGTGATTCATTGATTCCGTAGTGAAGAATGGGACCCGGGAGGTGCTATGGCGCAGATGGAAGTGGAATTGGACCACCGGAGCAACTCCAGTGGCCTGCGGAAACCACCAGCGGCGGCGGCGGCACCAGCGGACCCGCGACCGCGTGGGTCCGGCGCACACGGGACGTGGCAAAGCCACTTCCGCTGACCGAGGGCGGCCCCCGCGGGGGTCGCGGTGTTGACAGGCGGGGGCAGCGCGCCCCCGCCCCGGACTTCCCTCGCTCGACCGCTCGGCCGAGCCGAGCCGGGCGAAGTCGACCCGCCGTCCGGGTCGCGCCCAGGCCGGGATGGGCCGTCCTGGCCGGGCCGGGTCGCGCTCAACCGAATCAGACCCAAAGCCGGGTTGGGTCGACCCAGTTCGGGCCGACCCAGGGGGGTCGGGCCGGGGCGGTCCGGGCCCAGACCCCCCATCTTCAGATCGTTTTCGGTCTTTTGCCCGTATCTTGAGCTACGGGCCTCCGAACAATGCACCGTCAGCGGTGATGCAATCCTTTTATAGAGACGGTCGTTTCCATATATCGCACTCAATGTTTCAGAACACTTTGGGTTTGGCCGGGTTGGTTCAGATACGAAATGAACCGGGCCCTCGGAGCGGAAACACTCATATCTTGAGATCCGAACGTCTGATTGACGTGCCGTTGAGTTTGATGGATTCCTCTAAGTGAGACAGATCTTTGGGCTTATTCCGCTTGAGGTTTGGATGCCGTCGGAGTGCGGTCGGGTTGGTTTGCTCACGAAATCCAACTGGGCCCCTGGAACGAAAAATCCAATAACTCACAGACCGGGCGTCCGATTGACGTGTCGTCTGTCTCGTTGATTTTTAATCTTGATGAGATGGAACTTTTGGCATACTTCACTCGAGTTTTGGTTGCTGTTGTATAGTGGCCGGGTTGGATTGTACCCGAAATCCAACCGGGCCCCTTGAACGGAAAAGCTGATATCTTTCAGACCAGACGTCCGTTTGATGAACCGTCTGTGGCGTTGGTGTTCACATTGAGAAACAGTACCTTTATGTTTACCCTATGAGAGTTGGGGTATAGTTGAGATACAGCCAGGTTGGTTCATACACGAGACCAACCGGGCCCCTAGGATGAAAAGGCTAATAACTCACAGATCGGGCATCCGATTGATGCGCCGTCTGTTGTGTTGAGACCCCTGTGACAAGGCGGTCCTTTGAGACACTTCTTCGTGGGACTTTGTGATAGTTGGGGTATCGACCAGTAGCTCATGGAGCGGACCCTCTTGGAGACAAGCGTGCGGAGTACGGAGACCGTGTAGCCAGCTGAGACCTGACGACTGCTTGGCCGATCGACTCGGTGTGTTTCAGATAGCCCAGTGGGGAGCGCCTCGTGGTAGCGGCAGACCCATGGAGGAGGATCGCTTGGTTGTAGTGGCGGAACCGCCATACTCAACAGAAGGAGTACCTATGGAGGCTATGATGGGGAGCGCTTGGTTGTAGTGGCAGACCCACGAAGAAGGAGCGCTTGGTTGTAGCGGCAGACCCGCAGTACTCAACATAAGGAGTACCTCTTGAGGATATGAGGGGGAGCGCTTGGTTTTAGCGGTAGACCCATTGTGGGAAGCACTTGGTTGTAGCAGCAGACCCACATTACTCAATAGGAGGATTACCTCAGCAGTCTTAGGTTAGTGAGCTGTACCTCGGAGTCATGACAGGACAACTGTACACTCTAGAGATGGGGCTCTTCAGCAGTTACGGTTTCGATCATGAAAATCCTGGTTTGAGCTGAGTCTATGACCCTTGTGTTTCCTCATGATTTAGATAAGTTACTTGATAACTTAGGTATATGTATGGGCATATACCTGGGTAGTGGTTATCCGTTGGTCTCATAACCCTTGTGTTTCCTCATGATTGAGATGGGTTACTTAATAACTTAGGTATATGTACGGGAATATACCTAAGTAGATGTTATCTATTGAGATCTTCTTTGTGCTTATCCTTTTTGGTTTTAGTGAGACCATGAGGGTCTCAGGGTCTCTACTGAGTATCGTTATACTCACCCCTCCACGGGCTATGCCCGCACCTCGTTGTGTTGGTTGCAGATGACGGGAAGTGCTGACGGAGGCCGAGTGTTCGAGGACTGGACGGTACCCGGAGGTGGACTACATGATGAGTCAGTACCCAGAGGTTGACTAAACGATGAGTTAGTATCCGGAGGTGGACTTCACGGTGAGACGACACTCGGAGGACGTTGACGGGCGAGAGCGTTGTGGAGGCTATCTGTACCTACCCTTCAGGTTGGATTCGTGGTGGACGATCCAGGAGCTGCACCATTTGTGCCTACCCATCAGGTAGGATCTGAGGAGGACGACCCATGAGCTGCTTCCGTCCTTCTAGCTGTTGTCTTTTTCTATTGTACTCTCTTTTGGGTTTGTATTATGGCCCATTTACCTTCATCACTTCTCTTTGTAATTAGTGTTTTATTTACGCTTGTCCTCTGTGGTGTTTTGTTTACTTTTATAAAGGCAATGCCTTCCCAGTTATCAGGATTTACGTCTTTGGTGCTAGTCGCCAGCCCATGGCCTATGGAAGGCGGGCTTGGGGTAGTCACGGCATGGGCCCCGAGGACGGGTCATGAAAAATTGGTATCAGAGGAGTCGGTTCTACCGCAGAACTTATAACTCTGATATTTTCTTTCTGTGATGCAATAATGTTAAGAGTACCGAGTGTGGTTTTTAGTATAGGGAGTCCAGTGTTGGTGCGGGCAGCCGACGTATCCATGAAATAGGAACCTGACAACTGATTTCTGACTTTGTGCACGAAAACACTGATTGCGTGTGTGTTTACAGAAGTTTTTAAATGTCAGCTCAAACCAGGTCAGCTCACCAGGTATAATCATTTGACAGTGTCATGTTTTTTCTTTGAGGATGCCTTTTCACGGACAACCAGTTAGAGCCAAGAGGGTTGTGCGTACTGACAGCCTGCCGAGCGACGAGGATTCGGTAAAGGGCCCTCTTGCAGTTGAGGCTCCAGCAGAGGCACCAGCGGTACTACCGTATGTTGGGCCACTGATGCCACCAGCCCCAGCAGTAGGCGATGCCAGCCACTTGAGCGCGCTGCATGAGTTCCAGCGCCAGAGGCCACCTAGGTTCCGGGGAGAGACGGACCTGCAGGCTGCTGAGGATTGGCTGGATGCTGTGGTGAGAGTCTTCAGGCTAGTGGGTACGCTGGCAGACCTCTTGGTGATCATTGCGGCCATCCTTCTTCAGGCAGCAGCAGGTAGGTGGTGGAGCCACTTGTTCCAGTTTTGCAACGGGATGACCTTCACATGGGAAGACTTCGAGACCTTCTTTAGGGTGGAGTTTTTGCCAGTAGATCTACACCCCGAGCGTGTACAGGAGCTTCTGCCTATGCCGCATGGTTTTCGATCAGTAGCCGAGTCATCTATGGGCAGTAGACAGATGATGCAGAGGTCCAAGAGGACTAGAGCCAGCCGTACGAAGAGTAGGAAGTGTTATGAATGCGGCGGAAAGGGTCACCTGGCACGTGACTTTCCGACTCCTCGTACAGTTGATCCATAGGATTTGGAGGACCCACCGAGGCAGAAGCAGCGGCGGGTTCTTTAGCAACAGCCGAGTAGTGGACAAGGCAGTAGAGCTCCGGGAGCAGGTGGATAGGAGTGGAACTAGTGGATACGTCCCTTGTACTCTAGTTCCATTTTCCTGTGGTATTCGTTTCTTTATACTATTAGCTACAATAATAAAAAGACACTTATATTTGTGATGTTTTCTTTCCTGTCCTTTTGTTTGGTTGGTTCTGAGAGGTTCCAGTCAAAACTGTTGAATTGGCCCTCACTTTCAAGATTTCTACTGGAGGGGACCCAGTGACATCACACTGATGTTGACAGTGTGACTCGACCCTTGGAGGCGAGAGTGACAGTTGGATCTCTTGGTAGTTACATCGAGGCCTTACGACATCATCCATGGCATGAATGCATCATTCATGTCAGGATTGACTGTATTAGGCAATGGGTGTGGTTCATCCAGGGGATGAGACCGGGTTTCTCTTTTCAGCAAGGGAGAAATTTTAGCATCTCTTCCAGATCGTAGGCAAAGAAGGTGCAGATCATCCAGGAGCGGATGAAGACTACACATTGTAGTAAGAAACAGGAAACCAATGTCAGTCTTAGAGACTTGGGCGTGTTAAATGTTTCAAGAAGAGGAAGCTTTAAAGAGAGATGAGTCTGCGAAGCGGCAGATGTGGAGGCAGAGCTAGGAGAGCAGCATGAGGTGGTGTATATCATAACATGCAACAACCTCCCACCTTAGTTTTTCCTTCCAGGCCTAGGGAGCTGGAGGGCGGAGGAAGAGTGCGGCTACGTGCGGTCAAGGAGTGTGACCCAATGGCTCTAAAAATGATTCAAGGGACAGTCTGTGTCCACTACTAGCTACTGTAGTAACAGACATCGATATAAATCATTCCTCGCTTTCACAAATCTTGTCCCAGTCCTAGAGTTTCAGATAAGCCGTGGACTTGACCCTCACATCTGGAGATACCTTGGGAGGAGAGTCGATAATCAAACTTACGCCGATGGTGTGGTCAGACCCTCGAGGCAAGAGTTTCGGTTGGAATCTCTTGGTGGCGGCGTTGAGGCCTTACGACGTTGGTTTGAGTATGGACTGGGCAATCACAGTTCATACACAAATTGACGGTATTAGGGAAAAAGGATATGGTTTAACTACGACGTCAGGATGGGTTTTCCTTGGTCGGAGAAAAAGAAAACCCCAGGCAGCACAGGATAAACTCATGCACAGGAGGGTGCGACCGATCACTCTTGAGTCGGTCAACCTTACCCTCATGGCAGCAGTCGTTTTGAGTTTTAAAAGGAATTGGATACCTCTAGAGTTCGAGGATAACGATCACGTCCTTATACGGGTCTCACATCGATGAGGTTTACGGAGATGTGGCCAAGGCGGAAAGTTATCTCCGAAGTTCAACGGACCTTTCTAGGTCCTCAGCTGGGTAGGCTGGGTGGTTTACCGCTTGACCCATCCACCTCAGTTGCACCAGGTGCATGACGACTTCCACGTATCTCAACTGAGGAGATCCGTGATCGACCCTTCGCATATCATCGACCATGAGGAGCTGGACAATGGATATGGAGTGTCTTTCATGGAGGTTACAGTGGGAATCGAGGATTTACAGGAGCGTATCCTTCGAGGACGGCCTATTCCTCAGGTGTTCTTTCACGGGCAGTACAGGAACCTCCGGGTGAGCACACGGGAGTGGAAGGCTCATATGCGTGCTCAGTACCGTTTTTGTATCCCTAGTTTATGTTAAAGCTTTACAAGGACGTAAAGCATTGAGGTGGGAGTAATGTAAAGCCCCGTAAAATTCATGGATTTTTTTTTATAATTGTCTTTGCGATTTTACAGGAACGCAGTTTCTGACGGTGCCTGATTCCTAGTCCCGGTGTGCCTGGAATCAATTTCCGAAGATTGGCTTGGGTACGTTCAGTGAACAAAAGATCGGGATTTTCTAACTTTTGATCCAGTGCTCGGAATCGAATTCCGAGGGCACCGATGGAATCACAGCGCCAGTATTAGCTTAGAAATGCCTCTTCCGGAGTTGCGTTTGCTTGTTTGTGGTTTTTAATTTTTGGGGTTTAAGTTAAGAAATAAAATAAAGTTGTACGAAAATTTTATTTCATTTCACTTAAAGCCGCTTAAAGACCACTTTAAGCTACATAAGCTGGGTTGAAGTGGATAGGGTGCAATTCAAAATATCCCACCCACTTGGTAGGATATTTGTGAGGTGGGACCCACACAAGCCCCACCGCTTCTTTTCTTATTAAGTAACGCACCCGCACCCCCTATTAAACGAAGTCAACCGATGCGTTTCCTTAATTTCTTAACGCCTCTATTTAATTGGGCAGTAAAGTTTTACAATTAATTCTTTGAATTAATTGTTCGTTACTTACCCTTGTTTTTCAAAATTTTTAGTTGATAATAAAATAAGATGAGGACTTATTTTATTATCTGGTTGTTGTGTTAACCTTTGCAGAATCTCTAAAGATCTTCATCCTCCTTCGTGAAGAATGCGAAGAACGCGAAAACACCGGTCTCCGACGAAGGGCGATGAAGAATGCCAAAACCCCCGGAGATTGACGAAGTGACGCCGACGACTCTCCTCCCGCGACGTTCTTCTGCGACGTTCCTTCTTCCACAGCAAATATTCGATCATCTATTCGAGGTAGGTGTTTACGAATCTTTTAATTTTCCTTCGTGAATGTTATACTTAAACTGGATTTAATTCTTGTAAATTAAATCTGTGTGTTTTCTTTACCCCTCAGAGATCGTCGACGCGACGCCTTTCCACGACGATGAGATGCCCTTCCGCAACGCAATGATCCTCTTGTTCCGCGATGGCCGATTCCGCGAAGAACTCACGTTCGATGACGTTGAGGTAGGGTTTTTAATTGAGGATAATAATACCCTTTTTCCTCAGATGTTTCCTTTTGAAAATAAAGAACGCGGATCAACTCAATATTAAGTTGATCCGCAGGAAGTTTGGTTGTGGGATGAGTATTCTTGATTGCGGGAAATCGGTAGGGGTTTTGTTTGTGAAATAATAATTTTATTCTGTGGTTGTTTCCTTTCAAAACAATGAACCCGGATCAAAAGTACATTTTAATTTATTAAAATTGTATCTTGTTACGTTTTCATTTGATAATTTATTCTTCCCGATTGTTATCACCTAACGCGGAGGGTGCAGGCCAAACAAACATGGCCGGACAACCCTCCGCAGTTTTTCGTTGATGCGCGGATTGGAGGGCAATGAAAAAACATGCCGCAGAGGTGATTTTTTGATTCCGCAGTGAAGAACGGGACCTGGGGGGAGCTATGGCGCAGACGGAAGTGGAATCGGACCACCAGAGCAACTCCGGTGGCCCGCAGAAACAACCGGCGGCGCCCCGCCGCGCCGCCGGACTGAGCCGCCGCGGCCGCGCGGATCCGGCACACGCGAGACGCGGGAAAGCCGCACCTGCTGACCGAGGGAGGCCCCCGCGGGGGCCACGGTGTTGACACGCGGGGGCAGCGCGCCCCCGCCCCGGACTTCCCTCGCTCGGCCGAGCCGAGCCGGGCCGAGCCGACCCGCCGGCCGGGTCGCTCCCAGGCCGGGCCGGGCCGGGCCAGGCCGCCCTAGCCAGGCCGGGTCGCGCTCAACTGGGCCGGTCCCGGACCTGGGTTGGGTCGACCCGGTTCGGGCCGACCCAGGGGGGGTCGGGCCGGGTCGGTCCGGGCCCAGACCCCCCGTCTTCAGACCGTTTTCGGTCTTTTGCCTGTATCTTGAGCTACGGGCCTCCGAACGACGCACCGTCAGTGGCGATACGATCCTTGGATCGAGTCTATAATTTTGGTATATAGCACTCAACGTTTTGTGACACTTTGGGTTCGGCCGGGTTGGTTCGGATACGAAACCAATCGGGCCCTTGGAGCGGAAATGCTCATATCTTGAGATCCGGATGTCCGATTGATGTTCTGTCGACTTTGATGGATTCCTCTAAGTGAGAAGGATCTTTTGGCTTACTCTTCTTGAGGTTTGGATGCCGTCGGAGTGTGGTCGGGTTGGTTTGCTCACGAAATCCAACTGGTCCCCTGGAACGAAAAAGCCAATAACTCACAGACCAGGAGTCCGATTGACGCGCCGTCTGTCTCGTTGATTTTTCCTTTTAATGAGACGAAACTTTTGGCACACTTCGCTCGAGTTTTGGTTGCTGTTGGATAGTAGCCGGGTTTGATTGTACCCGAAATCCAACCGGGCCCCTGGAACAGAAAAGCTGATATCTTTTAGACCAGACGTCCGTTTGACGAACCGTCTGCGGCGTTGGTGATCACGTTGAGAAACGGTCCCTTTAAGTTTAACCTATGAGAGTTGGGGTATAGTTGAGATACGACTGTTTTGGTTTGTACATGAGACCAACTGGTCCCATGGGACGAAAAGGCTAATAACTCACAGACCGGGCATCCGATTGACGCACCGTCTGTTGTGTTGAGACCCCTGTGATGAGGCGGTCCTTTGAGACACTTCTTCATGGGACTTTGTGACACTTGGGGTATTGACAAGTAGCTCGTGTAGCGGACCCTCCTAGAGACAAGTGTGTGGAGTACAGAGACCGTGTAGCTGGCTGAGACCTGACGACTGCTTGACCGATCAGCTCGGTGTGTTTTGGATAGCCCAGTGGGGAGCGCTTGGTTGTAGAGGCAGACCCACGGTGGAGGAGCGCTTGGTTTTAGCGGCAGACCCGCGGTACTCAATATAAGGATTACCTCTGGAGGCTATGAGGTGGAGCACTTGGTTGTAGCGACAGACCCACGGCGGAGGAGCGCTTGGTTGTAACGGCAGACTCGCGGTACTCAACAGAAGGAGTACCTCTTGAGGCTATGAGGGGGAGCGCTTGGATGTAGTGGAAGACCCATGGTGGGAAGCGCATGGTTGTAGCAGCAGGCCCACAACACTCAACAGGAGGAGTACCTCAGCAGTCTTAGGTTAGTGAGCAGTACCTCAGAGTCGTGACAGGACCACTGTACACTCCAGAGACAGGGCTCTTCAGCAGTTATGGTTTCGATCATGAAAATCCTGGTTTGAGATGAGTCCATGACCCTTGTGTTTCCTCATGATTGAGATGAGTTACTTGATAACATAGGTATATGTATGGGCATATAACTGGGTAGTGGTCATCTGTTGGTCTCATAACCCTTGTGTTTCCTCATGATTGAGATGGGTTACTTAATAAATTTGTTATATGTATGGGCATATACCTAAGTAGAGGTTATTTGTTGAGATATTCTTTGTGGTTATCCTTGTTGGTTTTAGTGAGACCTTGAGGGTCTCGGGGTCCCTAATGAGTATCGTTATACACACCCCTGCACGGGCAATGCCCGCACCTCATTGTATTGGCTGCAAATGACGGGCAGTGCTGACGGAGGCCGAGTGTTCGAGGACTGGATGGTACCCGGAGGTGGACTACTCGACGAGTCAGTACCCAGAGGTGGAATACATGACGAGTCTCTATCCGGAGAAGGACTTCACGGCGAGACGACACTCGGAGGAGGTTGACGGGAGAGAGCGTTGTGGAGGATATTTGTACCTACCCTTCAGGTAGGATCCGTGGTGGACGATCCAGGAGTTGCGCCATCTGTACCAACCCTTCATGTAGGATCTGAGGAGGACGACCTAGGAGCCGCTTCCGTCTGTCCAACTGTTGTCTTTTTCTATTGTACTTTCTTTTGGGTTTGTATTCTGGCTTATTTACCTTCAGCACTTCTCTTTGTAATTAGTGTTTTATTTCCTCTTGTACTCTGTGGTGTTTTGTTTACTTTTATAAAGGAAATGCCTTCCCAGTTATCGGGATTTACGCCTTTGGCGCTAGTCGGCAGCCCCTGGCCTATGGAAGGAGGGCTTGGGGTAGTCACGACATGGTCCCCGTGGATGGGCCGTGACAATAATGGGGTGCACTTTTTAGCCACACAGGTTTCCAACCATCACAAAAAAATGTGTACACCTCTATCTAATAAGGTTTGAGTTGAACGGTTATCCAAGAAGGCATGCATGGTTAGAAAACCCATCTTCTAACCATGTGGAATGAATCTATCCAATGTCACAGAGTTTCACCTTCCCCCTTTCGTGGTTTCCTCTAACAATGTGAAAACTATGAAACATGTAAAGGATGGCCCAAATGTTCTATCCTTTCATATCTCAAACCCACATACCACACTTGTGATTTATCACTCATAGATTAATAATACCATTAACCAAAATTAATAGGTATAAACAAAAAACTAAATAAGTTTGTACGTCTAAAAATCATGATATCTTATATCACTATATACTATAAAAGTTTTCCCACTTGAGGGAAGCATAATGATTGATACAATGACAGAAATTTATCAATTCCGTAATGATATATTTTAATTTACAATTATATAAAAATTATATTCCCTTTTGCATTTTATATAAGTGTTTTTTCTAATCATAAAAATTGTATTAAAAATTATATATAAAACCTTTCTAGTTCATGGAAACAATTGGACACTTTTTCGAATGCTAGTATAGGATAGTCCTCAATTTGTATTCTCTAAGAAGTGTCCATAGATATACCTTTTTTAGAAGTAACATGAACCAAGAATGATAGTTCCAAAATCCATAACTCACATTTACTATAATTGTTTCTTAGGTTCTCATTTCATAAAGTCTTCAGAATGATATTCAAATTCCTTTAATTTTCCACTTTAATTTCCACAAATATTAGAATATCATCTATAGAGACTATCAAATATTTTTTAAGATAATCCCTAAAGAAATTATTCATTATGTCAATAAATATTGAAATATTTTAATGAATCAAAATGTAATCATTCTCTACTCATATTTTCCATACCATTTTTGAATTTATGTTTTTGGAATTTCTTTTTAATTCTCCACTAATTGGTGTTATCTTAAACAAAGGAAAATCATAGATAATTATTTATCATATTTAGTTGGCCAAATAAATATTTTATAGGTGGAAAAGGATAATTTTTTTATAAAGAATTTATTATGTTCACAATAATTAATAAATGGAGAATTTACCAATCTTTCATCATGACGAGGCGGGCTGACACAACAGAAGGGGAGAAAATCTGGCTTGTAAAACCCTTCATAAAATTCTCTTGAAACATTTATTCTAGTTCATTGAACAAAAATGTGGTAATTATATAAATATTCTATGATATTGATAGATATCCGAGTATAGGTTCAATTTATATCACAACCTCTTTATCATGGGGAAGACCAGGCAATTATTTGGTTAATACACTCATATAATCCCTCAAAAGGGAGTGTATTCATGTGTGATTATGTATTGTTCCTAAATCATTTATTCAAAATATTACTACTCATATTTCAACAATATATATTGTTGAAGAGAATATTACAAGGTAGATTCATCCACCACCGTACACTTGTGTAGTATCTGAGGATGAATTGTGATATAAATTATGATCCCCCTCCACCATAAAATGATATTATATGTTTTGTAGACAACCAATCTATGACTAATATGGAATAAAATTTTACTAAATGATGTTATATGGGATTTTATTGGGGATTAATCCCCAAAACACTATTTGGGGGAGTTCTTATATAATTGGAATGAAATAATTTCATTATTTTATACCTTAACATATAGCTCCACCCCCATAGTTTGAGCTGATTTTTGAATAGTTCTATTAAAAATGAATGATATTAAATAATTTATAAACCCATAATCAATATGTAGGTTTTAAATTCCAGAATGATTAGTAATAATACATATAACCACATCGTTGTTGTGATCCACCTTATAAGTAGTGATAACATATTCTCTTACTTTCTCTCTTGGTGTTGAATAATGTTTTCGCAAATTACCTCCAAAAAAACTTATAATGTACCTTTGGAGTTCATAATTAAGGTCCATCATATAGTTAAAACACTAGTCCACGTGGTGAGTGTAGTTATTTACATTGTTTTCTTCCAATACATTAATAAGTTTCCACATATATCTTATGCATTTGTTGGATTAAATCCATTCATTTTAACACTTAATGAATCTCTCAGTACATTTTAAATATTTTTATGGACTCATCATCCTTCAAATTTGTCACCTAGGATGTTCGACATTCATTCCATTATGATATTTTTAGGTTGATTTTCTAGAATAAAATGCCATTATATATATTTTATCTATAGTCCCATTAGATAACAAAGAGTCTATAGTATGAATTTCTTCCTTAAAGGAACAAACAAACTATCCAAATATTTCAACGTCATGATCTCTAGAGATATTTAGAATTTGATTTAAACAAATAAAACAGCGGTCCTCCATACTTTTTTATAGATGATAAAGACATTTGAATACACTAAAATCCTTGTGGTGTTTTTCTTATACACCCTGATATGCTCATATTCCTTTTTCATTAATACCAGGATGTACCTATAAATTTTATGACAAATAGTTTAGGAAAAATATATATTGAAAAATATTTTGTTGAATTCTTTTCATTCGATGGAATCAATTTCATCTTCAGAATTCATTTAATTGATCAAAACCCACCACAAAAAAATTCCCCCTCTATGTGATTAATGAACAACATATTATTATTTTATTTCAATCATTGGAAGACAAATAATATACTTTAGATGAAGTTAATCCATTTTTCCACAATGAGAGGCTCAAAATATCCACAAATAGTGTGAGGCCTTATTCACATAACAGATCCTACATAGAAATTCTATTTTTGTTAGAGGGATGGAACTCCCCATGATTCGATATAAGCATTATGAAATTATTTATAAAAAAAGTACTTCCTTGAATTTCCCAACTACCACACCAATAAGGTTTAGTACATCCTTTTGGAAATCATCACATTAACACTCGCATTTTTTATTGGCACCGTTTCTTCTATTTCAAACCTTTAGCTAAAAAATAAAAACAAATTGAGAATACATTTTCTAATAAACATAAATAATAGATAATTTTTAATATATATGATAATTAAATAAAATCTTATTAATCTCTAGGTTTCAATCTATGTTATCATTGAAAATTTTATTATTCTATTTTCTAACATAAAATTATATTCAAGTTCTTCCTGATGATTTGTAAATAGTTTGTTAATATTTCATATAATATAAGAAATTGTGTAAAACCACGTTTGTAGAAATTTGACTTTTTCAAAAACCAGATGATGATTGAGTTAAATGACAATATTCCCTTTTGGGAGTAATTATACCTAGGTACAACTATTTTAGAGCCACACTCCCTTGTATTATCTAGATGGGGATATAATTTCATCGAAACCTCACTCTCTATACATCTCCACAATTTTGGATATTTTCTTTTAATTTTAATTTTTCCAAGGGTTCCCTCTATTGGATTATTTCCCTAATCCCTAATAATAAATATACCATATTCTAATTTCCACTATAGTGACCCCATATTATTTACAAATTTTATTACATAATCATTAATAAAAAATCCATTATATACAAAACATGAATTAAAAGGAATAATTTCATTGTTAGAATGTGTATATAATACATAAATAAGAAAATAACATTTCCTTATTTTAATATCTATAATGAGATCCTAAATTACTTTTTTTCTACAAATTCTAAATAGGATAACCTATGGAATACATCAACATAATGTTTCATCAAGGAATCCATGTATGGGAAAAAACATGATAATGAAGTGTAATGCGTGATTGAAAGTTATAACATGATATCATAAAATAGATAGATCATGAGTAATCACATGGGGGGTAACATAAAAAACATGGTATCATAAGATCATGGAAACATATGAAATGTGGATTCTATACAAAACCTGATGTTTGTTGAAGAAATAAATTTATTCGAAGACAACATCAGATGGTAGGCAGTGTCCCATCAAAAATAAGGTTTTCTCCGTAATCCCATTTGTAAGATTTCATTAGATAAAATCTTTTCCAAATTTATTGGAGTGATATATTGTGAACCCATCATAACATGTCTATGATTATATGTTCTTCAAAATTTAATCAATAATAAGTCAAACTCATAATAATTTCACATGGAATGATATGGGTTTCGTAATATTTTCTCATATCATAATCAAAATAAATTTCATAAGGCTTCCAAATGGAATAATATATTATACATTACTAACATTAATATTTTATTAAATAATCATAAGACTCTTGATAATGTGTTAATTTGGGAATAAAAACAAAAATATAGCATTATATAAAAGGATTAAAGAATATAAAATTTCACCTTAATAAAGATTCATTATAATGATTGAATTTGATAAATGAATCAATGGGATGTACTGCCTAGTAAATGGAAGAGAGAATAAATTAGGTATATATGAATAAAAAATATATAATAAATACTCAATAAATATATAATAATTAAATAACATAAGATGGAAAAATACTGTGACTTATATATATAATGGTCATAACTTAAAAAAAGATGTTTAGGGAGATCCCTTAAATTAAGTCTCATATTTATCTGTAATAATTAGAAAAACATATATAATTAATATAGATTTATTATAAATATATTATATAACCATAATAATGTAAATAACCCCATATATAATTTTCTAATAACATCTTATGTTCTGTTTATTAATAATTCTTTATTAAAATCATTGTTCTTGGTGATAAATGCTTTATTTTTTCATGCATGTTTTCATTCAGCACACATGGTGCTTATTCATTGATCCTAGTTTCATAATATCTATAATTATAAATATTAAATTTATTCCATATATATTAATTATATATATAAATGCATCTCAAAATAGTTGAGAAAAAATAATAATTCCATTATGCTTAGGGACGGTAGGTCATACATACACATGTACATTGTTTTAATTTTTGATAGATAGATGAAGAGAAAGAAAAATATAAATTTACCCTTGTAGAAGAATAATAATTTCATTTAAAACATATAGATTTATTAAACACACAATTATAATCATCCATCATAGGTTGTGATGGAGATTTATTACATATGTTTGTGAGGTAGTGGTCCATCGTAGAAATGAACGATGATTTATCTTCCAAATTGATGGATTAATAGATAGACACATGTGATGAAATTAATACAATTATATTTATTTAAATTATATATAATGTTGATTTCATTAAAGAATGTTTGAAAAAATAATTTAATGTCGTAGAAAAAGATATAAAACTAAAACACACCCTTAAGGATTGTACCTATGTTTTAGAAAACTTTCTTATCATTACACTTAAAACCATCTATGATTTTTATTATTACTAAAATGAGACCTACTAAACATGGGGATAAATATTTTTTGAATTGAATAAGGTAGGTATTGGTCGATATGAAATTCATTTGTAGTGTGATGAAAATAAGATCAGAGGATCCCTTTTAAAAGGGAGTAGATGGGTACTCTTGAAATTAGAGAAATAATAAATTAATTTCCATTAATTTCCAAGGAAAAATTCCCAAAAAATAACATTTTAATATACGCTGATAATGGATTGAAATAATATCATCCAATAATATTTTGAAAAATGTATATTAGTATTTAAATCTTATATCGTTGTTTTAACTCATGTTAACCCTTTTAATAGTAATTATGTTCCCAAAACCTTTACAATTTATATAAAAAAATATTTACTATAAATGGATGATTGGACCATAAACAGACCATAGTTGATATTATAAATCCTAAACCTTGTACATACCAATATATAGGATTTGATATAATTTTAAATCGTTTATTAACATATAATAAATTATAAAATATCATTAATGGCATTTATTATAATTATTCATTTATTTGGACATTGAAGAACACATGAAAATAATGGAATTAGAATTTAATCCATTTGAACTTATAAAATATATTATATATATATCTATAAATGTTTTCAAAAATAATATTTCATTTTAATTAAATTACTTTTAATTTTATTAAAATATTTTACATTATTTTTCTATAAATTTAATAAATTTTATTTTGATGTTGAATAATCATTAATGACAATCATGTAATCAATGAAAGAATGAAATAAATTTAGATAATGAAAAACTAAAATATATTTCAAATATCCTTTTTAGAACCAAACATAGAAACTATTTATCTACATGTAAAAATTTTATGAGCTATAAAACATATAGAATACCATTTTTACATAACCATTTTTAAAATAATAATAACGTAAAAAATAAATAAATACATCACCTATTACATTATTTTATAAACGTGGATAGAAATTACTTAACTCCACTAATACAATAGGATAAAATGATGTTTAATTAAAATATTTGGGGAATATAATTTTATTTTGAGCCTTAATAACATTATTTATCAATAATGTTATTAAAATTGTTTACGATGGATACTATACATAATAAAAAAAATAATAGGGACTTATTTACCATATTTGGACATACAGATTAAAAATTTGGAATCCATTTTTCTTGATTTTAATTTTAGAATTGGAAAAAATTACGTTATGATTAATAAGAAAATGAAAATGAAACAATTATAGAAAAAATCCTTTTTAAGTAAAAAAATTATTTCATACCAACATTAATTTTTAAATTCAATCCAAAATTTATATTTTAAATATTTTCTTTCTAATTTTATTAATTAAATTTTAATAATAATCTAAAATTACACATTACTATGTGAATACTTTAGAATAAATTCAAATTTTAATAAAAAAATTATTTTCACTATTTATTAAAAATTATTCTTTTCCAAAACAATCCCAAAAATATACCTCTGTCTAATTTTAATATAAGGAATTAAAATATGTTTTTAAATTTATCATATAAAATTTATATTTTTTTAAAATTCGGTATAATATTTCATCCATAAAATTAATAAAAATAATTCTCTAAGAAAACTTATTTTATGAAAAATAAAATCTATTTTCTAAAAATTGAGTGACTATTTAATAAAATTTATCAGTACATTAATATTGAGTATGAAATTTATATATTTTTATAATGTAATTAGTACTCTTAATACCCACTAATTTAAAACTTATGTTATAATAACAATATTTAAAAAATAATATTCCATGGTTAGTAACATATATGATATAAAATATAGTTTTATTTTTAAAATATCAGTGTGTTCAGTTAATGAGAAATTTCCCCCAAACCTATACAAGAATCCTATGTTAAAAATTATAAAAAATTGTTTTCTAAGGTTCCATTTCATATACTCTAGCTAGTGAAGCCTCTACTAAAATTTTGAATCTTCTTCTAAAAATGTATTAACATTCCATTTATCTCTTTCCCAAAGTGTGAATCATGTGATAATGGTATCTATGACCTAAATATTTTCGATGAATCAATAAATCCCCACTCCCCTGCTTCTACATTAAAATTCACTCCTAAAAGATTGATTTTTTTTTAAAAAAAATTAACAATCTTTTTCTCCTTTCCCAACACATGAAGCCCACCCCACTTTCCATACCTGTCTCGCCAGCCTCAGGCCCCATGCATGCAAATCCAACAGTAGGAAAAGATCCCCACCGCCCAAATTCAATGTCTGTGTGACCAAAAATATGTATTAACACATTGAGAGATTTTCCCCACACCCATCCCCTGGAATGATTTAATCTAGTGACCTACTATAAAAAAGAAAAATACGGACCAAAAAACTACAATATTTTTTTTAAATTGCTTATATAGTTATATATTAATAAATTTTTTAAATTTTAAATAACTGATTTATTCACAATATTTAAAAAATCTATTATATATTTAGGTATTTTATATGATTAATTAAAATGAAAAAATATATCAAAAAATAAATGATATATTTATATTATATATTTATATATTATAAAATTATAGTATATAAATATATAATTATATTATATAACTAAATAAGTATATTACATTATATTAATATATATATAATGAAAATATATTATAGATATTATATATTTATTTATTATGAAAATATTTATACTGTATAAAAATATGATATTAAATACATTTATATTATAATAGTATTTTTAGTTTTATATTATATATTAAATACATATATATAAATATAAAAATATAAAATATTGTATATATAAAATATTTTTAAAATATAGAATACAATAAATACATACACATAGAACATAATTTAATATTAACATTTACATTAAAATAAAATAATTTATATATTTTTATGTAACATATCCATAAATATATTTATAAATAAAGTTATATTACCTATATAAAAATATATTTAATATATTGATTTAAATACATAAATGTATATTAATATATATATATATATGAATAATATATATGTGTTTGTGTACACTCCCTCTAAATAGTATATTTATTTATATATAAGTACATATATTAATATTAAAATAATAAAAAAATTATATGTTTAAAAATATATTTATTTAGTCTATTGATATATTTAGAATCATATATTTATATATATATGAAGGATTATATTTTAATGAATTTATATATTTTTATTTAAGTAAATTTGAAATGTTATTTTTTAATTTATATTATGAAATATAATATATATATATAATATAATTATAAAAATTTTAATATAACTTTCTTAAAATTTAGTATATATACATAGAGAAACTTATTTATATAAATATATTTATTAATATATTTATATCAAATACACAAACGTGAATGTGGATTTACATATGTATCTATATTTAAATATTTGTTTGTACATTATTTGTAAACACATATTTACATGTAGTTATATATATATATTAATTTATTATTAGTCCCTCAATAGTGTCTTGGAATGATATTATCTTGAGATAGGGTGAATCAGATTACGAAATGCTTATCCAATATAAACAATGATTCTATTAAATGTCACTTCTAAAAATTGATCTTGACTTCTCATCCTTGACTGTCACTTACCATAACATTTTTTTTACATATTGATATGATTCAAATCAATTAACAAACCATTTTACCAGATAATAAGTTTTTATATTTTTATCCTCTTTCAGTATGCATAAAGAAAATAATGGGGACATGATAATTTACTTAGTTCACCTTCACTTGGAAAGTCCAATGAGTTTTCAATTGACTTCTTATTGATTCAAGAATTAACTCAAACATCATTAAACTTAAAAGGGATTGGTCTAGGTCAATCCTTTCTTGGGATCACCTTTATACAAATTAAGGGAAAAATCAATGCATTCCAAGGGTTTCTACATCGAACAATCCTTCTAATCCTCTCTTTAGTTGAAAGGGACCCATTTGAATAGTTTATAGACTTGAATTTCCCTTCACTAGCTTCACATTCATTTCATGTGTTCTCGTGTATTAATAAATAACCTTTTTCCACCTTGTCTACTCCTTTAGATTTCAATGAATATATTCTCATTGTATCTCCTCTTCTTCTAGAATGAACATTTAAAACCTCTTATCATTGTAATTTCACAACAAACTCCTTCCTCGTATTCTGCATAAAGATGTTCAATAATTTACAACCTCTTCTTCTTCCTTCCTTCCTACACCTCTTCTAGAATTCATCTCTCACTTTTGGAGTTTTGATATAAAATTTCTTCCATACACCTGTTCCTACATCATTCTTATAATCTATCTCTAATAAAATAAAGGATTATGCATAATTATTTTTACACATGTTACCATAAATATAAGAAATTAAAATTTCCCATAACTGATTCAGGATTTCCATTACTACTTCATCCATGAACTCCATCATTGTATTGATCCATAATTGGTTAAATGTTAAGCTTCCACATTTTCACTATGAATTAAATATTAGAATATTCAACATTGTAACTTTGAAATCTCCCTTAAAATCATTCTTGGATCCTGATATAAATTTTAGGCCCCTCACATAGAAGAACTGATGATCCATTTAAGCGTCGTCAAAATTAATTCCACTGAATTTTTGTGTCATCTACTTGTATACCCACAAAAAAACATGCCTTAAAACAAAATACTATCTCCTTTACTTCACCATGATAAACTCCAATAAACATTCATATATCCATGACATATTAGGAATGTTAATTTACTTCTTAGAATCCCATATAACGCTATCTTTGTCGCCAGAGAAAGAAATTTAAAAACCATTTCTCAAATTATAAGCATCTTTTTTATGACCCATAATTAGTCTCTCAGGATAATGTGTCCATCCCTGCATTATTTTCTATCTCCCTTAACCATTTTGATAAATTCATGTATCAGTTTTGCAATGGATAATTGTGTCCCAACCTTGATGACTACGCTTTACAATAGAAATAGTTTTTTGAATTTTTCATTCAAAACTTAATCAACCCTCATATGATCATGTTTCTCAACCAGGTCATCTATGAATTAAAATTTCACAAAAAATAATTTCCATCATCATTATTAATTTTAGTGTTGCAAAATTCTACTATAATTACATAACTATGTTTCCCAATATTGATTTCTTGTACTGAGAATCACATTCTCTTCCAATGACAAAAGACATGGTGTCTTTTTGGATTCCTTCTTCTTCTTATTCTGGACCACAAACCACTGTGTGGTATTTTCTATGTTCAGACACACTAAAAATATTGAAAAATATGTTTTTTACAAAACATTATACCTTATCTTGAACATGTATGTATTTATATAGTTTTGACACCCTTCACTTCTTCTCCAAGTTATCCTTAATTATCAATATATCATATTAAAAGTAAATATTTATGAAATAATAGTCACCCTCGCTCTGAAATATTAAACATTAACATCATTTTTCACATTTTGATAGTCTTCGTTGTTATTAATAAAAAAATGATGAACAATAATATAATATTTATAGATATCACTCCTTTAGATTTTTTGGACAGTATCCAACACTATTTACCAAAATATTATAACCCCCCTTATTAGAAATGAATTGAAAACGAACTTACTCTACCATCAAATATTGGGGACCATCCATTGAATCTCAAACTCCCACCATGAATGTGCCATATATTTTCTTCAATAAACCATTATAACCAAGTTCCATTCACTGAAAATATAATAAATGAAAACTCCGCTAGTGTTTAACATTGAATAGGAATTAATCATGTGTTTCAATTTCCCATATAAGAATAAGGAGAACTTTGTCATCTTCTATCATATCCCACTTTTAAATACCCTCAATATTTGAATACTTTATATTCTTGGTAAGAAAAATTCAAAAAAATAAAAGGGAACAATTTCTATTTCAATTTCCGAACTCCATAATCTTACATTATCTATGATTTTACCCCTTCTCATGAGATTCATTGATCGAATTTACCCCTAGGCACTTGAGATGTCAATAAATCCACATAACGTATTAATCATATGATCACTATAGGAAACAATAGTTTTTATAGTAAAAAAATAGGTCTCACATGACATAATTAAATATATATTAAAATATAATGGATGAAGTTTCCTTTCCAATTATCAATATACAAACTATGATCTACAATAAACATTCATAAAAAAACCATCAGTCAAAAAATATGTATTAACTTTCATTGTGAGGATCGTGCCTCTAAGGATCAATTGATATCACTTATTAATATTAAACTCATGAAACCCGTTGTTTTATTTTCAAAACTATAAAAATGACTCTTCGCCGTATTAATTTTGTTATAGAAATTAATTTTTTGGAATGAAGCCTATTTGAAACAACTGTTTATAGATTTATATAATCATCTATCATCTCTCGAACATGTGGCATTATAGTAAAATCATGAATTGAAATGTTTCTCCTATATAGAACAACACATATTCAATCAAAATTAGGAAACAATAATGAACATGGGAAGTGGTGTACCTTAATGTTCCTCAAGTTGAGTAATGGGGATTGATAAAATGGGAAAACCCTAACATATACGTATTTTATTTTCCCTTTAAAATGTTTTTAAATGAATTTAATCATCTATTCTACCTATTAATCATCATTTATATATGTCTTTATGATGCTATTTAAAAAGGATATCATTTAAATTAAATTATTTTCATGATTATTTATAAAGATGATATCATCCTTGTAAATCACTAGATCCAGATTTTTCAAAATTATTTATTCAATCACACTCGAAAAGATATTTACATGAGTTTCATTTGTATTGGATCCCACATTCAACTTTTTTTATAAATTAATCTCAATATTTTTCATTTTAATGACTAATGAATGACCAATAAGGAACTTATCTTCATTGGGGGCCACCTGTTCTATCTTAAATTCCTCATTACAGTGTGGGTTGTTCTTTATTTTCCCCATATTCATGGATAGGAGGAAACCATTTTTTTCTTATATATTTTCCCCTATATATTAATGAGACATGGTGCGGGTAAATTGATTAGTTTCATGATAAACTTTTATTTATGGGCTTTTATAATCTTGTAGAATGTTGAACTTATTTTCCAACATAAGAATATTTTTTCAGTTCTAAAATATTTTATTATATGAAATAAGATTATAGTTTTAAATTAAAGAGTATTAATACTTATATATATTCCTTCAATAGTAATACATATCCATGTGACATAGGTTAGGAAAAACGTAGAATATACCATAAGAGTCCTAATTTATGTGGAATCTCCTTGATCGAGATATAGGTACAACTATACTTTTTTCATTTATATGCAGTTTTTTATATTTGAGGAAAATTATAAAAAAGTTATAAAGTATTCAACTAATGATGATTTTCAGTTATTCTTTACTGTGTGGATACTCTCTTATATGTTCTTTATGAAACTGTTCCATTCTTTTAAATTTTTGTTCAGGATTTATTTTTTTCCTTTGAGGCTTCTGATGGATAGATTATTTATCTTCTCATTTACGGTGATTATTTTAAACTAGATTCAACTGATCATTATATATTTTTCATTAAAATATCAATTCATCCTTATTGTACTTTAAGAAACATCCATCCATGATTTTATCCTTCCTTCAATATGGGTTTTGAGTAGAATGTTACATTCCCCCAATTTCTTCTCTATACCAATTTTCATTAAAATAATTTTAATTCTCTTTAATCATATCATTTTGGTCATTTATTTTTGCCCATTTTATTTACGAGAATAATGAATAACTGTTAGGAATTGTTTAAAATTTTATTTTCCAAGTTTAAATCATCAATCAGATAAATATACATTTTATACATTACATCCCATTGTTCATCATTATCTTTTATAAGTAGGGTCCCCTCTTAGGCATAGTCCGAACACTTCCATGAGTTGAAATTTGTTGTTGTTTCCTTTACATTATAACTTTTTCATATCATCACTAAATTAATGTCTAAAATCTCATATTCACTCTCCATCCTAGTGTTAGGGTCAAATGATCAATTGGGTTAGCAATTTACATATACTGGATAAATATTCCTAAGAGAATATTTTGGTTATTATACTTCTTTCCTTTTATCATATGTAAATGTTCTCCTAGTCTCTTTTATTCCCCAAATGTATCAGAAAATTTCCTATATATGTTCTCTGAATGTAATTGATGATCAATATTATCTTATATATCTACACAGAGAGTATCCATAAATTATGATTCGATAGAGGAACTATTCCCAATGTTTCCTCGATCTATTTCAATGATATGTCTCTTTAATCTCAATCCCAAACATCTTCCTTCAATAAATTCTTAATTAAATTCACGAGAATCCTCATTATAATCCATAATCTATGTTTATAATTTGTCGAAATTATTTCCAAAAAAATAGGCTCCATCATTTCGGATTACAATTCACTTCCCAAACCATCAATTCATGTTAAATAATTAAAAAATCGACAAATAAATAAAATAACCCTATGATAAAATGTTTTATTACCTCATTATAGTCTAGAGATTGATTACCCTGGTAGGGGACAATTAAGGTGGGGAACTCATATCTAATTAATTTTTTTTCATTTAGCACTAACTACCCTAAATAGAATATGACCTCAAAAAAATTAGGGTATCAATATGTGTTCTTCTTATTTGATGATTATCTAGGAAATTTTAATTTACCAAACCTTTTATCAAATATCATGTGATTATAAATTTACCTTGTATTTGAGTAAATATAGAATATAATTGGGATATAAGAAATGGAATGGTTCACCCACATTGAGGTACTCAAAATAGAATGTAGTCGATGTTGTTTCGATGAACAAAATAATTGAAATATCAATTCTATTTAAAGGGTTCGAGATATATCACTCCATAAACTACCTCATAGACGTAAAATATTTTGAGACATATCATTTCTTTCCAATTATTACTCCCTTATATTATCCATCCCCTGATCACTACCTTAAAATTTTACAAATTTCTCACTGCTTACAATGGGAAACCCCTTCAATCATTCCTTTTTATGCACATTCTGTTGGAAATGATCAACTTCACATAGTTTATGGACATGTATAACCATCCAATTGGTTTAATGTCTTTCCATTCATCCTCATGTATATATTGACTATCTGGTTTAGTCCCACTACAATTCTCCATTACATTTCTATTACTACATTCTTTTCGTGTCACCAGTTATTCCAAAAAGAACCCTGAACTCCACATCATATAAATTTTTTATAGAAAAATACTTTATATAATTCTTTATTGATAGGATTAAACAACATTCTATTAACCCCTAGAACCCCTCATCTATAATTCCACTATTCTTTTTGGATTTCATATTCTTAATATTGTGAAATGTATTTTTTTACAACCTCTTTCTTCAAATATATTCCTTATGGATCATATGTCGACCCTTAGTTCCTCATTCTCACCATAATAGAATTTCCCATCTCCCGTAACCATGTTGAACACTTAGGGAATCCTGTATTAAATGTAGAAAAACCTCTTGTCCATGATGAATGCATTATTGCATGATATAAAACTATTCATATATTACAATCACTATGAAAATTTCCTCAATATAGTGAATCTTAATATAAATTTTTTCCATTAATTATTCTATGAACACCACAACCATTAAAATGTCGTACACCACATTTGGCATTCACTATGCTGTAATGTTTTTATAAAAGTAAATATTGGGCCACCAGGATGTGTCCCATTATTGTTTCTTCTATTAGGATTCTTCTTATCAATAATGAACAGTTGTTTGGTATGGTTTCACAAACCTTATTATTTATCACAACCATTCCCGCTGATCACATCATTGTATTTCCCATGTTGGGAAGCCTAAACAGAACAGTCACCGAGATGACTTCAACATTTCTTTTTTTCCATTCTTGTGAAAATGCAGTATCCCTTAAAATTTATTTCTTATATACAAATTTCCATTTTTTATCCTTCTTTTTCCATCATCCAGGTTCTCATGATAATCTAACATGAATTGAATTCGATTATTTACAATTCTTATTGACTATAATCTTTCTTTTTATCAAGGCCTTCTTCCATATTTTTAATAAATCCAACAAAATATTTTAGTATTCTTAACATACATATATATATATATATTACATATATATATTTTTATTTTATTATTTTATAAATGTAATATGTAATAATATGTACATATACTGAAACAATTATAAAATTAAAATATTTTTTTATAATATCTTACTTATAAAAATATATATAATATAAAAAATTTTAATAATTTTATACAACATATAAGGATATAATATCATATATATAATTTATTTATTTTCATTTTTACATATTTAAAAAAAATTCTATAAAATATTTATATATTTTAATATATATTTTTGGTTGGTAAGAGATGGTGGTGAAATAAGTTCTATAGGGGGTGAATAAACCATATTCAAATTTACAGTGATGGATTAATTTAATAAATTAATTATCATGGATAAGGTCAATGTTATCTATCACAGTAATTATGAAATCTAAATTTAGAAGAAAAAAAGTGATTTTTATGTTAGGTTGATCCAGAATGTACTTACTATACTTTTAGATATCTTTATTACTTAGGACATGTAATATGAACTAACTGCTTTTTTAGAGTATAAATAACCTAAATACATCATATTTGAAACATGAATTTTTGGGGAGTCACAAACTACACAACATGACATCAGATATCATAATTAATTACAAAAACAATCTAGAAATTATAATTTTATAATCACAACTTGAAGGCAGAGAATTATTTTGTTGTAAAAATATATAATCTAAAGATTAGAGTATAACTAAGGTAGACAAAAATAATTTCAATAAACTAAAAAATAGTAATATGAATTCATATTGAAATAATTATGCATTTTCACTGTTCTTTGAGTAGTGACTACAAAATTCTCATCAAGTAATTAATAGTATATGAAAATTAGGATCCTTGGGAGATTTTCTTAATGAATTTTCAAGAATCACATAGGGAATTAAAAATTTACAAAACACTAAGAAATATAAAAGTAAAATATCTCTTTGAAGGAACAAAAATCATGTAAATGAATCCATTATTAGAAATAATAGTAAAATACCATCAAATAATATCATTAAACTACTATAAATCCAATCTATGAGAAAGATAACTAAAATTTAAAGATTTATAGTAATAAAAATATTTCTATTTCAAAAATAATTTCGATTTAAAAGATGTATGAATTCAACATTATGTGATTAACAAAATCAATATAAAAATTTCACTGTAATCCCATAAATATCATAATTTATATTTCATTATATTTCAAATATTAATTTGGACGATACATTAAATATTAAAAAAGATACTAAAATTTCCAAAAAATAATGACACTATATTAAATATAATGAGACAAGTTTGAGTAGGTTTAATGCCCCAAAATATTAGTTTATGAAATAATAAAATAATTAACATATCTATAAATATATATTTAAATTTTATAAAAATATGTTTTATCTACATGCGTGAATTGAATAAAAATTTTATTCTCTTTAAAATTTGTTAAAAAAAATTAAGAACACATCCAATATATTATGTAATATTAATATGATCTCTAATGTTATATAACCCATGGAAGTTGGTCTATATGAATTGATATAGATCACAATAAATTGAAGAAGTGGATAAAAAAGAATATGTTGATTTATTCACAAAAAATATATATTATTATTATTTTATTTGATGGAAAACCATAAAATAATTCTTGATGGTGTTTGGAATTAGTAAAGCAATTCAAAAAATCATCTATTGTTGTTATAATATGATTTATTGTGTTTGGAGAATCCTTGAAGCAAGAAGATACTTGTTTTATGTTAATTATAGATGACTCCAATATAGAGTTCATTAAAATTGGAATGTTATTGATTGTAAGGGTTTTCCTATTTTTGTAATTAATCTTATATCGAAAGTCAAACTTCAGGTGTTGAATGAAAAACATTGATAGAATCATAAGACAATTAGTTCCATCATTTGAATATTATATTCGTAAGACAAAATGTTTTGAATGTATTAATTTGAAAAATTATATGTAATTTAGTTCAATTATATGATTCTATTGAATGTAATTCTTATATGAATGTATGACATCATTATAATACATTAAAAAAATTTCATTATAATGGGATGTAATTTTGTATAGCACATAGATGGTTGAATTACTGCGTCATCACAATGTGTATTCATGAGTTATAAGGTGTATCCATATGGATATATATTGTGGTCACTTGTGTATAATATGTTGTTACATGTGTGTAAGGTGAATTCAGGTTTGTATATGGGGTAGTAACATGTGAATTAGTCTTAATCACCAATTAATAAGGTATATGAGGTTAAAAAGACATCATTTAGCGTGGTGAAAATGATTATGAAGAAATATTTTATAAAAAATTTGCAGATGTTTAATACTGAATAATGTAATGTATAAAAAATAAAATCCGCCTTTTAAAAAAAATTAAAAATCATTTTATAATATTCTCCCACATTTGATATTTTATAAAAAATAATGGAAATATAAATAAATATATACAATAAGATTGAATATATTTTTTTTGAAACATTTGTTTGAATAATCACAAAAATCATCCCTAACAAATTCAAATTAAGTAATGTAATTAAAATTAAAATAAACTTATCAAAAAATATTTTCTATCATTCAAATGTCTTGATTTTTTTCTCAATCATCATAAATTCAAACACATTGGTAAAAATATCTTCATGTTTATTTTTTTATAAAATAAATCATTAAAAATAACTCATTTATAAATAAAATATCTAAAAAATGAAATTTCATTTTAATATCATTTATTCAAGAATGTTCTGAAGGGGTTTTTTTTTTGAAATTGAAATTAAAGAGGAATTATCTAAATAAATTTATATCTTTTCGAAATTAAAACCACAGTAAGAAAAATTTTGTTTAATCGATAAATATTGAGAACAATATAAAGTAACTCAAATATATTCACTTTTAATAGAAGATAAAGAAATATGATTTCATTTTTTGATGATTAATTAACTAATATTTTTCTATGTAAATGAAACAAACATGAGGTACTTTATCTGTAATGTATGTATCCCCCTGAATAAGAATTAGAATATCCAAATAAATAAAAAGTGTTATATATATAATAGAATAATATATAATTTATAGTTAATATTTAAAATCTAATAATATGTTTATTTTCATTTAAGTATGATTCCTTTAGATGTAATTGTAATGTCACACTTAAAAAATAACAAACATAATATTAGGTATATAAGTAGTTAACTACAAAAAACGTCCAATCATGCCTCTAAAATTTTTAGAATATATTAATTTTCAATGATTATTTAAATAAAACAAATAATTAGAACTCATATAGGGTTTTTTGATTTACAAGAATAAAAAAATATCAATAAACTAAATTATTTCATACCTACATTGATTCAAAAATATTACATCATTTCTTTTATAAATTTTTATACCTAGAATGTTTTTATTTTTACCCATTGAAATCATATAAAATTAAATTTCCATGAAATAAAAAAATTCATTAAAAATTAATTTATTTGAATAATTAAAAACAATTCCATCTACATAAATTTGTAAAGTAAAAATATTGTTTGAAATTCCATGGAGGAAAAGAGTAATATGTACTTTTATTCTATTAAATTGATTCTTCTTGAAATCAATGTAATTATTTCATACCAAGAATGTGGTTTTTTATTAACATCATATAAATCAATTAATATTTTGAAAACATGATTCATGACAGTTTCAGTTTCAATAACTATATGGTTAATAAACATAATATTATTCATAAATAAAACCATTTAAAACAAACATTTAACATCCATTTTAAATAACATAAAACCATTAAAATCCACAAAATATAGTAAAGATATAAAAGAATAAACTCTAGAAACATGGGAACAACCATAATCAAATTCCATAACATCATGCAAATAACATTGAGCTATAATACAAGGTTTGTTCATACAAATTTGACTACATTCACACATTTTATTTCTAAAAATACATTTATTGATAATAACATACTTATCATTAGGGTGTTTAAATAAAATTATAAAAAAATTTCTTGAAAATTGATTATGATCATATTGAATAGTTATAATACAATTATTACCATTCGAATGCTCAAAAGTATAATTAGGTACAGAATAAAAAATCATAATAATGAAAAACCAAAGAAAAACATGCAGTTTTAACACTATATTAAATAATAAAAATAACATTATCAACATGGTGTCCTTTATAGACCGTAAAAGACATGGTAATCGAATAATAAGGCATAACATACCCATAAATAGTTACACAATATTTTTTAGTTAACTAAAATTAATTTTAGTAAATCGATTTTGAAAATATTTTAAAATATGATTCATTTTCAGATCATCTACAATAAATCATATGAACAAATTTTTCTATAATTTTATTTATTTTATTATAAAGATGATAATATTAACTTTTATATAATATCCCATTAACTTTCACTGATCAATTTTAGAATAAAATTAATACATGTTTTCCTTGGTATATAAAATAAAATATTCACACTCAAAAATAATAAAATAACCAACAATAACATTTTTTAAGAATTATGAGATTAAGAATAAGGTTTCATTTAAAATGGAATAGTTAATACTCTATTTAAATTATGAAAAGATATATTAAATATCTTATCCTAAAATATTTAGTTAAACTATATTAATATAAGTTACTTCAAACCATTTTGATAATAGTTTAATTTTTTTTGTTTGATAAGCCCATTATTTTTGTTTTTTCTTTGAGTAGTGAAATTATGCTATTTTTATTTTTCATCGCAAAAATATTCAAATTTAAAATTTACAAATTTAGTTTCATTATATTATCTAATGAAAAAAATTCAATAAACATTTTATATTTCAAATAACTCAAAAAAGGAAATAAAACAACATAATGTATCAAATTTTTGAGATTTAAAATAAATCAATGCTAATATACAAAAAACATCAATAGACATTAATGCATTTTTCATACCTTCTAAGGTATAAACATGAACAAGTCCAAATAAATATAAATGAATAGTTTCTAATAAACTAGATGTTATAACATTATGATGTGATTTTAATCTAGGATTATGTTTTTTCCTTTTAAAGAAGGACCAGAAGTTAAATTTATAAAAATATTTTAATCTAACAACTGTTTTTTCAGTGTTTTACTTTATTATTTTTTAAAAAATCCAAAATTTAGCATACCCCTCTCTCATATTCTAAAATATATCATTATTCCCATCTCATTATGAAACATAATCTTCTGGTTAGTAAATTCTGAAAAATAAGCATATTAAATATTCATCTTCTTATTAATTAAAATAAAATATATCCATTTTTGAAAACTAGTCAATTATAATCATTCAATATTACACTCATTCCATAATCTAATATTTTTTTAATAATTAAAATATCATTTGTCAAACAAACAATATATAAGACTTTGGAAACCAAAGAGATATTTCATATTCTTACTTCACTAAATCTTTTAACCATTACATTTTAGTTATCACTAAATTTCATAGAGCCATAATAACATTTATTAGATGACAAAAACATTGATGTATCCCATGTAATGTTTCTAGAAAATACATAATCCAAGTATCATGTATCTGTAAAACACTTATGGATTTTTTTCCTTAAGATATAAATTAACTATAGAAAAATTCATTACACTTGTTTTTTTTGGTAAAATTTGGTTATTATAATATTAATTGGTACCCATTCTAATTTCAAAAATTATTTTTTAGTAATATATATGATAAATATAACAGACCAGAACAACATTACATGATCTTGTGCTAAAAAGAATATATTTATAATTATATAGTCGATAAAGATATACATGAGCCAATTTTATCAATAAAAATTATACAACATAAAACCAAAATATTATATCAATTATATACCCTAGTAACTTTTAGGTTTAGTGTTCAAAAAATTGAAAAAAACTTAAGTATAATAATACCCTTGTTGTTAGGATTTTATTTTTTATACTTTACACATATCATCTTATTTCAAAATATGTCTTTAAAATCACTGATATAATTCTGAATATAATAAACTTTTCTAGCCACAATTCATTTAATATCTATACTCAAAACCTAAAAAACATAAAACATAAGATATGGTCACTCAAATTCTTATTAACTATAATCATAACCATTGATAATTTAATTTCATAAGTGATAATAAGATGAAAATAAATGTGTGAAAAAATAATAAAAGTTCATCAGAATATAATAAGAGGATTAATACTCTTAAAACAAGGATAATAAATCATTCGACCTAGAATAACAACTTAAAATAAGATAAGATGTATATATTTCAACAATCATGAGACATGTGATAATAATACTTGATAAAATGATCCGTTATAATTCCTTGAGGGAATTGAAAAATTATTTTAAGTATCTTGGAACATCAAACAATAATCATGGAATTAAATAAAAAGAAAATATTAAAATATATTAGAAGTATCATATGATAAGTAAAATTTAATTATCTCATATGTGAATAGAAAATCATTTAGCATTATCACTTCACCGAATTCATTGAAGAGATATAATGGACAAACATATGGTTAGTTTATAGTATATCCAATCATACATGGTTTATAATGTAACCACCTAGACATAGATTATAATGGATCCACCCACAACCATGTATACATTTTTTTCATACAAAAATGAATGATAATATATATATATATATATAATATTTCACTTTTTAAAATAAAAACCATGAAGACAATCATCATTCTTTTTTATTATGACTAGCATATAGAATATAAATGGTTTCCATAAAAATATATTTAAATAATACTAATCCTCAAATTGAAATAAAAAGTATGATATTACTAGAATGTATCCCTTTTGGAGAATAAGAAAAAAAGTATATTTACATAGATAAAAAATAAATTTAAATAAGAATTTATTAAATTTAATTGAAAAAATTAAAAGATGTCATTTTCATATGATAATATTTTATAACAATTCCCAAAAAATATTGTGGAAAAAATATTCTTTGAAATTCACCATTGAAATTTATAATTGCATCTTTAAAGGAAGAATGTCTATGAATACGATAAAATCCATTCATTTCATAAATGTTGACAATAAATATTCATTCAATGATTTTATAGAGAATAAAAAGTAAAGTAGATAGAGAACATTAGGAAATTTTCTTTTCTAAAAAATATAATATAATGTGAAAGATCAGTTATTATAACTTTATAAAACAACTAATGTTTTCAAAATAACATTATTGAAAAATGATAAAGAACATAGTGGATGAGTTTGGTTAAATGTATTTAAAACCATTAAAATGTTGTTATTAATGAAACGACCTTTAAATATTTTTGGATCCAAAAATAATTTCAAATAAAAAACATATGAATGAAGAAAAAGATATATTATTATAAAAAAATTCCTAATATTATATTTAAATAGATAATGTATACCCCATATAAATAATTTTTTATTCATCAATAAATACATGTCTAAATAAAAGATGTTTGTGATGAGAAACCCTTCCAAATTGGGTATTTCATGAATTGAACAACAATTAAATGAACGAACATAACATGATTCTATAAAACCTGTACTTTACATGGAATTAAATGTTAAAACTCAATTATGGGTTAATATGTTCACAATAAAAAATAAATCATGTTGTATAGCTTGAATTATTTCTCAAAATATTGAAATTAAGACCATAAAAATCCATTCAATTGTTATAACATTTTATTAAATATCTCATGAAAGAGAGAACATAGAAATATAATTATATATAATTTCAAAAGAGTAGTTGGTAATATTTTATCTAAATAGGAATAATAAACACCCATAAAATGGAAGTTAGTGAATAATAGGAGACAAGTTTCAAAGAAACAATTTTCATTAAAATAATCATTATGGTGAAAATTTCACTAAAGATTAAATTTAATCTATGAATTGATTATGTGTATATGAAATCCCATATTTAAATATAAACTAATTAATTATTTATTTCATAAAGGTATAATTATTACAACCATGTAAGTCTGTAAGTCCAAGTGTTTTGTTTAATTTGGCACATAACATAACAACATTCAGAATAAAAACAACAATATTAATTAAAAACTACATAACATGATATTATATACAATGGATCATACAAAAGTAGATAAGATAAACCAATGATATACCTCAAAAGGGGTGATATATAATTCCCAATAAGGGAATACTGAAATAATTAAACGATTAAATTAATTTATGCGACTCAATAGGCATATAAATGAGATTTAAAAATGGGATAGAATCATAAATGTGAACAATGTGTAATATTATAACATTATAACATCATGTAAACATAGAAATATGGAAATTAAATAAAACATTGGATAAGCCTAAATAAAATAAAGAATTTAAATAAAACATCAAATTGTGGAAAATTCCACCTAAGGGATTTAGTTTACTCTATATTTGGAAATATAACATCACATGAAGAAAACATATTAAGAAATGCATTGGATGACTATATATTTGCTGGCCCACCTATTACATTCTTTGTTTCATCCCAGGTATTTATAGAATAATACATTTTCAAATTTATTAATATTTATGAATAAGATATTAAATTTATGTTAAAGGGGATTATATCATTAATAACATACTCAGTATAAAACCATCAGTATCATTGAAATCTTACGTTTCACACAAGACATGGTTATACCAAAAGATAATAAATTATTAATATTATTACTTTACATGGTAGTTAATGCCTATAAATTTTATAAACATTAATGAAAATAAGTAACTATAACATTATTACACATTTTGTTTTATTTTTTTAAATTTATCCAATAAAATGTATAGGTTTAATATTAGAATGTATTCAATTTTAAGCATAAAATACACTAATTTTTTTAAAATTTTATTTTACCAAATCTTTGATGGAGAACCATTTTTAAATATTTTTTTCTACATTTTATAGTTTATATTTGAAAAAATAGACTTATTGTTTTGAATATGGACATAAAAATTTACTTTTGTTGATATTTTCGTATTTTTCTGATAAAATTCATATTTTAATAATTAGTGAAAAATACTACATTTTTAATTCAAATATACATTTTCTTCCAATTAATTATAGTTGATATATTACTGTTTGAAATGTTTTAATAGTATATTTATATTATTTTTTATCATTTAATCAAATTTCAGTCATAGTAATTAATTTCACAATTAAATTAGACAACAACACTTTTCAATCATTTGATAGTTTAAACTTCTTAAAAACTTGTTTTCTGGTTTTGACAACAGAAATTAATTTTAAATTAACTAGTGATAATATTTTATTTTGAATTTGAACAAATGGATTCCTTAGTTGGAATTATAAGGTCCAAATAATGTAAATAGGTAACGTTTATTTTTGATTAATATGAATAGCAACATCATTAATTAGTTTTTTTGCCATAGGTAAAGGGTAAATTAGGTAAATAAGGGTAAAAATACTATTATAATAATATACAACTACCCTAACATGTGTTATAATATAATTGGATGTGTCATGGGTTACCAAAAAATTGTTTAGGGAAAACAATTGGCATTTTGGAGCAACATTGGTGTGATAATGACATGTTATAATAATTAATTTAAAGTAAAGAGAAATATAACATAAAAAAGTATCTTTTTACTAACTTTTTTTTTAATATATGGTTGTATAATTTATCTATTTGACTTTAAAAAGTAATTATAAAGATAAAATATTTTCCAACATCATGGTAGTTTATTTATAATTTTTATACATCAAATAAATAAGTATATTAATGAAAAAATGATGACACAATGATTACCTTATTAATGAATGATTCAAATAAATGATATTATATATATTAAAAAAAATATAATTTTACACTTTTGATGTAAACCACAAATTTTTTTGATAACTAGAACCTGATATATTTCACTTAAAATATTTTTTTCAAATGAATCAGGTTTTTATAACATTAAAAAAATTAAATTACTAAATCGTATCAAAATTGACATAAATGAATTTTTAAAAACAATAGTATTTTATAAATGATATTATAGTCATAAACATATAAAATCCGGCCATCATAATTGTATAATGTTATTAATGTCATGAAGGATCCACATGAGGTTCTCTTGGAATTTTATAGTAAATATATTAACCATATAGTGTAAAAATACAAGAATGCATAGTAAGAGTAAATTTTTTATCTTAATGTTTAAAGCCAAAAGGTAAGGTCATATTTGCCTCCTGAACTTGTCTAAAACCTATTTTTGAGATTATTTCATCCAATAATCATATTATCTTCAAAATATACCATTTTGGTAGTATAATAATTCAGATAAAATATTAATAAAATAATATTTCAAGATGTTTTTAAAGTGCCTCTCCCCCACATATAAAAAGCTACCACCTCTACCCATTTACTCACACCTCTCAATCCACTTAACTGATCCTAATTATGAGAAAATAATCTCCAAACATGCCACCCTTACTCCTATAATGATTACCTAGGGGATAAGGAAATTCAATAAATCCTTTTGGGAGAAATCAAAAGTAGTTATGCAATTTAGATGTAACGCCATCTCGTGTGCTCCTTTCATTTATTTTTTTTCTTTTCTAACAACGATCCTCTTTTTATTAGATTATTATATGAAAAAACCAGTATTAATAATATACTGGGATGTTTTTATAATTATTTTTATACCTAAACTTACACACAGCTCCATCTAATGCATATATAACATATTGTTTATGTGTACGATGATCCATTGACTCAGAAAATGATGATTGTTAACGTTTCATATACCACCCCTCATGTTGGCCATTATGATGGAAATATATTTATATATGATATATATTATATTAATATTGTATTTATTATTGTGTAATGTTTGTCATGACATACCTTTATGCTTTCCATAATGATTAAATACGATAACTTCATTTGAGGAAGTGTGGACTATCACCCCCTAAAAGTGATATGAATCATCCATGCCATACATAGAATGAATAAAGGATGGAATTAATGAAATTATTTAACATATATAACATATATATTGTAATATAATTATACTATATTTATATGTAATTTATTTTTCATTACTTTAAAATGAAAAATAAATGGAAGTATTGTTCATTTGTACATACATCCTACTGTCTCAATGAACGGTGCATTTCAATTAATATATCCACATATTTTGGATATTATAAATAATTATTTAAGTGATATATATGGTATTTAAATCATAAATAATATTATGGATATCTAATTTGACCATATGGACAATTTACATCAAGAAAGGGTCAACAAGTTTATTTTCTACTCAAGTGACGAATATCAAAAAAATGTCTAATATTAACTAAAATAATTATGTAATTTTTATAACCTTGTTATAAGTGATATAAAATGAAATATAAACACAAAAAATATTTTAAATCAAGTACAAATTAACCTTATCATATTATTTAGGAACAAAACAATTGTACGTGACGAGTCAGACTAAATGTAAGGGACTTCGTCTCAATCATTTTTTATTGTGGAATATTTTAATTTAAAAAAACCTTCTTTTTATTATTTATAATAACCCCATTTTGATATTTAATTTCATTCATAATGAATCTTTTTCTATGAATATTTGTACTAAATGAAAAAATGAATGTTTTTTATATATGCAATGACAACTACATCTCCACCGCCAAAAATGTTATTTGATATTTGGATTCCACTATAAGATGTAATGTTTTCTATAATGGAAAAGAAATCCCTTATTCAATTTTTGGGGTTTTCTGGTATTGAAAATGGTTCTGAAATTGAATTGACTATTTTAATGTCTTTAAATGATATCTTGTGATTGAAAATGATATTTTATGAGGGAAATTTAGATAAATGTAATCATTTATGTTTTAGGATTATATAACGGTGCATGGACATTTGACATGTGAGTAAATGACAAACAAAAGAGAGGTTTTTATGTGATATACCAATTATATATGGTTATGTGATAATCCAAGTATGGGTGGTTACATTATAAACTCCAATTCATTGGTTATGGATTTCATCTGTATGGCCATTCCAATTGTAAGAATGATTTGTGTGGAACTCAATCTTATGGTTCTTCTATTTAAGTATGATTATGTACCAAGTTCTATTTTATATGTTATGTGTGATTTTTATCGGATTTATTTTAATTTTTTGGTTAAAAAAATAATTAATGAGATTATATTCAATGAAGAATATTTACTACATCATAAAGGTGAAAATTATTAATTTATGATAATGTATTCACGGATTACATGTACACGTAAATCGAAAAGGTTTCATTCTTTGTATAACCCTTAATGAGTTTTTCATGCTCATATAGAGTTTAGAAATGTTTCTCATATGGTATAAAATAGAATAGAGTCAAGGATTGGAACGTGGAATTTCTTTAATGTTTAATCCTGAAATGAAACCATGTTTTGATTAAATGTTTTGGTTTTATGAAAAAAATTTATTGTGATTTGAAGTTTCAAATTTTTAATAATCATGTTGATATATATAATTTATGTATTAATTATTTAAAATTATAACCATGAAAAGAACCTATATGTGATCACTATTAAAATTATTTACTTAACTTAATATTTAGTAATGTTTATGGTTGAGGAATTATAGTTGGTATCAAATGACAGTTTAAATAACAGTAGGAGTAAGAATATTGTTAATATAATATCCATAAATTATTTTTTACATTATATTAAAATTAAAATTATAATGAATTTCATTATTACCATGTTACTTAATATATGATAAGTTTGTTAAAAATGGTTTTCCACAGTGGAAACAATGTAGTTGTACTGGGAAGGCATATAGAGGGACATAACCTTCTGAATCAACATCCTAAAATGGTTGGAATTGTTACTGAATAGTTTGGTTAATTGATGGATTTGTTGACATAGGTGATAAATGTTTGTGGTGTCCTTGTACAGGATCAACCAGACTAATCCTGGAGGAATATATCAATATTGCAGCATTTCATGAAGCAAATTCACTCATCATTCATAGGATCATCTGGCATTTTACTAGCTAAAGGGTGTATTAAAGCACTGGAAAATATTTTTGAAGTAATGGGTTGTTCATATAATAAAATGGTTTGTCATTATATTTAAAATTTTCAAGTTTAATTCCATTGGTAGTTGTTAATGATTACAAATATATGTGGATGATAAGATATTGGCATGATTGAATGGGATAAATTTAATAATATCTTCCTTGAGAAATATTATCCAAAGGATGTTCAACATCAGATGGATAAGAAATTTCTAGAATTGAGAAAAAAGGAGTATGATTTTGTTACTTCATATGAATAACTTTTCACCTATTTTTCAAGTTATGTTCCTTTTTTTGGGTAACTTGATATTAAAATAAATTGGTTTTACTCAGGATTGAAGCTGAAATATCGAATGGTATTAGATTCCTGTGAGTTAAAAATCTATGTGAACTTATTTGATGTGCTGAGAAGGTTGAAATGGAGTTTTCTGGTGATCAAGTGGTCTATGAGATCCGGAAAAGATGCAATCATGTTGGTAGTCAATGGGAAAGAATTAATCAATGAGTCTTGTAGGTAATAATACTTAATTTTCATTTTATGAGAAGTGTGGTAAAAGTCATCCTAGATAATTCCTCTCAATTAATTGGAAGTTCTTCATATTTGGTAATAATATTAATATTTCTCATAACTATATGTTTGTTGATCTGACAGGAAAAAAACCCCCGATAAGATTTTTTAGTTTCAATAAGATAGGACATTATGTGAATGTGTGTCCAATGTTGATTACCTAGGGTGGAAACCAGAAACATTAAAAGTATATGGTGATGGTAAAATCATTTTCCACAATTATAGATGATGTGTGAACATCAAATGAACTAGTGAAAGGTATGTTGATGGTGTTTTAAAAATATTGTAATAATTTATTTGACTCTAGACCTTCACATTCATTCATTTACAAGATCTTTTCATGTAATTTAGAAATAGAACCTCCCGAATGTGATATAAAACTTTCGGTAACAACATCAAGAGGAAGTTTTAAAGAAACCAATATTTATAAGAATATTATAATTATTAGTAGTGGGATATTCCCTCTTGAAAATATTTTTGAACTACCCATTATGAAATTTGTTATCCTTTTGGGTATGGATTGGATTTTTGTTTATCATCCTAAAATAGATTATAATTCCAAGAATATTTTATTCAATGATTTCATACCATTGATAAAATATAAAGAATCTAAAAGATTTATTAAATATGTTAGTGAAATTAATCAGGCTCCTGTTGTTGAAAAGAAAGAAATATTTTTGATTATTGACATTCTTGTAGTGAAAGAATGTATCAATATTTTTAGTTTGTGTTTTATGGTATTGTTCATAATCGGGATGAGGAATTTACAATTGATTTAGTTCTGGATGATGTACTTTTTTCTAAACCCCCTTACTTAATGGCTCATGTAGAACTGGTGGAATTGAAAAAATTGTTTCATGAATTACGTGATAAAGGTTTCATTGGACCTAGAACTTCCCCATGGGGTGATCTAGTTTTATTTGTTAAAAAAAGAGAGATGGTTTAATGAGACTATGTATGTAATACAGAGCTTTGAATAACATAACTATTATGAACAAGTATCATTTCCTCATATTAATGATTTTTTATCTAATACAATGATATCATTATTTTGTAATGTTTTATTTGAGGTCTAGGTACAATCAGATTAAGGTGAAAGAGGGTAGTATTCTAAAGACAGCTTTCAGAACAAGATATGGGTATTATGAGTTTGTAGTTATCCATTTTGGGTTATCTAATGCACATGATATATTTATCAATATCAGGAACGGGGTCATTTAATCAACTTCTGGATCATTTTGTGGTTTTTTATAGATGTCATTTTGGTATATTCTAAATGTTTGGAGGAACATAAATGTCACATACAGATTGTTTTGAAAACCATAAATGAAAATAAATTAATGGAATGTTTTGTAAGAGTGAATTGTGTTCATAAAATATTATTTCCATGGTCATATTATTTCTAAATATGGAATAACCATTGCTCAATCTAATACAAAAGATGTTCTTAATTAGAAAATACCTACCAATATCATAGATGATCATTGTTTTCGTGGATTATTGTTCTGTTACTTAAGGTTTGAGAAACCCTTTCTCTATTATATATCCCTATAACTAGGTTAATACATAATGGAGTTATGTTTATATGGACCAATAAATGTGATGAATATTTTTAGGAACTGAAAATAAGATTGGTAAATGCTGAAATTTGGCCCTACCATCCAGGAATAGTGACATTGTTGTCTACACTGATGCTTCAATGAAAGGAATTGACTATGTTTAAATGTAGAATGATCATGTAATTTCTTATTCCTCAAATCAGTTGAAACCTCATGATATTAATTACCATACACTTGATTTGGAATTAGCTATTATTATATTTTCATTAATGATTCAGAGGCATAATTTGTATGGTGTAAAGATTGACATATATACTAATCCAAAAACATTGAATTATATTTTCACTTAGAATAAATTGAACATGATATATAGGAGATCGATATAATTAATGAAGGATTATGATTGCATGATTCATTAGCATACCAGAAAAGAAATTAATGTGGCTGATGCATTGTGTTGAAAATATGAATGCTATATTATCCATGTTGTCTTGGGAACAAGACACATTAGTTAATGGTTTGATGAATTTTGGATTTGAATTTATTAGTGCATAAAATTCCTATATTTTGTTTTTAGAGTCAGTGAAATCATCTCTATCAGATTGGGTTATGCAAGCATAGAAGGAAGAAAATGAGTTGCAGAAAAAGGTAAAATTAGTTAAGAAGGGTATGATTCCTGAATATAACATTGATAAAGATTGTGATTTGATATTTTGGAGGGGATTACGTGTTCCATGTGTTCACAATTGATGAAAGAGTTGTTATTTAAAGCCCATAGTTCTCTTTTTTTAGTTCAACCTAGAAGTACTATGATTTATTGAAACCTTTGGTAGTATTATTGGTGAGATGGAATGAAAATAGATATTTCTAACATTACCATGAAATGATTGACTTGAAAATAGGCTAAATAAGAATGACATTTTCTGAATGGGATGTTTCAACCTTTTCCAATGCCAGAGTGGAAATGGGAAAATATATCACTGGACTCCATTGTGAGATTACCAAAGACAACATGAGGTCACAATGCCAGCTGGGTTATTATTTATTAATTGACCAAATCAATTCATTTTCTTCCTAATTGTGATACTCTATCTCTAGATCAACTTTCATGATTGAATATCAAAGATATATTCATGTGGCATGGTTTTCCCATTTCCATTGTATCTGATCATGATCCCATATTTACTTCTAACATTTCTAAAGGCCTTCAAAATTCATTGGGTGCTGAAGTAAATTTCATAAAATCTTTTCATCTTCAATTAGATGGCCAGTCAGAAAAAACAATTTATATGTTGGAAGATATGCTACGTACTTGTTCAATGGATTATGAAGGAATTTTAGATCAATATATTACATTTGATGATTTTTCACATAATCATTAATTTCATTATAGTATAAATATGGCATCATTTAAGGAATTTTATAGTAAGTGTTGTCAAACAATATTTGTTTGGGATAAATTAAGTGAAAGGAAGTTGATGGAACAAGAATTGGTATGAGAGATTTCCTAAAAAAATCAGTTGAATTAAAATCAAACGAGGACTGCTCAAAGGAAGTAGAAAATTTATGTAGATAATATGAGGAACGATTTTTTGAGGTTGGTGGTCATCTATTTCTAAATGATTCACCATGGAATCGTTTTAGATGTTTTTGTAAGAAAGGTAACCTAAGTTCAAGGTTTATTGGACACTATGGAATTCTGGAAAAAGTTAGATCAGTTGTGTACCAAGTGTGTTTACATCAAATTTTATCCAAGGTTCAAAGTTTTTTCATGTTTCAATGTTAATAAATTATATGTCAGATCCATCCCCTATTTTGAGTTCACAGGTAGTTCAGTTGGAATAGAATATTTCTTATAAGGAACATCCAATATAGATTATTGACCATATAGAGAAAGTGTTGCAGAATATGGTAATTCATCATGTAATGGTTTTTTGAAAACCCATTATGTTAAAGAGGAATCTAGGGAATCTGAATATTATATGGGGGAGAAATATCCCCACTTATTAGATACATTAATAAAATTTTCAGGATTAAATTTCCCAAAGGGGGAAGAAATTAACATCCCTTGTTTATATAGAATAATTCATTTTAATTCATATTATTATTTATGATAAAGTTATTAATTTAATGTTAAAGGGTATTCAATCTTCTATAATGTACTCGACACACAATAATGTATTTCTCCGAAATCTAATGTTGCACACAATAATGAGTTATAGTAAAAAATAATACAATATTAATATTATTAATTTAAACGATAGTAATGCATTGATTTTTTAGGAAGAAATGAACATAACTAAATATACTAGGATTACACTTGGTTTTTAATTTTTTTTCACATTTTCCAATAAATTTTAGAGGCTTAACATGAGAATGAAAACAATTTTAAACATAAAAAGGTCTAATATTTTTAAAAGATCATTTTACCACCGTTTTGATTGATAATAATCATTAAATATAGTTTTTTCAATTTTAAATATTATATTCGAAAAAACTACACTTATTATTAGGGATGTGGACATCAAAATTTAATTTGGTCGAAAAATTGGTAATTTTCAGATAGAATTCATATTTTATTGAATATTGAAAAATTCAGGATTTTAATTCAAAACACCATTTTCGCTAATTTATTCCTATTGATAAATTATCATTTGAATTATTTTTAAAGTATATTTAGATTAATTTTTTATAGTTTAATACAATTTTGTTCATTTTTAGTAATTTCAATTCTAAATTGGACATAAACAGATGTTAATCTGTTGATATTTTGTACTTCTTAGAAAACCATATTTCGGGTTTCGACAATGAGAATTAATTTTAAATTAATTAACACATATTTGTGTTTTGAATTTTTTAAATTGTATTACTTATTGTCAATAATATAGAACAAATTTTTTAAATAAGTGCCTTCTATTTTTGGATATTATGAAAAGTAACGTCATTAATTATTTTTATTTACTATAGTTATAGGGTATATTATGTAAATAAGGTTAAAAAATAATGTTATAATAATATAAAACTACTCTAACACATGTCCAAATATTATTTACTGAGTAATGGGATAGCCAACAAATCCTTAGGCTGAAATTTTGGCATTTGCGAGCCACTACGGTGTGATAATGACATGTTATATTAATTAAATTATTGTAAATAGAAATATAACATAAACATGTATCTTTTTTTAAAACAATTTTAATATAGGGTAATATTACTGATCTACTTGACTGCAAATAGTCATTAGAAAGCTAAAACGATTTCCTACCTCAGGGAATTTTATTTAAAATTTTTATACATAAAATAAATACATCTATTTATTTAGGATATAATGATGATTCAGTGTTTCCCTAATCAAAGAATGATTCAAATAAATGATATTATAAATATTACATTTAATTTAATTTGAATATTTTTATTCCATTAAATAATTGTAAGGATGATTATGACATGTTATCTTTGAGTTAATTTGTTTTTCCTAATTAATCTACCTTTTATGACGAACAAAAATCAATTTATAAATAATATCATAATTGACATAAATGAGTTTAAAAAGAAATTTCTATTATTTAAAATGAAATAATAGTCAATAAAATATATTATTCGAAACAAATACTTATATACTATTAAAAATTTCATTAATGATCCACTTGAGGTTCTCTTGTCCTTTTAACAGAACTTTATTAACCTTATCATGTATAAATACATGAAGACAATGATAAGAGTTAATTTTCTTAACTACAGTTTAAAGCCAATAGATAAAGATATCTATGTTACCTAAACATGTTAAAAATTTATTTTTTGAAAGGGTTTCTACCCATCCTAATCATATACTTTAAATATATCACTTTTGAGCTATTAGAATTTGAAGATAAATTTATAATAAAATAATATTTCAAGACTATCATAAAGATCCCATCATTTCTCTAATAAAAGGCTACCACCTCTACCCACTTACTCACACCTCTCAAGACACTTAGCTCTACCAAATTTGGCTCATATAAGCTCTAAACATCTCCCTTTACTCATAAAATCTTTATCATGGACATAATTATATTCAAGAAAACATTTTTCCTCAAATCAAAAAAAATTACCCGATATAGATGTAATATCTTCTATTAAGCTACTTTCATTAATTTTTCCATCACTACTAAAAATACGGGCATTAACAGCACTAAATACGGGCTTTATGAGCACTAAAAAGCTCTATAAAGCTCAGTACTGATAAAGGGGGGTACCCTTTATCAGTAGTTACTGAGCGCTGATAAAGGTGTACTTTATCAGCATTAAAAAAGCACTGATAAATTAAACCTTTTTCAGTAGTAAACACATGATGATAAAGGTAGAATTTATCATCATTAAAGGAGCGCTGATAAAACAACCCTTTTTCAACACTAAAAGGGCGCTGATAAATGAGTGTTTTATCAGTGCTCCTTTAGCGCTTATAAATTGATCCTTTATCAGCGATTCTTTACCACTGATAAAGGTGTAGTTTATCAACACTTTTTTAGCGCTGATAAAAGCACTATTTATCGGCGCTAAAAAATCCCTGATAAATTCTATCACTACTGCTACAAAAAAATCTACAGCAGCACACTCGAACACCTGACAAAAAAATCAGCATCTTAATAAGCTAATTAAATCAAGTACACCCATACAAAATTGACTCATAAATCATAAACTAATTAGACCAAGTATACCAATAAAAAAAGTATTCCCATACACCATTAACACAAAATTCATAATTTAATTTAGTACATAAAGAATTCAATTCAGAATTCAGGGGGTTGGGGGGTTGTTCAAGGGTTAGGGGTGGCTGTCAAAGGGGGGTAGGGGTGTCCGGGGGGCTTTCCAGGGGGTGGGCTGGTGTCCAATGTGTCGGGGGGGGGGGTGAATTACAGGGGTGGGGATTCTAGAGGGGTGTGGGGTTTCCAGGGGTGGAATGTTGTCTAGGGGGAATAGGGGCGGTCCAAGGGGTGGATTGGTGTCCGGGGGGCTTTCTAGGGGGTTGGGATGGTGTCCAAGGTGTCGGGAGGGGGGGGGGGCTTTACAAGGGGTGGGGGTGTCCAGAGGGGTGGGGGTTTCCAAGGGGTAGATTGGTGTCAAGGGGGGTAGGGGCAATCCAGGGGGTGGATTGGTGTCTGGGGGGGGGGGGCTTTCTAGGGGGTGGGCTGGTGTCCAAGGTGTCGGGGGGCTTTAAAGGGGTGGGGTGTCCAGAGGGGTGGGGGGTGTCCATGGAGTGTATTAGTATCTAGGGGGGTGGGAGCGGTCCAGGGGGTTGGTGGGGTTGACTTGTACATGTCACCAAGGACCCTTAGATCATTAATATAAAAGATCAAGGCAATTCAACTGCGTTTGGTCGGATTTTCATAGGTCAGTTGTTGTTTTCATTTAAAATTGTGTTCATTTTATTCAAAAGAGATACCCTCTGATTCCTAGAGGCCACACCGTGCCTCAAATTGAGAAGGTATTGACTCATACACGTCACAAATGACCCATTGATCGTTAACCTAAAAAATAAAGACAATCCTAATTCATTTGGTCGTATTTTCATAGGTCAGTTGTTGTTTTCAATTAAAATTATGTCCATTTTAAACAAAAGAGAGTCCCTTTGAGTGATAGCAGCCACACTGTGCCTCGGATTGAGGATCAGATGACTCGTACACATCACAAAGTACCAATGGATCGTTCTCCTAAAGGATCAACACAATCTGAATGTGTCTGGTTGAATTTTCGTAGGTCAGTTGTTATCACCTAAAATCGTGTCCATTTTAAACAAAATAGACACCAATTGAGATGTACCAGCCACACCGTGCCTTATATTGAAGAGGGGTTGACTCATAAACGTCACCAAGGACCCTTGAATCATTATTATAAAATATCAGGGCAATTCGAATGCGTTTGGTTGGATTTTTGTAGGTCAGTTGTGCTTTTCAATTAAAATTGTGTCCATTTTAGACAAGAGAGACCCTTTGAGTGATAATGGTCACATCGTGCCTTATAATGAGACGGGGATGACTCATACACATCACAATGGACCCGTGGATCATTCTCCTAAAAGATCAACATAATTAGAATGCGATTTGTTGGATTTTTGTTGGTCAGTTGTTGTTTTCACTTAAAATCGTGTCTATTTTAAACAAAAGAGAGACTCTTTGGGTGATACCGGCCACACCGTGCCTCTAATTGAAGTGGTATTTTCTTATACGCATCACCAAGACCCTTGGATCGTTCTTATAAAATATCAAGGCAATCTGAATGCGTTTGGTCAGATTTTCATTGGTTAGTTGTTGTTTTCAAATAAAATCTTATCCATTTTGAACAAAAGAGAGACCCTTTGAGTGATATCTGTCACAACGTGCCTCGGATTGAGTTGGGGATGACTTTTCCACATCACCCATGATTTTTGTATCATTCTCATAAATGAACAAGGCAATCTAAATGTGTTTGGTCAGATTTTCATAGGTCAGTTGTTGTTTTCAATTAAAATTGTGTCCATTTTAAAGTAATGAGAGACCCTTTCAGGGGTACTGGATACACCATGCCTCAGATTTTGGTGGGGATGACTCATACACATCACAAAGGACATTTAGATCTTTCTCCTAAAGGTTCAACACAATCTGAATGCATTTGGTTAGATTTCCATAGGTCAGTTGTTGTTTTGACTTAAAATCGTGTCCATTTTAAACAGGATAGATCCTTTGAGTCGTACCGGCCACACTGTGCCTCAAATTGAGGCGGGGATGACTTGTACACATCAAAAAGGACCCGTGGATCGGTCTCTTAAAGGATAAACACAATCTGAATGTGTTTGGTCAGATTTCCATACGTATGTTGTTGTTTTCACTTAAAATCGTGTCCATTTGAAACAAGAGATACCCTTTGAGTGGTACCGGCTACACAGTGCCTCGAATTGAGGTGGGGGATGACTCATAAACATCTACAAGGACCCTTGTATTGTTATTATAAAAGATCATGTCAATTTGAATGCGTTTGGTTGGATTTTCATAGGTCAGTTGTTTTTTTCAATTGAAATTGTGTCCATTTTACACAAAACAGATACCCTTTGAGTGGTACAGGCCACACTGTGCCTCTTATTGAGGTGGGGATGACTCATACGTGTCACAAAGTAATCGTGGATTGTTATTATAAGAGATCAAGGAAATATGAATGTGTTTGGTTAGATTTTTGTAGGTCAATTGTGGTTTTCACTTAAAATTGTGTCCATTTTAAACACAAGAGAGACTCTTTGTCTGGCACTGGCCACACCGTGCCTTGGAATGAGGCAGGGATGACTCGTTCATGTCATAAAGGACCCTTGGATCGTTCTCCTAAATAATACACACAATCTGAATGCGTTTGGTTGGATTTCCGTATGTCAGTTGTTGTTTTCACATAAATTCGTGTCTATTTTAAACAAGAGAGACCCTTTGAGTGGTACTGGCCACACCATTCCTCGAATTGAGGCAGGGATGACTCATACACATTTGAAAGCACTTGTGAATTGTTCCCCTAAAGGATTAACACAATCTGAATGTTTTTGGTTATATTTCTGCACGTCAGTTGTTGTTTTCACTAAAAATCGTGTCCATTTTAAACAAGATAGACCCTTTGAGTGGTACCAGCCACACCGTGCCTCGAATTGAGGTGGGGAAACTCATACACGTTACAAAGGACCTGTGGATCGTTCTTATAAAATATCAAGTCAATCTGAATGTGTTTGGTCGGATATCTGTAGGTCAGTTGTTGTTTTCACTTAAAATCATGTCCATTTTAAATAAAAGAGAGACACTTTGAGTGGTACGAGCCGCACTGTGCCTCAGATTGAGTAGGGAATGAATTTTACATGTCAAAAAGGACTCGTGGATCTTTCTCCTAAAGGATCAACACAATCCTATTGTGTTTGGTCAGATTTTCATACGTCAGTTGTTGTTTTCAGTTAAAATCGTGTCTATTTTAAACAAAAGAGAGACCCTTTGATTGGTACTGGCCACACTGTGCCTCGTATAGAGGCGGGGACAACTTGTACACATCAAAAAGGACCCATGGATCGTTCTCCTAAAGGATCAACACAATCCTAATGCGTTTTTTTGGATTTTCGTATGTTAGTTGTTGTTTTCATTTAAAATCGTGTCCATTTTAAACAAGAGAGACCCTTCGAGTGGTACCGGCCATCCCATGCCTCATATTGATGCAGGGATGACTCATAAACATCAAAAAAGACCCTTTTATTGTTCTTATAAATGATCTAATTCAATCCGAAAGCATTTGGTCAGATTTTCATAGGTTACTTATTGTTTTTAATAAAAATAGTGTCCATTTTAAACAAAAGAGAGACACTTTGAGTTGTACCAGCAACACCATGCCTCAAATTGAAGCGGGGATGAATCATACACATAAAAAATGACCCATGGATCGTCCTACTAAAGGATCTACACAATCTGGATGCTTTTGGTCGGATTTTCGTACTTCAGTTGTTGTTTTCACTTAAAATTGTGTCCATTTTAAACAAAAGTGAGACCCTTTGAGTGGTACCGGCCACACCATGCCTCAGATTGAGGCAGGGATGACTCGTACACATCACAAAGAACCCGTGGATTGTTCCCCTAAAGGATCAACATAATACGAATGTGTTTGGTCTGATTTCCGTACATCAGTTGTTTTTTTCACTTAAAATCTTGTCCATTTTAAACAAAAGAGAGACCCTTTGAGAGGTAGTGGAACAATGTGCCTCAAATTTAGGCAGTGATGACTCATAAATGTCACAACGGACCCGTGGATCATTCTCCTAATGTATAAACACAATCTGAATGCGTTTTTTAGATATTCATATGTCAGTTGTTTTTTTCACTTAAAATCGTGTCCATTTTAAACGAGAGAGACCCTTTGAGTGGTACCGGCCACACCATGACATATATTGATCCAAGGATGAATCTTACACATCAAAAAGGACTCTTGGATCGTTCTAATAAAATATCAAGGCAATCTGAATGCATTTTCTCAGATTTCCATTGGTCGGTTGTTGTTTTCCTTTAAAATCTTGTCCATTTAAAACAAAAGAGAGACCATTTGAGTGGTACCGACAAAAATGTGCCTTGGATTGAGGCTGGTATGACTCTTACACATCACAAAGGACCCTCAGATCATTATCCTAAAGTATAAACACAATCCTAATGCGTGTTTTCATATTTTCGTATGTCATTTGTTGTTTTCACTTAAAATTGTGTCCATTTTAAACAAAATAGAGACCCTTTGTGCGGTACCGCCCACACTGTGCCTCAGATTGAGGCAAGTATATTAGTACACATTACAAAGTACCTGTGGATAATTATTATATGAGATCAAGGAAATCTGAATGTGTTTGGTTGGATTTCCAAAGGCCAATTGTTGTTTTTACTTAAAATCGTGTCCATTTTAAACAAAAGAGAGACCCTTTGAGTTGTACCAGCCACACTGTGCCTCTGATTAATGAAGGGATTACTCTTACATGTAGAAACGTACCCATGGATCGTTCTCCTAATAGATCAACACAAATCAAATGCGTTTGGTCAGATTTTCGTATGTCAGTTGTTGTTTTCACTTAAAATCGTGTCCATTTTAAACAAAAGTGAGACCCTTTGAGTGGTACCAGCCACACCATGCTTTGTATTAAGGCGGGGATTACTAATACACATCAAAAAAGACCCATGGATCTTTATCCTAAAGTATAAACACAATCCGAATGCATTTGGTCATATTTCCGTACGTCAGTTTTTGTTTTCACTTAAAATCATGTCCATTTTAAACAAAAGAGACCCTTTGAGTGGTACCGGCCACACAATGCCTCAGATTGAGGCGGGGATGACTCGTAAATGTCACCAAGGACCCTTGAATTGTTCTTATAAAATATTTACCTCAATCCGAATGTGCTGGGTGGATTTTCATAGGTCATTTGTTGTTTTTAATAAAAATAGTCTCCATTTTAAACAAAAGTGATACCCTTTGAGTGGTACCTTCCACACTGTGTCTCAGATTGAGTCAGGGAGGAATATTACATCTCAAAAATGACCCTTGGATCGTTATCCTAAAGTATCAACACAATCTGAATGTGTTTGGTCGGATTTCCATACGTCAGTTGTTGTTTTCACTTAAAATCGTGTCTATTTTAAACAAGAGAGAGACCCTTTGAGTGGTTCAGAATTCTTGCATGTTGTTGGTGCATATCATCTAAAAAAATGGGAAAATGACTCATTGTAGAAAGGATGTTTTATTTAATAACAATTACAATTTTCCTACAAACATTTACATAGAACAATGTTTCATCTTTTGATCCCCTTAACCCCTCTCAAAAATGACCACCAATTGTACATGTCCCCAAGTCAGATCATCATTGTATTTTTGTAAAATCTACCATCAGGTATGTGGCCCACTCATTTATGAACACATCTATATCTTCTTGTGAGTATGAGGATTTTCGGCAGTCAGTGTAGTACTGCAATATATAAAAATAAATAATAAATAAATAACTTAAACGAAATAGTAGTCGTTTTTTGAAAATACCTCTTTAGGGAAGCTAGTTTGTTGATGAAAAATGATCTCTTTCATAAATTTGCAAACATAATAACCCCAATTATTATTATTCGTTTGTTTTGGACACTACAAAAAAATTGATCATTAGGTGAATAAGTAACTTGTGCTGAGATGTGTTTGGATAGTGAAATATTATTATATATACCTTGATATTTGTCTAGATGTAGTACTTGCTCACCTCCCTATTTTTAGCCCCTATCCTCATTAATTTTTTTAGAAGATAATGATACACTGCCCTATCATAAAATAATACTTAATAAAATTTAATATAAATTGTATTACATGATGTTCACACCTAAAATGTAAGATGTAATGTCTTACAAATTCACAAACTTCATCCTATGTGGTCGGTTTGATGGATATCCTTTCATTGAATCCAGAAAAGAAATCTTCGGAGTATCCAAGTTCACCGCAATTAGCAACCAATGTTGCCTAAAAACAGAAAAAGAAATACTTAATAAAATAAGAGAAAATATAATTGATATTATTTAATCGTAGAGTATTACCCCTGCATGGTTGGTATTAGGAAAAGTCTATCATCTGTAATCTTTCATTCAAATGTTTTCAGCAAGACATTCACTATTGCATCCATTTTTTATGGCCCTATTTTTTTTGCTGTGTTGATGTGATATGAGGACTAACTAGTCCAAATCATGTCTTGTGGGAAAATTTATTCAATTGTTTTTCATCAATGCATCTGTCAACAATATGAAACGAATTTAGTCATAATTTTCACATTAGATCAGCTTATAGAAAATCAATTCATGGAAACATACCTCATATATACATATACAACTGTGATGCCTAGCCAACCATTTTCAAGGATCTCATGTACATTTTCAGCAGAAACGAAATCTTGACGTTCCTCTCCTTATATATTCTCTTTGAAAACCAATATATGACTATTACCATCTTTTAGATTCATATCCACATGAGTCTTCAATGATAGTAAATGTGGATAGAGAATAGGTGGTGTTATTGTGATTTCAATAGCTCCTTGGGATAGGTTGATCGATCCTTTAGATGGTTTTGAGCCGATGTTTGTCACCCCCTTCCCTTTCGTCATCTATAACAACAATCATTAGTTCAGAACCTTTTTTCATTAATTGTTAAGGGTTTAGCTTGAAAAACAAGGAATTAAATACCTCTTTTTCTACATGTACTCTTATAAGTTGTGATGACCATGAAATGATGGTCCCAATAGCCTTTTCGACCATATGAATATCTTCGTCATAAAGTGGAATAGGTAGCTCTAGATTTGGATCATGAGCTATAGTAATCATCACTTTCAGATGATATTTCAGAAGTGGTCTATTATGCAGTGTGGCATCTGAAATATTGAACATTGTATCCCTCGCTACAATGTGATAGGTGGGTGTTGACATATATAAATCACAATAATTATCACCATATAGAAGATCTGTACAGAGAAATTATCAGTGTTTGTATGATTCACATTTCATGTGAAGAATTATTAGAATATTGATTATCACGACTAAGATAGTTCTTTGAGGCGAATGGCTTGCCTCAAAGCTGGTGGGGGTGGGGCGGGATGTTCTTGCACTGGTTGTTCTTGAGTTGTGTCCTCCCTTTGCTTCCCACAAATAAAATCTGCAAGCAACTCTCCCTTCCATTACAATCATTCTTCAAGGGTTGCTATTTATTCACTCATTTGTTCCAATTTTTCATTTTTATCATCCATTTTTTTCTTCTTCGCAAAATATACATGGGGTGTCATACCAAACCCTGCACCTCTGACACGACCGTATTTTTCTGGCTGCTTCAAATCTGTCGATAATATGTCTGTATCTGCTATAGAAGTAGCTAATTCCTATGACTGTCAGATATAGGAAAATAACTAATTATTTTTATGTAACAACAATTTTAAGCAAATTTATTTGTCATCGTGTCATACTTACACATATTTCCCACACTTTCTGTGTGTTCTCATCTACTAACTTCCCTTCTTTGTTCACACGTGCCTCCTCATAGCACATGAGGTTAGATGGAAGTGAATTTGATTATAGACTAGTCAATCTACATATAAACATAGAAAGATAATTATGATGTTGTTTATTGGAACCTAAAAATATTACTGTAAATTTAAAAGACGTACCATTTTCTTTTCTAATGAAGCGTACCCCATCCTTTTTTTATGATATGGTTAGGTTGGTTTTGATGCACATTCCTTATTTTCAGTACAGAGTTTATGTTTCATAAATGAAATATTGACAAACAAAGTGATTAATACAGGTATTCTCAAACAACGTATTATCAACCACAATGTACCTGAAACTTCTCATCCCCACGACGGCCAATAAATCCATCCCATGCTTCTTGGGATATCAGGTGATTGTAGACAATGGGTGGGTGAAGGTTTATTTTACCTTTAGAATTATTCAGGTGACATCTTGTTAAAATAGTGAGGAAACCCTGATGAATCTTTCCTGAAAGCCTTAGTACATAATCCTTGTATGAATTGTCTACTATAAATCTACTCTACAAGAGATTGAGAATAGTAAGATATTGTTTCATTATTTTATTTTCATGTAAATTAATGAAATAAATTCATAATGTTACTATGATTTCATCCCAGATCACTTCTTTCAGCCCAGACACAACATGGTGCCATTAATCTATGTCAATCGGCATGCGTTGCCAAGTGACAACTCCAATGTAGCTACTAAACATAGCTTTTTTGGGATTCACATGTTGGTCTCATTCATTCCATCCGACTTCGAATTTGATTCCCTTTCTTTTCACATTAAGAATTTTGGCTAACACCGTCAAACTACAACGCACCGGTGTTTTCTACGACGTTGATCCTTCACTCCCAACCATTTCATCAATGTCAACATCATTTCTATGTTCATATGGTATGGTCTCAACGGCATGTGTTGATGGTTATTACACCTCAACCCTATGAGCATTAGGAGCCGCAGTAGCTGGAGCAGCAGCAGCCGCAACAGAAGTAGCAGGAGCAGCACGAGCCGCAGTAGGAGGAGCAGCAGGAGTAACAGGAGCCGCAACAGGAGCAGCAGCAGCAGCAGCATGATCTGTAGGAACAGCAGCCGCATCAGCTTGAGAGACGTGTTCGTCCTCAAGGTTAGGAGCACCAGAATGTGTAGAAGTCATTATCTGCAAAAGTGGTCAAACAGTTAATTCAGATTAAATAAATTCAGTAATGATAAGATAATAACATGAGATAACAAGATCAATATTACAAAAAATATATAACCTATTTATTTAACACTCTTTCTTTTATTCAAAGGTTGAAGGGATTTGAAACCTCTAACGATTATCCAAATCCCTTCATTGTGGTCTCCTCTAACATAAAAAACATCATCTGCATTGGGACTACTATGAAATGATTGTGACGTTCCAATAAAAGGATCGCCCTCAACTGAATTTTCATCGGAACCTTCAGTAGTTTTGGATGATAACAGAACAATCGACCACTTTCGGTTTGTGGGATCTATAACATAAAAAACTTTTACTTCTTGGGTTTCCATTATAAACTGTTCGTCTTTGTACCCTTATTTTCCAAAATCAATGTTCACAAATCCCCATTCATCTATTTTTACACCATTGTTTTTATCAATCCAATTGCATTGAAAAATAGGCAATTGGAATGTCTTATAATCCAACTCCCATATTTGTTTGATAATGCCAAAGTATGACATATTTGCATAAATGGGATCTCTGTCCTTACTACCAAAATCATGCATCGCTTCAACCACAAGTGTAACTCTAATATTTTTCATGGTACTGTCTTCATCATGTTCATCTGTATAGAATGTATAAATATTAATTACATAACCACTGTAAGATAATACATACACAATTGGTCCAGCGGCTAGCCTTGAAGTCATTCTGAAGCTGAATTTGGATTTTCAACCAACTGCTTAAAAATATGGTTTTTGAAACCATCCTATAAACTGGTGATTATGTGTAACTGATTACCATTTTTCAGCCCTTGATGGATTCAACTGCCTAAGAATTTCTTTGTCAGTTTCAATATATTGAGAAACCTCCAAACTGTTATGCAAAACATAAAGATGGGCCTGCTCCCAATCTGTATTACAGATTGTCACAACTTCTCTTCCAGAAATTCTCTCACCCTTAATGCGACTAGTGTGACTAGATTTTGGGAGACCAATTCTTTCCACATCAGATAGTTATTTAGTACAAAATTCAATGTCTTCCTTAATAATATATCACTCCTCTATACATCCCTCTGGCCGACTTCGATTTTTGACATAACGTTTCAAAATCTGCATATACCGTTCAACAGGATTCATCCATCTATAGTGCATAGGACCAAAAAGTTGAATCTATCTCACCAAGTGAGTCATCAAAAGAACCATCATATCAAATAATTTTTGTGGGAAGAACATTTCAAATTCACATTATATGGTGACAATTTCTTTTTCCATAGCTAGCAATTTCCCCAGGTCTAAAACTTTGCTACATATAGCATTGAAAAGGAAACAATGTTTGGTTAATGTATGATGAACATTCTTGTTCAAAATGCAACGTAAATCCATAAGAATTATATCTTTCATCAAAACATGGAAATAATGTGATTTTAAACCTTTTAACTTAAGATAATTCATTGACACAATGTTCTTTATTTTTTGTGAGTACCCCTTTGGAACCTCTACATCATTGAAGAAGCTGCAAAACTGATATCACTCCGCCCTAGAAAGAGTATAAGCAGCTAGAGGAAGAAAAATTCAATTTTCACCCTTCATTGGATCCAACTCTTCTTATATTCCCATGTCAACCATGTCTAACCATGCCTTAATTCCATATTTTTATTTGTAATGGGAGTTTAGAAATATTCCGATAACACTGTCACATACATTTCTTTCCACATCCATCACATCAAGAAAATTTCTGACGTACAAACAATTCTAGTATAGTAATTCAAAAAAACTGATCACTTTTTCCAACCAATTTTCGTAAGGTTTTTCGAAAATGGTTTACCAAAAATACTGTTCAGCTCTTTTACTTTCTCAAACTTCTTATCACCTGTTAGTGGAGGCGGTGTTGCGTGTTTTTCTGAACATCCATTGAATGAAGTTGTCCAAGATCGGTACTTATGCTGAAGAGGCAGAAATCTATGATAATTAAGAAACACAAATTTTGATGATTGTTTGAACATAATTGATTTTGTATCTTCATCACACATGGGATACCCTTGAGTTCCTTTAATTCTATATCCAAAAAAATTTCAATAAGCAGGGAGATCATTTATTATCCCATACAACATCGCTCTCAATGTGAATTATTCACTTTTATAAGCATTATACAACATTAGACCTGAGTCCCACAATAATATCAAATCCTCGATCAAAGGATCCATAAAAACATAAATATAGTTACCTGGTTGTTTTGGTCCTGATATAAGCATAGATAACATGAATAATTTCCGCTTCATGCATAAATAGGGTGGAAAGTTATAATCTACCAACATAACAGGCCATGTACTATGAGTGCTTGTTTTAAAACCAAAATGATTCACTCCATCTATAGATAACACAAGATGAAGGTTTCTCGGCTCTTTTCCAAATTCAGGATACTCATGATCAATTTTCTTCCATTGAGGAGAGTCGGATGAATGACATAATTTCCCATTTTTTATTTATTTTATCTGCATGCCACGATAATTGTCTTGTAGTTTCTTCACTTCCATATAGACGCCTAAACATTGTAATGATTAGAAAGTACCATAAAACATTCGTAGGATTGGATTTATCTATCTTTTATCGAGAAAAAGCACACTTTGGGAATTATGTAAGTGATTTTTTCTCCTTGCGAAACAATATACAGTCTTTTGGGCAAGAATTTATTCTTTTATAAATCATCCCATCGAGCGTACCATTCATCTACCTTCATATGTTTGTCTTGGGATCTCATTATCTTCTTGGAGCTTGTCATTTAAGAGAGAAAGTACTTCCGTAAAAATGACATCACTCCATACATTGACTACATTAAATTTACACAAATTCAGTACAACTGACAATGTTGTATACTTAGTGCAAGCAGCATATAATGGCATCTTTGCACAACTCTTAAACTTCTCAAACAATTTTGGGCAATCACAGAGTTCATCATGAATTTTATTTGTCATTTCCTCAATACGATCTTCATCATAATTGGTATCTATAATCATATCCTACATAAGGTCTTCTTCATTATCCATATTTGTATTCATATCTGATGATCCATAAAATGCATTTTTATCCCAGCTAGTAGCTACATTTGCTTCTTCTCTGTGTTTATTCCAACATTTTTAACTATAATCTATTTCGTTACATATCAAATGTTCTTCAAACTCCTCTGGAGTAAGTAGTCTAGAAAAACAACAACATTAACATAGACAAAGGATTTGAGAAGGATCCTTTGCATGATCATTTGAAAACTTGATGAACTATTTCACTCTGTTCTCGTACTCCATTGTTAAACAATGAGCATCCATCCAATATTTATTCATATTCATCCTATTTGAATATCAAATATTAGTATTTATGGTTCAAGTACACAAAACAAGACTTACAAATAGAGTAGAAGAGAACCACTTCCTTATAAAAATAAAGATTAATATAGCCTAACCATTAGTATTTATTCATCTTCATTAAATATAATAACTTTATATTCATTACAGTTTCCTCAAATCACCCCAGACCAAACACAAGAATAATCAAGAATGATACATATACCACTCCTAGGTTTCTACCCTACAATAAATATCATCATGCCTAAGTACCCATATATCCACACATACACATGTCACAAACACATAAAAAAACCATATCAACATCAGAACCAAAGTACTAATATAGATTTCAATCAGGTTACTCGACTCATGTGGTGGTGTGTAAGAAATAATTAGAAAATATAATAAGTATATTGTCTCACATAAATCTCAATTTGGTGTTAATAATCATATAAACCAAAGGTATCATTCCATTTATCGAAATACTCTAATAGATCTCATACGCAATAGTAGTCCCAGGTGGTTGTCCCAGGTGGTGAAGGTTCCTGAGGAGGAAGGGGAGAACACACACCTATTGGGGATCGAGGTCAGGTCACTGAGTTTGAAGGTCTCCCGATACTCATACGAGGGTTCATTCCATATTTCACAAACCATGTCCTGGTACCCTAGGATGTTAACCCACTGCTGGTGAAAGTGAAACTCTTCCTGATGATCATGCCAAGAAGAAATTGAAACCAAAAGTGGGGAGTGAATCAAAATACCTCAAAAAGATGTAAAAACATGGTATTTGAGAATAGGTTAGTGGATTTCATGTTGTCTAGACACCTATCCAATAGACTCCACAAGCGTTAATGGCCCCTGCAGTAGTTGACCCAGGTTAAACTATCACCTGAGAATCTGAGATCAACGAGGCCCTTCCTAGCCATGAACTGATCAAAATCCAAGATAGCCTTCCTCTGGAATGGGATTCTACCATTCCTTTTCTTTGGGTTAAAAATGAAATTAAATTCACCCCCCAAAAAAATGGATCATGGCCAGGCTCGAAGGTATTTTGTTCACAAGGAAAATAAATCCCTCTCAAAATTTTAAAATACCAAAACCATAAACCATTTAAAAACAAGAAATTTTAATTTATTATGGAAATCATTCCAAAAACAATTCAATAAACAAACACATTCCAAACCATTTGGAATTTTTTTAATTAATTTACTTATCTTTATTCTAAACCCCGATATTCACTAATAATATCAAATCCACCAATAGTAGAAGGAAACCTAATTTATTTCAATGAAAAAGGATAATTTAGAACAAGATACCTTCAATTCCATATATTATTTTCATTAATAGGGTTATTTTGTGCTTCAAAATAATCAAAACATTTATAACCAACTTCAAATGTATAAAATATGAATTCATGAAACTCATTAATCCCAAAAAGAAGATATAGTATAGAAACACACACTTGGAATATTTGGGATCAAAAAACAATGAATCTGAATAAGTCTACTCAAATGATGAAAATTGAATCAAATAAAAGGGATCTCAATAAAAGGTAAAAACATACTATAACCATAATTCCCCATAAAAATTATAGGTCTAGTAAATACCAATCCTTTCATAGCCCCCATGATCAAAGAATCAAGTGATGGAGAGAGATTGAAGTTCATGAAAAGAAATAAATACCAAAAGAGGATCACCATTTCAAATGAAGCATCAATCCAAGGTTTGATGAGGATAAAAGATCCAAACTATCCAAAGGGGCTCCCAAGGCTTGAGTGGGTTGAGTTAAACTTGATGGAGAAGATAAAATAAATAAATGGGGGTATCAGGGTGCAATTACCCTACTACCTCAATGCTTTCTCATATACAGTGACACTACGAGCTAGATAGTGACCCTCACCAGCTAGACAGTAGTTTTAGTATAAATGTTATAACCATAGGTTAACCCAATGTCTAGTCACTATAGTCCCACAAGCTAGTTGATGGTAATAGAATTTTTTTTGTAACCATTGTGAATCCCATTGACTAGCCAATTACCCTAATCAGCCATTCACTAGACCATAGGAAGCTTTTCAACCTACATGTTCACTTCCAAACCATCTATGACAGTCTGGGACAACCTTTGACCCCTCAAGAAACCCAAGAAAACTCAAAGAGCATTCCTTTCATGAAAGAGATACTGAGATGTTACAATTCTCCCCATCGTTTCGCTTTTTATCCAAAGAAATATTATAGTACGATGGATAGAAAATGATGAGACAAAAATAAATTCCACCCAATTATTATTGTGTTGAAAATTAAAAAAATATAGTAAGATTCACCGAATAGAGGACCACTACGAAAAAATTAAAATAAACAGATAACCAATATTCTCCAGAACCCTTAATTTATATCCTCCAAGAACATCATACATATCCAAATGACACTTCTACATCACTAAGAAGAGAGAAAATCCCAATAATGTCCATATACCTAGCATAGGTCACCCAACCATTTAAATTTTCACTAAAATGGTGGGACATAAGATGGAAATATACTAAGAACACATCATTTCACCCAAATAAGAGACTACAACCACTAACCATGATGAACAACTATGAGCATAATTCAAAACCTAAGGAAAGGTACACCCAAAACATACCAATGAATCCAAATGAAATAACAAATTTAATATACATCAATGATTCAACAAAAAACAAAAACAATATTAAAAAAATATTTGGAAAACATGACGTAAAGAGAGGTCTAGTAAACCAAAGAGGTCGTTGTGGGCGGCAGAGGTTCGGAAAAATGAAGAGGGCGTTGCGGGTGGCAGAGGTCCGACAACGCGAACTCAGCGGGCGGCGGAGGTTCAGAAATGAGAAGTGAGGGCGGTGGTGGTCCAGAAACACAAACTGAGCGGGTCGCAGAGGGGAGTCGCATGGTTGTAGTACTAAGAGAGCTTTAGGTCGCTATAAAACATTGGCACTGTGTGAATGACTTTATAAAAAAATAGACCAAGGTTTTATTAGCGCTAACAAAGCACTGATAAAGACTACCTTTATCAGCACTAACATTTTATCACTAATAATGAAACTTTTTAACAATGCTAAAAAGTGCTGATAAATCATTCCTATATCAGCGCTAAAATTTTTGCATTGATACAAAGATTCTTTATCAACACTTTTTAGCGCTGATAAAGGGTCATTTTATCAACGCTTGTTTAGCGCTGATAAAGGTGACCATGTATCCATGCTATAATTTTAGCGCTGATACATGGACTCTTTATCAGAGCTATTCTATCACTGATACAGGATGTATTTATCAGTGCTATAATTTTAGTGCGGATACAGGAGAACCTTTATTAGCGGTTTTTCATAGCGCTGATATAAGGGGGTGGTTCCCTTGGCCGTTTTTGTAGTAGTGCCTTCTCCACCCACCGGGCACTTTTTATTTTTTTTTTATAATAACACCAGTATGACCAATATATAAAGATATTTTTATACTAGGTGTTATCCTAAACATATACACACCTCTATCTAATGGATATAGAGCGTACAAATTCTTTGTACGGTAAACAACTCCCTCACGAAATGATAATTGTTCAATTTTATCCTACCACCTATGATGGTAGCTATTATGATAGAATGGTACTTATATATGATATATATTATATTTATATTGTCATTATTCTTCTACAATTTCTTTTATAACGTACCATTATTCATTCCAAAATTTGTAAATATGATAATTTTATTTGAGAAAGTGTGGACTCTAGCCCCCTTAAAGTGATGTGACACAATCATAACCTTCATGGAATGTATAAATGATGGAGTTAAGGAACATATGATACATATATAACATGGTTATTATACTAGAATTATTATAACCTCCCCAAATGATAAAGGGTTGAATGACTAAACTATATGACTCATGTCAACAAGGTGCACCTTCCTTTTCGGGAACCTGTCTGATTAGAACTCCACAGTTAAACCTGCTTGGCCTGGAATAGTGATCAGGATGGGTGAACTTCTAGGAAGTATCCTAGGGTGTGTGTGAGTGAGGAAAAATCTCACAGGAAAGGACAAGTGTTGGACGGTGGGGACTATCATTAGTCAGATGACCCGTTCAGGCATGTGGGTGGACCCTGGGGTGGACCCCACGTGTCTGCGGGGGAAACTGGTGGAACCTGGTAGGCCAGGACCCGACGACCATGTTAAGTCGGGGTGTCTGTGCTGTCACAGGGAACTGGTTGTCACATTTGGTATTAGAGGAGGAACCCATCCTTAAGTGCGGTGTACTACCTGGGTTGAGTTGTAGGGTCCACAATGAGAACGTTGTTCTCTAATGGGGGGTAATTTTAACATCCCCAAATTATAATGGGTTAAATGAATAAATGATATGAATCATCTCAACAAGGTGCACCTTCCATTTCGAGAGCCTGTCTGATTAGAACTCCACAGTTAAACGTGCTCGGCCTGGAGTAGTGATTAGGATTTGTAACCTTCTGGGAAGTTTTCCAGGGTGTGTGTGAGTGAGGAAAAATAAAACTGGAAAGGAAAAGTGTTGTCCTGTGGGGACTATAATTATTTAGATGCCCCGTTCAGGCCTGTGGGTGGACCCTGGGGTGGGCCCCACGTGTCTGCGGGGGAAACTGGTGGTACCTGGTGGGCCAGGACCCGACAACCAGGTTAAGGCGGGGTGTCCGTTCTATCACAGGGAACTGGTTTTCACAATTATAATATACCTATGTATCATTTTGTTTTTATTTTTTTAATATGACAATGAATTGGGAGTAGCGTTCATGCGTACATACAACTAATATCTCTATAAACGGTACATTTCATTTTTTATCTAAAAATATTATGGATATTATAAATACATATATACTTGATATATATATGTTAAATTCATGTAATGAATAATATTATAGAGATTTAATTTTGACCACATGGACAATTTACATCAAAAAAATTCAATAAGATTATTTTTGACTCATGTACCGAATATCAACAAAACATCCGATATGGACATAAATAATTGTTTAATTTTGGTAACATGGAATTATGTGATATAAAAAGAATAATAAACTTTAAAAATGATATCAATAAAGTTGAAAGTATCCTAAGGTTACTATTAGAGAACCTAATGATTCTACGTGATGAGTCAGACTCATTGTATAGGCCCCGTATCAATCTCCATAGATTGAGGCATATTTTTTTATGCGTGACATACATTATATATTTTATGATGTACCCATTTAAACTGTTAGTTTTATTAAAAAGGAATATTTTTCTATCAGTTATTTTAATCAATGAAAAAAGAATTTTTTTTAATGTATGTGGCCACAACGACCTCTCTGCCACCGAAATGGTTATATAATAATGGGCTTTATATATAATCATTAATGTTTTTGTTCAAAGGAAAAAATAAATCCCTTATTCCCATTCTTTTTTTTATTGATAATGTTTTTGAAAGTTTACTGACTATTTAAATATATTAAAATGATTTCTTGTTATTTTAATTGATTTTTTTTGATTGAAATGTTGATAAATGCAATCAATTAATCATTGTTTATATAATGGTTCTTGGACATTTTATGGGTGGTTACATGATAAACCAAAAAAAGGTGTTTATGTGATAATATAAGGATGGGTGGTTTTGTGATAAACATTGTATGGGTGGATACATTATATCCTATAATGCATTAGGTATAGAAGTCAGTCGTATGTCTCTTCCATTTGTAAGAATGATATCTATGGAAGTAAACCTTGTGGTTATTCCATTTATCTATGATTATGTACTTTTTTACATTTTATATATTATGTGATGTTAATATGGGTTTTATAGTAATATTTTTTTTACAAAAGGTTAATAAATGATATAATATTCAATTATGAGTATTTACTACTTCATAAATGAGAAAAGTGTGACATTTTGATAATATATTAAATATGTTCATGTTTTCAAAAAGATAACTATTTTTTTATTTTTTGTGGTTCCCTTGGTCTGATTTTTATGCACATAACATGTTTTGATGTGTTGTTAATACTATTCAAAGGATAATCAAGTCATGGATGAGATTATGGAAAATTTTTGATGTATAAGCATAAAAAAATCCATGTATTTCATAAAAGATTTTGATTTATGAAAAAATAGAGTGTGAGTATAAGGGTCTACATTGTAATAATAAATTTGATATGTATATGTTATGGAATAATTATCTAAATCTATAAACCTAAAAATATCCTTGATGTGTTTTAATGTAAAATAAATGACTTAACTCAATATTAAGTTGTGTTTAAGGCTCGAGCATTATATTCATACATCGTACAAACATAAGTGTGCCACCAAAATCTTCAAACATATGGATTTATTTAATCAATCATAATACCATGATTATAAAGAATAAGAAAAATACATGGAATTCCACAATCAATGAAAAATAAATGTATATAGGTTGATACCCCATAATGTAAATTAGGATGGTTATTCCTTACATAATTATTGGGCCTGAAAAATCATAAAACAAAATTCAACCACATAATGACGATACTATAATATTCATTGAAATTCCAAAAGAGAGTGAAATAGGTCTCTATTCACATAGAAATTAGTTGTTCCATAAGTTGGTTTTTTAGAAACATAATATAACATGAACAATTTGGAATTAAAATTTATAATATAAATAATGCTCTTGAATAAATGGAAGATTAAGATGAAGTGTTACATTGAGATAGTGCTTATTAAAACACGAGGGTGCATATTATGAGAACAGTGGAACCTTGGAAATGTTATAGAAGTGAGAGGGGAGATTTTATTCATTCTACACAAGTTTTTAGTGAATATGAACAAGAATAAGTGTGGGGTTATGTTGCAAAAAAACCATATTTCTATGTTAATTTAAAAACATAGGTTTCAAAATATATATGATAAAGTAACCATAAAAAAACTCATACCGTGGTATTTTCTAATGGTTTCAACTGAAGAGAAGTGGTTTTAATTATTCTATAAGGATAGTAACTTAACTCAATAAAATAGTACCCTTGGTGATATGGAAGTGATCTATATTTATAAATAATTGGTTTTAAAACCATAATATAAATTTTATATTTTTTGTTGATTCAATTTTTCTTTATATAATAAATAAAACAACATTAATAACACATTATTAAGGGGAAACATAATTTTGGTATTGGATAATATTTATATCATAAATTACAACACATTAGGGTCATTATGATGTCATAATATATATCATAAATTTATAGCATATTTAATTTTTTCACAAAAAATTGGAATAAAAATATAAAAAATGGAAACATAACTTTTGTCAAAACTGAATTTGTTGATTTAATAAATAGTATTAATTTTATCAAAATAATTTTATAAATATGAGTATTTATATCTGTAAATAGAAATTCCCATTTATTGAAAATTATTTTTGTCATGAAAATAATAGTTCTTTACTCTTATAAAAATTCAATTTGAAATCATAAAAGATTATAAGAATTTATATTTAATAAATTTTATTTAATTAAAATATATTATTGAATTATTATTTATTTTAAAGATATTAAATCATCAGAAAAAATGTATTCAATGAAACACATCATTTCCAAAAACCATTTCTTCCATCATATAAAAATATATTTTTTATAAAAACTAATTTTCAATAATTATAATTTATTAAATAATTATAAATATAATTACTAATTATTATAAAAAAAATCAAATCAATATTTTTTGGGTCTATTTACATATCCTTTTTATACACAAGTTAATTCCCTAAGCGTGTGGTGTGTAATGTTGATATTTCCTTTGGGTTGTTTAGTGAAAATGGTTTGGGTTGTCCTCTTGATGACTTTGCAAATCTCTCACAAATGGTTTCACTCATGATATAGTTATCTAATGACATTATTGGATTGGTAATGGGTTTCTCCTAGGTATATTATTCCATTTGATTCTCAGTTAAATGGGTTTCATGTTTTCATAATCCCACTAGTCTAAACCATAACTTTAAATTTCTATGTCAAAATTATTTATCATAACAATATATATATATATATATATTTATCAAATCATCAATGTATAAACACTATACTATCAATAGTTTTAATTCTAAATTTTATTTTATATTCAACAATATACAACTTATATCGGTCCAATATAACAAAATTAGGTCATTTGTTATATTATTTAATTTAATATTAAGTCATTCAGTCATTTAATTAGGTTATTCCACTTATAAATGATAAGACAACAAAATTTCATTTTTAAAATAAAAAAAATTTGGTATATATATTTCATTTCCTCTTAATGTTCCCATATTGCTCCTCAAACATAGGAATCCACCAAAATACATTGACTTGGTTAGTTTTATTTTTTCTCATAACATTTTCACTATGGTCTTAAATTTTCATTGGCTGCTACTCATATATAATATATTTCTCTAATGGTTTTACCATATGATTCAGTACATATAAGGGGCATTGTATACACTTACTCAATTATGATGCATGGAACAAATTTTTCCCTTGTGATAGAGAGTGGTACTCAATGTTGTCCAAACAAATTCCATATGTATATGATAGAGAGTTGGTTAGGTGGAAAATATTCATTAATTACAATGAAATCTGATGAATTGGTAATCTGGTCGAATACAACATAGATGTTGTTTTTTCCTTGAGATGTCCTGGACATTCCTATAATGAAATACATGGCAATGTTTTCTCATTTTGATACTGGTATGGGTAATGGATACATCATACCATTCTAATTATCTTGTTCAGCCTTGACTTACTATAATATTAAGCATTGATATACAAATTCTACAATATCCCTCTTCGTGTTATCCCACCATTTTTTTCTGATATGTATACATCTTAGTTATTATTATTGGAATAGATAAGGTTGAGACAATAACATCATTCTTCAGTTAATATTTTTAATGAGTAAATATCTAGCTTCCAAATAGTATAAATCCATTATAAAAGTTAAACTTCATAATGTTAGCTAGATTTGACTAAAGTAATTAATCTTATTTCTGGGCTTCTTTGATCCACTAAAGAACGAATGATTGAGAAGATATTTGAAAAAGGTAGGATAAATATCCTTTCCTTATTCCCCTATACATCCTTGTTTATGCCCAATCTTGTTTTATCCCTTTCCATCACCATAGTGGATTGGGTTTAAAGGTCTTTTATACTCAGAGCATCTTCCAGTTCGTTTTCCTTCCCAAAATGGTAATGGATTAAAAAATCCGAATCTCTGGTCTTTTAGAACCAAATTTATTGGTACCTATTGATATCTTTTTTTTGTTAACATATAATTAATGATTACATTATATGTATATATGTCTCACTTCTCCCTATATGGAAAATGATTCTAAATAATCAATGATAAGATCACTATGTCCAATTCTATATCATGTGTGGGATAGTTCTTCTCTTTAATATTTTATTTGATTGAGGCAAAGGCTATCAAATTTTCATATTGATATTTTACACCACATAATTACATTTTGACACATCACTATAGATTGAGAAATTTTTCCCACTATGTGTATTGTGGGAGGTGGGGATGTTATTACACTCTTATTCCACAATTAAAATTTATCTGTCAATCCATTAAATCCCATTCAATGTTATCGTGGGTTGGGGGATTCAAAATAAAGATATGTTTTAAAAAATATATTATTATACATATATAATATAACAAATCTATATATTTTCATCACATATGTTATTCTATAGTATCCATCAATTTCCTATTTTTGAATGATCCCATGATATACTTTACTAGTGACAAAAATCCCATATAATCTTACTTTCTCCATAAATAATATTAATTTATTATACTTTGAAAATAAAATTACCTTTCACAAAATCTTCAAAATAAAACTAAAAATCTCCTCATCTATATCCTTGATTTTAGGGTAGATAATAATATCATCTTAAATGTGTATGATAATTTTTTGAGGAAATCCTTATAGAATATATTAATTATGTCAATGAACATATTTTTAGAATTGTTTTCCCAAATGGATTTACTATGAACACTTACTTCCTTTAACTTATTGAAAATCAAGTCTTAGGGATATCCTTCATGTTGACCATTACTTGGTAATATTCCATCCAAATATCCACCTTCGATAATTAGTGTGATCCACATAGCTTATTTAAAATTTAATCAATTTTTTGGAGAGGATACTTGTTATTTTTCATGATATTTTTAAGATCATGATATGAATTTTTTATTCGCATTGACCCATCCTTGTTTGTAAAAAATAGGACTATTTCACCCCATAGTGAAGAACATGGTAATAAGAAAACCTTAACCAGATTATTTTGTAATTTTTTCTTCATCTGCTAAGGTTGAATAAAAACTATCATATATGAGCTATTATATATTATAATATACCTTGGTTTATGTTTAGTCAATATAAGAACGACCCTTTTATGAAGTAGACAACACAAATCTTCAGTTTGCACATTATCAAGTTCCCTTACAATGTGCATGTCATCAATGAGGATCATTTCCATAGACATAATCATTTAATCAATATATGGTTTCTAAAATGGAATAAATGTACATGCTTGAGATGATAATAAAAAATAATATTCATCCTCCTCTATGAAATTATATATAACCATAGGATGTTTAATGATATATTATGTGATTTCCTTGTCCTGGAAATTCGTCTTTGATCATTATTATGAAATTCAATACATACCCATAATATCATAAAATTCCTCTAATGTTAGTATCACTAGTTCTTCTTGGAAATTAATTTCACAAATATTGATAGGGGAGGAGTTATATACATGGTAAAAAATAATTTCCCAATCTATTTATTCAATTGACATCTCTACATCCATTTTTATGGTGGTGTTTGATTAGTTTTATTAAAATTACATGATTTGAAATAATGTGCTAAACTAGAATCAAATAGTATTTTTTCTATCCTTGAATTAATAAAATTCACCAATTCATTATCTGGATCCAGCATATTAGTTTTAATTTCATAATCTCACCATTTATCTCTAGTCCTTTGAGGTGGTTTTTATTTTTTATCATTGAACACCATTGTACTAGTTCATTAATTCACATAGTATTCTTGTACCTTTAAAAAGAAACATTGATCAATAGGTTATGGGTTGACTAGGGAATTCCATTACTCCATCACAATGGTTGGTATTTCCAACTTTCAATATCTAACTAGGTTCCCTCCATTATCCCACCGAAAGCATATATTTTTACTCTTCATGAAATGTATTGGATTTTTTCCAAACATTTGAAAAGTGGTTAATTGTAATTTCTTTCCCCCATGAGACCTCTCTATCATGTCGCACGAATTAAAATCTATTCACTATATCTTTTCTCCATACCAATGTAAAAATTGTGAATCACTAATCAATATTTCTCCCTTGATGGAACATCAAATAATATTCTCATATCATTCAATGTCTTGAATTTGATAAGGTATTTGAAATCATGGATTTATCCTACCTAATATTTTTTCAATATTAATTTTCAAGGAATTGAAAATCTAATGGTTATTTATAAAATTCCAATGATTTTTTCATCATATAAATAACTAGATTATACAACATTTTACTTGAGGATATGGAAATAATTATCCATCATATATAGGAAGATAAATTTCAATTTTGTTTTCTATAATTACTTCAACTCTATCAATTTTTTATCCTCATAGATCTTCTTATTTTTTGTAAAACATTATCCATTTCTCTGCTTCACTATCCATATGAAAAAAAAACTAGTATGACCTTCTCTTTCAAAGATCATTGATGGAACAAAAAATGAATTCCATGGAGTTAATCTATTATTCATGGATTAAGGGGTCAATAGACATACTGAGCCTCTAATGACTTTTTCTTATAAAGGATTCAAATTCGACTCTTTAATTCATAGGGGGATTCAGGAATTCTTTCATAATTTTTATTTTTCTCAAAACATGAGTAAATTGATAATGTATTTTCATGATGTTTCTATATCCTTATCCAATCATGTTGGGCATCTCATTTGGGAAATCATTAAATTTTTCATTATATTGGTTTTTGACATGGTTTCTATTATTTCCATTCATTGAATAAACATGAAGGGAAAATTAGGGATCATTATGCTTAAAGTATTACACACATAAAGATAAAATAATGGTCATTAAAAGGATAAATCATTAATTAAACATGTTCCTTAAACTATGAATTTATATCTTCTAATATATGTTATCTATGATATATTTCTTAAGATAAAATATTTCGTTAATTTTTATCCTTTTATAATTATTCATAAAGAGAATACAAATATACCAATGAATGTCCCATGGGAGTGTCAAACTGGATGTGGAATAACATTTATTGTAATGTACCAGATGATGATAGAGTCCATCACAATGCACCCTTTTCTATATTTTTACCATTAGGTACAACAATTCAAGATGCACATCCACTTGTAGTATCCATAAATTGAAGTATTTTTTTTGAATCCATTGACTCTATACATTACCAAACAATATGGTTGTATTAATTTGTTCTACAATATCCCTATGCCTTTCTCAAGTTTTTTTCAATCCTAATCTAAAAAATAACAAGACATTTCTCTGATACCAACTATGACAACCCTACATTTTAATACACATTAACTCATGATTTATTATAAAACGGTACACATAGTACTACCCCAAAATTTCCTTAGTCCTACTATATTTGGGTTATTATGTACATATCATATCAAATTGTAATCAAAATATGAAAAAAATATATTTAACTACCAAAAAACATGTTCTAATATTCCAAGGAAATTCTAAAACTACATAGGATGACATTGAGGTATACATAAGAAAGGGGTGAGATATAAATCCCAAATAGGGAATAATAAAATTATTACATTTAAAATTATTACATTGTTAATGTAATACGTTAAATCAAATACTATTATAAATTAAGGGGATAGAATCACGATCTTGAACATCAGGGCATAGTATAACATGATAACATCATGCTAACATATGAACCTGGAAACATCATAAAACATGACATAAGTAACAGTCAAGAATGACTTCCCAGACAATATCATATGGTAGAAAATGTACAAGAATAGATTAAATTCAATCCCTAAGATCAAAAATAACATCTCATTAAACAAAAATATATCCCAAAGACTTCATCTACCATGAAATGTCTAGCCCACCCATCACATTTATATCCTTAAAATTTTTAACTGTGCCCCATATATCATACAAAATATGAAGGTATTTCATATTATTAATCCCATGATTATATACTATGATATACATACATGGATTTCCCCAATCAATTATGTATAGGTAAATCTATTTGAATACCCATGAGCATTAATAGTGAGGTGTATTCACTATATAGTTTCTGGAATAAAATTTGTTGGATAATTTTGGAAGCATAATGGAGGTACGTAAAGATTCATAAAAGATATTAATGGGATTTAAATGATTATCTAAACATTTTTACATAATAATGATATAATGTGGTATTTTTAGAAACCATATCCCAACATGAACAATTGGGAATCAATATTGTTAATATAATGATGGTCTCTAAAAAAGAGTAAAATGAGAGGATCCCTTTCCTTAAGAGGGTTTTTATTAAATCATGGGGAATATTATTATGATAATTTGGGAACCATGGGAGGAATATATAGGTGGAAGGGTGGAGTATCATAATTATCATGGTGTTTTTAGTTAAATGGATCTAGGGGTCAATTGTGGTATTATTGCCAAGGAGAGGGGAATTTATTATTAATTTCCAAACATTGTTTTTTGAATATATATGGTATCTACTAATGTGGTGTGGTATTAATTATTCTTATATGTCTATGAAATGAACTAAATAAAATAATATCCTTTACAATGTGGAAGAAGGTAAATTTTACAAAAAAAATTGATTTTAAAACCATAAAATATAATATATATTTTAGAGGATTTATTAGGGATTTATAAAATTAATAAAATTGCTTTATGAAAAAGTTACCTCAAACAGACAACCTTATATTTGGGTATGGAACCCTTTTTGTAATAAATTACATCAATTTAGGATATTTTGATTACATAATGTATGGAGTAAATTTATATTGTATTTTGTTTTTCCCAAATATTTGGTTTTCTAGTAAACATATTTAAATTTTATTATGAGATAAATTTTATGTGATGATTTAATAAACAATATTAATATTATCAAAACATTATATAAATTGTATAAATTTAAATTTCATATAAGAATCCTCATTTACAGAAAATTTCATGTCTTTTTAATTAACAACTCTTCTTACACTTATAAAAGTTATATTTTACATCATGATATTATGATATATTTTCATTTAATAAATAATATTTATTAAAAATATATTGTTTTTATTTAATCATTTACGGGGAATACTCCTATTTTTATTAAACCAAAATTAACCTCTTATTAATTTTGGCATAGGGAAGTCATTACATGGCACGTAGGCCTAAAGGTGTACTAACCCCCAAGACAGACTGACCATAATCCTAAACACATAGGTCCAACGAATCCCCATGCCAAACCATCATCACCCCATGGTCTCATAAACATCTTCCTATTGATCTTACTAACCTGATCCTGCCAGTTTATCACAGTCCATCAAAGACTCATTCATCCTACTCCTTACCAGTTCTTCATGCTCCATTGAAGGCTGTCGAATCCCACTAATCTCTCCCCCCAACAAATGCATCGAACTATGTTAAAGGTACCTGATGGTTCTCCATCAATAATCCCACCTAAACCAAATTCATCACCTCCCATAATCTATGAAACACCCTCTGTAAACACCTAGAATTTCCATGTAATGTTTTTACTATATTGAAATTTTTCGAGTCCGTGAAAATTGACAACACATGATTCCGAGAATCGGTGTGCCTAGACTGACTTTCTAATCTTTTTTTGAATACATTCAATAAACATACAAGTTGGATTTTCTAAATTTTGAACCAGTGCTCGGAATTGATATCTGAGGGTATCGTTGAACTCACAGCGTTGGTATTCGCTTAAGGAGACTGTCAGCTCGAACATAGTATGTAGAGGGTTGAAAGTTAGTTTTACACTTTTCATGGGATAATAAAACATAAATTATTTTAACATTTTATTTTTATTCATGAACCCCTCAACATGGGTTATAAAATTAGGGACCACCAAGCCCAAAACCTCCCTATTTTAATTCAAGGGTGGGTACCACCTGAACCCCCTAAATGCCATCTTTAATTTGTAGATAAATCTAGAACTCCCGTTTAAATGGAGATAATTTATGGTATCCTACTACTTTAATGGTGACAAACACATCGCAATTAATGATGCCAATTTAATTTTTTACCAACAAATGAATTGATGAAACACAACATATTGGATACTTTTATTTTTGGGTTGAATTGAGAGAAATGATTGGAAGAGGAGAACCCTGGAGAAATTATTTTTCTCCAATGAAGAACTCTTCCCTATTGAATAATGCTGAAGTTCTCCAATGTCTTTGGTTTCTTCCTCGGTACATCCTCCAACGTGGGATATATTAAATCGATGATCGTTCTTCCCTCCTTATTGACGTCAACAAAAAATGGGTAGGGATGTGTTTTAAATTGGTCAATGTTAATTTTTCCTCAAACATTGAATCATCCCCCTTGAGCCGCTTGCTATAGCTCTAACTAGAATGGGGCGGGCCAGAAAAACATGGACTGAGAACTCTACTGTTCTTCATTAATGGTGAGTTCTTCACGGTAGTAGAAGACATATTTGATCCACGATGACGAATGAAGAGTGGCAGGCTGAACCAGCCTCTTGAAAAGGAACGGAGCATGACCTTGCTGCACAGAGAGGACAGCTGGCCCTCGGGCCAGCCGTTGCAGACCACCTCACCGCGGCCGCCCCACCGCACCGCGGAAGCCCCTCTGAACCGCAGCCTTTATGCTGCATCGCATAGCCCCATGGCCTCCGCCACCCCATGGCCTCTGCGCCGCCTCGCACCAACAATCGTCCTCCACGGCCCCCGTGGCCCCCACCTTTAATCTGCCTCCACCGCTCTGCGGCCCGGAGCCACACTCGGCCTCTGCGGCCTCAGCCACTCCACGGCCCCCGCGCCCTCCACTGTCTATGGCCCCCGTGGCCTCCGCTGACCACGACCCCCACTGCCTCCACCACTTCGTGGCCCCCGCGGCCTCTATCGACCACGACCCATGCCGCCTCTGCCACTCCGTGGCCTTGCGGCCTCCGCGTCCATGCGTCCTCCGCTGGCCCGTGCCACACACAACATCTGTGGCCACCATGCGGGCCACTGTCGAGGCCAAACTAGTCCACCCAGCACAGGCTGTGCAGGACCCAACGGTCTGGGCCACCCAGTAGAGTGTCCCCGACATAGTGGCTCGGGCCGAGTCGACCAGGACCGGGTTGACCTAGGATTGGTTGGGTGGGGTCGGTCCGATCGGGGCAGACAGTACCCAAACCAGTATTGATCCTATACTCTCTTTTGGCCATAACATTGGCATCAGGTGTCCATTTGACGTACCCTCTATGGAACCGGAAACCTTGGAGTGAAATGGTCCCCTCGGAACAACCCCTGAATATTTGGATAAATTTGAGGTATGGTTAGGTTGGATAGATCACAAATCCAACTGGGTCATCGGGACTAAAAGGATAATAACTCACAGACCGGGCGTTGGTTTGACACACTGTCTATCACGTTGAGACCCCTTTGAAATGGAGGACCTTTGAGATAGTTCGTCAAGGTACTTCATGACAGTTGTAGTGTCAAACAGTGGCTTCTACAGTGGACCCTCTCAGAGGAAAGCTATCTTAGTGTGGGAACCGTGTTGTTGGCTGTGGAGAGGTACTGGGAACCTCTGTGGGTCTGATGATGTACTGGAGATGTACTAGGATCCTGTGTGGGTCTGAAGAGGTAATAGAGATGTACAAGGATCTTTTCTGGGTCTGATGACGTAATAGAGATGTACGGGGAACCTATGTTGGTTTGACAATATACTGGAGATATACTATGATCATGTGTGGGTCTGACGATGTACTGGAGATGTACTAGGATTCTATGTGGGTCTGACGATGTACAAGAGATGTACCTGGATCATTTGTAGGTGTTATGACGTACTAGATATGTACTAGGATCCTCTGTGGGTCTGACGACGTATTGAGGATATAATAGGATCATGTGTGGGACTGACCACATAAAAACAATGTACTAAGATCTTGTGAGGGTTAGACAATGTACTAGGATCCTGTGTGGGTCTGACGATGTACTGATGATATACTTGGATCTTGTGTGGTACTGAATACGTACTAACTATGTACTAGGATCTTGTGTGGGTCTAACGATGTACTAGGATCCTGTGTGGGTTTGAAGAGGTATCGGGATCCTGAGTTGGTCTGACGATGTACTACAATCCACTATGGGACTGATAAAGATTTAGGAGCATTTGCGGGGCTGCCTCTTAACAGAGTAAGGTGATTATGTAGTTATATCTAATCACCTATACCACTTTAACTAAGTTATAACTGGATTGTGATGAGTTCATACCTATGTGGTACTTACCTTTTTTTGTATTCCTTCCTTTGTGGAACAATTGATCTTTGGGCATTTGGATTGGACCCTGAGTTTCCTCATCCTTGAGATGGGTATACTTGATAAAATAGGTATATATATGGGCATATACCTATGTATGGTTTTCATTTATTTTCATGCTTTTTGGTTTATCCTTTGTGGATTTTGTGAGACCTTGAGGGTCTAGGGGTCCCTATTGTGTATCACTATAGTCACCCCTACACGGGCTATGCATGCACCTTGTAGTGTTTGGTGCAGAAGACGAACAACACTGATCGAGGGAGGGGGTACCAGGACTAGATGGTTCCCAGAGGTGGACCATACGACGTGTCTTAATGTAGAGGAGTAAGGTGAAAGTGGAGTGTTGAGGAGGAAATCTGTAGCTAACAATCATGTAGGAATCTCAGAGGATGACCCAGTAGCTATCTTTCTTTTTCTTCAGTTGTATTATATTTTAGTTTTACTTGTACCTTTACATTTGTGTTGGTATCCCAACCCCTTTTAATTTCATCACTCTTTTTGAAAAATAGTTGACATATGTTCATATCTTGTTGTGTGCTTGGTTATGAGTGTTTGCAGGTTAAAAAGTTAATTCCTACCTAGATTTAGGGAATATGCCTTTCGATTCTTGTCGCCAAAACATGGCCTATAGAAGGTGGGCTTGGGGTAGCCATGACACGTGCCTCGGGGTACATGTCGTGAAAAATTGTTATTAGAGGAGTCAGTTATACCGTAGATCATAGGACTATGATCTTTTAACAGAAATAGTGTTAAGTGTAGTGATTGTGGTTATCAGTTTTGGGAATCCAGTGTTGGTGCAATAGTCGACGTATCCATACACAAGGACCCTGACTTCTGATTTCTGACTCAGTGCATGAAAACAATGATTGCGTATGTTTTTTGAAGAGTTTTCTTTGTGATATATTTCAGTCATCTCACTAGGTATAACTTATTGGCCATGGTACATTAGGGATACCTCCATGAAGACATCCAGCCAGGGTTCTGGATATAGTACACCCTGATGGCCCACCGAGTGATGAGGCCTTAGTGTAGGGCCCTCTTCCAGTAGAGGCACCAGCGGAGACACCGACTATACCATTGCCTGTTGGGCCACCGATGCTAGAAGCCCCAGCTGTAGAGGGTACAATCTTCTTGATCATGTTGAACGAGTTACAGCGCCAGAGGCCACCCATGTTCAGGGGAGAGAAGGACCTAAATGCAGTTGAGGATAAGCTGGAGGCTGTAGTGAGAGTCTTCCGAATGGTAGGGATACCAGCTGTTCTTATGGTGATCTTTACCACAAGTCTTTTACAGGATGTAGCAGTCATATGGTGGAGCATTATGCTCCAGGTTCACGATGAGGTGACACTTCCCTGGGCATACTTCGAGAGCCTGTTTCAGGTAGTGTTTTCCCAGCGACTCCTCACATAGTGCACATTTATAAGCTTATTCATATGCAGTAGGGTAGTATAACTGTGGCTCAGTACTCAGAGAGGTTCACTGACCTCCGACACTACTCCACTAATATGGTGAAGGAACCATTTTCTAGGTCCTAGATATTCGATCAGGGGATCAGTGAGAATATCAGGGGTTCGATGATTTCACTTATCATTCCGACACATGCGAGGGTGTTAGAGAAAGACCATTTAGTGTAGAGATTTCTTATCGAGAAGTCAGCGACAAAGAGACCCACAATCAGACGTCACATAGCAGAGTCTTCTATAGTTGGCAGAAGATAGATTTCACAGATGTTCAAGAGGACCATAACTACAGGTGGACGACCGCATGACTCAGGATCAGTTGTGTGGGGTATAGGAGATAGAGCGTATCATACGAGGAACATGTAGTGTTTCACATGTGACGAGCAGGGTCACATGGCTCATGACTGTATGACCAACCATATGGATTATCAGTAGATGTTTGAGGGACCGCCCAGGTAGAGACAGAGGTTTAACTGAGGCTGTCTATAGGAACATGCAGATGTGGCAGAGGAGATGACCCTAAATCTGGTGGTGGGCAACAACTCATGATGTTACAGCCACCACCACCAGTAGGTCCAGCCCAACCATAGAGAGAAGGTGTAAAGGGGCGTTCTCTGCTCCCGGTAACTGAGGCCTACGACCCTTGAACTCCAAAGATGATTCAAGGTACGATATTTAACTATTCCACCATAGTTTCAGTACTAATACACCCAGGTTCCAATCATTCTTTTATGCCACTTCACTCATTTGAAGGTCAGATATTTTGATGGAGGTGTTGGCTCGGTCTTTGCAGAAAGATATTCCTACGAGAGGAGATTTGATGATTACACATTGGTGCTAGAACTATGAGATTACTCTAGGAGGTGAGATCTTCGGCTGGGATCACCTAGTAGCATCATCGAGGGATTACGAATTCATCTTCTATATGGGCAAGTTAAGTATGTTCCATTATCATATTGGCTATATTAGGTGCAAAGTGTGGTGTGTCCACACATATGGGACCAGTTTTATGGTCACCGGCGAGAAGGGGGCCTTTGTAGCACAAGATGGACTTACCTAGAGAAGAGTGCAACCAATCATTCAACGGTTTTCTAGCATTACCCTCAGAGCTATTGATGTGGAGAGTCCGAGTTATCCTGTAGTGGTGGAACAGTACACAGATGTCTTCCCTGATGATGTTTTGGGTCTACCTCCTCGCCGAGAGGTGTACTTTTACATTGACTTGTACCCCGCAACAACACCAATATCAACACCAGCGTATTGTATGGCTCCCATGGAGTTTCGTCATCTATGGGTACAACTAAAGGACATGTAGGGGAAGGGATTCATTCAGCCCAGTGTTTCTCCAAGGGAAGCCCTGATTTTATTCACCAAGAAGGCGGATGAGATCTTGTGTCTTTGTGCTGACTATCGGCACCTAAATCAAATGACCATTAAGAACAAGTACCCACTCTCGAGGATTGACAACATCTTTGATCAGCAGAATGGAGAACATTGGTTCTAGAATATAGACCATAGATCAGGGTATCACCAGATTAGTGTATGAGACGAGGATGTGCATAAGACGACTTTCAGATGTAGGTACGAACATTATGAGTTCTTGGTTATGCCATTTGGCATAACCAAAACATCAACAGTGTTCCTGGGACTCAAGAACATGATCATTCAACAATACCTTGTTCACTTTTTTGTAGTCTTCATCGATGACGTTCTTATCTAGTCAACTACTGAGGAGGAGCATGTCTGTCATTTTCAGGCAGTACTGGGCACTCTCCGAGAGAACCAAATTTATAGTTAGCTCTCGAAGTGCCAGTTCTGGATCCGAGAGGTTCACGTTCTGAGTCTTTTCATCTCAGATACTATATTTTAATTGGATCTAGTGAACATTGAGGCGGTATTTTCATGGGATCCACCCAATAGTGTGATCGAGGTACGAAGTTTCCTAGGCCTAGCCTCATACTACCAGATATTTGTTCCATATTTCCCCAGATTGGCATCACTACTATCAGTATTGATGTAGAAGGGGAAACCCTTCATGTGGATGAAGAGATGCCAGTGGAGTTTTCTGGAACTAAGGTAGAGGCTGACTAGTGCCCATATCTTGAGGCTTCCAGAGAAAGGCGTAAGGTACATAGTCTATTATGATGCATTAGGGACTGAGCTCAAATGTGTCCTAATTCAAGAGTGAGCAGTGATCACATATGGTTCTCGACGGCTGATTCAACATGATAAGAACTACGCTACCCATGATCATGAGTTAGTAGTAGTGGTATTCAACATGAAGATGTGGTGACATTTCATGACGGGTGATCATTTTACAGTGTACACGGATCATAATAGTATCATATATATATTCTTGTAGAAGGTCTTGAACCAGAGACTGCAGCGTTGGTTGGAGTTCCTCCAGGACAATGACTTCGAGATAGTCTATACTCCTGGTAAGGGGAGTGTTATAGTAGGGGCACTCAGCAGAAGATTGGGTATATAGCTGCAAGGTGGGGGATAGAGTATTTGGCCACTTTTCAGTTATCCTTTGTGGACCTGGATGGAAAAGCTTTTCTTCAGTCTCTTACAGTCACTCCCCCACTTATTCAGTGAGTCAGGGAGGTGCATCACATGGACACTAACTGCGAGGCACGATGTGATAAGATATCCCTAGGACAGGCACCTGATGAGTTTTCTAAAGGTGGTAAGTACATCATCCTTTTCAGAGGACGTACAATGGTACAGTGTCATTTATAGATGAATTGTTAAGGGAGTTCCACACATTACCTCTAGTGGTTCATCCATGAGTGGGGAAGATGTACCAGGATCTTCGACGACAGCACTGGTGGTGGTGAATGAAGAAAGCAGTAGTAGAGTTTGACTCTCAGTGCCACACGTGTGAGCAAGTGAAGGTGGAGCATCATGTACCAGCAGGATTGGTTTAGCCTTTAGAGGTCCCAGAGTTGAAGTGGGATGGGATATCCAGGACTTCGTGACAGGACTTCCATGTACATAGAGAGGTCTTCACTATATCTGGGTGATCGTCGAACGACTCACCATGTTGGCCCACTTTCTACCAATCAAAGAGTAGGGTTCAATATAGATCTTGGGACACCTCTATGTGTAAGAGATTGTGCAGCTACATAGAGTACGTTCGACGACTGTCTCCTATCGTGATACACAATTCACTTCCATGAAATAAAAGGGTTACAGGAGGCTTTGGGATGAAGCATTGTTTGAGCACCTCCTTCCATCCTCGGATGGATGGACAAACTGAGCTGACCATTCAGACCCTCAAGGACATACTACTTTCGTGCGTCCTTGACTTCAGTCCCAGATGGGAGGATCACTTGCTTTTGGTGGAGTTCGCATAAAACAATAGTTATCACTCCACCATTTCGATGACACCTTTTTAGGTATTGTACAGATGACCATGTATATCACCTTTGTGATGGACTGACTCAGGGGAGTCAGCACTCATGGGACTAGGGATGAAAAACGTTACTATAGAGAATGTGAAGATCATCCAGGTGCAGATGAAGACTGCATAGAGAAGGCCAAAGTCTTATGAGAACTGGATATAGAGACCTATAGAGGTCGAGGATGGTGACAACGTCATCCTATAGTTCTCACCTCGATGAGGTTTACAAAGATTTTTCCTTGGTGACAAGTTATCTACGAGGTTAATCGGACCCTTCTAAGTCCTCAGAAGAGTTGGGGAGCTCGATTACAACTTAGCTCTCCCCCCTCAGTTGCACCGGGTGCATGACTTCTTCCATGTATCCCTTCTGAGGTGATATGTGCATGACCATTTTCACATCATCGATCACGACGATCTGAATATGAGAGATGGGGTGACTATTACAGAGGTTCCAGTAGAGATTGAGGATCGAAAAGAGCGAGTCCTTCGTGGGTGGTTGATACCTCTGGTGCGCATTTTATGGAAGCATGAGAACCTCTATGAGAGCACATGGGAGTGGGAGGCTATGATTCTTGCTTAGTACCACCACTTTTTCCTTAGTTTTGTGATGTGGCATTCAGGGATGCAATGCCCTGAGGTGGGGAGAATGTAAAGACCCATAATTTCTATGTAACTATATTTATTATATGGGATTTTTTAGAGTCAATGAAAGTTGTCGGTGCGTGATTCGGAGGCCCGGTGAGCCTAGAATAAATTTATGAACATTTTATCAGGTAGGTTAAATTAATGTAGGAGATGGAATTTTTAAATTTTGAACTAGTGCTCGAAATTGAAATCTGACATCAAGGTTCAACTCGCAGTGCTAGTATTTATTTAAAGAGACCTTCACCTCGACCGTAGTAGGTCGAGGGTGAATGTTAGTTTTACACTTTTCATGGGAATATAAAAATAAAATTATTTTAACATTTTATGTTTATTCTTAAAACCCCTGAACATTGGTTATGGTGGTGGGGACCACGGAGCCCAAAACCTCTCAATATGAATTTAAGGGTGGGGACCACCTGATAACCCTAAACTCCTTCTTTAATTTGGAGATTACTCATGAACTCCCCTTTAATAGTAGATAACATTTGGTATCCTCCCACTTTAATAGTGCTAACCACATCATAATTAATGACATCAATTTAATTTTGTGACAAAAATTAAATTGATGAAAAACAACATATTGGATACTTTCCATTTTTGGTGTAATTGGGATAATGGATTGGGAGAGAAGAACTTTAGAGGAATTATTCTTCTCCAATGAGGAATATTTATCAAATGAAGAATGTTGACATTGTCCAATGTCTTTGAAGTCTTCCTCGGGACATCCTCCAACGTGGGATGTCTTCAATAGTCGACCATACTTCCCTCCTCATCGAGATCAACAATCAAACAAGATAGGGGTGTGTTTTAAATTGATCAATGTTAATTTTTTTCCCTCACATGGAATCATCCCCATTCAGTCGCTTGCTACAACTCTAACGTGAAGGGTGGGGGCCAAACAAACATGGCTCGACCCCTCCACCATTCTTCATGAATGGTGTGTTCTTCATGATGGAGGAAGGATGCTTTGTTCCACGATGATAAATGAAGAACGGCCAGCTGAACAGGCAGCCGACGAAGGTGCGGCGCACGACCATGCCACATAGAGAGGATGACATACCATCCGGGCAGCAGCTGTGGACCGCCGCACCGCGGCCGCCCATCTGCACCATAGCCACCCTTCCGTACAGAGAACTCCGCTCATCCTCGCGCCACCCCGCAGCCGCAACCGCCCCGTGTCCTCCGCGGTACCTGTATCCCCCACCACCCCACGACCTCACGCTGCCCGCGACCTTGGCATCCTCCAACGCTCCGTGGCCCCTGTGGGGCCACACTGCCTCCACCACACCACAGCCCCGCACCATGTCACAACCCCTGAGGCCTCCGCCGCTCTGTGGCCCTTGCGGCCCCGTAGCCTCTGCCGCCCTCTGGCCTCCGCAGCCACATGCCACCCAGAGCCTCTGTGACCCCCCTGCTGCCCCGTGGGCCGCTGCCCAGGCCGAGTCGGGCTGGGTCGGTCCCGGTCGGACCGGACCCAAACCAGTTTCGACCCTATACTATCTTTTGGACACAACATTGGCACTAGGGGTCTATTTGATGAACTGTCTATGGTGCTTGAAATCATGGAGAGAGACGGTCCATTTGGTATACCCCACTGGAGATTTGGATAATGTTGAGGAATTTTCAGGTTTGATCGAGCATGAATACAACTGGGGCCGCGGGACTAAATGGATAATAACTCATAGATCGTGTGTCCATTTGACACACCTTCTATTTCAGTGTTACACCTATGATGTGGCGAACCATTGAGATACTTCTTTGTGAGATATTGTGATAGTTGTGGTATAAACCAGAAGATTGAGGAGCAGACCCTCCGAGAGACAAGAGAGTTTAGTGTAGGAACCATGTAGCTGGATGTGGAGATGTACCATGATCCTGTGTGGATTTGACAACGTACTAGATATGTGCTTGGATCCTGTGTGGGTGTGACGATGTACTGGAGATATACTATGATCTTGTTTCAGTTTGAAGATGTACTGGAGATGTACTAGGATCTTGTGTGGGTATGACGACATACAAGAGATGTACTAGGATCATGTGTGGGTCAGACGACATAGTGGAGATGTACTAGGATCCTGTGTGGGTCTGAAGACGTATTGGAGATTTATTAGCATCCTGTGTGGGTATGACGACATACAGGGGTTGTACTAGCATCCTGTGTGGGTCTGAAGACGTAATGGAGATGTACTAGGATACTGTATTGGTCTCAAGATGTAATAACAATGTACTAGGATCCTATGTGGGTCTGATGACGCATTGATGATGTACTATGATCCTATGTGGGTCTGACAATATACTGATGATGTACTAGTATCCTGTGTGTGTCTGACGATGTACTAACAATGTACTAGGATCCTGTGTTTGTCTTACAATGTGCTAGGATCCTTTGTGGGTCTGTTGACATATTAGGATCATGTGCGGGTTTGACTATGTACTACGATCCTCATGGGGTCTGATGATGATTTAGTATCCTTCCTAGTTCTACCTCTTAACAGAATAAGTTGATTTAGTAGGTACATAAAATCATCTCTACTACTGTAACTAAGTTATACCTAGGGTGAGCTGAGTTCTTCCCTTTGTGGTACTTATCATTGTAGTATTCCTTCGTTTGTGGAAGAGTTGACCTGTGGGATTTTGGATTTGACCATGTGTTTCCTCACGATTGAGATGGGTATACTAGATAACTTAGGTATATGTATGGACATATACCTAAGTAGGTTTGTCAGTTTTTTTCATGCTTTGTGGTTTATACTTTGTTAATTTTGTGAGACCTTGAGTGTCTCGGGGTCCTTACTGAGCACTATTATAATCACCTATTCATGGGATATGACCACACCTTGTTGTGTTAAGTGCGGACGATAGATAACACTGATCAAGGCTGAGGGTACCATGACTTGATGGTGCCAGGAGGTGAACCATACGACTTTTCAGAACACAGAGTATTTGGGCGGATGTGGAGTGATGAGGAGATGATATTTACCTACCCTTCATATAGGAATCTAGGAGGACGACCCAATAGTTGTATTTATTTTTCTTTAGTTGTATTATATTTCATTTGTACTTGTTCATTTACAATTGGGCTTGTATCCTGACCAATTTTACTTTCTGCACACTTTTTTCTAAATAGTTGACTTGTGTTTGTATCTTTTTGTGTTCTTGGTTGTGTGTTTGTAGGTTATAAAGGAAATGTATTCCAAGATTTAGGGAATATGACTTTCAGTGGTAGTCACCAGCCCTGAGATTATAGAACTAGGTCTTGGGGTAGTCATGACATGATCCCCAGGGGACGAGTTGTGACACCCTCATTCTTGCTACAACCAAAGGACACCTAATTATTGCACCTTTACCTTTCTTTGTCAATTCAAACTAAAACATGTTGTGTTCCACTTATTCACATAGTCATCACACAAACATGAGATTAAAACTTCCCTTGTAAATCAGGGAATATATTAATGCCTCCTGTATTTGATCCTTATCCACCGATTATGTAATGACAGAACTGGTACAACACCACTTCAGATATATAGTCACAATATTTTTTTGAATTATAATTTATTTCAAATCTTATTTTAATCAAAAAAATATTTAATAATTGCAATTTAATATCAATTCATAAATCTAGTCATTTATATTTATGAAAATATATATTAAAATTCATACTAATAGGATTTAAATATATAGCCATTTCTTTCACCAGTGAATGTAATAAGGTTAATGTGTGTGGTGGTGAGGTTTTCATTGGGTGGCTCGAGAAGAATGTTTTTCTGTTGATCTCGATGATATTGAAATTAACCCTTTAAAAGATTCACTAATTCATTAGTTATTAAATATCATCTTGGTGTTAGTCAATAATAAATACTTTTGATGTTATCACCCACTGAGGCTCCGATAAATCGGATTTACAGTGCAGAGTCCTGTTGGACGAGGCCATCGCTTCCTTTGTTGGTGTCAAAAGGATTTATCATAATGCCATATATATTTATAATAAAATAAATATATAATTGATATAATATTAAAGGTTTTGATTCTTAATTTTATTTTAAATCTGACAGAATATATTTTATAACAATAAAAAATAACCAACGTACTACAAGAATTTTCTATAATTTCATTAATTAATAAGTTATTCACTAATTTAAAAAGTGAATATTAATTATGATTTTTTTGGGTAGTAGTATTTTATCAACTATAAAGCCACATAAAATAAGTGTCACTAAATCACAATATAGTTAGAGTTCATTACACACATAATCATGGCATAACATTGTCAATGAAGTATAATTAAAACCAATGAATGAAAATTGATTTTAGAAACCCCTTGACATGAGACCAGACATGCTCTTCTATTCTTTTAACGCCTATATAAAAAATTATGTTAATTATTTCTGTATTTAGTAACTTTTTTTATGTTTATTACACAATCATTAAATATTAAATATCAATTACTTGTTTAGTTACATAATAAGCTAAGTCGATGTCAGATGTTTTGAGGATGTTCAGTTCAAATTTTCGAAACGACATTGGTATATTGATTGTTGTAAATCTGGTCATGGTTCCATCAAATTAAAAATAATAATCATAGACTAATAATAATTTTTATATATATTAAATACTATTTTATAACCACTTATGAATGATGTACATTAGAGACTAATCAAATCACTTCAAGGATATGGTAATTTATAGGTACACAAGAACAACATTGCTCTTTTATAATGGATGGAAATTTATGAAAATATATTTTAAATTATCTTTCATTAAATTTAATGATTTTATAAATAATATATATATATATATACATTAAATTGAACCATATAAATATCCATGAGTGGTGGTGATTGAAAATGAAACTGATCACTTCATGGAAGTGATAGTCCACACGTAAAGATAAATGGTTTCTTCATTCCACATCTATTATAAAATGAGATGAATATGGGGTTTATATTAACATAATAAAATATAAGTAGATGGGATATACTAATGATATTATATTGTAATGTTTGGGAAATAATTAATGGATTTGAATAAAGAAGATAAATGAAAACATTTGGTTAATACGTTTACCTCCCCTTTTATGATCATCCTTTGGATATCTCCCAAAGAACCCTATGATAAAATTTCAAGATTACCATCACCAATAATGGATATGATAATGTTAATAGCAATTATTATAATTATTTCTTCCATGATAAGTGTCTCAATATATTTGAGGAAGGCAGGGTAATTTATGTCCATATATATGAGAGGAGAGGGGAATATGTGCAATTACGTAACATGATGAATTTAGAAAAAGTAATTTTATTATTCAACTAAAACAGAATTGATTTCTTTAGAATCTATTATATATATTTGTGTGTAAATATTCTTATCCAATATAATTTAAAAATGTTAATTTTTTTTATAACCCTTTTTAGGCCTTTTAGATATTTCCACAATAACAATGTTTGTTTACTCTTTAAGGGCCCGATAGTTACATTATATGGAAAATTAACCCCTAAATGTTTCGTAGAAGATATTCAAGAACATATACCAATCTACTATATAGTGATATGATTTTATGAATTATAAATCATTTTAAAAGATATTTGTTTACATAAAATACCATTAAATTGATTTTAATGACTATTCAAATAATATAAATTTACAAAATATGGGGAAAGTAATGTGATTTGAAAATAAACAATAAAAACAACAGTAGATCATCATATTTGACTAAAAATATATTGTAACACCTTAATTTAACCCAAATAATATTAATTTTATATTTTTTTATTAAAATTGGCATTGTTTTTCTAATCTGTTCACTGACACGTTCATGGAGTTGCATAAATAATTAAGGGAATTATTGAATTTCTAAAAAATTAAAAAATATAAAAAAGTAAACAATTTAATCGACATAAATATGAAATTATATATCTGGTATTAATTATTTTTCTCCATATCTAAAAATTTTATTGATATTAAGATCCATAAAGAGATATTTTTCAATTTTTCATTACTTTAAATAATATAAAGTTCTTTATCATTGAAAAATAACATCAAAATCTAATATTTTTAAATTTGTGAGTTTTTTTTTGATAAAAAACACGTGTATAATAAAATATATCTAATTGATGGATGATTTTAAAACCTTATTTCATATATTTACATTGTTCTACCCATTTTACCCTTTTTATACTGATAACATATTTACATAGGTAACTAATCACTATGAAAAAAGTAGAATTTTTTTTCAGAATTTTTAAAATATTATTTCATATTTGAAGTATATTTTTTCATATTTAATCCATATAAGGGGAAAAATTAATTTTTTAATTAACTAGATAAATGTGAAGCAAAACAGATTTCCAAAATATTAAAATTTCAGTATGAATATGTTTTATAAAAAAATTACATATACTGTTAATTCCAATGAAATTAATTGGATTATATTTTATCGAAAAGATATAATCAAATTTGAAGAAAAAAACAAGTCTTTAAAAATACATAAATATAAAATATAGTTTTCTATATGATCCATATGTTTTCACCATTCCGTAAAAAAATATACATTTCCTCAGAAATCACCAAATTTAATCTAAATATAATTTTAATATGATTACATAAAAAAAATTATGTTTTCTAATATGAAATTTCCCAAATTAAGGAAAATTATTTACAATATTTTCTTTTAAAATTAAAAAAACGTTTTTATGAAAATAATGTTTTATGAAATAATATTACTAGTAAATATTGAGTGTTTAGTTTCAATGAATTGACCATTAATTTTTTATTGAGCATTATCTATATATATATATATCCTAATGTGGATACTATTTTTCATATCTTCCCATTCAATCGGAAGGTTATAAGATTCATAATAAAAAAATATTACTTTTCTATTCATTTATGCTCGGTGTTCTTTGACACAAGCACTATCAAAAACAATATTTCTTTAAATAATATTGTTTTATATTATCCACCTTAATATATTTTTTCTCAAAAAATTATATTGTGATCAGTAATTTAGAGGTTTAATAATTGAGAATAACCCTTTTGAAAATCTTTATTCTTAAAAGCTTGAATAAATATTTCCTATGAAATTAAGGAAAGGGAAATATGAAATTCATCTACAATAACACATAGCTAGGTACCAGAATATGATAAGACTAATGAAAAGTAAAATTATGGGCATGTTGGAGAATGTTAATGTTAAAATAATAGTGGAGATTAATTTAAAAGATTGATCATAATGAATGGAATTAGTATGGGAATCTCAACTAATATAAAACCATAAACGAATTAGGTTGGGAAAACACATTCAAATATTAAAAATTATTGTCAGAAAAGGAAAGAAATATTTAATTAATTTAAAATCTAACTGTGAGGCATCCTTTTACTCTTATGATTGATAACATGAGAAAATAATATTACATAAATTATTCACGTCTAAAAACACTGTTTCAAATCATCGTTTTCAGTGTCAATAAGTTTTGACCTATATCTCATCCAACATTACTAATAATAAATATATGAGTTGAATATGACTTTTATTGAAGAATTAAAATTAAAGACCAAAAGAACATGATATCTATAAAAGATTTAAAATCTAGTCCTCTTGTATACACTAAAAATACAATTGTTAGTACAAGGTAAGATAATTATCAAAATGAATAAAACATCATATGAATAAATAATAATTTAATCTCAAAAACTCAGTAGTAATACCCAATTTTGAAATTAAATAATTCTAAAAATAATTAACCCTATATCCTACACAATCACAATAAAAATGTATTAATTTCAATTATTATCTTGTAACATTCTTCTTACATTCCTGAGAATGTCATAAAATTCATTCAAAATAATCTATCTCATTTAAAGTAATATTTGCATATAACTATACACACAAAAAATTATCCCAAAAATTATTTTCACTATAAAATCCGATAACTAAAAACAAAAAATGGGTGATTATTCCATTGAAATTATGATCAACTATAAACTTATATACCAATGATTGTATATATAACTGTTAAGTAAACCTCACCTGATAATTCCCAAGACTCTAATGTTTCAAAAAAGCCTACATTAATGCCAACAACAAAAGCCCCAAACATTCACAATCATATCCAGTGTTAGAAACACAATATTTACATTTCTGGATTTGATACAATTAAATGTGGCCCAATTTTATTCATCAATAGAAAACTATAGAAAAAATAAAAATTAGATCAGATAGATTTTTGGTTTATATCTTAAGTGAATTATGATAAAATATTATATAATAATACCCACGTCTTTAAGTGATTATCTTTATAAAGACTCAATATGGACATACATGGACATTACATTAATTTTACGGAATACTTAATATAGGAATAAAATAGATTCCAAAGAACCATATTTGTTTAGTACCATTGGAAACGTGGAGCACATTCTTCTAATTGGTGAATGATCTTCAACATCTCCCCTAATTATTTTATCCATTATTTTTTCTACCTAAATTCATTCATTAAATCTTGGGGGATAGAAAACATATAAGAAGGGTGAGATCAAATGGATAGTAAGGGTAAACATAGAAAATATCAAACAAAACATGAACATATGAATGTAAAAAATGAGCATTACATTGGAAAATCATACCATGCATAACATGTATTATAATATATAGTCACAAAAAAAGTCATTACAGTTCATAAGACATAAATCATAACGAAACCTAAGGTAAGAGAAAAGAACAATGACATAAAACATGGAATAATGGAAAACCCAAATGAATAGAAAATAATTTCAATATTAGTGAAGGATCATTTCCAAGACCATCATAGTGGAAAAACACCTACACTAAACTGAGTTCACTTTTCGTTCCATCCAGGTATCACATAACCAGATTTACATGCCCTTCTAGCCCTGTATAATTGAACTTGATATACTTTTCATTACATTCATGTCTGTCTCATGAGATAAAAATACATACCTAATTCATTGGAGAGAGATACAGGTGAAACCCATATCCTAATGATATCATTCTTACGTGTTCTACAAAAACATAACTCATTCATAATAGAATAACCTATTGAATAAAATAGGTTTCAAAAACATCATTCCTTCATAATATAATCCATATAAATAAAATAGATGTTATAAATATAATTAAACCATTAACACAATAAAATAATTTGAATAATAGTTATAGAATAATTTAAATATACCCTGATTAAATAATTTTTTCTTAGAAGAAATATAATTTTTACAAAACTCATGGAATTAATTCTTGAGGAAAATATCCATTCTTCTTCAATAAAATTATCAATTATTGAAACATTGTGACATTTTAGAAGAAAATAATTGATTTGAAAATATACATGAAAATATTTAAGTGATTCTTCATGGAACAAAAAGTACCTCATATCAAAAAAAGCATATGATTATTTTATTACCATTAAAATTAAAATTACTTGATGGGAAAAATTAACATTATAAAATTTCATAAGAATATTAATAATATTCTTCAATAAATAATTACAAAACATGGAAAAGGATGATAAATATACCCTAGAAAATATTTATGTATAAACAATCTTGGATAAAATGGTGATTGTGAAATTAACCCTTCCCAATTTATAATTAGTCGAATCTTGTGCCTTATAAATTAATGAAAATTATTTTAAAATGTAAATATCCTAATATTAATAATAAGTTTCATAAAAAATTTCATGTAATCATACACAACATCTCAAAAGAAATAGGTGGTGTGAAAGGAATATGTCCCAGAAAAATAAAAATGAGATAAAATAATCCATTCCCTTAGTTATCATATCTTTTTTATGTATATGAACCTAATATATACTGATCTAAATAATTAAATTAATTTATTCTAGAATCATATTCATTTGTATGATACTATATGAGATCAAATTATCATCTTTTTATTAGTAACATTTCAGTAATTCTCATTATTCAGGTGTTAACTACTTCATATTCATAGGAATGGTTTTTTGAATAAATCGCAGAACTCCATCATAGATAATTTTTATATAATTAAAAAATTATATTAAAATAATATATAAAATATTTATTAATTGTGTAAATTCATATAATCATGATTTAACGAAAATATTATAGAATGAATCACATCACATCGTAAAGACGGTAAGTCATACGTACACATGAGCGATGATATCGTTCTGATAATTGTTAAATAGTATGTAATTGGATGTTATATATGTTTTTAAATCAATAATATAATGTTATAAAAATCATATATAGTTTTTATTTTCATCAGTATATTCATCCAAGTAATGTGGTTGTGAAAAACATGTTACAACATGGTGTGGAGATGGTATGTCGTACGTACGCATGCACAATGATTTTATTTTTCATAGGATGAATAGAATGTGGAATATAATAGTTAATAATTTATAATAACATATAAATATGTGATTTATACTAGATTTACTACTTTATCATGGAAACAACTCATGGAGAGGATGTATATGAAGAATGAATTATGAAGTAATCAGTAGACGAGATTACCTTTTCTTCGACATGCTTCTTCTATAATTCCTCTTAAAAATACTATAGTTGGACTTTTAAAAATAAAAGTACATGTATAACATGATATGGAATGTTGATAAGGGAAATAGGAAGGTGATGGCTGATCAGAAAGGCTCAATGTGATGTGAGGATGTGGGGGAGGCGGTTTCATTTTATAATTGAGATGTGGGGTACTTTTGGAATGTCCAAAAATATTAATTTATATTAAAATAGAACCACATCCAAAAACATCCAAAATATCCTCATTTCAAATGCAATATGAGATATGGTTTTAATATCATCAAAAAATTAATATTTTAGACGTTTTTATTGCATTTAAAACATATAATTTAGTTTTAAACTTAATTATTGTCTTTTAATTTATCTATGTTACGGAAGTGTTAAATATAAAAATAGTGTAACTGTTACTCATTTAATGTCAACTAGACCATAACTGAAAAATGTAAAACATTTTAGAGTAAACTATAATAAATTAATATGTTTTAAAATATTTTATGATTAGTAAATAATTCTACAAAACATTCTTGTGAAAAAATATCAATACTTTCATTTTGACATTATTAATTTAATTGATTTATAAAAGTATCAAGATAAGATGTCAACCTCGAAAAACAGATTTATTTTATATATAAGGGGTTCAGTTATTATATAACTTTTTCATATATTATTTATCAAAAATAATAATTTTTTAGTATTTGTAATTAGATTAATTTGATATTTCCATTAATAAAATATTTACCACATCAGGTTTTTTTAATTATTGAATATATTTATTATTGTTTAAAAATTCAAAAATAAAATTATATGATTCATATAAATGTACGATATTTATACGAATACATTTAGTTTAATATATCTTAAAAAATCAATCATTAAAAATTTTATATATTATTAAAACATTAATGCGACAACTTTAACATCACTTTAAATAAAATATTATAAGTGTCATAATAAATTAAATATGGATAGAAATGGTGAATAACCTGATCTGTAGATGATTATGACTGATATATACTGGAATAATAATATTTGGCCATGTTTTATTATTTTTATTTAGCTATTATAATTTTCAAAAATTTTTTTTACAAATTTATCAATAAATAAATAATTTCTCCATCGTCAATGTATAAACATTTAAGCTAATTATTTAGTTCCTAAAAAAATACAATTAAAATATAATGATAAATAAAAAATTTTATCTTTATAATATTTATTTATATTTGAATTTATCATTTGTATAACCTTATATTAAAAAATTATTCAATTATTAAAATTTGAGTGAGACATATGGAACTTTTCATTAAATAAAACAAATTAAATATACTAATCTCATTCAACTAGATTCCAATGGATACCATTTCTTACCAAGGATTATTTAGGTTGAAAATAACCCATTCAATCATAATTTTATAGGATTTATAGTTATTTTATAATATTTTACTTACCCTTAATTACAATATCTACCTTTTTACCGTATTAATAAAAATTATAATGTTGCAATTCAGAATTCACAAAAAGAAAAGAATGATATTTAAATAATTTTGACCTACTTAGTAAATATATGGAATCCATTTTTAAAAATTCAAAACAAATATTTTTCTCTAATTAATTTAAAATTATTCTCGTTGTCATAATGAAAAAAGGGGTTTCAAAAGATAAATTATTGGAAAAGAATGAAATGTTTTTACACAAAACATCAAGGTAAATTTAAAGCCAATTACAAAAAATATATTAAATAATTAAAACATATTATATTTTTAATTTAAAACATTTCAATAATATATATTTATCTTCATAATAAATTTTGAGGGAAAAAGGTGGTTTCAAATAAAATGTAGTATATTTTTATTACACATCAAAACCAAAATCTCATCAGAAAAATAACAAAATAATCATAAAAAGTAGACTTTTAAATCCCAATACCAAATAAAAAGGTTAATTTTCTAATTATAATATATAATGGTGTTAAAAAGTTGAATTAAAATGGGTGTAGCCCCAAAATGTGACAGAACATCACATTTTGAAAATTACTTCTTTTATGTGAAAAAAGTGAATTTTTTATATATCATGTCGAGAAAACATATAAGATGAATTCGAAACATTACATTGAATATATTAAATATTTATTTCAATAATAAAATCCATAAAAATTATTTTTTTTGTTATTAAATAAAGTCACTTATTGTCATTTACATAGATTTTCAAAAGAATGTTAATATTTTTCATACACATTGTTATAATGACTATTTTATAAGAAAAAAGAAAAATTTATTTTTCAAATAAAATCTTAATTGTGGGAATTTAGTTAAATCAAAAGATCATGAAATTATGTATATCATAATCCAGTCATAGTGTTGCGTATACTACAAGCAAAGGTAGTTTTTCATATATCATAATCTTTTCTTGTTGTACCATACAACAGAAAACATCAAACTAAATTAAAAATAATTATCTCACAAAAAATCTATAGTTGTAATAGTATTTCCTAATATACCAATATTTTGTTATTTCAGAATAGTTATTTAATGTATATATTTTATTTTATTACATGTAAAACCATTCTAGTATAAATTTATTTAATAACATTCTATAAATCCTAAAGAAATGTAAAACATATTACTGTTGAGCTAAACAACACTAAATTGTTACATATAATAATTAACAATTGAATGTCATCAATGAGAATAATATGAAAATAATTGTATCACAATACAATCAAAGTGCCTGATTAGAAAATAATATCATTGATACCCCTCAAAAATGGATCATAAATCATAATTAGACATATAATGATTTATCATTTGATAAGAGTCATATATGTCAACCATTATATGTTGTCTAAAAACAATCCTTGAGAAAAAGTTCCATTAAAACTCATTGAAGGAATTGAATAAGAGTTTAGGAATTTTGAAACAAATAACATTGATCATGCAATCACCTAACATTATTATGAATATATATTTTAGGTGAAACCAATAATTGGTGAACTCCATTTTCTCTATTAATGATCGCAATATTATTATTAGTTAATATATATGGGAATAAGTACCCGAAGAATGGGTATTATTTTATCTATAAGATAAAGGATTAGAAAATGCTCAAAATCATGTGGATCAGATAACCCCTAATAGACTATTGTTCACATGACCTTCAAAAGGTAATAGAAATGGTACTAGAACACCACATGACCAGATAGAGATCATGTGGACACTCTTTTTCACACCCCATGTTTTTGCAGGGGATTCCAAAAAACTCACTGATCAATTGAAGGATACCAGACATGTTCTTATAGACCACTCAACTCGTCAACAGAAAAAAAACATTCCAATCCCCCATAACCCTTTTAAAATTATGGTCTAAAATATTCAAAAGAAAGATGAATAATATAGTCATCGATATTCATATGTTATTTCCAGATGGTTCACAAGGCACCAATGAATCCTTGGAGAACTATCCACCTTATCACACAACAACCCATTGGCATGTAACCTTTATCATGTGAAGGGTCATGAAAAAGTACATTTTAAACTACACTACTCATTTGACACCATATAAAAATGTATGTTTTTCCATTACAATTCCCCTACATCCCTACATGACCTATTATTTGACTCACAAAAAATTACATGTGAAGAGATTTACTATCTTCGACAACACTCGCACAACTTCATGAGATCCCCCTCCAATGTAAAATAAATTATGAAATAAATGGATAAATGGTATATGATTATTATGGAGTAAGGTTACATTTACCTTCACATTAATGGGGTTATATTCCCTAGGAAATCAGCATTTACCATCTACAGCCCCCTCATTATGACAGTATAATCTCATGAGATGCCTTGACATTCTAATATGATCCCAGGGAACCCCTCTATACAAGACACCATTGTCTCATAGAATACCCCATTAGAATCATTTTTTATCATGTGGGAACCTCTTAATATTCATAATGATCTTGTTAAAACACATCGAAATATCTCTATGGAAATTTGTAATTCCCTTGACATACACACATGGTTTGGTTGAATCCATTTTACCAGTCTAGATCCAATACAATTGGTGAATTTATAACATTACAACATTCATTGATCATAATGCGATGAACTCGGAATGACCCACAATTGGATCATTCAAGAAACTAATACCATCTCATATATATGAGATATTAATTGTGCAAGGTAGTGTATAAAAAAGGGTTAGAAAGCTATAAACATATCCCCACAATATAACTACCCAAGATAAATTCCCGACAAAAGTAATGAAGATGAATTCTCTGAATGACTATATTGGAAATCACAAGGGTCTTCTTGTAGTTAAAATATATTGAATTACTTAATGGACCACATGACATGTATAGGATCTTCGTGTGGTCACTATAAAGATCACACAAATGAATTCTAGTGTGTTACCCATACTATACAAAGGGGGTGCTGCCTATTTTCTTGATCAAGATAAATCTAAAATAATCTAAAAATGGATTATCCTAAGATACATATGAAATAAAAATTTGGAATTAAGTGTGAAATATGGAAAAATTATCCTTATAAATATGTGTTGATCTTCATTTTCTTCTAATGAATCACCCAAATCATAAGACATCACTAGGAAATGTCCCCATATGTTAGGTAATGCTCCCACAACATTCTCTTTGGCTCATGGACGTTATAAATAATTGTTAAGTAAGTGAAACAATACACTCTCATCATATCACCCAATTCTCAAAAATTCCTTTGGGATCTCCAGATGGATCATGAGAAGTCTACTAGACATGTCATCCAAGTTTAGTGGTGACACTAGCACTATTGAGGATGTTCGTTGGATGTTACTAAGGAATGTAAGCGTAGATCATGTGACAACCTCCAGACATGTAATCCTTCATGAATTAATGTTCTCGAGAAATGAAATTAAACCAAATATATTTCCCCTATACGTGTTAGTATAGATCATAAAATTTCATTAAATCATTTATAGACATCCTCAAGAATGATTAGAATACAACCAATGAAATTTATATAGTGCATTTGATTACAGCTTGAAAATTCACCCTTAATCATGAGAGAACCTCTAAACATTCCATTAAAATTATGCAGTGTCCTTTTTACAAGTATATAGAATAATGTTTCATTTTCTTGCATCTCCGTAATGAAACAAGACATGTCCATACATGATTAGTCATATCTGGAAGAAAATCATGTCAAGTAAAGCATGAATCTCAAGACATGATAACCTTTTCCAGGGGATATAATAGGGAAACCATAGTGTGTAAGTTTGAAATAAACTAAACTATGATAACAAAATTTAATACTGTGAATATGATACATAGGGATCCTTCCTAAATCCTGATTCCATATATAAATCCACCATTGTCTACATAACACACGTCTCTAATATTTCAACCATCAAGACCCTTTCTATCCCATTATCTGATCATTCTTCCTCATACATTAGTTGACTGAGAAGACAAAAAACTATGATAACCCTGATTCATTGTATAACTTGAATATTTAGGATTCCTTCTCGTGTATTATTCTCAAATAAGGATCTACATTGTTGTAATTACCCCAACATCTTTGACATATCTACCATCAAGACACAATATATCTTTGGAGATTATCATTCATCCACATCCATTACCATTCAAATAATTGTCCAGAACTATGATTACTCTAATTCATTCCAAAACCTTGATATGTAGGATGTATTCTAATGGCCTAACATCCATATTAAACAACCATAGTGATGTCCCTTAACATAAGTCTCATATCCATATACAGTGATGCTGATTATTTTCGATACATTGTTTCTCACATGGATCATGTCATTTATGGTATTTGGGAAGTGAAATGTCCGTATCAATCACATCATGAATATACACAATATAGGTAATGCTTATTTTGTATGACATAATATATGGAATAATATTACTTCCTCTACGTAAGGGAATCCACCTGGTGGTATGTCGTAAGGCTATAATGAATAATAATGATTGATATTCCTAAAATAACCTGGATATATAGGATTCCTCCCTATGTCTAATTCAAGATACCCAGTTCTGAATTGTGCACATATATTTCCATTCCACATGAAATTTAGAAATTAGGGTTTAATAAGCCACATGTATTTTTGTTCTTATTAAACAAATAATGCATAAGACACCTCATAATAGCTCAATCCAGTTTTCAAAATATTACTTTCCTTCGTGGATGAAAAAAACATTTTCCCAAATTATATGGATTAAATATATAAGTAGAATCCCATTATTGGAAAATGGATTAATAACGTCATATACATAAATATGGACTCATTAATAGAACTCCATCTTTTTGTGGAGGGATTCAAAACATGATCATTTTGTTAGGGAAAATTGTTCTATATCTGCATTGGGAAGAGATTCTGGAACATATCTTAAATCTTTAACGAAGTATAGATGTAGAAAACAATTCCCCCCACCTAAAATAAGTGATGATCCCGAAATACCATAATCTAAACCAATGTGAGTTCTAATGTTTAATTTGGTATGAAACCCCAATCGACTGTCTTCCTTTTAACAGTAGGTTACTATTAATTTATGGATGTGGGTGCCATTGGGAGTTTCTAAAAATATAAAAACAGTGAACCTGATAGGAATGATTGTACAGACATAAAAACCACCATAATCAGACAATGGGTAGAATAATATGTCATCATGGTGAACTAGATGTAAACCATGAATTCATAACAGAAAATAGGTTTACGCACATTGAACCATTTTATAACCCATATTTTTTATGAAAATAAAATGTTGAACCATACGTTAATCTCTCGGACAATAGAATAACTGATTTAGCATGCAACAATGAATTATTTTCATATCTTAAGAAAAAGAAAATGTAAATCTAGACTTGATTCACGTAAAATATGAAGGTAAGGTTTTGATTAAATATGTTATTCCATGATATGACAAATCCATGTGAGTATAATGATCAGACTGGGAATAATAAATGAAATATGTGATTCTAATGCATATATGATTAATAAATAATCTTTTCGATGATGATACATTGATCAATGACCATGTAACCTGTTATATTCATGACAAAATATACTGATCTCACAAACAAAACCCTGACTCAATAAAATTTCTTCATCCAGTAACCGTTTTGGAAAATATGAAATGGTCTAAACCCATGAAGGATTCCTAATGACATAACACTCCCAAAATCATCCTCGTATAGTGGAGAACACAATGTTCTATGAATACCACCATCATGGAATAACCCCGGTCGTTGATTTTTCTTGTGAGGGTCTCCAAATGTTTAAACTTATGAGTCTACATTTTCCAATGAATATTTTAGTTAATCTAGTGGTTCTAATTCCCACCACCATCTACATTGGAATATTATTCCAAGAGTGTAAAAATCACCTATATTTGTACCTGATGAAGGTGGAACATGGAGACAACAATGGATAATTTCTAGTTAATGGGCCTCCAAGGATAGCCCCACCAAATATTTGTTACCAGGTCCATCCTGTTAGCTCACATAATTTACCTATTGAGGGTACCACCGAACACATTTCCACCTCTAACAGACATTCTTGGGAAAAAAGGAAGAAACATAAGGGAATGTAGATATTGGAAGACAAAGAGTGGGATCACTTCCCCAAATCTATTGATGAACCCCACCATCATATTCTAGTTTTAGTTAGTGAGAAATATCATATCCCTTCTCACTCAGAACAAGTCTGTAGGCATATTCCAACAAAAATCCCGGTAGACGTGCATATTTCTACCCTCGTGTATATAGCCCATCGACATATTCCGGTGGAACAAAAAGGATATAATTTGGATCATTTACCTACATCAAGTGAATATATCTACCATTATATAGTGGTAACTAGAAAATATATGAGTATAAATTTATTTGCACAATTTTATAACGTGTCCGTACTGTAGGAACTAGGCATGTAGAAGAAGCCCCAAATAGGTGGGTTTTAAAAAAAATTCACTGACGATCGACATAAACTTATCGACATCTGTGAAGAACATCTGGATCAAAGCCAAGGATCTCATTTGAAGAGTTTTAAGCAAAAAAGTAAAACATAATATTAATGGTTTAAATCCTAAGTCAAACATGAGATTTTCTCATCATTGGTGATTTCTTCTCAAAGAATCCAAAACCAAAATCCTCTAGATCATCAACACGCACATCAAAGAATATGTGGGAGCATCGTTCTTCATAATCTGGGTGCTAGTATGGAATTGTGACGACCCCTTCAACATACCAACCATCATTGCATCACTTCTCTAGTGACACCTGAGAGAGAGTTCTTGATCTGAGCTCCTTCGAGCAAGAGCATATCTCTCTAGATATTGGGAGAGGGAAGAGGATAGTAAAGTTCCATGAATAGTAATAGGAAATATCCTCTCTTCTAAAATTTATAGTGGTTAATTAATGACCTGGAAATGCCAACCTGACCCCTGAATAATTCATCCACAATCGACGACATTTTTTGACAACTTTTCTGAGTCATAAATATTTTAATCCTCCACTTGTAACATAGAAATAATTATTAGGTGATAATAATTGAGTCATTAATTTGACTTGTCGCACCCATAAATATTAAATAAACCTTGAATAATTTAATTTTCATTAATTAATATTTTTCATGTATTTACTTAAAAATTGTAAATACATTTCATAAATTAATTTAGTGCTCATTATTCAAAACATGAATAATATGAATTTATTTATTGCATTGGGGATCGTTTAACCATGGACATATCCTAAACCACTATGTTTGGGCCCCTCATGTCCAAAAATCATATTCAACTAAAAAGGGATGATTCTCAAATATGCTATTGTGATTGACCCTCTAGGCCCTTATCTCAACAGTAGTGAATAATAATAATAGACCAAAGATAGGATCTAGCAACCCATCATGGACCCTAAAAATATAATTATTTTCACAGAAGTGACAACAAACCTATGAAAACACACTGTGTAATATAATCTCTTTGTCTATAATATCTCATAAAGCAGGACACACTCAGGTGGCATCTCCCTTTTCTCGCTTTATTTTTTGTTGATTTTACTCAACGGATTTACCCTTGACTTCCAAGGCCATGGTCTTATAAAGTTACTTCCATCCATATCAACATGGCATGAGATATATTACTTATATAACCTAGAAGCGACAAAACCTTTCTTGACCATTCAACAAATGACATGCCACCAATGAGCCATTCAACACAAACTATCTTGGAATGAATTCAATTTCATTGTTTTCATCATGAATCAATGTACACAATCAAAGGACATAATTTTTTAATCATATTGTGTTCAGAGACCATTATACATGATCATATATAGGAACATCCAATGACACCCGAACATGTGTTGTCCCAATTGGCGATTCATTCCTCATGATCTTACTACTTGAGAACACCAAGTGTGAACTTCATGAGAAGTAGTCTAAATACTTGTGAACCCCCAACACCTGATATTCAAAAATCTATTGTGTCCAATCAGAGAAATGTATCTAGACCATAGAACATATATTTAAAATTAATGTCATTGTATCTAGAGGTTCTCATTATATCATGGGAACACCTATAACCTTTCTACATGAAAATTAAACATTGGAAATTACCATTTCAATAGTGGATGTAGAAAAGTCTACACTATAATAGTAAGATGACATCATGTATAACTAACTATATACACGATTTGGTTATCCAAACCACTGAATAGTTGGGTCTAGGGAACCCATTATTTCAACAATCCCACTTTCACAAGAGACAACTTTCTAATGAAGCACGTTAGCCACTCACATGATGAACATCATGTTTCTGCTAAATAATAGCTTTAGCTACTAGGTCTTCCATGGTTCTGCCATGTTCCTATTCTTTTATAGGGACCTCATCACCATTAGTTAAACTTATCATGTAATGGTATCATGACTATATCCATTTTTTACACTGTCCTAACTCGACATCTTGGATAGTAAGAATATCATAATTTAAAATATGATAATACTATTCTAACGCGGTGTGATTATAGGAACTAGATCAAAAAATTGCATTTATCTACTTCGTAGCTACCTCAGAATAAGAAACATACTCAGTCTTGTAGGTATGGACTTCACTGTCTGATAGGAGCTTGACACTCTCATCCTCTTTAGCATAACTATGATAGTAGATCACATTGATCTATGGAGTACTAGATTGTATCCCAGAAAACTAGTATCCTTCATCTCCATTTATTAGGTACTTATCTTTATTACTTACCTAAGTACAATAAGATGGTTTTGACTACATCACTTGAAATGATCCGAGATATAAATGATATTTTCCTTTCATAAACCATGTCATGGAAATTTAAATTCTTTTACATATCTTGGTATACATGATTGATCCATCACATTGATTTATGGATTTAACACATCACATTTATCACTTCCATGTCTCAGACATGTAAAACTGATGAGATTATGCCATGTGATATAAGAAACAATTCATCTCTTGAATTGTTCGAACATGTATTTTTCAATACAATGTCACTTTATATAAGATTGAATAGGACAAAGAAACCTATAGATCTACCTCAATAGATCATGTTCCCTAGAACATAAGTTTCAACATTAAGTCAATAATTGGATAATAAATTTCATTTTGGTACTAACTAACTATAAGACCAATGTTTGTTTTCCATATGTCTCCAAATATATTTTTATTGGAAAACATTGACACTCCCTCTAACCTCCTATAGAAACATAGAAAACTTTTGTTACAGATGAATATTCTATGATCATGTTGCTTAGTTAAATCCCAAACCAGATTTAATTAACATGAAACTGTTATTAGCATTCTATGAAATGCCCATCCCTTTATGGTTGCGTCATATAGACACCATCCAAGATTGGTGGTCATGAAATCCAATGCTAAAAAATTTTATCATATTTATTAGCTATGATATGTAAAATTCTAACAGATTTAGGCATAACAAATTGGTTAAACCAATTGAGCCATATTGGTACCAATATTGTACCATCCATCTATCAACTCACCTGAATACCCACCGCATTAGTAAAAATAATGATCCCCTTTGCACTTTGATTCATGGATTCCATTTATTAATTTTTAGTTGGTATTATTAATTTTGGATAATTGACATACAATCATTACATTTATGAAATATTAATCACATGGAATAACATATCACCAATAATGGGGAATATAAAAACCATCACCGTGGTTTAATCCTTCCTATGAATAATGTGCCTCTACAACATACTTTGTTCCACATGCGTTTGTGGATCTACTTCCAATGACAACTATAAAGGCATCTTGAGTATTGACTAAACACAAGTCAATATAGCTCCTACTATATCTAATATAGATGTTCAACATTATATATAAGTGTATTATATCACATTAACTAAACTTTTCTATCATAGGGATTAATGTAATATCATAATAAATCATTATAATAAGAAACCTAGTTGCACAATGTGTTTATCTTGATGCATGTTTGTTTGTATTCGAACAAATCGTTTGCATCCAAACACCCGTTCTTATGAAAAAATGGATTTACATCATACAATGACTTTTATGATATTCATTATTCATTTATGTTGGCATATGGTTATGGGATATCACCATTATTTGAAAAGAATTTCATGAAATATAATGGATGTTTTTTCTAGTTACAACATTAATATTACTTAAATCAATTATTTGATGCATAAAATGCGCGTTTAGGAATTACCCCATGCTACAAATTTTTGATCCATGTTGATATATAAGACTTCACCATCAACCCTCCTCATTAAAATAAATTTCATGATGTCAATAAGGTAATAAGCATTTTGGATTTGCTCCATGCTATATTATCACGTTTAGTGAAAGCTTGTTTGAGATATTATTTGGTATACCTACCCGATGCAACTCATATCTTATGACCATGATTATACATCATTTTACTATTCCTCATTTACTTAAAGGAATCTAATTATGTATATATATCCTTAGCTTATACATAAAATAGGTCATATTTATTTGTTGAATTATTTCCACAAGCATTGTTACATACCATTATTACTAAAGGATACATTGTCCAAACTAATGACATCGATAATACCAAAAGTATTTAGTAGTGTAGAGCCCAAATACAATACTTGGTATATTAATGACGTTCACTTTTTCTATTACATGAAAAATAATTTTCTGGTTACAACCGGGTATATGTATTACATTTATATTCATCACTAATTGCCTATGATTCATGTATTACTAAACTAGTGATTGAGTTAACTAAAAACATCATTCATTCCTTAAATTGAAAAAATGTCTCCTCACTTCCAAGGGCACATGAGAATAATGTTTGAGGTTATAATCAATAATAGTTAAACATGAATCTTTCACATGAAAATAAAAGAAGTCATGTATTTCCCATCACTGGCCTAGGTATCACCCTTTCACTGCCACATGGAGAATACACCATACTTCTAGTTAGGTTTCTATACATACATGGTAAATTTATTTAAATACACATATGTAAAAAGAATATAGTACTAAATACCCATGTTGTAAAAAGAAACATTACTTTGAGAAATATTCCTAAATTGGAAGTGAAAAATTGCTTCTTAAAATTAGTTTATTTCTTCTAAACATTCATTGTTTTATTTTATAACATGAAATGAAAATAACCATAGTTAATACCTCATTAATTATAAGACATCATGAATGTGTCACTGAAATTACATTCCATTGACCTTTCCAAAATTTCTTTCAATTTATTCTCCCTAAGATATACAACATAACTTTTTTTAATTCTTATTCACTTGTTTAGCTTTACATAGAAAGGTAATTCATTGTTTACTAAATACTTGTTTATTTTATAAGATAAAAGGATACTTGAGTAGAGTGGTGAAATTGATATGAGAAAGGGATACAATTAAAGATCATGGTCAATCTTTCACTTTACACATGCTGGTGTAAGATTGCCTTTATTCATATAATTGCTTCGGTTTCTCCTTGAAACATCCCAAAGATGAGACTTCATGTTTATATCATCCATTTCCTAGTGTAGCGACAACAAATAAACCAGATGATGATGATATCATATTAATAAAACTATCATATTCTTTTTTCATTAGTCACCTGTAAGAAATTTTCACCCACGCCTCTTGAGGTAGTAAAACAGTTTTAGGGACATTGACACCTTTAGTTTAGTATATCACAGTACTATGTGCATGCACCAATACTATTCATGGATACTCGTGTCAATAAGTACATTTACTTTGTTCGGTATTTATCACAGTTTAAAGTTGTGGAATAACATTTCTATTTTCTACAAAAACTAATTTTAGCAGATGAGTGCCTTTTATCTGGATTACTAGTTTAGACATTTTTATTAAAACAATTAAATAAATGTCTCCCACTATTTTATCAGGTTTTTGCAACCCTCTGTTCTTGAATCAGAATACTCTGTCATTAGAGTATTCTAGTGGAAAGGACACCAGAACCACCCCTTGTAGACTACAAGCTATGGTTATGCCACTACATGGAGGGTTCTAGGAGGGATTTTGGGTTGCCGACCACTTTAACTTATGGATCCTTGATCTGTTGAGTGAAGTCTCAGTTTCTTACAATCAGAACATGATTTATTCAATGATTACCTCATAAATTAAATCAAGCTATATATATATTTCATTTCTACAATTTCAGTTATGTTAACCTATCATTTATATATCAACTCACTCCAAGTATGAGTCACCCTTAGCTATGGCATGACAATCCCCTTAAACAGCTGGTTTCTTCCAAATTTGAGTGACTAAAGGATCTTTTCAGTAAATATATATTTGAGGTTTTTATTATAATTTTTTAATATGATGAAATAAATCATTTTCTATTTTATAATTACGTACCATGTTATTGTACACAAATCTGACCATTCTAGAAATAAAAATTTTGTCATGTCACATGTTCATTTTATCATTCTTACTGGTTTATTATTATTCTATGTGCTCGTGTGATAAAATACACATGCACAAAACTAATAAACCATGAAAAACAAAATGAACACCTAGTCATTAGCCAGTATTTTTGGTTGATCTGTTTAGTAAAAAACAGATCCACCAAAACCCTGGTGGTAAGTACCTTTTAGTCCTGTGGCTTGCAACATGAATAGAAACGTCTGCTCATCCAATGATTCCAACTCTTGTTTGGTGTGTCATCGTATCTTGGCTCGAAGTGAATCATTTTTCATCTAGTCATTATACAAAATTACTCACATGCAGGTGAGGGGATCTTGGGGGGTAAAATTACAACTATAAGAATGGGAGCATAGGATCTTATACATATAACGACACTTGAGATGAAAAACAGATCTTCTTTTAGTTAATGTAAGTAATTTTTAAAAATTGAAATGAAATAAATAAAGAAATAAAATAAAATAAAAGGAACAAGATGAAAATTGGCCGGTCTCTATCTCATGATCAGTTTACGTATTAACTTGTGTACATAAAATAAATTCAGAATAAAATTAATCTTGCATTAAAATAAATTCTAAGGGAATTATTTATTGAATTAAAATTTTCACTCTAATATTAATCTTACAAATATTTTTGTTCAGTCCCAATTAATTAATTTAATTTAAAAAATAAAAAATTAATTAATTAATTAATTTAATTAAACTCTAAATTTTATTAATTACACTGGAATAATTATAAAAAAATTAAATATATAATTTATTTAATTCTGAACAAAATTTAAATTAATTAAATTAATTAAATTAATTATCTTTTATTCAATTAAAATTACCCTTGACCCATAAACCCTGTGCAGGGCTTGTGTGGGTCGTGGAGAACATGTGCAGGCCCATTCTGGGCTCTTTTGACCACATAAAAAGGCATCATGGGCCGGGCGGGTCGGCTCAGGCCCGGCCTGGGCCGGGCCAACCTGCTCGGACCTATTTTAGGGCATAGCCTTGTTGTGTACACATGCACATCACACTAGAATGTGATCCCGAAGTCAACAGGTTCAGCGGGTGGCTGCAGTCTAGTTCGCCAAGAATGTCAATCTAATGGGAGGATCTAGGAGCAACGGGTCTGCCACCGAGGTGGACGGTTAGAGTGAGATAGCCTAGCAGAGCTGTCTGTATTTGGCAGGGAGAGGTGGCTTAGGGATGGGAGGTGCAGTGGTCTGTTGAGGAATGGAGTTCGGACCTAGGTGGTCTGGTTTAACTGAACTTTTCACACCTGGAGTATCCAAAAGTTATTAGAGACCATGAGAGGTGGTGAGATCATGGAACGGGGCAGCTCTTGAGGAAATGCTCGGTGGTGAGGGATTATATGGTGGGTGGAGTTCGAATGTAAAGGGAAGAGGGTCTTGTTCAACGACTTGGGTGGTGTTCTTCTACTGCAACAATGTATGGAGTAGCGGTCGGAGAGGTACAGGAGGAGGCGACCTCAGTTTCGCCACACAGGTAGGGTGGGGTGAGGACGGGCACTTCTGTATGAGGAGAGTGGCACACTACTTTCCATGCAGTAGATGGAGGAGAGGTGGAGGAGCCTGAGGTACTTCACATGCGACGGGCAGTGCTGAGGAACCGTGATACATGCCATAGGGGAATGTGGGCACTGACATGATTCTATACGGAGGGGGATCTGGGTGCGGCCTGGCTATCCAGGTCGGCAGAGGGATGCTTCCACTACAGAAGAGGGATGTGGCGGCCTGGGGCCACTGTGTGATACTTCTGTAGCTGAGCAGGGAGGAGGACCATCTCATTTCATAATTGGCATTTCAAGTCAGTCTCTTCTCCCCCTTTTTTTAAGATCTATCAAATACATGCTTTGCAAGTCTTTCCCATCTATCATTTTTTTGAAACAAGACATGAAAAGTATGTCTTTTAAAATTATATTTTTATTTAAATCAATACTTAGACTAAATGTTATAAAAACAAATAATAAAAAAATATTATTGTAATAGAGTACTATAATATTAAAATTATTATTATAACAAAATGTTATTATTATAGTTAAATTATTATAATAATTATTATTAAAAATCACTGAAAATAGTATTCCGATAATCAGATTTCCACTCAATGATCATAAAAAATCAATTTAATTCCTATTTTAAACATCACATGGTCGCAGATTGGTCATCCTATATCAGATTAAAACGCGGTCTGTGGTGTTGGGACCATATCAATAACCTCTTTCAAAATTTATGAAAATTTAATTTATTTGGATTAAAATAATCATGCGTTGCTCTAATACCACTTGTAGTAACCGAACGTGCAACGGAAGCCCCAAAAATATGGGTTTTAAAAATTTTCCACCAAAGATCCATTTAAACTTATCGACATAAGTGAAGAGCATCCTGATTAGAGCCAGGGATCTCATGTGAATGGTTTTAAGCACAAAAATAAATCGTAAAATACTAAGTTCAAATTCGATGTCGCGCAAGAAGTCTGCCATTTGTTTGCGATCGCTGCTCAGAGAATCTGAATTTGAATTCCTCTATATCATCCATAGGCACTCCAAGGAATCTATGAGAGTGACGTTCATCATATTCTGGGTGCTATTGAGGAATTAAGATGACCCCTTCGATGCTCTAGTGATCACCACATCGTATTGCTAGTGATGCCTGAGAGAGAGAGCACAATCTGAGCTCCATGGATCTACAACATCTCTCCTGATATCATGGGAGAGAGGTGATGAGAGAGAATATCCATGAGTAATAATTGAAAATAAACACTCTTCTAATATTTATATTTTCTAATTAATTGCGTAGAAATGCCAACCCTTCCCCCGAATACTTAACTCAATATCAACGACATTTTATGACTACTTGTCAGAGTCATAAATATTATTGTCACTCACTTGTAATATATTAATATATATTATGTGATAATAATAAATTCATTAACTTGACTCGCCGCTCCCATAAATATTAATTAAACCTTGAATAATTTAATAGTCGTTAATTAATATTTTTTCATGTATTTACTTAAAACATGAAAATGCATTCAATAAATAAATTTATTGCCCATTATTTTAAACTCAAATAATTTGAATATATTTATTGCATTGGTGATATTTTAACCCCTGTACAAATCTCGGTCCCCTATGGTGAGTCCCACCATGTCTAAAAAACCTATTTAACTTAATAGGGAAGATTCTCGAATACGCTGTTGTGTGTGACCCTCTAGACCCTTATCTCGAAAAAAGTGAATAATATTCACAGACCAATGGATGGATTTAACAACCCATCATGGCCCCTGTAGAGATATGTAATGTCACAACAGTGACAACCAACATTCGAACACGCATTGTGTAATATAAACACATTGTCTGTAATATCTCATAAAGCCGGACACACTCATGTGTCACCAGCCTTTTATCACATTATTGTTAGTTGATTTAACTGGAAAGATTTACCATTGACTTCCATGGACATGGTCTTATAAAGGTACTTCCATCCATATCATCCTGGTTTGAGATATATTACATCAATTAGATAGAAGCGAAAAATAATTTCTTTACTATCAAACCAATTTAATGCCACCAATGACGCACCCAGCACAAACTACTTTTCCACGACTTCATTGTCATGGTTTTCATCTTGAATCAACATACACAATAAAATGAAATAATTTTTTAATGATCTCAATTCAAGATACAATTAACCATGATCATAGATAAAAAAATTCAATGACACCCAGAACATGTGGTGTTCTTGTTGGTGGGTCTATCCTCATGATCTCACTAATATAGATCACAATGTGAGAACTTCATGAGAATGAGTCTCAATGCTTGTGATCCCCCAACACCTGATAGTCAATCATATAATTTGTCCAATCAGTAAAATGTATCTAGACCATAGAACCTATATTTAATATTAATGTTATAGTATCTAAATGTTCTCATTATAGCCTGGGAACTTCTATATACTTTGGATACAACAATTAATCATTGGAAATTACCATTTCAATAGTGGATTTTGAAAAGTATACACTTTAATGGTAAAATGACATCATGTATAACTAACTGTACAAATGATATGGTAATCAAATTCACTAAATATTTGGGTCTAAGGCTCACACTATTTCAACATTTTCATCATAGAAACATGTGGAGAACTCCATTAGAATATTTCTACACTAATACAAACATTGGTAAAATAGAATAAACATATCCCTACTTCTATTGTAGAAAAGAACACTAATTAGTATGAACAATTGATTTCGACAGAGAATGTGCAAATTATTTCTCTCATCCAATATGATTATTGAAATTATATGGTAAAGGATGAATTACTAAACTAGTTTTATATTCCCATTCCTACCACAGATCACCATGTGAAAATGGGACATGACTCAAGAAAATGGAATATTCCTAGGAAAAAAACATGTAAAATACTCCAAATACCTATGATCATTCCTGTATCTTTGTTCTTTCTAGGGATCACTAAGTGATAGTGGCACATTCTTCGAGACATGGACATATTACTATTAATAAATACTGGTGGCATACTCCAAAGTCTCAGGATCAGCTCATATCCCAATTCTAAATGAGGCCCACCATGTGAGAGTAGAAAAAATATTGGGTATGGTTATATTTCAATTAGTAAATATTCTTGAAAAATTCCAGTAGCTCATGTATGTGAGGATAATATTTCCACTTATTCTAATGATTGACTATAACAACAATCATCTTATTCTATAAAGAGGGAGGATCAAATTCTTTTTCCAATTCCAGTGGTCTATTAAAAAATTTATTGGGTGAATTCACATTCATACCAGGCCCATATTCTCATTCCAACTAGGTCTCACCAAGTGAGTGTGGCGCATGCCTCAAGCTAGGCTCATATTCTTATCATAAAAGACTAGTAACATACTCCAAAGGCTTATGAATGGAGTCATATCTCTTTTTGTACTGAGGCTATGAAGTGACATGGGAAAATTCAATGTTATAGTATCATATTATTTCTAGAGAATATCATTGAAATATTATAGTAGCTTCTCAATAGTTGTATCACACACTCATAAGATCATGCAGTTAAAAATATATTTTTCAACCATCATAAAGTAGGCTCATATCCCAAAAAATTTTCAAAATTCATGTTGAAACATTTCACCCATGACATAGAAGGAGTTCATTTTTAAAATATTCTTAATCATAGTTTCCTTGAGGATATTCAAGACACATTATCAACAACCCAATGGTTTGATGATTCTAAAATAAAAGAATTAGGTAATCATTACCATGATAGTCCCTCTCTGGTAGTGTGGAGATGGATCATAGGATCCCTACTTCTTACATCCTTCGTTGTAAACCTTACCAAGGTGATTTCTACTATGAAAAATGAAATACAACCCTTTACTGTACAACACCATATAAAATTGTTCTCAAAACCTATAGGCCATTATAATTATCATATCTTGAGACATTAGAACCAATCATATATAATTCCCCATCAACATCTAACCACCATTCAATGTGGGCTGTAGGAAACCATGATAAGTGACCTCTATGTTAAAAAAATGGACAAATTTATGTATAACTAATAGTATGGTAGCATTGATATTTTTTATAGAAATCAAGAAAAAATAACCCAAACATGTTATGAACCCTCAATTCTCCTGACTATGAGATCCCTAATGTGATTGAATATTTCAATTCTTTACATATGATAAAATATGGTGGAAACTCATCATCTATTAATGGATAGAACCCTACCTTATCTATAATATGAGTGTCACCTTTAGACCATCAATATACTTTATATTTAGCTAGACCTAGCTGTAATTACCATGGATAGGGTCTCAAAACCATAAATAAATAGTGAAAATCTAAAACAACCTTGCAACCATTGAATCTAAACTCTCCAGTAACAGATCATCGAAGCCTCTTCAAAAAAATTTATCCATGGATGAGGAATGTATGGAGTGTTACACATTAATGAACCCTTGAAAAAGAAGAACACCCTATATATGGTGTTTATAATGTCAATGACTCTTCACAAATATGGGTACAGGGAGATATGTGGACTATTTGGTTAATAAAATGGATTTCCCTTACTTCAATGGTATCTATACATCATGAACGTAGAAAAAGGGTAGACAATAAGTCTTTGAACTAGGACCCTTAGTAAAATGGGGTTTCATTTCATACATGGAAGCTAATGTTGTTATCAACCTAATAGCATCCCATAGAAAATAAATCTAGTCATGGGAAACATTGCACCCTACTAATACACAAGAATTGATATGCCAATTCAGATTGGTTTAAATAATAGGTGGAATAATGGCCATCTATGAGAGAACCCATAAACCCATTTTGGTGGAATATCTAAACCCACCTACACCACTAAGATCGATAGTCCCTTAGTGGAGCCATGACATATTGGCTAGCTATTAGCAAACCCCATCCCAATGGGATGGGGGTATTTTGATCTCAATCTATATCATCTGGTTTATCATCCCCCGTGATGGTCCTTTGGAAATAAATTCTAGTTCCAGATCAACACTATCCTACTAGAATGTGATAATTTATATCTCAATACTCATCACAAGACTCATCCAATACATGAACAAAATAATTAGTTCCCCAACAAAAGGATCTACAAATTAGAATTGTGGCCCTGAATAGTCACCACCGTATAGGGATGAGGGAATTTTCATCATCATACTCATCTTAGAGGGAACTAGTTTTCTCTAGGATGGGAGGTAAATATTGATGGTCAGAATCACCTATGTTACTCTCGTCACAAGATGAACCTCTATAATTTAGGGTATTTTTGGAAAACATGACTAGAAACTCCCTCAACATCATTTTTTATAGACCGAGAAGGGAGGAATTTATGGAGAATCTAATTAAACACTATATGAGTCACAACTCTAAATTTTCTAATATAGAGAAGGTTTTGGGAAATGACCCCAATGAAAGAAGTGATAAAAATCCAATTAAATTGAGAGTAGGGGGGAAAATACCATTTCATGGTAAACCATTGGGAATGGCGTCATTGTCAACATAGTTCCATATTTTGGTCAAGACGTAGATACATTGGGACGCACTATAGTGGGATGTTATAAAAAATATAGCATGAGAGGAATTTGATAAAGAAACGCCCATTGTGGCTTAACATGTGATGGTGGGGATTTCATCTTTGTTACCCCATTTATATTTTCCCCTTAAAATTATTACATTAGTAAAAATTGACTTTTCTTATGAGGAGGATGAGCGATATGTTTTCAAAAAATCATTTTTAAAATTTAATTTTGAAATTTCGGGAATTAAATGAGTTAAACTAAGTAAAATTAAAGTAAATTAGATTAAAAAAATAAATCTATGTTAGATATTATAAATTAGAATAGTGTTGGATTTATAGAAAAAAGAAACTAAAGAATCCATTGGTAGACAATATTAACACCTCTGAGACTCCCTTTATCATCAATTTTTTTTGCCTTCTTATAAAATTATCAAAAGTGAAGAAAAACATGTTAATGGTTTAAAACTATAATGAACAAAAACTATATCAAGACCCCATATATTGGTTTCTTATTCAGTTTTTAATGTGATATGAATTCCGAAATAACTTTGAGAAATCAAAACTGGTTGAAATTTATTTTATCAATGGGGATATATATCCCCAAGAAGATTAAACAACAAGATAGATATTATACATTCATATATTGATAAATAATCCAGAAAAATATTATAACTTGAAAACCATAAATAAATAGACCTATATCATTCAAGAAAAAAATTTCCATGATAAATCGAAATAATAATGACTATAATGAAGAACACGAATTCATAAGGGATGAATACTCGAATCTCCACATCCCACCAATATACATTGTTTAGTCTTTCATTCCTTCATTATAATAAATGGAACACCACTTATCCATTATATATTCTCCATAACAAACAACTTATTTTTTCATAAATTTTCTTGATATGAAATGAAGATTATAATATAACAGAAAATGGGTGGACAAATATTATATCAAAAATATGTATCCTTAATTTATTATCTATTTTAGACGTCTCCCTAGAAGAATATTGTTAAAAATCTTTCTTAAATGTTTTTTCTCATTCATATTTGGTTTCCTCCTAAAAATTATCGACTCCTTTTGAAATGTGGTTCAAAAGTTATTATATATTTACATAGAAAATATTTTTTAGTCAATGTAACTCTTCAACTTCCTCAACTTTCACAATCCCAAACACAGTCTCAATTATATAATTTAGTCATTGTATTTTTCCATGATATATAGTTTAGAATCCAACCAATTTTATATGATGAATCTTGTCATTTGGAAATCTTTGGTCTAGGTTATATCTCATTTCTTGAAGAGGTATAAATTCTATCTAAAAACTAATTTCCAAAATTTATCTATTTTTTTGGACGTACATATTGTCAATTCAATATTTTCATGATGGAAAATATGAATCCCGTGAGAAAAAGGGCTCCTAGAAAATAATTTATACAATTTTTTTTAGTACGGAATATGTTATACCCAAACAAAACTGATGAGAAATGGTAAAAATTACATAATTAGGTAATTTTTCCAATTTACCTAAAGACACATTAAAATTAAAAAAAAGTTGCAATTTCACGTAAAATGAATTATTTTTGGAGATTAAATCACAAAATCGAAAAAAAATTATTGAAAATAATAACTCTATCAATTCCCCTACACTTGACACTTGACTCTTGGACAAATGAGAATTCAAAATAAATTTTTGTAAAAATTCAAAACATATGAATATGAAATTAATTAATCTTAAAAAAATAATCTCAAATTATCTTGACTCTTCAATATCTTTAATTACAAGCTCTTAATTATGTTCATTCATTATAACATGAACAAGTATTCATACCCCTATTTTTCCCTCTCAGCACATTTTTTTAATCTGAATAATGATTTATCTTCAAAATAAATGCTATGGCCACCAGAGGATTGATAAATTTTAAAATCAACCCAGCATTGATTCATTTAATTATATACATATTTAATTAAAATAAAGGGTTGTTTTGTAGTCTGAAAATTTCTTTTATTCAAATATAAATAATTATGATGTAAAAATTGAGAGTTTGGATCTTTGTTGAAGAAAGGATGCATGATTTCAATTTCCACTCATTCTTTGTTTTATCCTCGTTCTTCAGGAAAATATAATCTCTTAAACAAATTGAAAAACTCTATCATGGACATAACACAACTTCTTCAAATCATTAATAATGGTACACCAATGTTTTCTAAAAATATCAAAAATTTTAAGCTCTTTAAATATACAACATTATCTCTATAGGTGCTCCAAAAAGGAATGACTCACTTTTCCTTCAATGATCTAGATGTGCACATTGTTTGGTAATGTAATTTCATAAAAACAAATATGATAAAAAAGTGAATACCCACATAAAGAAAAATCAAATGAGGTATCAAAACACAAGTCATCTTCCCCCTAAACATAATATTTACTGAAATCAGGAAATGTACTTCAAGAGTAGGTTGGATAAGGATACTAGATTGTAATCTGGTTATCTTACATGAAGTAAATGGATACCGAGGGATCATATTGCTCAAATTTATAGGTAAGGTAAGAATAAAAATTATGTTTATTGAAAATTGGGTTTCTAATAATAAAGGAATTCCCATAATCATTTTGAAAAAAACATATTTTAAGATCATATGTTTTTATAGAAAAAGGCCATGTTTTTTTGAAACCAACCACTCATTGGTTCACTCATAAAGGGGGTGAATGTGATGAAGTAGAAAAATAGGTTTAGACTTATCATGGTAGGGTGATTTTCTGTTATTGATAGCATTCACGGAATGGAATTCCTAATTCAATGGTATTTTTATAAATATTTGCAATTGGAATCTAGAACAAAGGGAATTTTAGAAATTGTTTAAGTTCAGTTCCATGAATCAAGTTGTTTCTTAAAACAACATTTGATAGAGGACGTTACATTGAATCCCACTAGTTTTTTAGCACAACATTTCTAATAAAAAACAAAAAATATTAAATTAAAACACAATATATCATAATCCACCTAGAATTTTCCCCCCACAAATGTATTTTGAACAACGTACTCATTGTGAAAAATATTTCCAACAATGAAGTAAAAATCAAGGGGATATGACATAAAAAATAAGTAGAGAGGAATGGCACAACCTAGTTTTTATTAAGAAGTAGTACCCTTGTGATAATCTACTAAAATCTAAAACATGAAATCCTTTATAAAAAAATAAAAAATCCAAAATTTATTTGAATTAATGAATGATATCTAAAAATAAAGTTAATGGAAAAGTTATTTGGTATGACCCCCTAAGTGGGTGATTTTATTTCCCGACCCTATTCATTCATTTCTATTATATCATCCCCAATATGACGGTGGGTGAAGATTCACCCTCACGAGTCACAAATATAATTCTCAAATATTTATCATCTCCAAAAAGTTATACATGCTCTAATAATCATATTTCATAGGATTCTACTCTATGAGTTTGATATTCCAATGATTCGGTGGAAGTGGGTGAAAAATGTAAAAGATAGTTCATAGTACATTATCCTCATAAGTTAAATCCAATCATTATTGAAATGTAATTTATAAATATCGTTCATAGTCAATTTTATATTGAAAACTTATTTTTTCTTTAATAGTAAGAATTTCACTACCAATGGCATGTTTACTGGTGTACTCAAACTAGAACACCATTCTTTATTTATTTTCAACCATGAAAACATATTCATATAAAAAATTAGTCCACTTAAAATATCTAGGGAAAAATAAACATTGAGAGAAGCAATTAACAATTTATTATAAAAATGATTAGGAAAATATGGATCCAAAATTAATTTTCTCAATGTTGTTTCTCTGGTTACATCTCTGTTTGGGAATCGAAAATAGTGTTATTTAAAGTGTGTAGAAACTAAAGTTCCTCCATATTATATTTAAATGTGAATTTATGATTCCTATCTTCCTCTATAACCTCAGTTTCATAGAATGGTTCTGAAATTTCGATTTCAAAATATGAGGCTCCGCAAAAATTTTATTTTCAATCAATTATTTTTAATAATTTTCCGTAAAAATTTGATTTCTAAAAGACACATTAATTGTAGAATCAATGATATTTATTCATTAAATTCCAAAAAAAGAGATTCAAAATCATTATTCAACTCACATAAAAAAGGTTCCTCAATATTTAAGTGGGTGGGATAATATTTTCTATTTCTTGAGAAACATTTTGATGATACATGTCTTTCAATTATTTTAATCAATTGGAAATAATTCCAATTTTTCTTACTTCTTGAAGCATAACATCAATTTTTTGAACAAAAAAATTATATTTTCAGATTAATAATTTATTATCATATATATTTAAATCATTTTCATTGAATTTATATTTTAAAAATTCATCATTACTTGACACCTAAAATGGATGATAATCACACCTTTCATATCAGTAATCACTATAAAACTCAAATTTTATAAAACTAAATATTTGTTGTTGACAATACTAGAATGTATAAAACAAATTAGAAGATAACTATGAATCCTACTTAGAAGCATAAGAATATGGACACTAGTGTTTCTTGACATGCTACCCTAGTAAATAATTTCGGTTTTAAATGTACTACAGTGGTGTCGGTGAGGTTATCATAGGAGGAGGTTACAAGCTATATTATCAAAATGCCACTTTGATAATTTGTTTTTGGTAAATGATAGAATTAAAATTAGGGTCTAAAATGAGCTAAAAAAAGTTAAATTAAATGAAATTATATTAAAACTATTTATCTACATTATAGATTTGAATCCCAAAGAAAGACTCACTAAAAAAGAAAACAAGACAGTTGTGGACAAACTTCAATCCTCGGTCACTCCTTTTATCAAAATAAAAATATTTATTCTAATTAAATTATCCAATTTAAATAAAAATTCCAAAATATATAAACCTATAATGACCCAAAACCAAATAAATACCTAAAATATTTTATTTTATCCTCTTATGAATGTGATCCTACTTCATGAAGACCTTTGAGCAATCAAAACTAGTTGATCTTATTGGTCTTAATGGGGTGACCAAGACCAAAAAATTTCAAACAATAATAAAACTATTTTACATTCATAAGTTATTATAAATCTAGTAAAAGTTAGATTAAGTTAGAAACCATAAGGAAAGATTCATCATTAATTGCAGAAAACATTTGTTTAATAATCAAAAGAATAAGAGTTTAAAGTGGGGAATATAAAATCAAAAGGGATGAATCCTCAGATCTCTATTACCAACCTCTACATGGAGCTTAGACCTTAATGCCTTAATTATGACCAATGGAATTCCCCTTCACCAAAATATATTCTCCCTCACAACCCACTTCGTCAATCAAACCATCCCTTGAGGTGAAATAAAGATGAAAATATAAAAGGAAAGGGATGGAAAATCGTTTTGATCCAAATATGTATATCAAAATTATGCTTGATTTTGGACTCCATAAAAGAAATATATTGGACACATCCTTCCAAGATGTTTTTCAAATATGCCTTAGATATCCCACTAAACAATTTGAACTTCTTCTAACACTAGGTTCAAAATATAATTCTGATTAACTTAAAAATTATTTTCTAGTTGTGGTGATGCTTTAGCTACTCCTTTTTCACACACTAAAAACCCATTTTAATGACATAAATTCATCATAGTTTAATTCAGGGATCTTCATGTTTGAGAAGTATCTCTTTCATATGATTTATCTTCTCATTTATAAATATCTTGGCAGTATTCTTTCATATTTATTGAAGAGGTATCAATTATGACCATTTTTTCCAAATGATTTACTTTTGGGGGCCTCTATAAGGTCGATTCGGCACTAGGACTAGTCAGAAAATACAAATTACATGATTAAAGGTTTCCTAAAAAATAAATTTGATAATTGGATAAATGATAAATGTAATTCCAAAAAAGAAATAGTCGAGAAGTGTAAAAAATAATGAAATAGAAAATTTTCACAATTTAACAAAAAACACTTCAAAATTCAAAAAATGATGCAATTTCAATTATAATGAGAATTTTAAGGTGATAATTTCATTTAAATTCTAGTAAGAAATATTGAAAACGTTTGGTATTTAAATATACCTAAAACCATAAGATGCACCAAAACCTAATTCCTCCAAATATCGAGTATCCACTACAATGGAATAACATTACAAATTATAATGGTAAATAAGTGATAATAACCCACTCATCATTGAAAGGAGATTAAATTACTTACATGGGGGAGTATTTGGAAAATATGTGAGTGGGGTACAAAATCATAGAAAAATAAATGTGGAGCTACTCTGAGGTAACTCCCTTATTGGGCATCACTTATATTATTAGAATAATATTTCTCCACCCAGACATCTAGAAAGAGACGTTCCTCCAACAAGAGTGACATTTTAGTGTGATAAATTCTCTATAACTAAGCAGCTGGAATGCATAAATGAGGTTGTGAAAAATTATTTTGAATTTCCTCTATTATAGTGATATCCTCTACCTCACCACGGTGATTATTCTATCTTATCATGAAATAAAAACTGGTGGGTGATGAAAATGGGTCCCCTTCATCAAACCCCACCTTATCCCTATAGACAGAGCAACTAACATAGTAGTAATGCTGAATTTATCAATTCCATCAAGTCTCTGGATACTCTAATAGAATCCATGGAAGGGGATCTACTCTTATTCAGCCTATGTAGAATCCATATCTTGAATGGGTGGATGAAATGTTTCTCCCACCCAACTATAGAAATCCTACATTATTCACCTTTCACGAAACAAGATACAAAGAATACCATATAAAACACCTATTATTCCAATGTGAACTAATTATTGTCCATAAATATCAACAGGATGTGACCATTATGAGTTTTTTTGTACATACAATAATAGGTCTAGCATTTGTTGGCACATCAGACTTCCAGTCATATCTATTGTTGGATGTGATAATATTGGCTGTCAATTAATTTATAAGTTCAGCTCCACACTGAGGAAAAAGAAAATTTTCAACCTAAAAAACCACAAGAAACAAGAAAATTAGAGTTTTTATGACTTCATATATAGATAAATATGTTTACCTTACTCACCAGGCATCCCTCCCTCGAGGAGAAATTTCTGATGCTCTGTGATGAAACTTTTCCAGATGAGTGGTAGACACCTCTGAAACCAAAAAAATATCCATGTGGATTCCATGAGTTTGTATAAATGGAATAACCATTGGAAGACACCATTCAATGTTCCCAAGCTATTTCTTAGCTCATTCCCTCTGTTTTGGGAAAACGGTTTGGCAAGGCCATGAATACCACATTTACCCTAAAATTAGTATTAGATTCCAATCCAGTTCCCTAGTGGGTCCCAAACCACCCATTTAGTCTTATCAAGTGGTCAAAATAACATAAAAAACATACGGATATATGGAAAAATATATCAGGGTTTCCCAATAATTGATAAATATATAAATAAAATATAATTCTTCCAAATTGAGAAATTCTTTAGTTATTTACTTATAAATAAGGTCAACAACATTCTCAAGCTTCCACAACCTAGGAAGCCCAATGCGGTCAACCACATTAATCATATTGAATATATACCTTTCCATAGATATCAAGGTAAAAAATTATATGAATTATTTATCATTAAATATGTTCTGTAGATCATAGTTGATTCTTGATAAGTGATGGTGGAGAACATGCCATAGTAGTTGGAATGCATTACTGTTTCCATGCGAGAAGAATAATGTGATTGGAAAAATGTTTCAAATTTAAATGGGAATAGTCTTGACAACTAGACGAATAAAAATATAGTTGACCAACTTCATGCTACCATATTATCATACTGTCTCACAACCATAACAATCCCATTACCCTGGGAGGTGACATTGAATATAACATCTAAAGGTGGATGTAGACATCACTATTAGAAAGATATATTACCGGAAGATTTATATTAATCTCTTAAGTAAACCTATAGTCTTGTAGATTTATTCCCCAAATCAAAAAAACATAGGCACAAACCCTCCAAATGGAACAGTCATTAGAATATTAGTTCTTTCTTTGTTATGTAAACACAATACACTTTGAATACCCCTTCTTCTATGATGAATATGTCTCATAGTATGAGATTCCTATAACTGATTGAGGATATGGAGGCCATGAGTATAACATTTGAGGATGTAGATATAAGTTTAGGAAAATCCAGGCCCAAAATTTTGATCATGTCTCAATAGTGGAGATATATACAGCTAAAACCCTTGTAAAAGTCCTCTAATAAGCCCCATATAGATATAGAGGTTTCCCAGAACCCTCCAGGGGGAATCTTTTCCCATCCATCCAACATGATCAACTAACATAGGTGAAAATGATTCATAATCCCAGATAATTGGGATGGTCATTAGGATATACTCCACTATTATAGTATTCCCCCTCAACCTCTAAAAATCAACAATCATATATTCCTCAAACACCCCATCTTTTGAACTACGTAATAAAAAGCAACCCCACTATATAAATGCATACATATGGATCAAAAATAAAAAATTATGAAATAGAAGGTGACTATCCTAGAAAAGATATCAATCCCAGATGATCCCTATAATTCAAAATAATTCTTGGAGGCCTTCAATAAAGACCTCAAAAGCCAATAGTAGTTCAAGATATAAGTCACTATAGACACGATTTATCGAGAGGATACCATGACATCAGAATTCTATTCATTCATATCATTCACAGAGCAAGACAAGAAAGAGGTCATACAGGGACACATCAGTCCCCCATATGTTTCAAGAACACTACATAATGTTTTTATCCAAAGGGAATTGATTTATAATTTATTTTGTATCAACCTCATCCTGATTCAGACCCTTTGATAATTGGGATATAGATGAGGGGATTTATCTCCCACAAAAGTGGTTATTGAATGAATGATAAGAATGAGCAATGACTTCTCAGTACTATCCTTCCCATAGCCAAATTTTTAGATCTCACATATATCAAAGAGTTTATGCTTATCCAGTAGGACACCAGATATAATGTCTTATTCTAAAGGAATTTAATTATAGAAACATGGAGGTATCTTCAACATTTCATTATTGTTTGAAAAACCCCATCGATGTAAGAGTCAATATACTCTATTATGACACTTGCTCATTTATTACTATTGAATCCACCTATTCTAAGGAAGGTTTCTATAAAATGGAAGGGAAAGAACCAATTATGCATGATAATATACATATAAATACCCCAATGGATTTGATATTTACTCTAAAAATCCAACAAATATACTTGAATGAAATTTTGTGCTTCCCATTTATTTGATTGTGGATATATACCTAATCCCAGCCATCCAAGCCCCTTCTATCCCCTATGATAGTGTAAAAGAAAATAAACTCAGTAATCTCTCTATAGTGACTACAGTAGTGGGGGTGAAAATTTATCTTCACATATCCACTCTGATCTTGATAGTGATAGAGCTTCACCATGAGTTATAATTTCATATGAAAATTACTCTAAAAGCACATACATTGAAGAAGAAGAAGATAAACTCTAGAATGGACCTACTGTATTTGAGGAAGGCATATCCACCACCCTTAATGATCCTAGGGTGGTAAAAATAAGAATATAAAAACACCAATGCCTACATTGATTATTTCCACTATTCCTAAAAAAGAAGAAGAGATTTATACTGAATGACTAAAGCAACCTCGATATGTGTTTGGTTTGAATTATATATAGATTTTTTGTCTAAATTAAGAAGTGGATAGTACCTTCTCGGCTTACGCAATGAGCATCAATTTATGGATTATTCAACGAGGAGGATACAGACATATCATGGTACTAATGTAGGGGAAGATGTTGAAAAATTGAAAAACAAATCAATTCCTGTGATATCTCTTCAAAATAATCCCAATCAAGAAAAAGAATGGGAATTTTTGAGTTTTTATCAATTTTATAGACCTTAAATGATATTTCTTTAACAAAACAATCCCATTTCTATAAAAAGAACTCTTAATTGACAAAACTATTAGATTCAAAGGCCTTTCCATCAGGGATAGGTATTCAAGGTACAATCTGAGGTTTCTGGTACTTGAATACATGGAATCCACTTTCATTATATCACCCAAGGATATATATTTTCAATCTGTTCTTGAGATTTGGGTTAATGAATTCTACTGATCCCTATAAATTTTCAATTCATCACATCTTTAATCCATGCATGGAATAAATTTTATAAATGTTATGTCAATGACTAGGTCAAAAAATACAGATAGGGATTTGATCAATTTACAGATCTTAAAAATGAATTTTAAAAGCTACAATAGCATAGTCTAAAGATGAATCCTCTAAAAAGTTATTTTCGGGATAATTCATGTAATTTTCATTTTTTTGTTATACCACCATGGCATTGAGGTCAAACCATAAAAGACTATTTCAATTCTATCAATGTCACCCATAAGATTCGTAATGATATTAGAAGGATCCAAGGGATCCTCACATAAACGTGGAATTTCCTAGCCAACCAGAATAACAAATCACACTTGTTAACCAAGAAATTGTAACATGAATTTAATATATATGGGATGATTACTACCAATACATCTATGAAATTCTCAAGCATTATATAGTACATCCTCTAACCATTAGGTTTTCGGTGTAAGGAAAGCCACTCATATTATATATAGACACCATGAAATGATATCTTAGAACACTCTAGACATAGAAAAATGACTTGGGAATGATAGAAATCATAAATACATCATCTGAATGAAAATATAAATTAATACTTGAAACACTGATTTCGATAAAAATTTCCTCATATTCATATTTTTAGTGAAAAATCTAAGGAATTACTTGTAGCACCAAAATGTCTACTTTGTCTCTCATATTAATCCTCTCAATTGAACCATTTTCCACCCCATGATCACCATTATTTTGGCATTATGGGTGGCCATTCAAAATAAATATTTCATATAGTTCATGCCCCAGATGTCCATGAAATGGAAGGCCCTTCATAATTCTCCTACGATGCATCCTACCCTAGAATGTATGCTAGTGAAAACTGATCTTTCAGACGAGCATGTTTTATCTGAGTATGACACTCCCCAAACATGGAACACAAATTTTTATTGTGAATCCAATATACCTATAGGCATGATACTATAAAATTTGATACTCAATCAGGTTGCTCTATGCGTCATATATATTCTTCTCGAAAAATACATTTTTCCCTACACATTCTCACTATCTGAAGGTTTCATGAATAAGGAGGTAAAATACGTAGCCATTATCATTGTCCTGGAAAAAGAATTGTGGAAAAAATACCCTACCTAAAAAATAAAAGGGGATTCATGGCTAATGATAAAGAATATAAATGGTGAATATTCGATTAAAAAAGAAGAATTTTCATTCTCATTGGCTACGTTATATATCTGACAGAGGATTTCCATTTTCATATCACATTGAATTTTGTAACACATTAAGAGAATTTTTGTGATGATGCATTGCCTAATGACACTAAAGTCATGGATGACCCTAATCCGGAAAATGAAATTTCATACAGAATGCACCAACAGATGGTATCATCGATCATCATTTGTGAAATGGATGAAATAAATCTAGTTAAAACTTCCCAATTTTATAATGAAATTATATCCATCCCATGATGGATGAATCCTAAAATTAATTATCTCTGAAATGGGATCCTCCTGACAGACTGATCCAGAATGGAACATATTTGATATCAAGAAGTAATCATTACCCAGTGGTATTATATAAATGATAAAAAAGATATACATGAGAGTCTTTGATAGAACCCTCCCGAAATTCATAGCATAAAAATTTATTTTTAGTTTAATAGAAGAAGTGTATTTAAGATCTTATAGTGCTCATCATTATGGAACCTGGTCCTCCCAGCAAATTTTGGGGATGGTTTACCACTAGAAAACCATGATTCGAACAACCTGAAATTTACCACACAGATTTGTGCATTGAAATTTCATGAAAACATCATCTGTTAAACCTAGAAATTTCAACATGCAGAGAAATATTCATGGTCTTTTTCTGAATTGGGTATAGAAGTTGTAGGTTCAAAACCCCTAGAAACTGGTAAGGATCTCAAGAAGATCCTATATTATAATGTATTCTTTTCCAAATTGGATAAGGAAATACCCTTATGGGAATTTTTGACAAAACAATCATCAACATTAAGGAATACCATAGCATCCATAGAATCATATTCTCTCACACAATTCTGACAGAAAATGGTAAAAACATCAATTATACTAAGTGGAAGCAATTATATTAGGAGCAAAACATCGAGTATAATAAATTGGCACTCTATAATACATCATCAAATGGATAAATATAGGTCTTTAATTATACTATTTCAAATATACACAATATGATAATGAATAATGACATGAATTACTGGCCACAAAATATCCTCCAAAAATTATGGGCCTATCGCACCACCATACGTACTACTACACAATAAACTCTTTATCCATTGGAATACAAGAAAAACGAAGTGTTACCCATAAAACTATATTTTATTTCACTTATAATTTATGTTCATGGAAAACTATCAGAATATTATCAATAAAAAATGGTTTGATGAGTAGGATGTTCTCAATGATAAGAGGTTGGATACATTGGACAACCTCAAAGTTCTTAAGAATTGGCTCACATGAGCCTTCAATAAAAAGGTCGGACATAATTAAGCCTATAAATTAGAAATGGTATTTAATAATAGAACCCAAAAGATACAATGAAATAATCCCTAGTATCTGAATCCCAAATGGGAAGTGCATAATATCCTATATAAGGTCTATCACAATGGAGCATACTCACAATCCATAATAGATGGGTAACTTTTCACACCACTACCAATGTTAGGTTTTATAAGAAATAATTTACATACCTTCTATGAAGCCTCTGTCTTCTTAAACACATGAATTTAAACAAAATATAGTATGTATTTAATATAATATCTTAAAATTCATGACCTATTTCCTCTCCACACGACACTAAACTTCATAGTTACCATAAACTATGTGTGGCTTGATTCTGCCATCATCAGATGTATAGTGATTCCTAGACATTCAGTTATATTCCCAGCCACATTATTTCTATTATTTAATATTAAGTCAACTTCATCATTACATCACCATGTTAAACTACATGTAGTATGTTCTCATTCATCCTTTAAATTTCTTCCCCATATTGTATATTAATCAATCAAGTCTCAGAGACATGCATTTAAATAGTATGGATTCTCAATGTCCTAGCCATAAGACCCAAAACTACAATAATAGTTGGGTTGACCTAAAAGACCCTAAACTAAAATAATAGAATTTAATATATAAAAGATCCTAAACTAAAAAAATAGATGTTCTATGCTGGAAGAACCAAAACTATAGTAGCAGATGGAAGACCCTAAACTACAGAAAAGAGGATATTTTGTTTGCAGAACTGAAAAAATGCACAAAACCTTCCATGATGAAAACCCATAAGATGGTGTCCTAAGAAACATCCAAGTCCATGTAAGCCATTTCTTCCCATATATTAATCTTAGTGAAAAAATAGGGGAATATAAAAAAAATAGATTCAATGATTTTGGGACCATTAAATAGACTTAAAAAAACAATGCCCAATGTGTCCACTGACATTAGTAGAAGATAGAGAACGCTCCCTTTGGGATATATATTATACCCAAATTATAATTTTTTGAATTTGGTTATCTCAAGATAGCTTGAGAATATATATATATATATATAAGTTTTTGTGTGTGTGTGTGTAATCTTATATTGGTGGGTTTTCATGATAATTTATCAAAAAATTATTATTATTTAAGAATAAAAATCTAAGCATTATTATTTCCATGATATTATATTATGTGTATTTTTGATGATTAATGAAACATCAGATCCATAAAATAACATTTACAACTTGAATGAATGATTGTCGAAAAAATAAAAAAAAATTTGCAATAAATATTCTTAAATATCAAGAAAAAAGAGGGATTTCCAAATTTCATAGACTCTTATAGGATCAAATCAAAAATAAAATATCCATGATCAAACTATATTGTTATTTGATCAGCCGAGCAAGCTAAATCATCAAGAGTCAGCAAGAAGAGACGATGCAGTGCAGAAGATTCCACTTCCCTGGTTTTTCTATTACAGACTGAGGTACAAGAGCCATAATAAGAGTAGATAGATCATGAACTCTTTTCAATATAGTTTCTAATAAATATGATGATGTGGAATGGTATCACTCTTAGAGAGATATGATCTTTTAATGTGTGGTTATCTCTGTCATTAAGACATCCATGTTGGCATGCATCTCATACATCATCTTATGGATCTATTCCAATTCCTATAACTTTTCCCTCAGTAGTTCAATTAAGGGAGTCCCATAACACTCCCACAATCTCCTATCACTAGTAGCTAACTAATTCAACATTAGAATATGTTTTTTTTGTGATTTCATATAAGGTATTGTTGTAAAAGAGTTCTAACCCCCATGTTGTGAACGATCTAGTGATGATGTTCTTCTCATTCACAAAATGAATCTTGGGGAATCTCAGGGATAAAAACATTAATATGAATATCTATTATCCTATGACATTGTTGATCATCAAAAACCACTCGTGTAGTTACATATAAAGGAGGAACAACATGCTAATCTAGTAAATAAAAGATATAACAAGAACCATATACTTTTCCCCCAGTTAATACATCATAAAAAAAATAATCCCTGATAAATTATTCCCCACCAATGGGATGGTCATAACCAAGATGAGAATTCTTCCTTGAAGGCATTACTGAATCTTGAATCAACTCCATTATTTCTATTATCATAAGTGATAGTGAGGCTCATGGCCTATCCACATGATAGACTAGTCTGTTCAACATACCACCTGAATAGGCCTCCTCCCAAGACTACGTGTAATGACGTATGCCCAGAAGCCTAGATCTGGTGCATTATTTTAGTACACAATCATAGATAAAGTATTATAATACCAAAATAATAATCATTTTAATAGTTTTGGAAGCCACCTTACATAAAAAATATTTACATTATATATGGAAATAAAATACAATATAAAAATTCCTTCGAAAACAATATTATTCCCTTTGCTTGTCCCTATAAGTCAGTCATAATATACATCTTCTCATCCTAGGGGAAATGTAACATAAGAATATAGTAAGATAAGACACTCATTAAGGGTAAACAATACACAATAATCTATCATTGATTTATATAAATTACAAGGTAATGTGAATAACTGAAAACACATTCCATTATAGCATAATATTGAGTATAGTATGGATATAATAAATAATACCATATAAAATAATCACATGGAATAGAAAACATTACTATGGATATTATGCTAGTCAAATAATAACATTGAATATAAATAACTAATATCATATTGAGGGAATTTGTAATTCCATACATCATAAACATACCTTCATGGCTTCATCCAAGAAGCTATAAATAAATGGGCAATAAGTTAGCCAATAACAAAACTAGATAGTCTCATGAGACATATTGATTCATTGAGTGGATATAACAGGCCCCAGCCTTCAAATAATATGTAAAATCCATTCTTCATATGAAAATGATGAATCAAAACCATCATAAAAATTCAATTTAAACATTCATTGAAAATGTTTATACATTAACCATAAACCATAAATGGTATCTAAATAGAACATCCACCCTAAAAAAATCATTAAACCTTCCAATAAAATATGGTAGGTGGTTTCGTAAGAGACCAACCATAAATTAAGTATTAAATCATTTAATTGTTGTTGATACAGATTAAATTCATCTTATAAAATAATTAAAAACATCCCGAGAGGAATAACATATTTTATATTGATATGGTACGTCGTACGTACACACGCGTGATTGTATCATCCTGTAATTTTAAAGATGAAAGGAATGAAATAGTATATTAATTCTTAAGAACCAATATAATGTCATATTTATTATTTAAATCTATTATATTCTCCAATATAACCATTAAAATAAAGTAGTTAGGAAAAAATACACACAACATGGATATGGTAAGTCATACGTAAGCAGAAATGGTGACATTATTTTATGTAGTATTGATAAAAAGATGAATATGATTACCCCGTATTCATAAAAACATATAATAATATATATTATACTGGATTTATTACATTAATATATAAACAACATTGGAAGTGGTAATTGACAAGGAAAAGATTTTGAAAGTGCTAGTAAAACAATTACCTCTTCTTCAATGGACTGCTTTTGGATCTCCTCTTGGGGACACTAGGGGTGGTGTATTTAGAAGAAAAGCACCTCTACAACATATATAATATGTTTTGGATGTTAAATGGGAAGGTTTTGGTTGATCTAGAAGGATCAATGAGGTGTGAGGAAATGAGGGAGGATGATCCCTTCTATGAGAGAGGGGACAAACAATTTAGGGAACAGTCAAAATATTAAAATAATATAAATTTATTTTGAAATTAAAAATTATCCAAAGTGATTTATTTAAAATATTAGATTAGGATGGATTGAAAAACTCATAAACAAATAATTTTAGACACTTTAAGGTTACAATATTAACCAAATCTTTTTTTCTTTAACCATTAGTTAAAACATTAAGCTCTTTCCGTGACAACTCAGTGTTTACTATTTAAAGTTAATATGGTTACTAAAAAATGACAAATGAACCCCAAATGGTTCATTGAAAACATTTTTGACCTTATTTTATATATTTAATTGGTTGATATATTTTTATGAATTCTATATCATTTGATGAATTATTATTTTATTTATAGTACCATTTATGTCAATTTAGATAATATTAATTATTTATCATTTTAAAAATATCATAACAACACAATAAATTTGAAAAAATAATAATATATCATTAAAGTTAATAATACATATGTAAAATTATAATCTTTCATTAATTTTGTCAAATTATATATAGCTTAATATTTGTAACATCATTTATTTGATATTTACATCCATTAAATAAATATTGTATCTTTATTATCGAAGAGTTTAATTATAATTTTTCTTCTACGAACATTAAAAAAAATATAATGATGAATACAGATTTATTTTCATTAAAATTAATATTTATAGCCAAATTTATCATCTTTATAACCCTATTTTGAAAATAATTTAGTTATTAAATATATGAGTGTGACATTTTTAAAATTTCATTAAATAAAATATAACAAATGTCATATTCTTACTCATGGATCATAAAAGGATATAATATCTGAATAAGGTTTATTTTGTTTGAAACAGACTCATATAATTAAATTCAGAAAAGTGTTAAGGTTGATTGATAATATTATAATGTTATTATTACATTTAATTTCATGATTTATACTCGGGTAATTAAAATATTACAAAATTTTAGTATTCATGTGACCAAAAATAAAAGAAACTAATTTAAAAACTTATTACCCCATAATTCCTAATATGAAACCATTAATTAAAATTAAAAACATATATGTTGTAGTAAATAATTTAAAGATTATCTCATGAACGTGAGAGAAAACATGTTATTAGAGATAATACATGCAAATTATTACAAATTTTTAAATCTAAATTCAATGTAAAATCAATAATAACGAAATAAATTGGATTAAATGATAAAAATAATATATTTAAATATTAAAACTATTTTGTAATATAATTTTACTCTATAAATAATTATTATGAAAATAGTTTTTCTCAGTTAAAATTATATATGTTTAAGTGAACATCAAAACATGAATCTTATTAGAAAAATATCAAAAATATTAACAAAAGTATATTTTTATATCCTATTTTAAATTAAGAAGTTTATTTTTTCAAATAATTTATATCACATTGTAAAAAATAGGATTTAAGAAAGGTTCTCCATTAAAAGGCAGTAAAATTACATTTATAAAAATATATGATATTATGTGTAATATTTAGTTTGTTCATTATTATAACTATAAAATATATTAGATGAATATTAAAATTTTGATTTAATATAAAACATATAGAGTTAATTTATATCAATATATAATAGAAATTAATTTAATTTATATGGATAAAATTATTTTTTAACATAAAAAATATTTCTTTATAAAAACATTTCTAATACATTCAGTTATTTCCTATAATCATTTTAAATTAACTTTTAACCGATGAATTCAACCATGTATTTTAAAAATATATTTAATACTATTCACAGTTGACAACATAACAACTTGGTTATATCTAATTATATTAAATAATAATATTATAATAACATATTGTTGTTCAGTCAAACTCAACCTTATGTGTAATGCAAACCAACTCATTTTATTGTGTAGAGAAATCATATCATGGTGTTACATACAACATAAGTTATCGAAAAGATTGAATATATGTAAGAATACAAATACTATAAAACCTTGTGGTGTACATTCTCCTCTCCTTCAAAAAATTGTATCCCAACAATTTGTACTCCGGACTGAAAACTATGTTGTCCCTATTCATAATATCATTACTAAAATACCCGAATAGATAAATGATTAAAGCGGCTTATACTTTAAAATAAATAACGGTAAGTAAAAAGGTCACTAGAGATAACCCATATGGGAGTTACATATAGGAAAACATATGCATTTAATAGAAATATAACCATTATGTTCTTATAGATAGTGATATAGAACATGGTCAGGGAAAAGCTAATAATTCCAAATCTATAAATATACGCTAATTTAAACGACAATTTGATTCATCCTAAAAAGAATAATATGATAAAATTTTTTGTTTCAAGATACATTCCCTAAAGCTAAAAAAAGTAATTTACTTCATAGACTATGAAAAAATTGAAACGTACTTCTTTGAAAAGTATAGATTCATCCTTTAACCAATTTGTACCACAAAATCATATTTCTCTGCAAATTATCTTAAAACTAAAATATATTCTGTTTATCTTAATAATATTGGGTTATTAATATTAATTTATACATCATATGTCATAAATATAAATTAATGATAACTATGTCATACTAACTGGTATTTCATGTATGTTAGTGGTAGGTGATACAACCCAGTCTCCCTTCGGTTACGGGGTCACGTCTCAAGGCTTTCCCTTTACGACATGTTGTTGACTAACCCGTGGGTTATCATTTATATAAATTTATATTTTTATTAATTTATAGAAATAGCCTTATCATATTCAACATTAAAAAAATATTTTAAACTCAAACAATAATATCCAATGTTCCACGCAATTAATTCCAACTATAACACTCTTCCAAAATACATCTATCAAAACCCAAGATCCAATAATTTATAAAAAATTTCACTACATTTTCGATATCAACATAACATCCAATTTTCCCTGAAAAAAAGTGCAGATATTTTTATGGAATACCAAATATATGAATAACTTTCTCACTACAATACATTAATGAAAAAATTAATTTTCCAAGTAAATAATAAGATGATTTGTAATACAATCCATATATATATAATGGTTCTTATAACCCAAATATAATAACATAATTCCTGAATCCAATAACCGAAATACATTAATAATTACACATCAACTATTGTGACATCCTATGATCGAACATGGTCCATTTTCATGGTCTGAGCTATATTTACATGGTTCTTAGGGTAATCAATTGCATAATGTCCCATATGTTTAAAATTATAGAAATTATCATTTATATCTTCTTTATTACCCTTCCAATAATAAGCATGGTAACCTTTCTCGCTATGCTTGTAAAAAATATCACATTCCATTCAATAATGTACAATGGTGACTCTTCCCACAATTATATTGGAAAATCTGTCATTACTTTTATCCCATTATCCTTCTATTTCTCCAAAATTCTCTTATTCTCTTTCCTTCCCTTAAAGTCATAAGACCTCGAGACTTATTTCTCTTTCATCAAACCACAAGATACTATATCATTGTTTGATGAGAATGTTTGGAGGACCAATACATTTTAGAGGAATGGATTTAACACATCTATTAAATGATGAATCTTAATATGTAGGTTATGTAATTAGTCCACAACAAGCCTTACTAACCTTGTAATTTTAGATTCATATTTAGAAATATCATCATCCTCCCTTTTTCTACGATCCAAAATTATTCTCTCTATATCCACTCGATGTTCAAGAGTAACATATTTTATAATGAAAGGTTCCTCAAAATACTTCTATACTATGATTTTTATTTTTTAATCCTATTTCAATTTTTTAATCAATAACTATCACTGATCTAAATTTTTTGTTATTTTATCAATTCCCCTAAAACCCATATCATTTTTATTGCTTTCCATCAAAGGAAATATATTCTCGGAAGAACTTATCCATTTTTCAGCTATAAATTGATTTTTGGTCACTTTCAATTTTTGTGGTTTTTGTATCTTGAAGTGTTCTAACATTTTTTCTTCATTTTGGGTATCAAGATTCTCTATATGGGAATGGTTATTGTTCATAACATGATTTCACTATCCCTGAGTAGTTATAATTTCTTCATCACTAGTTTCAGATCCAACTCCAACATCCTAATCTGTCATATGAGGGAAATCCATGAGTGGATTAAAAGTGTTTATATTGTTTCCATTCCTCCTAATAAGTTACATTTTTAAACAATAGAACACACATTATTAGGCTACACAAATAAAAAAATCAAGTTTAACAACGTTGTTATTTATCAGTTCCAGAAAAAAGTGCTGATAAATGGCATGTTTATGGGTACATTTCGTAGTATTCATAAAGTCCCATTTATTAATACTTTATTTTTAGCACTAATAATGATACCATTTATCAAAACTTTTTTAGCATTGATAAAGGATACACTTTATCAATGCTTTATTTTGATCACCGAAAAAGTGTAGCCTTTTACGCACTATATTTTAGCACTCATAAAGAAACCGTTTATTAGTGTTTTTAGTAATGATGAAAGAGTATGTAAATATATTGAAATAAAAAAATACATAAAAAAATTTAGTTTATAAAAAAATATTACTAATTTTATTAATTAAAAAATTATTTATAAAAATGAATTATTTGATATACTATGTATAATTTATAAATAATTAAAAAATGTATGTATAAATATATATATATATATTCAAAATGAAAATTTAAAAAAAAATAAAATTTTGTTAATTGAGAAAAACATTAAACATTTTATTGTTTTGATGATTATTGATAATGTTAATAAATAATATATATTAAATATATTAATATATATTAATATTTATAAAAAAGGTATATTTTATAAAATATTTATATGATATATTTAATTTATAATAGTTTATAATTAAAAAGTAATATTAATTAAAAATACTGACTAATTTTATTGAGTAATTAACATATAATTAAATGTCGTTTTATTTTTCAATGTATCATAGATCAAATGTGTGCTATATTGATTTCATATATATGTAATTAATTCATTTTTATATACAATGTACACATAGAGAACTTATCCATTTTTTCAATATTATTTAAGTTTATTTAATTTTAATTAATTCAATTCCCTCATTTTTAACAAACATGCACTTAAAATTAGACATTCATTAATAATGTTAATAAATATCTCTAAAAAAATTTAAGAAAATCTTAAATAAATAGAATTTAAATTGTATATACAAAATTTATCAAATTATATATCTATAATTTTAAATAAATAAATATTTTTTAAAAGTGTTTTTATAATGATGAATAAATTATTATATAAATTTAAATAATTATAAATAAAAAATAATATATATTTAAATAAATTATAAATTTATAATAAATTTACATAAATAATGAATATTTTTATTATATCTATATTTATGTATATTTATTAAATATATATATATATATATATAATTATATAATTATATAACGGTATGAATAATATTTTTTGAAAATATTTATATAATTATAAAAAAATAATTATAGAATTATAATAGATATATTTAAATATGAAATATATTTATAATATTGTATTTCTATATATTAATTATGTATAAATATATTATCAAAAAATATTTATAGGTATAATTCAAAATCCATTATTAGTTCTTACCTAATAAGTGTGGATTAAAGAAATCTTTATTAGGGTTTTTAGCATTGATAAAGATGGGGTTTTCTTATCTCTTTTGTTGAGATGATAAAGAACTTCCAATATCAGTTCTAAAAAAGTTCTTATAAATATTCCTTTTACATTGATTAATTAATATGTTATGATAAAAGGACTCTTTATCATCATTTTCAAAATGCACTGATATAATTGTCCTGACCTTATTAAAAAACCTAACATGTTGAGAACCCATCACGATATCTGAAGAAGAAAAAAAGACATGTTGTGCACCCTTTGAGGGTGCTTCTTATTCATTCTCCTATTTCTCCAACCATGATTTTCTCCCATATTTTCCTTGATTTCTTCACCAAAAGGTCCCCGACCCATGTAATGGTGTTATGAATCTTTCAATCTAGGCCTTAGAGTTGACATGAAATCGGCTATTTGGAATGGTTAATCTTAGATTCATGGGGTTTCAAGATCAATCAATGATTGGAATTCTTGAAAAAAGGAACATCATGATTCAGCTTTCGTCGAAAGAAGATCTGTTCAGGGAATAGTCCAATTCCTTTCATTGTTACAAAAGCTTCTAGTTCTATCTATTTAGGTGGCCATATGAATTCCATATGAAGTGTGAAATTCTAACATCAGTGATTTGGTTTAGTTTCCCCAATCTCCTTTTACCTTTTCAAAATCGAATTATTAAACATATGCTAGGGGATCTCGTTGGTAGATATTTATGATCTAAAAGTAGAACCTGAATAGTTTTCCAACCCTATTTCTCCTCACATTTTCAAGGAAGTTCATTTTTAGAGTGTGCCTATGAGTTATATTTGGATTACAGTGGGTGAATAATTTTTATGCATGAAGGTTATGTGCTTCTAATTATGGGCCAATCTTTGTGGTTCCAGTAAGAAATTGGTTCACTATGAATATGCCTATATGTGAGGGACCAAGAACCACAAACAAAAAAATTGGTTTCTAGAGATAACAATAAGGGCCTCAACCATAGTGTTGGTGCAGGGATGATGGGGCAGAGTGAGTGGGATGTTTCTTCTAGCCCATTCAATGCAAATACTATTCAATGTGATACATAGGGGGTGCATCTTTGCGATGAATGATAGTTAAAAAATCAAATATATTAGAAAATATTTTTAGGTATTCATCTTATTAGGTATATATATACTTTTTAGGTCTATATTTATATTTAATTTACATTAATATAATTTATACATAAATAACCAATAAAATATTTTAAACTCATGTTAGTTTTAAAATTATAACAGTGGGTAACTATACATTCAATTTTCAGAAATAAGTAATCATTCCAAAATTTAAATAATTATATTTTATATCAAATTACATATAATATTAATTATTAATACTTAGTATAATTTGGAAAATATTTTTAATAATATTTTTTTATTTTTTATTAGAAAAAATAATATTATATCTATGGAATAATATATTATATATTTAAATAAATTTAAACATCATAAACATTATACATATATATAATTGTATTCAAATAAATTTACTAATAAAATATATACAAATATTTATCATATATATATAATATTTAGGGAGATTTACAATATTTATCTATGTATAAAATGAGAAGTGACCTCTATTTTATAAATTTTGACACTGGAAGGTGTGAACCACGTTCAAATTTATTGCATATAAAGGTACCTATAAATGAATTACACACCTCCATAGACCTCTTTTCTAATCATACAAAAACCTTTCATTTTTTAATAAAATAAAAACTACAAAGATGTCCATGTATTATAAAAATATTGCTCATCCAAATTAATTTATTAATGTTTTATTCAGATCATTGAGGGCAATTTTGAGGAAAAAAATAAAGTAATTCATCATTAACTATGAATCCACAAAAAATAAAATAAATTAATTTCAGTATCATATAGTCTTTATATAAAATTAAACTGTACAAACCAATGACCCCTGGGTTATACAGTACTATAGTTGTGTATTCTATTTCTTCAGTCTCAACCCACTCCATTTCATTTCCATTCTTCAATCTATCCTTTATCTGGTTGTGTGAAGCTTTTCTCTAGAAGGACTTGGTGGAAATAGAGGCAATGAGTTAAAAATTACTTCCAATGGTTTAATTATTACAAATGATAGGCATTTCACCATTTACATAACACCATCCAGTAATATAGTCATCCTCATTAGCTCATCTCATGAACAATTATCATTTATCATATTAATGTATTATTTGGATCTGTTTTACTGGTATGAATCCTAGTGCGTCTGTTTTTTAAAATAATATCAATTTTAATAAAATTGAAAATTGACATACTCAAAATTGGAAAAACACATTCTGCTTATTTTTATACATTATAAAAAGGATATATAATTCATTTCTAATGTATAGGAATCTCCCCCACCTTAATGTGATGCACGTTGTTCCCGATATGACTCAATGAGTTCGTTGTTAGTTTAAAATTGATAGTATAGTTTAAAAAACTCACTTACTAAAAACCAAGAAAAAATCCATGAATTTTCGGGGTAATTTTGTACATTAATTAATAAGTCATTTGTGACGTGTATTATTTGATGTCATATCAAACTAATATATGGCGTAATCAATATGAGTCGAACTGCATGATTCAAGTTTAAAATGAAAATTTAGTAAAATAAATATGTGATTTACTCTTAACTGATTAAACTCATTAATATTTTTTGAAACATTATAATGATGATAAATATTCCATTTGAGTGGTTAATAAATTACTATCATATCAATCTAACACACGATGTACCTAATATGACTCAAACTGCATCGTTTAATTTAAAATTTACATCATTTAAAAAAAAGGACATATGACCGACTAAAAAATGTGAAAACACATTCATTATATTTTGATACATTAGGAAAATGATCAATAAGTCATTTGAGATGTTTATAAATCATCCTTAACTCAGTCTGATACCTGGTGTGACCAGTATGACTCCATGTGATTTTATTTATTTAAAACTGAAATCAATTTAAAAAAAAAGAACAACAGACCTACACAAAAAAGACAAAAACATGTTCATATTGTTTTGATAAATTATGGAAATGATTCATAATCATTTGAGATGTGTAGGAATTGCTGCACCTTAATTTGATGCATGCTTTACTCAGTATGAATCAATGTGCCCGTTAGCAGTTTAAATTTGATAGTTTATTTCAAAATATGTCACCCACTAAAATAAGATAAAACACTGTTGGGGTTTTATTATAATTTAGGAAATGTATTCAAAATTCATTTGTGACATCTAAGAATTGATCTAATATAAAATTGATATAATATCAGATCATTATGATGGAAATTGCATGTTTCCAGTTTAAAATGATTCTTTAGTAAAAAAACATGTGACGTGCTCAAAATGAATTTAATACATTCCAATTATTTTAATAGTTTATGAAAATTATCTATATTTAATTTTGGACATGTAACAATTAGCTTCACCACAATCTGAAGCATGGTGTTAATAATATGAATCATACTGCATCTTTTTATTTAAAATTGACATAAATTTTAGTAAAAAGGAAAACTCACCTACTCAGAACTGAGAAACCACATTCAAAATATTTTTATAAAATATTAAAATGATACATTAGTCATTTTTGATGTGTAGGAATCATACAAAACTCAACCCACTACATGATTTGTTTGGTATGACTCAATGGGACCGTTATCAGTTTAAATTCATCTTTTTATTTCAAAAAGTGTCACTCATTGAAAACTATGAAAACACACATAGACTATCATTATAATTTAGGAAAATGTTTCATAAGTAATTTGTGACATGCATGAGTTAGTAACATGGTTAACAGACAGACGATATGACCAGTATGAGTCAAAGTGTGTGTTTCCAATTTAAAATGAAATTTTAGTAAAAAAGACAAGGGACGAACTCAATACTAGGAAAACACGTTCATTTTTTGATACATTAGAAAAGCATCCATAAGTCATTCCAGATGGGTAAAAATCAACTGAACCTCAATGTGATACATTGTGTAACCGGTGTGACTTCGTGTGCAATTTTTCAATTGATAAGTATCATTTTTGTTTAAGACATGCATGATACCGCCTAAACCGAACTAATGAGCCTAGATTGTATTCTCTTAATTTATACTCTATATTTATTCATTAATTTTTTGATTTTGTGTTGTTATTAGAGGTGTGTTTTTCTCTTACAACACACAATATTATTGATGTAGTTTTCTATAATATAAAATAGTAGAATGTCCCTGTATTAGTGTATTTTAATGCACTGATAAATGCCTCCTTTAGGAGATATTCTTTTGCACTGATAAAATACTAGAACTTTTAACCTCTCACTAGTAGTCAGCACCTTCCCAGCACTGATAATGTCAAATTATAGTGCTATTAAAGGCATGTTTTATAGTAGTGTTATAAATCATAATGTATAATTCCGATCTAGTAAAACACTTAACAATAATTGAAAATTTATGTATATATAATCTCATGATCATAAAAATGGTTTCCCTGGGGACATATTTCCATTAAAACTTGTCAGAATGGTTTTTAATGAAAATTTGAATTATCCTATGCATATCCACTAGGAGTGTCAATCCATTTGTGTAGTAAGACCAGTTTTCATGTACGATAATACGTCGAGTCTAGCTGGACACAAATTTTTCAAAGTTGTTTCCCCTATCTACATTTGTCCTAGAACCACATCAACTTTTAGTAAGAAGAAAGGGCTTCATTTATCTAAATAACCACATAATATCAACTTTAACAAAATTTTAATGTGTTTTTATATACTTATCCAAAATATATATCTTTGAGTTATATTTCCTAATATTTTTTTCAAAAAATTGTTTCCAAGGTTTCTACTAAACTTCTAATTACTAATATAATGACCCCACCCCAAAATCCTTGATCAACAGCATTATATTATTACATTATCATAGATAAAATATTCAAATCTCAATGCATGAATCAATTGTGTAACACCCCAATGTTTTCTAAAAATATATTGAAATGCATGAAACTTTGTTTTACGAAGACATTTATAACTAGCCTTTGAAAATAATTTTTCCGCTTCTATGTTTTGAATTTTGAAAAATGATCATCTACAATTTTGTTTAGTAAGTAATTTGGAGCCTAATAAAACCAACTAGTTTTTTGGGTGAATAGAAACATAAACTTATGAATAGTAATATTAATAGTAATATGACCCTAATTAATAAAAAATTTAATTATTATTTTATTTTCTTATGTTTTTATGATAAGGACATCTTGCTTAATTTTTCAATGTTATATAAAAGCAGTTAGATAATTAGAATTGATAATTTATGAATTATGATTGACTTTATTTAAAAATTAAATTAATTATAATAAGAAAATTATTTTAAAAAATTGATTTTATTTATTAATTCTACATGTCAAAAAATGGAATGGTTGAATTTATTTGGATTTTTCTAAAATTCGTGAATTTTCAATGAATAATGAAATATGGAAAAATACTGTATATTAAAATTATCAGATAAATACACTATTTATGACATCATTATTGATATAAGCACACATTTTTAGAACTCAGATGACATTATTACTATTTAGGGTCACATGAATTTAGACTATTAATAGTCTTGAGAAAAAATATCATAATACAGATTAAAATAATGAAAAAAATACTTCATCTCCTTGACTATAAACACCACCCTCATTCTCCTCTTCCTCCCACACCTCCCAAGCCTTGAACCATACTTATTTTCTTCCCAATGCACCTCCCATGGTTCTTCCCCACGTCCTAGATCTTTTGTTCTGACCAAAAGTCCAAAACCCAAGTCCTTATAAAGGATCTCAATGAGAAGATAACATGAGGTTAACATCCTCTTTCGTTTTCATTATTTCTATTATTTTATGATATTATTTTCAATTACATTTGGATTATATTGGAATATTACATTCCATATTCCCCATAATGACCATATTATTTATTAAATATGAGAGAAATTTATTCTCTCATCAAAATATTTTATGAAATTTTAAGCGACCTCGTTAGGCAGTTGAATTTTCACCAGCGATTTCTCAACTCTTCTATTATTTTGAGCACCTTTATTTTCTTCTTCGTTCATTACCTTATATAATCCATGTGTCATGAAAGATAAAAAAAATATATATTCTATATGTTCTCATGTTCATGGAAAATTTCCCATCAATCTTATTATCTTCTAACCACTTAATCAAGGAAAAAAACATTGTCTGTGATGTGTCGAATTACCGACATCATGGATGATGTAATTTTATTTTTTTATAATTAATTAATGGATGGTAATGAAACCATTTTTATGGTTTAAAAAATTTATAATATATTTATTAGGTCTCATACATGGTTCTGGAATTCGTTTTTACATGTGTTTTTAATTTATAAAACAAAATGAGGAAGTTATTATCAAATAACCACTAAAATGATCTGAACGAACAACATTAATGTTTTAACTTATGAATCATCCTAATATAATAATTCAAAATGATAAATGTTATAATTTATGGGAATGTAAATATGTAAATACCAATCCATTCAAATTCTTCATTTTCACTTCTAACTGACCAGAACAACCATCATGAACCAACTATGGAAATAACATAATGAACTCTCCCAAAAGAGTGCAAGGAACTAAATACTAACAATTAAAGGGAGAAATGATGTAATGAAATGATCATAAAAGGTATTATAAAGATGGATATGATTCTGTAATATATTAATAACACTCTTTTAACCATTATACATGAGGTTTAAATGATATGGAAGTATGAAAAACTGAGGTTTGGGAGTTCTTAAGTAGATTTCCATTCTTTGGGTTAACCATCTATGTATTTATTTATATGGAAATAAATTGTTTTAATGATGGGTTTTGTTAATATTATTTTTATTTATGTCTATATACTGTTTATATACATATTCTATTTACTCTATTTGGTCTCTCTTCTATTATATGATTCATGTATAAGTATAATATTTAAAAATTCCTTTTTAAAATTTTGTTTTATGCATTTAAAAAGAAATGTCATTATGAAATTATTCATGTTTTTTTATTGTGTTCTAAACCTTATCCATTGTGTATGATGAAGGTTGGGACCTATATCTCCCACCAATTCATTGGGTATGTGTATGTTTGAGGTCGACAGTATGGTTACTCCAAGAGTAACTACGATGGTTACACAAATTATAAGGTAGCCATGAGGGTTACAAATTATAAGGTACTTGAGAGGATTAAAAAATTATGTATGTAACGCCCCTAGATACCATTATGGTTATATTTATGTTCTTATGTTTTTTGGATCTTTTGTAAATCTCATGTTACCCAATGTAAGTATATATGTGTGACAAGTATGTATTTTGAAAATGATTTCATACGTTTCAAGTTTTCATGGACTAATGCATTCTTTCTTTCTTTTTATATCCCATAATAAGATTTTTGTGATCATCCCATGTTTATAAAAGACTTTCACAGGTTATAAGTTTGTGTATTTTAATGAAGGAATCCGTGTAAAATGTTTGAATATTTGTCAGAGAAATCATATTTTATGTGAAATGTTTTATATTTTGTATGAAATGTATACTTTTTTATGGTATCCACAATGTAATAATGTGTAGTTTTATGAATGTTTTATGTCCCAATTCATTAGAACACGAAAAATGAAAATATTTTTAATGTAAAATGAAGTGATTTGTTGAATAAATTCAAGATAATGTAATGTAATAAGGCTAGTTTTTTATAGATGGTATCAGAGGATAGTTTAGATAACTTTAGGGTTTATGATTATGATAAAAAATACCATAAATGATTTTTACTCAATGATTAATTTTAAATGTTATAGCATTTCTAAATTACAATGTTTCTTTATCTTTGATATGTTTGTTTAGAATGGTTGTCTATATAAGAAATAGGGAACCTGAAGTGAAGTGGCACTGACAAAAAGAAATCCTTCTAAATCTAAAGCCCATAATTGTAGGGATTGGAACTGTGTAGCTTGTGTCATTAATGGATCATCTAATACATTCAATAAATAGTGGTTGAATACATGAATGAGAAAAACTAGAGGTACCACAACAGAACATGATAGTAGTGGAACATTTTATGAGACAACACCCTCCTTCTTTCAAGGGTTCTTCTGACCCAGTTGCGGCTAAAGGTTTTTATTAAATAACTTGATAAGATATTATATGTTATCAGATGTTCATATCATCAAAAGTTAGGTCTTTCCAAATATCATTTTGAAGGTGAAGCTGATTAGTGGTGGTAATTGGTAAGGAATATAATGGATAGATAGGATATTGATTCCTTATAGTGGGATTCATTTAAAAGACTTTTCCTTGAAAAATATTTTCCTAAGGTTGTGCGACATAGGATGGATAATAAATTCCTTGAATTTAAGCACATGGAAGAGGATTTAGTGGCTGTGTATGAAGCTAACTTCAGCTGATGGGCCAGGTATGCTCCAAATCATATTCTGGATCTTGATTGAAAATCAACTGCTTTTACTCAGGACCGAATCCAAGGTATCGAAGAACGTTGGAATCATATGAATTCAAAAGTTATGAGAAACTTTTTCCATATGCTGAGTTGGTAAATATGTATTTTTTTGATGATCACATGCATTTTGGTAACAAGGAGAAGAATAGGTCTAGATGGAATGATATGGGTAAGAATCAAAAAAAAATATGACGGTAAGAACATCCAGTTTCCAGTTTGTGAAAAGTCTAGCAAGAAAGACCACGGGGAATGTCTTAACAAAACATGGAAGTGTTTTAAATGTGATAATATTGGACATATGGCCAAGGATTATAATGAAAGTGATCCAAATACAAATCCTAGTTATAAAACTATAAAGGGTTTTAAATTTGGGGAGATGTTCCATTATAGAAATGTCTTCCCAATGGGAGATTCAAATTATGAAAAGAAGCCAGACTATAAGCAGAAAGGTTTAGTGAGATATTTTGAGACAACATCAGCAGAGGTCAAGAATTCCAATGAAGTTGTATTAGGTTCTTTGTTTGTTTACACTGATTTTGCTACTATTTTTTTGATATAGGGTCTACAAATTCCTTCATTTTTGAGAAAGTTTTGGTTAAATTGGTAATATCACCTCGACAAATGAGACCGGATAAATATTGTCAAAACACTAAGGTAAAATATTATTGAAAAGAGGAATTATAAAAATCATTCTATTATGGTTTGTGGAATGTATTTACCTCTGATCCTTATTTTTTCCCATAGTCAACTTTGATGTTATTTTGGGAATGGATTGTATTTCTGTTTATCATGCTAATATTGAATATAGAGATAAAGAAGTTGTTTTTTAGAAAGAGTTTCATTTTTTATACAATAATGAACCCATAAAATTAATAAAATATTAGGAATATGTGAAAAATTTGAAAGATGTAAATGAAATTTATCATGGTCATATTTTTGAAAAAATGGGAGCTTTTCAGCCTAATGATATGTCAGTGGTAAATGAATACCTATATGTTTTTTCAGATGAGCTACTCGGTGTCATACATGATCGAGAAGTTGAATTAAAAATTGATTTAGTTCCTGATGCTAATCCAATTTCAAAACCCCCATATCATATTTCTCAAATAGATCTTCTTGAATTAAAAAATCGGTTGTTTTATTTTCTTAATAAATGAATAATTTTTCTTAGCCCTACGCAATGGGGTGCTCTATTTTTTTTGTTAAAAAGAATGATGGTTCCATGATACTTTGTATTGATTATAGAGTTTTGAATAATGTAACTATTTGAAAAAGTGTCCTTAGCCTCATATCGATGACTTGTTTGATCAGATTTAGGGAGATCATTACTTTTCGAAGATTGACTTGAGATCCACATACCATCAATAGACGGCGAATGAGGATGACATCCCGAAAACAACCTTTCATACTAAATTTGAGAATTATGAATTTTTTGTTAATCCATTTGGGTTAACTATTGCACCTACTGTATTCATGAATCATATGAATATATTATTTCAAAAGTTCATGGATATTTTTTTGGTTGTATTTATTGATGATATTATGGTATTTTCTCAAAATAAAGAGGATCAGGAAAAACATTTAAGGGTTATTTTACAAACAAAAATGGAAAAAACTGTATGGAAAATTCTGAAAGAGCGATTTTTGATTGCAACCGATTTATTTTCATGTGAACATTGTAAATAATAAAGGAATAATAGTTGATCCTGTCAAAACAGAAGTGGTTGATTAATGTCCAAGAACTAAAAATGAAACAGAGATTTGTAGTTTTCTTTGATTAGTAGGTGATTACTGATGGTTTTTAAGAACATTTCATGGTTATCTAGCTCGATAACTAAGTTAACACAAAGTTGGTATAATTTTTCTAGATTGAAGAATGTGATGTTTTTTTTCAGGAACTAAAGAAGAGACTGATGAATGCTCCAGTTTTGGCCTTATGTTCATGAAATTATGAGTTTTTCATCTATAGTGATGCGTCATTTAAGGGACTTGGTTGTGTTTTGATGATGAATGATCAGGTAATTGTTTATGATTCAGGAAAACTAAAACCTCAGGAGTTAAATTTTCTCACACAGGATTTCGATTTTGCAGTTGTGGTTTTTTCTTTGAAAACTTGGAGGCATAATTTATACTGAGCCAAATGTCAAATATATACTGAAAATAAAATTATAAAGTATATATTCACTAATAATGAATTAAATATGAGGCATCAAAGATGGATTGAACTGATGAATGATTATTATTTCACAATCAATTACCGTCCCATAAAATAAAATATGTGGCAGATTCCTCAAGTCGGAAACATCAAGCATCATTAACCATATTACGTTTGGAACATGGTATCTTGATTAATGATTTGATGTATTTTTTATTGGAAGATTTCGCTGTAGGAAATACCTCTATTTTTTTTCAGGTTTCAGTGCATTCATCATTATCAGACAAAATTATGTAAGTGAAATATGAATACCATGAGCTACAGAAAAACGTAGAATTGCTTAAAATGGGTATGTTTCTAGAATTTAACCTTGATAAATATTGTGTTTTAAGATTGATTAAAAGGTTGTCTATGCCTTGTGATTCTATGTTAATGAGATATTTGTTGTGTGAAGTTCATAGTTCTCCATTTTCATTTCATCCTGGCTGTACTAAGATTTACAAAGACCATCTAGAGTATTACTGGAAGGATGAAATGAAAAGGGATATTGCTGATTTTACCACTAAATTCATGACATGTCTACAAGTTAAAAAAGATAGGTAGTTACTAAAGGGGATGGTTCAGTCTTTTCCTGTTCTAGAGTGGAAGTGGGAGAATATATCCCTAGACATTTTGGTGGGGCTTCCTAAGACATTTGACTTAAAAATGCTATTTGGGTTATAGTTGATTTGCTAAAAAAATCTACACATTTTATTCTATTTGAGATAAAATGTCTTTAGATCAGATTTCTCGACTGTACCTCAAGGTGATTGTTAGGTTACATGGAGTTCCTCTTTCCATTGTATTTGATCGGGATACCTGGTTCACATGTTACTTTTAGAAGGGACTTCTGAAGTCATTGAGATCAAAATTAGATTTTAGTACATCTTTTCATCCTTAATCAAATGGGCTGCCATAATGAACCATTGAGAGATTGTAGGATATGCATCAAGCTTGTTCAATGTACTAACATGGAATTTGGGATCATCATCATTATTTAGTTGAGTTTTCCTATAATAAAAGTGTATATTCCAATATACAGAAGTCACGTTTTGTGGCATTGTATGGGAATCAGTGTCAAACTCTGGCTTTTTGGTATAAAGTAGATGAAAGAAAGTTGATGGGGCCCCAATTAGTTGAGGAAGTTGCTAAGAAAGTGAAGATGACACAGTAACACATGAGAATAGCTCAGATAAGGCAATAAAATTAGATAGATAACAAAAGAAAAGTCTTATTTCTCGAGGTAGGTGACCATATTATTCTTTTAAAATCTATTCTTGGAGAAGTTCAATGTGTTTTGGTAAGAAAGGGAATCTAATCCCTTGGTTCGTCAGTACTTTTGAAATCCTGGAGAAAGTTGGACCAATTTAATACAATGTATCTTTTCCTCTAAGTATCTCTCAGGTATACAATGTTTAGCATGTTTCGAAATTGGGGAAGTATGTGCCATATTTGACTTATGTTTTGACCGTAGAAGTCGTTCAGCTAGAAGAGAACTTTTTTTTATGAAGAGAAACCAGTTCACATTCTTGATTGAAGGGAACATGTATTTTAGAGTAAGTTAATTGTTCTGGTAATTTTTTTTTGGATAAACCACGTGGTAGAAGAAGAAACATGGGAGTCTGAAAATGCTATGAGGTAAAAATACCCTCACTTGTTTAATAAGTAAATAAAATTGTGAGCACACAATTTCTAGAAGGTGGGATAATGTTACAATCCAAGGATTTCTAAAAATAAAATTTAAATGTATGAGACCTTGTTTTACAAATGTATTTATAACTAGCCTTTATAAATGATTTTTCCACTTATATGTTTTGAATTTCAAAAAATGGTCATCTATAATTCTGTTCAGTAAGTTATTTTGAGCATAATGAAAGAAAATTGTTTTTTTTGGAATAATAGCATACCCTTATGAAAGGAAATATGATAATAATGAATAGTAATTATTATTATTATATTAATTTCTTATGGTTTTATGAAAATGACATCTTGGTTAGTTTTTCTATGTTGTATAAAAGCAGTTATATAATTTAAATTCATAATTTCTGAATTAAGTATGATTTTATTTTAAAATTAAATTAATAATATTTTGATAATAGTTTTCAAATAATGGACATCATTTCTGAATTCTACACATCTAAAAATGGTAATATATAATTTTTGGGGTTTTTCGAAAATTGTTGAATTTTCGATGAAGAGTTAAATATGGTAAAATACCGTATATTCAAATTTTTAGTTAAATACATTATTTATGACATAATAAGTCATATAATCCCACTTTTTTAAAATCCCACATGCCATTACTACTATTTTGGTCACATGAATTATAAATATTCATAGTCTTGAGAAGAAATATTTTAATAATGATTAAAATAATGAAAAATACATGCTCTCCTCCACTATAAATACTACCCACATTCCCCTCTTCCTCCAACACCTCTCAAGCCTTGTACCTTACCTATGTTCTGCCCAATACTCCTCCCCAGTCACTTTACCACATCCTAGAGCTTCTAGTCTCACCAAAAGGCCAAAACACAAGGCTTTAAGAAAGATCTCAAGGAGTATAGATCAATAGGTAAACATCCTCTTTTATTTTCATTCTTTTCTTTAATTTTATGTTATTCTATTCCATTCCATTTATATTATGTTGGGATATTCTATTTCATACTCCCCTTTATTTCCATATTATTTATGAATTATGAGTTTCCCCTTTTCCCTCATCAATAAATTTTATGAAATTTTAAGCAACTCCGTTAGGCTGCCAAAATTTCATAAGGGATTTCTCAAATCTTCTTTTATTTTGAGTTCATTTATTTTATTCTTCTTTACTAACCTCATATTATCCATGATTCATGAAAGCTGAATAATCATTTATATTCTGTATTTTCTCGTGTTCAGGGAAAATTCATCATCAATCTTCTTCTCCTCCCCCTACTTATTCAAGGAATACTAAAATTGTCCGTGATGTGACGAATTACTGACATCGTGGATGATGTAATTTTATTTTCCATTAATTACTGAAAGGGTGGTCATGAAAACATTTTTATGGATGTCGTAGGTTATAAAATATATATTATGTCTCATCCATGGTTCTTAAATTCTTTTTTACTTATTCATTTAATTTATAAAGAAAAATGAGGTCATTATTATCAAAAAACCAACAAAATGATCTAAAAAGACAACACTAATGTTTTAATGTATGAATAATCCTAATGTATGAATTCAAAAGGATAAATTGTATAATTTATGGTAAAAGAAATATGAAAATACTAATCCTTTCTAATTCTATAGTTTTAGTTCCAATTGACAAAAAACAACCATCATGAACGAATCATGGAAATTACATAAAGAACTCACCCAAAACAGTGCAAGGAACAAAATACATACAATTAAAGGGTGAAATTAAGATATTAAATGATCATATAAGGTTTTATAAAGATTTATGTGTTTATTTAAGATCTTAATAACACTATTTTAACCATTATAAAGGAGTTTTAAATGAGTTGGAAGTAATACAAACTGTGGTAATATAATTCATAACCAAATTTCCATTCTTTGGGTTAACCTTCTACATCCTTATTTATGTGGAAGTAAAATTGTTTTTGTGATAGATATTGTTTATATTATGTTTAAAATGTCTATTTACAACGTATATACATATTATATCCACTCTATTATGTATCCCCTCAATTAAATGATTCATGTTTGGGGCTTTTCTTTTAAAATCCTTTTTTCAAATTCTGTTTTATGAATTTCAAAAGAAATTACTTTATGAAATTATTCATGTAGTATGATTAAATTATGGTTTTTGGATATTTTTTATGATCAAGGGTTAGACCTATACCTACCCCAATTCATTGGGTATGTGTAAGTTGAGGTCGGCCGTATGGTCATTCCAAGGGTAACTGCGATGGTTAAAAAAATTGGTACGTAGTCGTGAGGCATTCAAATTACAAGGTAGTAGAGAGGGTTATGAAATTATGTAAGTAAGGCCCCAATATACCTTTATGGTTATATTTATGTTATTATGTTTTGTTTAGATCTTTTTTAAATATCGTGTTTCACAAATTAAGTATATATGGGTGAAAAGAATGTCTTTTGAAAATGATTTCATAGGTTACAGGTGTTCATGGACTAATGTGTTATTTTATTCTTTTTTATATCCCTTACTAAGCTTTTTGTGCTCATCCCATTTTTTTAAATGATTTTCACCGGTTATAAGAATTTGTAAGACAAAGAAGGATTCCATGTTAAATTTTTTATGGTTGTTTAATGAAATCCGATTTTATGTTAAATTGTTTATATTTTGAAAGAAATGAATACTGTTTTATGGTATCCACTCTATAATAATGTGTAATTTTATGAATGTATTATGCCCCAATTCTATAATTCTCTAAACGTACCACAACAGAACATGACAGTAGTGTAATATTTTATGATACAACACCCTCCTGAATTCAATGGATCATCTAACCCAGCAGCAGCTGGAGGTTGGATTAAAGCACATGAAAAGATATTTGATGTTATGGGATGTTCATATAATCTAAAGGTATGTCTTGACATTTATCATTTGAAGGTGAAGCTGATAGGTGGTCAATGGTAAAGAATATCAGGTATAGAGAGGATATTTATACCTTGGAGTGTGTTGAATTGAAGAGTATTTTCCATGAAAATTTTTTTACTAAGGAGGTGAGATGTAGGATGGAGAATAAATTCCACGAATTGAATAAAATGGAGTAGGATTCAGTGGCTATATATAAAAAGAACATCACTCGATTGGAGAGGTATGCTCCTAATCTTATTCTGGATCTTGATAGAAAAATCAAATGATTTTACACAGGACTGAAGCCAAGGTATCGAAGGGTGTTGTCCTCCTTTGAATTCACAATTTATTAGAAACGTTTTCAATGTGCTGATACGGTAGAGATTGATTTTTCTGATGATCACGTGAATTTTTGAAACAAGAAGAATAAGTGTCCCTTATATCAAATGATGTGAAAAAATAATCAAAAGAAATATGGTGGTAAGGAAACTCTTGTTTCCATTTTATGAAAAACGCGGCAAGAAGAACCCTGGGGAATGTCTTACCAAAACTGGGAAGTGTTTTAGATGTGGTATGTTTGGACATATGAGATTGTAATGAAAATGATACTAAGACTAATCCTAATAAGAAAACTATAAAGTGTTTCAAATGTTGTGAGATGGGCCATTACACAAATGTCTTCCCAAAGAGAGATTAAAACGATGCAATGAATCAATAATATTACCAAAAAGTTGTAGTGATATATTTTTTGACTACATTACTATATTTTGGGCCATCCAATGGGGTTTTATCAGGTACATTATTTGTTTAAACATATTTTTCTAATGTTTTGTTCGATATGGGGTCTACACATTCTTTCATTTCTGAGAAATTTTCAGGTAAATTGAAAATATCAACTCAATAGATGAGACCAAACATGTTTTTAAAACACCAAGAGGAAATATTATAAAAAGGGGGAATATTAAGAATCATTCAATTGTGGTTTGTGGAAATAATTTACCTGCAAATCCTGTTGTTTTTTCCTTAGTCATGTTTAATATTATTCTAGGAATGGATTGGCTTTATGTTTATCACGATAAGATTGACTGTAAAGCTAAAGAGGTTGTTTTTCAGAAAGAGTTTAAGTTTGTATATTTGAATGAACCCTTACAATTGATAACATATCTGGAAGCTAAGAATCTATTCATAGATAGAACTGAAAGTTAACTTGCTCATATTTTTGAAAACAAGGGAACATTTCAGATTAATGATGTGTCAATGGTAAGTGAATACCTTGATATTTTTCATAATGAGTTACCTAGTGTCATACCTAATTTAGAAGTAGAATTCACAATTGACTTAGTTTATGATGCTAATCCAATTTCAAAATTCCTATAACTTATGGATCCAATATAAATTCTTGAATTAACATTTCTGTTGTAGGATTTTTTGGATAATGTCTTCATTAGTCCCATCACTACACCATGTGTTGCTCCTGTTTTTTTTTTAAAATAAATATGGTTCCATGAGAATTTTCATTTATTATATTGATTTGAATAATATCTCTGTTAAAAACATGTATTACTTCCCTCATATCGATGAATTGGTTGATCATCTATGAGGAGCACATTACTTTTACAAGATTGAATTGAAATCTGGATACCATCAGCTGAAGGTGAAGGAAGTTGACATCCCAAAAACAACCTTTTGTACTAGATATGGGCATTATGAATTTGTTTTTAAGGTATTTGGGTTTAATAACGCACCTGACGTATTCAAGAATATGATGAATAGAGTATTTCATGAGTTCTTTTATAAGTTTGTTGTTTCATTTTTTTGATGACATTATGGTAATTTATAAAAATAAATAAGATAATTAAAAACATATAAGGGTAGTTTTAAAAAACATAAGGAAAAAAAATGTACTGAAAATTTATCAAGAGTGATTTTTGGTTGCAAAAGATTTTTTTTCATGGTCACATTGTAATTAAGGATGGAATAACAGTTGATCACATCGAAACAAAAGTGGTTGATGAATGTCCAAGACTGAAAAATGCTACAGATATTTGTAGATTTCATGGATTAGTAGATTATTACCGATGGTATTTTAAGAACTTTTCATGATTATCTGTCCTAATAACTAAGTTAACATGAAAATGGTTAAAATTTACATGGACAAAACAATGTGATGTTTGTTTTCAAGAACGGAAGAAGCTATTAGTGAATGCTCTAGTTTTGACCTTGCCTTCCAGAAATGGTTAGTTTTCCATCAATGGTGATGCTTCGTTGAAGAGACTTATTTTTGTTTTGATTTATAATGATCAAGTCATTGCGTATTCTTCAAGACAACGAAAGCCCCATTAGTTATATTATCCCCCACATGATTTGGAATTGGATGTTGTAGTTTTTTATTTGTAAATTTAGATGTATCATTTATACAGATCTCAATGAAAAATATATATTGACTATAAAAATATGAAGTATATATTCAATCAAGAGAAATCAAACATGAGGTAGAGAAAATGGCTGGAATTGATAATGGATTATGATTGCATGATCAATTACCATACCTGAAAAGAAAACAATGTGGATGATTCCTTGAGTCAAAAACATCATGTATCATTTACCATGTAACATTTGAGACATGATTCCTAGATTAGTGATTTGATGAGTTTTGGCATAGATGTTTTTGGTGTAGGAAATACCTTTGTTTTATTTTAGGTTTCAGTGCAATCATCGTTATGGGACAGAATTAAGCAAGGGAAGAAAGAAGACCATGAGAAATAGAAAAAGGTACAATTATTTAAAATGGGTACCTTTCTAGAATTTAACCTTGATAAAGATTGTGTTGTAAGATTTGGTTAAATATTGTGTGTGCCTTGTCATTCTCAGTTGAAGAAATATTTTTTTTGTGAAGTAAATAGTTCTCCATCTTCAGTTCTTCATGACTGTACTAAGATGTATATAGACCATCGGCAGTATTACTAGGGGGATGGAATGAAAAGTGATATTTCTAATTTTACCATGAAATGATTTCCATGTAAAGAGGTTAAAGAAGAGTGGAAGTTACCAAATGGGATGCTTCGGCCTTAGCTAGTTCTAGAGTGGAAATGGGAGAATATATCTATAAACTTTGTAGTGGGATAACCTAATACAAACCGAGGTAACAATGTGATTTGTCTTATTATTGATCAGCGGAAAAAATCTACACATTTTCTTTCTATTTGATATACATTGTCTTTGGATCCGCTTTCTTGACATTAGCTCAAGGATATTTTCAGGTAACATGGTGTTGCATTTCTATTGTATCTAACTGGGATCCTAGGTTCCCTTCTAACTTTTGGAAGGGATATCAGAAGTCTTTTGTCATATAATTTAATTTCATTGTAGATTTTCATCCTCAGTTATATGGGCAGTCAGAATGATGGATTCATACATTTGAGGATATTCTTCAAGCATTTTCAATGGACTACTAGTGAAGTTGGGTTCATCATATTTCTTTCATTGTGTTTTATTTGAATAACAATTTTCATTCCCATATAAAAATGTCACCTTTTGAGTCCTTTTTTGAGAATTAGTGCCGAACTCTTATTTTTTGGTATGATTTTAGTGAATGAAAGTTGATGGGGATAGAATTAGTAGAGGAAGTGGTTGAGAAACGTAAGATGATCCACTAGAAGATGAGAACAGCTCAGAGTAGGCAGAAATGTTATCCATATAGCATAAGTAATGACTTTTCTATCATTTTTGGTGGCTATATTTTTTAAAAAATATCTCCTTGGAAATGTTTGATGCATTTTGGTAAGAAAGGGAAGCTAAGATCGCAGTTCATCTGTCCTTTAGAAATCTAGGAGAATGTTGGACTAGTTGCAAACCGAGTGTCTTTTCCTCCATGTTTGTCATTGGCACACAAGGTTTTTCATGTCCTATTGTTGAGGATGTATTTTCTAGATTCGACTCGTATTTTGAGCACAAAAGTAGTTTAGCTAAAAGAGAACATTTCTTATGATGAGAAACCATTTAAGATTCCTAATCGAATGGAACATGTATTTCGGAATAAGGTAAAACACCATGTAATGTTTTTGTGATGAGACCACATGGCAGAAGAAGAAACATGGGAGTCTAAAAATTCTATGAGTGAAAGATATCATAACTTGTTTAAAAAGTAAATAAAATTGCACAGATGCAATTTCCAGAAGGTGGGGATAATGTAACACACCAAGGTTTTTGAAAAAAAATTGAAATGCATAAAACATTATTTTATGATGATATTTAAAACTATACATTAAAAATAATATATCCATTTCTAGGTTTTTAATTTCAAAAAATGGTCTTATACAATTCTGTTTAGCAAGTTATTAGGAGCCTAGTAGAACCAAATTGTTTTTTTGGGGATGTGTACCAAAACCTAATGAATAGTAATATAGATAGTAATATGACCCTAAGGAAAAGTAAATTTTATTATTATTTTTTTCCTTATGGGTTGAAGATAATGATATCTAGGATAATATATCAATGTGATCAAAAAGAGTTATAGAATTATAGTTGTTAGTTATTAAATAATGTATGATTTTATTAAAATATTAAATTAATAATATTGAGAATATTATTTTCAAAAAAATACCTTTATTTCTGAATACTACACATTTAAAATTGGTAAAGGTAAAATTTTGTAATTTTTTTTGAAATTCGTGAATTTTCAATGAATAATGAAATATGGTAAAATACCATATATTAAATATATCGGTTAAATACACTATTTATGACATAATAAGAGATTTAATCCCACTTGGTTTGAACTAACATTTCCTTATTACTAATTAGGGTCACATGAATTAATACTATTCATAGTCTTGAGGAAAACTATTATAATAATGATTAAAATAATGAAAAATACCTCTTCTCCCCCACTATAAATACCACCTTCAGTCCCCTCTTCCTCGCACACCTCTCAAGTCATGAGCCCTACCAATGTTCTTCCCAAAACTCCTTCCAAGGCTCTTCCCCACGTCCTAGACCTACTGGTCTCACAAAAAGAACAAAACAAAAGGCCTTAAGAAGGATCTCCATGAGAAGAGATCAAGAGGTCAACATCCTCTTTTATTTTCATTCTTTTCATTCACTTTACATTAGTATTTTTCATTCCGTTTGGATAATGATGGGATATTAGATTTCATATTCCCCTTACTTCCCATATTGTGCATGAATGATGAAAGACCCATTTTATCTCATAAAAATATTTTATGAAATTTTAAGGGACATCGTTAGGCTGCTGAAATTTCATAAGTGATTTCTAAACTCTTATTTTATTTTTAGTTTCATTATTTTCATATTCTTTAATAAACTCATATTATCCAAGAGGCATGAAATATTAATAATCTTATATATTTTGTATGTTCTTATGTTCATTGAAAATTCATCATCTTGCTTATTCTCCTCCACCTAGTTATTCAAGGAATAAAAACATTTATCGGGATGTGTTGAATTATTGACATCGTAGATGATGTAATTTCATTTTATTAAATCCATAAAGGCATTTCATGAAACAATTTCTATGGATGAACCAGGTTATAATATATGTATCACGTCTCAACCATGGTTCTGGTATTATTTTGTACATGTGTTTTTAATTTATGAAACAAAATGTGATTGTTATTATCAAAGAACCACTATAATGATCTAAACGAACATCATTAATGTTTTAACTTATGAATCATTCTTATGTAAGAATTAAAAATGATAAATTGTATAAATTATGGTAATATAAATATTTTAAGTCCAATCCATTCCAATTATAGAGTTTAACTTCAAATTGCAAAGAATAACCATCATGAAAAAAATCATGGAGATCATGTAAAGAACTCACCACAAACAGTGAAAGGATCAAAATACTAACAATTAAAGGGTGAAATAATGTAATTAAATGATCATATATGGTATTATAAAGATGTATATGTTTCATTAAGATATTAATAAAACTATTTTAACCATTATATAGGAGGTTTAAATGAGTTTAAAGTATGATGAACTGACGTAATGGAATTCTTAAACTGATTTCCATTCTTTGGGTTAAACTTCTACTTCATTATTTATGTGGAAATATAATTGTTAGTATGATGGGTATTGTTTATATTATGTTTAATTATGTCTATTTATATTATATATACACATTCCATACACACTATTAAGTTTTTATTCGATTATATGATTTATTTAATGGGGTTGTCTTTTAAAATCATCTTTTAAAATTATTGTTTATGATGAATTATGGAACATATATCTCCCTAAATTTCATTGTGTATGTGTTTTTTGGAGTTCATCCATATGGTTACTCCAAGTGTAACTTTTATGGTTACACAAATAGGAAGTTAGTGGTAAGGGTTTCAAATTATATGGTTGCCAAGAGGGTTACAAAATTAGGTTAGTAATTCCATAAGTTTCCTTTATCACTATACTTATGTTATTATGTTTTTTGTTGATCTTTTGTAAATATCATGTTTCACAGATTATGTATATATGGGTGAATAGAATATCTTTTGAAAATTATTTCATGAGTTTCAAGTGCTCATGGATTAATGGGTTATTTCCTTGTTTTTATATCCCATAATTAAATTTTTTTGCTCATCCCAAGCTTTAAAATTATTCTCACAGGTTACAAGGATGTGTTAGACAATGAATGAAGCGATGTTAAATGTTTGACGATTTTTCAAAGAAATCATGTTTTATGTGAAAAGTTTTATATTTTTCAATAAATTAATACTTATTTTATGGTATCCACTTTGTAATAATGTGTAATTTTATGAATTTATTATTTCCCAATTCTCTAAATCTCTAAACAAGAAAATATATTTAATGTAAAATGAAGTGATTTCTTTACTAAATTCATGATTATGTAATGTAATAAAGTTGGTTACTTATAAATGTAATTGTTTTGGGTTCTAGATTACATATATATGTTTTATATTACATCTTAAAATTTAAAACAACGTAGTAACTCCTTTGAAAACACTCTTATTCCCTTTTTGTTTCCCTATATGTCAGTCATAATATACATCTCTACCTCCTGGGAGAAAATAAAACCTTATAAAAAGGTGACCCCATATATTCTGTAAGGGTAAATAATAATGCAGAAGCTATCATAAATAAACATTGACAACAAGTCAAGGTGAATACCAAAAAAACATTCCATAAAAAAATAATATTCAGAATAATATTATAAGAATAAATAATACAATATAAAATAATAACATGGGATAGAAAACATAACCAATAATATTATACTTATCAAATAATCACAAGGAATATTAATACATAATCTCATTGTGTGGGAATGCATGATTCTATAAATCACAAACATACCCTCATGGCCTCGGCCAATACACCATACATAAAAGGGTATGATTATAGGAAATAAAAAAACTAGTTTGCCTCATGGGACCTATAAAGGCATCACATGGATATTAAGGGCCTCAGTAACCACTTACTATGCCTAAATCATTCCAAATATGAAAAGGGTTCAAAATAACAAACATAAACATTCCTATTAAAACTAGAATATGAAATGTTAATACATTAAATATAATCCTTAAATGGTATCTAAATAGAATATACATTTTCCAAAATATCATAATAATTTTAAAAAATATATGACATATTGTATCAAAAGAGACAAACCTCAATTAAGTAGAAAATTAGACAATGGATTTTGACATAGATGAAACTAGTATAATAAAATCATTAAAATATTCTTGAGGAAAATACCCCTTTTTATATTGAAATTATTTTAAAAGGGATGTGAATATTTAAAAGAAAAAATTTAAAATTAAAATAATCTTTTATTGTTGTAAATGAATCTTTTATCATGTCTTCAAAGTAAAAAAATAAAATTCCTATAGTATATTGTCAAAAAAGGTATCAAATTACCTTTTTGGAAAACCGAAAAAATATTCCATTTAATATTTATTATAAAAATTAAAAGATGGGTAAAAATTAGTTTAAGAAATTTAAATAGAATAGTAAGAATATTTTGGAATATATTTTTATGAAACATTGACATGGATGATAAATATGCCTCAGTAAATACTTACGTATAAACAATCCTAGCTAATAAGTAGATTAAGTAATTAACCATTACCTTGAAAACTATTTTAGTTGAAGGTGATTCAACCTCCAGTAACATGGTTTAATCATGTTATTAAATTATACAAGAACTATATCAATATATTTTATTTCTTATATGATCCTCTCATATCATTTTGTTATTAATATTTCATTATTACCATTGCTTGGAGTGTCAACTGTGTCCCTTTCATATGTTTGTTTTAATAATTTATGTCTTGTTTATTATGAATAAGATATATTTTATTAATATCCCTAATTATATGATTTTCATAAATATTATTATTATTCATCATATTCATTTTTATAATCATTTGAAATTGTTTAACTTGGATGAAGAATCTCCTAGCGCCACAGAAATATTAGGTCACACATATATACAGGTGGTGTTATTATCCAGTAATGGAAAATATGTAAGTAATTGGATGGTTTATTAATTATAAATAATCTATATAATGTCATATTTATTATTTAAATCCATTATATTCATCATCATACCCATAGAAATAAAGTATTTATGAAAAATAAACTACACCACAACATAGAGACTGTAAGTCGTAAGTACACTTACATAGTGATATCGTTTTTTGTACGATGGATAAAAGGAATTTTATGGTTCCCATAGAATAATATTAACATATATGAATATAATTTACACTATATTTATTACATTAATAGTAAATAACACAGGAATAGAATGTATAAGTATAAAATAACTTCAATTAGTTGGTAAAACCAATACATCTTCATTGATGGAATTCTATTGGCTCTCATCTTAGGGACACTATGGGTAGTATTTTTAAAATAAAAGGACCTCCAAAACATATATAATAATTTTTGGAGGTTAAATTGGATGGTTTGGGTCGATATAGAGGGGTAAATGTTGTGTGAGGGAGTGAGGAAGGATGTTCCCTTTTTTAAGAGAGGGGTAGTGAAATTTAGTGACCTCTCAAAATATTAAATTAATATAAATATATTTCTAATTTAAAATACATCAGAAGTGAATTATTTATGAACTAATATAATTATTCTCTAAATACTCACTACTAATTGTTTTGAGACATTTTTTGGTCAGATTATTAACTTATCTTTTGGCATTAACCCTTTGTTAAACCTTTTAACTCTTACCATGATAACATGGAATTATAATATTTAGGGTTCATATAGTTAGTATAAAATTCCAAAAGAACACAAAATATATCATTGATTAGAAATATAAACATACTATAGATATTTGGTGGAAATTTATTTTTTATTAATTTTTTATCATTTAATAAATATTATTTTTTAAAGTAGCATTTATATCAATTTTGATACTATTCATAATTTTTATTTTAAAAAATATCATAACATGGTATAATTAAACCAAAACATATGATATATCACAAAAATTTCAATGTTAACTATAAAATTATTCTATTTCCTTAATTTTTTCAAATTATTTTTATTTTAATGTTTTTAATGTCATTTATTTGATATTTCAATTAATTAAAAAATTAATACATCATTATTATGGATTCCTTTAATTAAATTATTTATTCTCTAAAAAATAAAAATATATTATAAATAGAAATAGAAATTGATTAGTTTTAAATTTATTATTTAAAGTTGAATTTATATACTGTATTTACCTATATTAATAATTATATATTTATTTAAAATATGAGTTTGATATTTTTAACTTATCTTTAAATAAAATATAATAAACGTCATATTTTTTCCCAAGTGGATAAGAAATGATATATTCTTGGCCTCAGATTGATTATGGTCAAAAACCAGAAATGCAATTGAATTTAGAAAATTTGTAGGGTAAATTTTAACTATTATAATTTGATTTTCACATTTAATTACCTATTTACCCTTAATCGTGGTGATTATAATGTTTCTAATATTTAATAGTCATATTCCCAAAAAAAATATACCTATTTACTTAATTGTATCGACTAATTCCAAATATGAAATTTAATTTTTGAAACTGAAAACAAATAAGTTTTGGTTATTGATTTAAAATTAATCCTCCCAATGGGGTGAGAAAACGAGTAATTATAGTTTTAACATTCAAAAGATTAGAATCATTTTTCATTTAAATTAAATATAAAATTGATTCCAATGAAAAAAATTGAATTAATTGATAAAAGAAATATATTTATACATTAAATCCATTCGATATTATAATTTAAGAGTATAAATTATTTTGTAGGAAAATGTATTTTTCCATTAATTTTTTGTATTTTTCAATATTCATCAAAACCTAAAAAGTATCACAAAAATACCAAAAGTTTAATAAATGAAAATTTTAATTTCATGATTTAATAAAATAAGCATGTTTTTTCAAATAAATATTATAAATTTTTTAAAAAATTCATTCAAAATAGGTTCCCTTTTAAAAGGTGCTAGAATCACTTTTATAAAAATTTAGTTTTTTATATGGAATATTGGGTTTATTATTTTCATATGCCTTTCAAATATATATGAATAATATAAAAAATATGTTATATAATATATAAAATATAAAATAATTAACATTATTATATATTTATTACTAATTTAATATGTTATGATATGATAACATTGTGAGCATAAAAATAGTTCTTTATAGTAACATATCCTATATATTCTCAAGGTTCATATATTAATATATAAATAATTTATAACCAGTGAATTGAACCATATATTTTTGTATGTTGGTTAATACTACTCATAACATCCTACTCAACATCTAGGTTATATCTAATTATATTTTATTTTAATATTTTAATATTACATTGTCATTTAGAAAAACTCATCCTTGCATGTAACACAAACCAACTCAATATTGTGTGTAGCGTAAAAATATTAGGGTGTTGTATATAATGTAAGCTATCTATATAAAAACCCTACCCCTTATTGTGCACTTAACCCTAATTTATTATATAAAATCATCAATTGATACAACATAGAATATCGAGTGGTCCAGTGTCTTTGGGGCTTAGGAACATTACATAACCTAAAAAACATGAAACATTCCATCTTTATTAAAAACTTCCTTTACATTACAACTACATTCCATCGTACATAGCATTTAAAGGGATAACCTGAGGACATTCATAAAAGGGGTGAGGTATAAATCCCTGTAAGGGAGAAAATAAGGCATAACATATATAATACAAGACATGTTAGGAAATATTTATATCAATAGAGCGTAAAATAAACTGGAACATGAAGGCATGATATAACATGATTATCATATCATGGAAATGTGGCATTAACAATTAACATGATATTAGCATGATCCAATTATAATTTCACAAGAAGCATGTGTAAACCCTCATTGCACTTTAATTAGCATGAGTAAACCATCAATTCTGTTGATGTATCATGACACTAATCTATTCCCAATGAATGGGCGGGCAATTAGGGCGCACCCTTCAGGATCATTTCATTTCATGCATAAGTGTGCCACATGGATCCTAAAACATTGATTCATTGATCATCATCATTTTCTCCACGATAATGGAATGAGGAAATCATAAATGAAACTCTATATTAAATATGTAAATATGCATAAATGTGAATAACCTTGATAGATAAATTTGTATGGTATTCACTACACAATGATTATATCTTTGAAAATCGTGGTGCAATTTCCTAAGAGTAACAGCGTGAAAAACGAATTCATAAAAGTGGTTGATGAGATGTAATTGGGGGTCTCACCATATTTACATAAAATTGATAGTAAGGGGTCATATAGAAACATGTATCAACATATGTAGTGGAATTTAGATTCATAATAAAAAATAATTTCTTGAATGTAAATGAGGAGAGAGAAATTCCTTATGGAATTTTGGCATGGTAACAGGTGTACATTGGAGGCATTAATTAGAGAGAAAGAGGTCTCTAATCATTCAAATATAAGTAGTGAAGTATGGGGGAGGTGTGAAATCATTCCCCAACCTTTTAAATTGAAAATAATAGGGTATAAAAAATTAATGAAATTTTGAAAAAAATAAGAAATGATGAAATCCCTTACATGGAAGTGTGATCCCAGAAGCTTGAGACAGGCTTGAGAGAGGATTCTTGTGAGCATGGGGCACCTGTGGAGGATTTTAGAGAGAGAGTTTGAGGGGTTGGTTTTTCTGTAATGTCTTTGAGTGAAGAGTAATTGGGATCTTGGGTGAGTTTATATAGTAAAATAGAGGGAATTAATTATTATTTAGGTTTTAGACACTACACATTAAACTAATCAAAAACAAAAACCAACCCATTTTTTCCCCGTGGTTTTTTCCAAAGGGGATTGGAAAACATTATTTTATTAGTAAAATGGCCAAACTTTTTAAAATATTCATCTTGCCTATGTGGAGGTGAGTTGCACTCTCAAGAAATCATTTTGACAAGATAAAATGTATTATAAGTCATATAGGGTCCACTATGACTTTTTAAAATAAATTAAAAAAATTCTTAAATCACGTTATATTAATGGTAAAACATATATAATCCTAATATACCAATTATTTTTCTTTATTAAATCAATTTTGGGTCAGTATGACATCATAAAAAAAGTATATATTTAAACGATATTTAGTTTTTACGAAAAAAATTCTATTGTCTCGAAAAATTATGAGAAATTACTCATTGGGTAATATCGACATCCTAGTTCCAAAAATATTATTCATTTTATCTAATTTTTTTATAACTATTTGAATTTTTACTTTTATAATAAGAACTAACGTTTATTGAAAATTCATGGGTTTTGACCAAAATAGCTTTCAGAACTAAATAAAATATACTATTGTATACATAAAAATTATACAATAATTTATCTTTAACAAAATTTAATTTAATAACAATAATATTTTATTAAAATTTAATTAAACTAAAATCAATTAATTTGTCAAATTAGATTTCATTGTTGAATATTAACTAAAAATACTATTTGTTCTTTAAAAACCATTTACAATGTAATAATAATAGAAATCAATTTGTACTATTTATTATATACAAAAAAATAATGAAAATAATCCTATTTCTATGGTCTTTTACATAACCCCATAAAACACCTGCATAAGGCCTTAGGGTAAGGTGCACGATGGTGAAATACCCTTGGTGTGGCTCGAAAAACATTACTCTGGTTGTAATCTCTATTAACATCCACTTCTCTTGTAGGCAATTCTGCTCAAACTTAATGTATCGACATTGACTTGGGGTTGGTCAAGAGCTAATCCCAATGATTCCACATCCTTTCTGATCTCCGAAAAATGGTCTTCGTCTGAAGAAATTATATAGGATGAAGCCATATTTTCCTTTGTTTGTGTAAAATGGATTTGTTAAAGCCCTATATTTATACTACTCAAGTGATGACTGTTCAATAGATATATTTACAATGGTAACCATTTTAATGGTATTTTAAAATAAAATAACATTTAACTAAGGAAGTTCATATATCATATGACCATTTTATATAATAAGACATTTAATTAGATCAAGATGCTTTTTTTAATTACAAATGTATGGTTCATTACAATATTCCCCCATTAAGAAATTTCACCCTTGAAATTTCATTTTCTCTCAATAAAATAGATGCGGGTAACTCTTCTTCATCACATCCGCGGATTTCCACATTGTTTTTTAAAACTTGTGGTTTCTCCACAGCACTTTCATGAAGGGAATTTTCTTATTTCGTAGAACTTTTTCCCTATGATCTAAGATCATTACCGAATTCTACTCCTAGGAGAGGTAATTCTCCAATTGTTCCATCTCTGGATTGAGTACGTGCGATGGGTCAGGTATGTACTTCTTCTAGAGTGAAACATGGAACACATCATATACTTGAGATTGGTTCTGTGGGTGTTCTAGTTGATAGGACACTACTCTAATGCAATTACGGATCTCAAAAGTACCAATGTACCTTGGAATAATAATTACCTTCTTCCCAAATCTCATAACCCTCTTACCAGGTGATATGTAGAGGAATACGATGTCTCTAACTTCAAACTCTCGGTCTCATCAACGATTATTAGCAAAGATATTTAGTCAAATCTAAGAAGAATTAATTTTCATCTAGATGGTCTTAACCTTCTCCATCATTTCATCGACCATTTCTGGACCTAGGGGTTTTCACTCCCCGAATTCATGCAAAAAATGCGGTTGTTTTGCACCTATTCACATTCATGGCTTTATAAGGAGCTATTTGGATGGTTGAGTGTAAAATGTTGTAGTAAGATAACTCAACTAGAAGAATATTTTGATCCCATACTCATTTTATGTCCATTTAGCATGTTCTCAACAAGTCTTCTAGTGTCTGGATAGTCTGATCAAATTAGACACCAGTTTATAGATGATAAGCTATATTGAATTGCAATGAAGTGTGCAGTCTTTGTAACATGATCCACGACATCTTGGATATCATTTTTTCCATTGGATGTCTTCGAAAGACTGGTGACAAATTCCATGGTTATGTTCTCCCATTTCATTGCTAGTATGGGTAATGGTTGCATCATCCCCTTAGAATTCTACCTCTCATCCTTCACTTGTTGACATACCAGGCACTTTTATGTATATTCAAAGATCTACTTCTTCATGTTATCCCACCCAAAATTCTCTTAGAAATCTCGATACATCATTATTCTTTCCTTGAGTTATGGATGAATTTGAACTAAGAGCATCATCCAAATTTTCTTTCCTTAGATCCGGACAAGATGGAACATATAGTGTCATGAACCAAACCAGGTGGACCTTGGACGTGTCACCCAAGCCAGTCTGTGACATGGCCTGGAGGGATTTCCCAATCCCCAAAGGCTGGAAACCATTTTCGGGCAGCAAAATTTAATTTTTGAGAACGATTTATCCCAAAAGACAAATAAATAACCTATAATATACCAAATAATAAAATTGAGCTCAAGTGGTGGAAAAAGAAATAAATAAATAGAAGAAATCAATGTACCGCCATGTGACCTTCTAGGTCACATCCCATCCAAAGGCTGACCCTACTATAATAATGAGAAACCCATCCAAGAAAAACAAAGTAAAGGAATCCAAAAAATATAATTATAAACTAGGCATGCGCATTAAAAATGATCAGTAGGGTTGCTAATAAAAGCCACAGAGTCCAACATCTTGTTTCCAAAAAAAATACAATGACACAAGTTTTAAAAACAAACATACATGTATGGTTTTAAAATTTGAAAATATTAAACATGTTTTTCCCATTTAGTAATCCAACACACATGAAATACAATTTCCAAAACCATTTGTCATTTCAAAAAAATTCCAAAAGAAAAGATACCAATGTTTAGATGAAGTAGAACAGGGAAAAAGTTAAAGTTGGAAATATAATGGTATAACCGAAAGTAAACAAAGAATGTAAATAATCAGGTAACCAGGGGTAATACTAAACATCTCTAGAAGACCCCTAGACGTACTCAGTTTCAGAACCACCTACTGACATATGGTGAAGCCCCAAAGTCTATAACCAACAAGCAAACCTCAACTGACCATTCCAGTGGAAAACCCCACCTTGCCTTACAACCAATCCAGGGGTACCAACCCTTCTAATCAGGGATGATCAGAAACCATCACACGATCATCTAAAAAGTCCTAGGAACCCATTGTTTTTTTAATGATAAGATGTATCTAGTATTCCCTCACACGCGGGACACATCTCACCGCACTTTCTTACCCCAAACACGAACACTCTATACGATAACCCATAAAGGGATATCCCACTATAGAAGTCCCCAAAAATACATATACATACCTACATACATATGTCACGTCATCAAAGATTCCAACCAGGCAGTAAGACCCAACTATCATCAAAACCATTTAAAAATCATTTTTTCACAAAACTACAGATTTTCGAAATGGACCCTTAAAAAGTCCAAAAGTATTACCCAAAAAACACTCTCTGTGATGTGTCGAATTACAAACATCATGGACGATGTAAATTCTTTTTTTTATAATTCATTAATGGATTGTCATGAAACCATTTCTATCATTTAACCAGGTTATAATATATTTATTATGTCTCATTCATGATTATGGAATTCGTTTTTACATGTGGTTTTAATTTATAAAATAAAATGAGGACGTTATTATCAAATAACCCCTAAAATGATCTGAACGAAAAACATTAATGTTTATCTTATTAATCATCCTAATGTAAGAATTAAAAATGAAAAATGTTATAATTTATTGTAATGTAAATATGTTAATAACACTCCATTGCAATTCTTCAGTTTCACTTCCAACTAACTAGAACAACCATCATGAACCAACTATGGAAATCACATAATGAACTCTCACAAAAGAGTGCAAGAAACAAAATACTAACAATTAAATGGATAAGTGGTGTAATGAAATGATCATATAAGGTATTATAAAGATGGATATGATTATGTAATATAATAATAACACCTTTTTAACCATTATACATGAGTTTTAAATGAGTTGGATTTAAGACAATCCGATGTTAGGGAGTTATTAACTCGATTTCCATTATTTGGGTTAACCATCTAGTTATTTATTTATATGGAACGAAAATTGTTTTAATAATGGGATTTGTTAGTATTATGTTTATTTATGTCTATATATAGTGTATATACATATTCCATCTACTCTATTTATTCTCTCTTCTATTATATGATTCATGTATGGGGATTTTCTTTTAAAATCCCTTTTTAAAATTTTGTTTTACGAATTTGACAAGAAATTTCTTTATGAAATTATTCATGTTTTATGATTGTGTCCTGATTCTTACCCATTTTTTATGATGATTTTTGGGACCTATATCTCCCTCCAATTCATGGCGTATGTGTAATTTTGAGGTTGGCAGTATGGTTACTCCAAGTGTAACTATGATGGATACACAAATTGTAAGGTAGCCGTGTGGGTTACAAATTATAAGGTATCTGAGAGGATTACAAAATAATGTATGTAATTCCCCTAGATACCATTATAGTTTTACTTATGTTCTTATGTTTTTTTGGATCTTGTGTAAATCTCATGTTTCCCAAAGTAAGTATATATGGGTGACAAGTATGTCTTTTGAAAATGATTTCATATGTTACGAGTGTTCATAGACTAATGTGTTATTTCATACTTTTTATATCCCTTACTAAGATTTTTGTGCCCATCCCATGTTTATAAAAGATTTTCACAGGTTATATGTATGTGTTTCTTAATGAAGGAATCCATGTAATATGGTTGATTATTTGTCAAAGAAATCCTATTTTATTTGAAATGTTTTATATTTTGTTAAAAATGTTTACTTTTTTATGGTATCCACAATATAATAATGTGTAGTTTTTTGATTGTATTATGTCCCAATTTTTTAAAACTCTAAAAATGAAAAGATATTTAATGTAAAATTAAGTGATTTGTTGAATAAATTCAAGATTATGTAATGTAATAAGGATGGTTCCTTATATTTGGAATCAGAGGATGGTTTAGATAATTATAGGGTTTGAGATTATGATAAAAAATACCATAAATGATTTTTACTGAATGAATAACATGAAATGTTATAGAAATTCTATATTACCATGTTTCTTCTTCTATGATATGTTCGTTTAGAATGGTTTCCTATATAAGAAATAGGAAATATGAAGAGGAGAGGCACCGACAGAAAGACATCCTTCTGAATCTAAAGCCTAGAATGGTAGGGATTGGAACTGTGTAGCTAGTGTCAGTAATGGATCAGCTAACAAAAGCAATAAATTGTTGTGGAATCCATGATTGATAAAAACTATTGGTACCACAATAGAACATTATAGTAGTGGAACATTTTATTAGACAACACCCTCCTTCTTCCAAGGGTTCTTCTAACCCAGTTATGGATGAAGGTTGGATTAAATACCTTGATAAGATATTCTATGTTATCAGATGTTCAGATAATCAAATGGTAGGTCTTTCCAATTATCGTTTTGAAGGTGAAGTGGATCAGTCGTGGTCATTGGCAAGGAATATCATTGATTGAGAGGATTTCTATTCCTTAGAGTGGGATGCATTTAAAAGTCTTTTCCTTGAAAAATATTTTCCTAAGGTGGTGCGACATAGGATGGATAATCAATTCCTAGAATTTAAGAACTTGGAGGAGGATTCAAGGGCTTTGTATGAAGCCAACTTCACCTGACTTTTGAGGTATGCTCCAAATCATATTCTGGATCTTGATAGAAAAATAAACCGCTTTTACTCAGGACTGAAGCCAAGGTATCAAAGGATGTTGGCATCTTATTAATTCAAAAGTTATGAGAAATTTTTCCAATGTGCTGAGTTGGTAAATATTTATTTTTCAGATGATCACGTTCATTTTGGTAACAAGGAGAAGAAGAGGTCTAGATGGAAATAGGTGGGTAAGAATCAATAAAAAAATAAATATGATGGAAAAAAACAACCAGTTTCTTGTTTCTGAAATGTTTGGAAAGAAGGACCCTGGGGAATGTCTTACCAAAACTGGGAAGTGTTTTAAATGTGATAATATTGGACATATGGACAGAGATTGTAATTAATGTGACCCAAATAAAAATCCTAGTTAGAAAACTATAAATAGTTTTAAGTGCGGGGAGATGGGCCATTATAGAAATGTCTTCCATAAGGGAGATACAAATGATGCGTAGAAGGAAGAATATAAGCAAAAAGGTGTAGTGAGATCTTTTGAGACAACATCAGCAGAGGTTAAGCATTCCAATGAAGTTGTATTTGGTTTTTTGTTTGTTTAAACTGATTTTGCTATTGTTTTTTTGATACAGGGTCTAAAAATGCCTTCATTTCTGAGAACGTTTTTGATAAATTGGTAATATCACCACAACAAATGAGACCAGAACATATTGGTAAAACACCATGGGAAAATATTATTGAAAAGATGCATTATTAAAATCATTCTATTATGGTGTGTGGAATTAATTTACCTGTAATCTTATTTTTTTTACCACAGTCAACTTTTATGTTATTCTGGGAATGGATTGTATTTCTGTTTATCATGATAAGATTGACTGTAGAGAAAATGAAGTTATTTTAGAAAGAGTTTTAGTTTTTATATAATAATGAACCCATCTAATAAATAAAATATTAGGAAGATGTAAAATAGTTGAAATATGGAAATGAAAATTATCTATGTCATATTGTTGAAAGAAAGGTAACTTTTCAGCTTAATGATATGCCAGTGGTAAATGAATACCTATATGTTTTTCCTAAGGAGTTACTTGTTTTCATACATGATAGAGAAGTTTAATTAAAAATTTATTTAGTTCATGATGATAAGCAAATTTCAAAACCCCTATATCATATGGTGCAAAAAGAACTTCTTGAATTAAAAAATCAATTGTATTATTTTCTTGATAAAGGCATAATTTTTCCATGCCCTAAGCTATGGGGTGCTCTACTTTTGTTAGTTAAAAATAATGATGGTTCTATGACACTTTTCATTGATTATAGAGATTTGAATAAAATCACTATTTAAAAAAGTATCCTTACCCTCATATTAATGACTTGTTTTTTTAGATTCTGGGAGATCATTACTTTTCCATGATTGGCCTGAGATCCACATACAATCAACTGATGGTGAAGGAGGATGACATCTCGAAAACCGCCTTTCAAACTATATATGATAATTATGAATTTGTTGTTATGCCATTTGGGTTAACTAATGAACCTATAGTATTCACGATTCTTATGAATAGAGTATTTCATAAGTTCTTGGATATTTTTTTGGTTGTGTTTACTGATTAAATTATGGTATTTTCTCAAAATAAAGAGGATCATGAAAACATCTAAGGGTTATTTTACAAACCATAAAGAAAGAAAACTGTATGAAAATTTCTTCATGAGTGATTTTTGGTTGAAACTGATTTCTTTTCATGGGAACATTGTAAATAAGGAAGGAATAATAATTGATCCTGCCAAATCAAAAGTGGTTTATTAAAGGCCAAGAACTAAAAATGATACAAAAATTGCTAGTTTTCTTGGATTAGTAGGTGATTACTAATAGTTTTTAAGAACATTTCATGGTTATATAGTCCGATAACTATGTTAACGCAAAAGGGGTAAAATTTATTTAGATACAAGAATGTGATGGTTTTTTTCAGGAACTAAAGAAGAGATTGATGAATGCTCCAGTTTTGGCCCTACCTTCAAGAAATTGTGAGTTTTTCATATATAGTGATGTGTCATTGAAGGGACTTGGTTGTGTTTTGATGAAGAATGATTAGAAAATTGTTTATGCTTCAAGACAACTAAAACCACATGACTTAAATTATCCCACACATGATTTGGAATTTGCAGTTGTGGTTTCTTGCTTTGAAATTTTGGATGCATAATTTATACAGAGCCAAATGTCAAATACATACTGACTATAAATGTCCGAAGTATATATTCACTCAGAAGGAATTAAACATGAGGCATAGAAGATGGATTGAACTGATGAATGGTTATTATTTCACAATCAATTAACATCTTGGAAAATCATAAATTTGGAAAATTTCTCAAGTCAGAAACAACAATCATCATTAACCATGTTATGTTTGGAACATGATCCCTTGATTAATGATTTGATATATTTTGGATTAGAAGATGGTGGTGCAAGAAATACCTTTATTTTGTTTTCAGTTTTAGTGCATTCATCATTATCAGACAGAATTAAGAAAGCCCAATATGAAGACAATGAGCTACAGAAAAAGGTAGAACTTGTTAAAATGGGTATGTTTCTAGAATTTATCCTTGATAAATATTATGTTTTAAAATTGAGTAAAAGTTTGTGTGTGCATTGTGATTTTATGTTAAAGAGGTATTTGTTTTGTGAAGTTCATGGTTCTCCATTTTCAGTTCATCATGGATGTACTAAGATTTACAAAGACCATCGGGAGTATTACTGGTGGGATGGAATGAAAAGGGATATTGCGGATTCTATTATTAAATTCTTGACATGTCAACAAGTTAAAGACGATATGTAGTTTCGAAAGGTGATGATTTAGCCTTTTCCTGTTCTAGAGTGTAAATGGGAGAATATATACCTGGAAATTGTGGTGGGAATACCTAATACATCTCGACATGATAATGCTATTTGGGTTATTGTTGTTTTGCTGAAAAAATATACACATTTTTTTCTATTCGAGGTAAAATTTCTTTAGATGAGATTTCTAGACTGTACATTAAGGAGATTGGTAGGTTACCTAAACTTTCTCTTTCCATTGTTTCTAATCAGGATCCCAGGTTCACTTCTAACTTTTAGAAGGTACTTCAAAAGTCGTTGGGATCAAAATTTGATTTCAGTACAACTTTTCGTCCTTAATCAGATGGGCAGTCATAATGAACAATTGAGATATTGTAGGATATGCTTCAATCTTGTTCAATGGACTAACCAGGAATTTGGGATCATCATCATTCTTTAGTTGAGTTTTCCTATAATATAAGTATACATTCTAGTTTATATAAGGCAGGTTTTCAGGCATTGTATGGGAATCAGTGTTGAACTATGGATTTTTGGGATTAAGTCGATGAAAGAAAGTTGAAGGGGCTAGAATTAGTTATGGAAGTTGCGGAGAAAATGAATATGATCTAGTAGCACATGAGAATAGATTAGAGCAGGAAATAACGTTAGGTAGATAACAGAAGATATGTCTTATTTAATGAGGTAGGGGTCCATATTTTCCTTAAAATCTCTTCTTTGAAATGTTTTCTGTGTTTTGGTAAGAAAGGGATGCTAAGTCCTCAGTTCGATATTCCTTTTGAAATCCTGGAGAATGTTGGACCAATTGCATACCATGTATATTTTCCTCTGAGTTTGTCTCAAGTATACAATTTTTAGCACGTTTCTAAGTTGGGGAAGTATGTGCCAGATTTGACATATGTTTTGAGCCAAGAAGTAGTTCAGCTAGAAGAAAAGAAATTTATGAAGAGAAACCAGTTTAGATTCTTGATTGAATGAAAAAAGTATTTTGGAGTAAGTTAATTCACTAGCTAAACGTTTTGTGGATAAACCACATGGTAGAAGAAGAAACATGGGAGTTTGAAAATGCTATGAGGTAAAAATACCCTCATTTGTTTAATAAGTAAATAAAGTTGTGAAGATGCAATTTCAAGAATGTGGGATAATGTTACACCCCAAGGTTTTCTAAAAATAAATTGAAATGTATGAAACTTTGTTTTAAAAATATATTTCTAACTAGCCTTTATAAATATTTTTTCCACTTCTATTTTTTGAATTGAAAAAAATGGTCATCTACAATTATGTTAAGTAAGTTATTTTGAGCATAATAGAAGAAAATTGTTTTTATAGGGAATAATAACATACCCTTATGAATGATAATATGACATTAATGAATGGCAATTATTTTTATTATATTATTTTCTTACAGTTTTATGAAAATTACATCTTGGTTAATTTTTCTATGTGGTATAAAAACAGTTATATAATTAAAATTCTTAATTTCTGAATTAAGTATTATTTTATTTTAAAATTAAATTACTATTATTTAGAGAATTTATTTCCAATAATGGACATCATTTCTGAATTCTAAACATCTAAAAATGGTAAGATTGAATTTTTGGGATTTTTCGAAAATTATTGAATTTTTTATGAATAGTGAAATATGGTAAAATACCATATATTCAAATTATCATTTAAATACATTATTTGAGACTTAATATGTGATGTAATCCCACATGGTTTAAACCCACATTCCATTATTACTATTTTGGGTCATATGAATTATTACTATTCATAGTCTTGAGGAGAAATATATTAATAATGATTAAAATAATGAAAAATACATCCTCTCCTCCACTATAAATACTACCCACATTCCCCTCTTCCTCCAACACTTCTCAAGCCTCGTACCTTACCAATATTCTACCCAATACTCCTCCCAAGGCTCTTTCCCACGCCCTAGAGCTTCTGGTCTCACCGAAATGCCAAAACCCAAGGCCTGAAGAAAGATCTCAAGGAGTAGAGATCAATAGGTAAACATCCTCTTTTATTTTCATTATTTTCGTTCATTTTATGTTATTATATTCCATTATCTTTGAATTATGGTTGGATATTCAATTACATATTCCCCTATCTTTCCATATTATGTATGAATTATGAGAGACCCATTTTCCCTCAACAAAAAATTTTATGAAATTTTAAGCAATGCCGTTAGGCTGCCGAAATTTCATAAGGGATTTCTCAACTCTTCTTTTATTTTGAGTTCCTTTATTTTATTCTTCTTTCCTAACCTCATCTTATACATGAGGCATGAAATATCAATAATCATTTATATTCTAGATGTTCTCATTTTCAGGGAAAATTCATCATTAATCTTTTTCTCCCCCTACTTATTTAAGGAATACTAAAATTGTTCTTGATATGATGAATTACCAACATCGTGGACGATGTAATTTTATATTTCTTTAACTACTACAAGGGTGGTCAGGAAAACATATTTATGGATTTGATATGTTATAATATATATATTATGTCTCATAAATGTTTCTATAATTCTTTTTTACAAATTGATTTAATTTATAAAACAAAATGAGGTCATTATTATCAAAGAACCACAAAAATGATGTAAATGAACATCATTAAATTTTTAATGTATGAATCATCCTAATGGAAGAATTCAAAATTATAAATGGTATAATTTATGGTACTAGAAAAATTAAAATACAACTCTTTTCCAATTATAGAGTTTAACTTCCAACTGATAAGAATAACCATCATGAACGAATCATGGAAATCACGTAAAGAACTCACCCAAAACAGTGCAAGGAGAAAAATACTAACAATAAAAGGGTGAAATGATGAAATTAAATGATCATATAAGGTTTTATAAAGATTTATATGTCTATGTAATATTTTAATAACACTATTTTAACCATTATACAGGAGGTTTAAATGAGTTGTAAGTAAGACAAACTATGGTAAGGGAATTCTTAACCCAATTTCCATTCTTTGGGTTATCCTACTACATCATAATTTTTGTGGAAGTATAATAGTTTGTATGAATGGTATTGTTTATATTATGTTTAATTATGTCTATTTACAATTTATATACGTATTCTATCCACTCTATTAAGTATTCCCTCAATTATATGAATCATGTTTGGGGCTTTTCTTTCAAAATCCTTTTTTCAAATTCTATTTTAAGAATTTCCAAAGAAATGACTTTATGAAATTATTCATGTAGTATTATTTTATTATGGTTTTTGGTAATTTTTTATGATCAGGGGTGAGACCTATACCTCCCCCAATTCATTGGGGATTTGTAAGTTGAGGTCATCTATATGGTTACTCCAATAGTAACTGCGATGGTTACAAAAATTGTAACGTAGTCGTGAGGAATTCAAATTATAATGTAGTAGAGAGGGTTAAAAAATTATGTATGTAAGGCCCCAATATACCATTATGGTTATATTTATGTTATTATGTTTTTTTATATCTTTTTAAAATATCATGCTTCACAAATTAAGTATATATGGGTTAAAATAATGTCTTTTGAAAATGATTTCATAGGTTACAAGTGGTCATGGACTAATGTGTTATTTTATTCTTTTTATATTCCTTACTGATCTTTTTGTGCTCATCGCATTTTTTTAAATTCTTTTCACGGGTTAAGAGAATGTGGAAGACAAATAAGGAATCCAAGTTAAGTGTTTGATGATTGAATAATGAAATCCAGTTTTATGTTAAATTATTTATATTTTGCAAGAAATGAATACTGTTTTATGGTCGACTCTATAATAATGTGTAATTTTATGAATGTATTATGCCCCAATTCTATAATTATCTATACATGAAAAGATCTATAATGTAAAATGAAGTGATTTCTTGAATAAATTCATGATACTATAATGTAATAATGCCAGGTCCTCATGGTTGGTATCATAGGATGGTTTAGGTAAATTTAGGGGTAATGATGATGTTAAAATAATACCATAAATGATTTTTACTCTATTATAAAAATGAAATTTCATAGAATTTAAAGATTACCATGTTTCTTATTCTAAGATATGTATGTTCTGAATGGTTTTTTGTAGAAGAAATAGGGAAGCTGAAGAGATGAGGAACCAACAAAACGACATCCTTCCAATTCTACAGCCCAGAATTGTATGGATTGGAACTGAGTAGTTTGTGTTAGTAATGCCTCATCTAACATAGTTAATAAACAGTGGTGGGATCCATGAAAGACAAAAACTACACACACCACAATAGAACATGACAGTATTGTAATATTTTATGAGACAACACCCTCCTGCATTCAATGGATCATCTGACCCAGTAGCAGTTGGAGGTTGGATTAAATCACATGAAAAGATATTTGATGTTATGGGATGTTCATATAATCAAATGGTATGTCTTTACATTTATCGTTTTAAGGTGAAGCTTATAGGTGGTCAATGGTAAAGAATATCAGGGATATAGAGGATATCTATGCTAGGGAGTGTGTTGAATTGACGATTATTTTCCTTGAAAAATATTTTACTATGGTGGTGAGATGTAGGATAGGGAATCAATTCCATGAATTGAATCAAAAGGAGTAGGATACAATGGCTATATATAAATAGAACATCACCCAATTAGATAGGTATGCTCCAAATCTTATACTGGATCTTTATTGAAAAATCAAATGATTTTACACAAGACTGAATCCTAAGTATTGATGGTCATTGTCCTCTTGTGAATTCACACTTTATGAGAATCTTTTTCAATGTGCTGAGAAGGTAGAGATGGATTTTTCTGATAATCACGTGCATTTTGGAAACCAGAAGAAGATGTGGCCCTTCTATCAAATTATGTGCGAAAATAAACAAAATAAATACGATTGTAAGAAACCCTTGTTTCCAATTTTTGAAAAATGTGGCAATAAGAACCATGGGGAATGTCGTAGAAAAATTGGAAAGTGTTTACGATGTGGTCTGTTTTGACATACGAGATTGTAATGAAAATGATACTAAGACAAATCCTGATAAGAAAACTGTAGTGAGTTTCAAATGTTTTGAGATGGGTCATTATACAAATGTCTTCCCAAAGAGAGATTCAAACGATGAAATGAATCAAGAATATTACCAGAATGTTGTATTGATATATTTTTTTGACTATGTCGGTAGATTTCGGGCCATCCAATGATGTTTTATCAGGTATATTATTTGTTTACCCATATTTTACTACTGTTTTGTTCAATAAGGGGTCTACACATTCCTTCATTTCTGAAAATCTTTTGGGTAAATTGAAAATATAATCTCAAAAAATGAGACCAGAACATGTTTTTAAATCACCAAGATGAAATATTATTGCAAAGGGGAATTTTAAGAAACTTTCAATTGGGGTTTGTGGAAAGAATTTACCTACGAATCTTGTTGTTTTTCCTTAGTCGAGTTTGATGTTATTCTAGGAATAGATTTTCTTTCTATTTATTATAATAAGATTGACTATAAAGCCAAAGAAGATGTTTTTCAGAAAGATTTCTGTTTGTTTATATGAAAGAAACCATTCAATTAATAACCTATCTGGAAGCTAATAATCTATTGATAGATTGAACTGAAATTTATCTTGATCATATTTTTGAAAACAAGGGAACATTTCAGATTAATGATGTGTCAATGGTAAATGAATATCGTGATATTTTTCCTAACGAGTTACCTAGTGTTATACTTAATTGAGAAGTTGAATTCACAATTGACTTAGTTTTTTATGCTAATCAAATTTCAAAATTCCCATAACATATGGCTCCGATATAACATCTTGAATTAACATTTCAGTTGCATGATTTTTATGATGATGTCTTAATTTCCCCATCAATTCACCATATGGTTCTCTTATTTTGTTCGTTAAAAAGAAATATGGTTCCATGAAAATTTTCATTGATTATAGAGATTTGAATAAGAATACTCTTATAAACAAGTATTCCTTCCCTCATATTTATGACTTGTTTGATCATCTCCAAGGATCGTAGTACTTTTACAAGAATGAATTTAAATCCGGATACCATCAACTAAAGGTAAAGGAAGACGTCATCCCAAAAACAACCTTTTGTACTAGATATGGGAATTATGAATTTTTTGTTACGATATTTGGCTTAAATAATGCACCTGATGTGTTCAAGAATCTTATGAATATAGTATTGCATTAGTTCTATTATAAGTTTTTGGTTTTGTTTATTATTGAAATTATTGTATTTTCTAAAAATAAATAAGAAAATTAAAAACATATAAGAGTAGTTTTAAATATCTTAAAGTAAAAGAAAATGTATTGAAAATTTAGCAAGAGTGATTTTTGGTTGACAAAGATTTTTTTCCTTGGTCACATTATAAATTAGGATGGAATAACATTTGATCATACTGAAACAAAAGTGGTCAATGAATGTCCAAGACCAAAAAATGTTACAGAGATTTATAGATTTCATGGATTAGTAGATTATTACTGATGGAATTTTAAGAACTTTTTATGATTATCTATCATGATAACTAAGTTAACACGAAAAGGGTTAAAATTTACATGGACAATAGAATGTGATGTTTTTTTTCAAGAACTGTAGAAGAGATTAGTGAATGCTCCAGTTTTTACCGTGCCTTCCCGAAATGGCGAGTTTTTCATCAACGGTGATGCTTTGTTGAATGGACTTGTTCATTTTTTGATGAATAATGATCAGGTAATTGCTTATTTTTCAAGAAAACTAAAACACCATAAGTTATATTATCCCCCACATGATTTGGAACTGGAAGTTGTGGTTTTTTATATGAAAATTTGGATGAATCATTTATACGAATACTAATGACAAATATATATTGACCATAAAAATATGATGTATATATTCAATCTGAAGAAATTAAACTTGAGGTAGAGAAAATGGCTCGAACTGATAATGGATTATGATTGCATGATCAGTTACCATAACCAAAAATAAAACAAAGTGGAAGATTCCTTGAGTCGAAGACATCATGTTTCATTTACCATGTCACATTTGGAACATGATTCTTTGATTAATGATTTGATTAATTTTGGCATAGAAGTTTTTGGTTTAGGAAATACCTCTATTTTATTTCAGTTTTCAGTGCAGTCATCATTATCAGATAGAATTAAGAAACCATGGAAAGGAGACCATGAGCAATAGAAAAAGGTGGAATTATTTAAAATGGGTAACTTTATAGAATTTAACCTTGATAAAGATTTTGTTTTAAGATTTGTTAAAAGATTGTGTGTGCCTTGTGATTATAAGTTGAAGAAATATTTTTTTTGTGAAGCAAATTATTCTCTATTTTCAGTTCTTCCTTACTATACTAAGATGTACATAGACCATTGGGAGTATTACAGGTGGGATGGAATGAAAAGAGATATTTCTGATTTTACCATGAAATGATTTCCATGTCAAGAGTTTAAAGAAGAGTAGAAGTTTCCAAAGGGGATGCTTCAGCCATTTCTAGATCTAGAGTGGAAATGGGAGAATATATATATAGACATTGTTGTGGGAGAACCTAATAAATATCGAGGTAACAATGCGATTTGTCTTATTATTGATCGTCTGAAAAACTCTACACATTTTCTTTCTATTTGATATACAATGTCTTTGGATCAACTTTCTTGAATATACCTCAAGGATATTTTCAGGTAACATGGGGTTTCTCTTTCCATTATATCTGACTGGGATCCTAGGTTCACCTCTAACTTTTGGAAGGGACATCATAAGTCTTTTGACATAGAATTTAATTTCAGTATATATTTTTATCATCAATCAGATGGGCAGTCAGAACGAAGGATTCATACATTTGGTGATATGCTTTGAGAATTTTCAATGGATTACTAGGGATGTTGGGATCATCATATTTCATTCATTGTGTTTTATTTTAATAACAATTTTCATTCCTGTATAAAAATGTAGCCTTTTGAGTCATTTTATGGGAATTCGTGAAAAATTTTAATTTTTGGGATGAATTCAGTGAAAGAAAGTTGTCGAGGCTATAATTAGTAGAGGATGTTGTTAAGAAACTGAAGATGATTCAGCAGCACATGAGAACATCTCAGTGTATGTAGAAAAGTTATCCACATAGCATATGTAAAGACTTCTCTCTCATTGTTGGTGGCCATATTTTCCTCAAAATATATCCTTGGAAAAGTGTGATTCATTTTGGTAAGAAAGGTAAGCTAAAATCATGGTTCATCTGTCCTTTTGAAATCTAGGAGAATGTTGGACTAGTTACAAACAGAGTGTCTTTTCCTCCAAGTTTGTATCTGGTACACAAGGTTTTTCATGTCCCATTGTTATGGATGTATTTTCTAGATTCGACTCATGTTTTGAGCACAAAAGTAGTTTAGCTAGAAAAGAACATTTCTTATGAAGAGATACCATTTCAAATTCTTGATCGAAGGGAACATGTATTCAGGAATAAGGTAATACACCATGTAATGTTTTTGTGATGAGACCACATGGTAGAATAAGAAACTTGGGAGTCTAAAAATGTTATGAGGGAAAGATGCCTTAACTTGTTTAATAAGTAAATAAAATTGTGCAAACGTAATTTCTTGACGGTGGGGATAATGAAACACATCAAGGTTTTTTGAAAAAAAATGAAATTCATAAAACATTGTTTTAAGATGATATTTAAAACTACACTTTAAAACTAATTTAGCCACTTCTATGTTTTGAATATCAAAAAATGGTCATATACAATTCTGTTCAGTATTTTATTTGGAGCCTAATGGAACCAAATTTATTTTTTGGTTATTTTTAAAAATCCCTAATGCCTAGTAATACATATAGTAATATGACCCTAAGGAATAATAAATTTTCTTATTATTTTTTTCCTTATGGTTTGAAGATAATGATAGCATGGATAATTTTTCAATGTGATCAAAATGAGTTATAGAATTATAGTAGTTAGTTATTGAATTATGTTTGATTTGATTAAAATATTAAATTAATAATATTGAGAAAAATATTTTCAAAAAATGTACTTTATTTCTGAATTCTAAACATTGAAAATTTGTAAATGTAAATTTTTGTTATGTTTTTAAAATTCTTGAATTTTCAATGAATAATGAAATATGGTAAAATACCGTATATTAAAATTATCAGTTAAATACGCTATTTATAACATAATAAGATATTTATGACCACTTGGTTGGAACTAACATTCCATTATTACTATTTAGGGTCACATGAATTAAGACTATTCATAGACATGAGGAAAATTATTATAATAATGATTGAAATAATTAAAAATACCTCTTCTCCTCCACTATAAATACCACCTTCAGTCCCCTCTTCATCACACACCTCTCAAGTCATGACCCTTACCTATGTTCTACCCTATACTCCTTCCAAGGCTCTTCCCCACGTCCTAGAGCTACTGTTCTCACTAAAATGCCAAAACCCAAGGCCTTAATAAGGATCTCAAGGAGATGAGATCAATAGGTAAACATCCTCTTTTATTTTCATTCTTTTCATTCATTTTTTGTTAGTATTTTTCAATCCCTTTGGCTAAATATGGGATATTAAATTTCATATTCCCCTTAAATCCCATATTTTTCATGAATTATAAAAGACCCCTTTTATATCATAAAAATATTTTATGAAATTTTATGTGACGTAATAGGCTGCTAAAATTTCATAAGTGATTTCAAAACTCTTCTTTTGTTTTGATTTTCTTTATTTTCTTCATCGTTCCTAAACTCCACTTATCCAAGAGGCAAAAAATATTAATAATCTTGTATATTTTGTATGTTTTTATGTTCATTTAAAATTCATCGTCATTCTTATTCTCCACCACCCACTCTTTCAAGGAATAAAAACATTCATTGGGATGTGTCGAATTACCGACATCATAGATGATGTAATTTAATTTTTTTTAATTCCATAATGGATTTTCATGAAAAAATATTTATGGATGAACCATGTTAAAATATATGTATCATTTCTCAACCATGGTTCTCAAATATTTTTGTACAGATGTTTTTAATTTATAAAACAAAATGTGATCGTTATTATCAAAGAACAACTATAATGATCTAAACAAACATCATTAGTGCTTTAAATTATGAATCATACTCATGTAAGAATTAAAAATGAAAAATTGTATAATTTATGGAACTAAAAATATGTAAATAACTATCCATTCTAATTCTAGATTTTAACTTCAAATTGACAAGAACCACCATCATTAACCAATCATGGAAATGATGTAAAGAACTCACCAAAAACAGTGAAAGGAACAAAATACTAACAATTAAAGGGTGAAATGATGAAAATAAATGATCATATATGATATTATAAAGATGTATATGTTTCATTAATATATTAATAAAACTATTTTAACCATTATATATGAGTTTTAAAAGAGTTTAAAGTAAGAGGAACCGAGGTAAGGGAATTCTTTAACAAATTTCCATTCTTAGGGTTAACCTTCTACTTCATTATTTATATGGAACTAAAATTTTTTGTGTGATGGGAATTGTTTATATAATGTTGAATTATGTCTATTAATAGAATATATACACATTCCGTACACTCTATTATGTCTGGATTCAATTATATGATTTATGTAAGGGGATTGTCTTTTAAAATTTTCTTTTAAAATTATTGTTTTTAATGAATTATGGGACATATATCTCCCTAAAATTCATTGTGTATGTGTTTTTTGGAGTTCGACCATAATGTTACAATAATTGTCAATTTTATGGTTAAAAAAATTGGAAATTAGTCTTAAGGGTTTCAAATTATAAGGTAGTCGAGAGGGATACAAAATTAGCTAAGTAATTCCATAAGTTTCCTTTATCATTATATTTATGTTTTTATGTTTTTTGTGGATCTTGTGTAAATATCATGTTTCACACAGTATGTATATATGGGTGAATAGAATATCTTTTGAAATTTATTTCTTAAGTTACAAGTGTTCATGGAGTAATGGGTTCCTTCATTGTTTTTATATCCCTTAATTATATTTTTTTAGTCATCCCAAGTTTTAGAATGATTTTCACAGGTTACAAGGATGTGTTAGACAATGTATGATTCGATTTTAAATGTTTGAATATTTTTCAATGAAATCATGTTTTATGTGAAAAGTTTTATATTTTGCAAGAAATTAATACTAATTTTATGGTATCCACTCTGTAATAATGTGTAATTTTATGAATTTTTTATTTCCCAATTCATTAAATCTCTAAACATAAAAATATATTTAATATAAAATTAAGTGATTTCCTTACCACATTCATGATTATATAATGTAATATGGCCGGATACTTATAAATTTAGTTGTTTTGGGGTCTACATTACATATATATGTTTTACATTACATGTTTTAATTTAAAACAACATAGTAACTCCTTTGAAAACACTCTTATTCCCTTTTCATTTCCCTATATGCCAGTCATAATATACATCTCTACATCCTAGGGGAAAATGAAACTTAATAAAGAGGTGACCCCATATATTATATAAGGGTAAATAATAATGCAGAAGCTATCATAAATAAACATTGACAAAATGTCAAGGTGAATACCAAAAAACAGATTCCATGAAAATATAATATTCAGAATAATATGAGAAGAATAAATAATAAAATCTAAAATACTAACATGGGATAGAAAACATGACCAATGATATTATAATTATCGAATAATCACATGGAATATTAATAACTAATCTCATAGCGTGGGAATCCATGATTCTAGAAATCACAAACATACCCTCATGGCCTTAGCCAATACACCATACATAAAAGGGTATGATTTTAGAAAATACCAAACTAGTTTGTCTCATGGTACCTATCAATGCATCACAGGGATATTAAGGGCCTCACCAACCACTTACAATTCCTAAATCATTCCACATATGAAAAGGGTCCAAAATAACTGACATAATCATTCCTATTAAAACTAGCATATGAAATGTTAAAACATTATATATAATCCATGAATGGTATCAAAATAGAATATCCATATTCAATCATATCATAATAATTTTAAAAAATATATGATTTATTGTATCAAAAGGGACAAACCTCAATTAATTAGAAAATAAAACAATGGATGTTGACATAGATGAAAGTAGTATAATAAAATCATTAAAAACTTCATGAGTAAAATACCCCTTTTTATATTGAAATTATTTTAAAATGGATGTGAAAATTTAAAAGAATACCATTTCAATGAAAAGAGTCTTTTATGGTTGTAAATGAATCTTTTCTCATGACGTGTATGTAAAAAAATAACATTCCTATAGTATATTGTCAAAAGGTTAACAAATTAGCATTTCTGGAAAACAAAAAAATATTCCATTTAATTTTTTAAAAAAATTTTAAACATGGGTAAAAACTAGTTTGCGAAATTTTAAAATAATAGAAAAAATATTTTGGAATATATTTTTATTAAATATTGATATGGATGATAAATATGTCTCAGTAAATACTTACGTATAAACAAGCCTAGCTAAAAAGTAGATTGGGAAATTAACAATTCCCTTGAAAATTCTTTTAGTTGAGGGTGATTCAACCTCCATTAACATGGTTTAATCAAGTTATTAAATTATAAATGAACTATATCCATATATTTGATTTCATATATGATCCACTCATATTGTTTTGTTATTAATATTTCATTATTACCATTGCTTGGAGTGTCAATTGTGTCCTCATCTTATGTTTGTTTTAATAATTTATGTCTTGTTTATTATGAATAAGAGATATTTTATTCATATCCATAATGATATGATTTTCATAAATATTTTTATTATTCATAATATTCATTTTTATAATCATTTTAAGTTGTTTATCATGGAATAAGAATCTCCTAGTGCCATGGAAATGTTAGGTCACACATATACACCAGTGGTGTTATTATTATGTAATGGTAAATATGTATTAATTTTATTGTATATTAATTATAAATAATCTATATCATGTCATATTTGTTATTTAAATCCATTATGTTCATCGTTATACCCATATAAATAAATTAGTTATGATAAATAAACTACACCACAATGTGGAGACCGTAAGTCGTACGTACACATGCATGGTGATGTCGTTTTTTGTACGATGGATAAAAGAAATAGTATAGATCTCATAGAAAAATATTAACATATATGAATATAATTTATAGTATTTTTATTACATTAATAGAAAATAACATAGGAAGAGGAAGTAGAAGTTGAAAAGAACTTCAAGGAGTAGGTAAAACCAATACATCTTCATTGATGGACATCCATTGGCTCTCATCTTTGGGACACTATGGGTAGTCTTTTTAAAATAACAGGACCTCCGAAACATAAATAATAATGCTGGGAGATGAAATTGGAAGGGTTGGGTCGATATACAAGGGAAAATGTTGTGTGAGGAAGTGAGGAAGGATGTGCCCTTTTATAAGAGAGGGGAAGTTAGGTTTAGGGTCCTCTAAAAATATTAAATTTATATAAATATATTTCTAATTATAAATACTTCAAAAGTGAATTATTTACGAACTAAAATAATTATGGTCTTAAATACTCACTACCAATTACTTTCAGACATTTTTTGTTCAGATTACTAACTTATCTTTTGGCATTAACCCTTAGTTAATCCCTTTAACACTTACCATGATAACGTGGAATTATAATCATTAGGGTTCATATGGTTGCTATAAAATTCCAAAATAACACAAAATATATCATTGATAATAGATTAAAACATATTATAGATATTTGGAGGAAATTTATTTTTTATTATTTTTTTAACATTTAATAAATAATATTTATTTTAAAGTAGCATTTATGTCAATTTTTATACTATTCATCATTTGTATTTTAAAAAATATAATAACATGGTATCATTAAACCAAAATAAATGATATATCACAAACATTTCAATGTTAACTATAAAATTCTACAATTTCTTTAATTTTGTCAAATTATTTTTATTTTAATATTTTTAATATCATATTTTTGATATTTTAATTAATTAATCAATTACTATATCATTATTACACATTCCATTAATTAAATTATTTATTCTTTAAGAAATAAAAATAAATTATAAAAATAAATATAAATTGATAAGTTTTTAATTGATTATTTTAAGTTGATTTTATATACTGTATTTCCCTATATTAATAATTATATAATTATTTAAAATATGAGTATGGTATTTATAACATATCTTTAAATAAAATATAATAAATGTCATATACATTCCCAAGTGGATAAAAAATGATATAATCTTGGCCTAATATTGATTATGTTCAAAAACCACACATCCAATTAAATTATGAAATCTTCTAGGGTAAAATTTTAATATTATAATTTGATTTTCACATTTAATTACCATATTTACCCTTAATTGTGGTGATTAAAATATTTATAAAATTTAATAGTCATATTCCAAAAATAAAAGATACCTATTTACTTAACTGTATCGACTTATTCCAAATATGAAATTTTATTTTTGAAACTCTAAACAAATATGTTTTGCTTATTAATATAATATTAATCCTCTCAATGGGGTGAGAAAATGAGTTATTATAGTTTAAAAATGCAAAATATTGGAATCTTTTTATATATAAATTCAATGTAAAATTGATTCCAACGAACTACATTGAATTAATTGATAAAAAATAATATATTTATACTTTAAATCCATTCAATTATATAATTTAACAGTATACATTATTTTGTTGGAAAATGTATTTTTCAAATAATTTATTGTATTTTTCAATATTCATAAAAACCTAAAACGTATCATAAAAGTACCAAACGTTTAAACAATGAAAATTTTAATTTTATGATATAATAAAATAAGCATATTTTTTCAAATAAATATTATAAAATTTTCAAAAAATGCATTCAAAATAGGTTCTTATTTAAAAGGTGCAATAACCTCTTTTATAAAAATTTAGATTTCTATATGGAATATTGGGTTAATTATTTTCATATTCCTATAAAATATATTCGAATAATATTAAAAAATATGTTATATAATATATAAAATATATATTTAGTTAACATTATTAAATAATTGTTATTAATTTAATATGTTATTAGATAATTACTTTGTGAGAATAAAAATAGTTCTTTATATAAACATATCCTATATATTCTCAAGGTTAATATATTCATTTATAATTAATTTAAAACCAGTGAATTGATCCATATATTTTTGTATGTTAGTTAATACTACTCATAACATCCTACTCAACATCTAGGTTGTATATAATTATATTTTATATTAATATTTTTATACTACAATTTCATTTAGAAAAACTCATCCTTCCATGTAACGCAAACCAACTCAATGTTTTGTGTAGCGTAAAAATATTAGGGTGTTGTATATAATGTAAGAAATCGATATAAAAACCCTACTCCTTATTTCACACTTAACCATTATTTATTACATAAAATTATCAATTGATACAACATAGAATATCGAGAGGTCCAATTACTTTGGGGATTAGGAACATTACATAACCTAAAAAAACATGAAACATGTCGTCTTTATTAAAAACTTCCTTTACATTACCACTACATTCCATCGTACATAGCATTTCATGGGATAACATGAGGACATTAATAAAAGGCGTGAGCTATAAATCCTAGTAAACGAGTAAACAAGGAATAACATAAATAATACATGACATGTTAGGAAATATTTAGATCAATAGAGCATAAAAGAAACAGTAACATGAAGGCATGATATTCAACGATTATCATAACATGGAAATGTGGCATTAACAATTAACATGATATTAGCTTGATCCAATGATTATTGCATAATAATAATCTGTCAAACCTCATTGCACTTGAATTAGCATGAGTAAAACCTCAATTCTGTTGATGTATCATGACACTAATCAATTCCCAATAAATTGGGGGGCTATTAGGGCGCACCCTTCTTAATCATTTCATTACATGCATAAGTGTGCCACATGGATCCTAAAACATGGTTTCATTAATCATCATCATTTGATCCACGATAAAGGAATGTGGAAATCATAGATGAAACTCTATAATAAATATGTAAATATGCAAAAATGTGATTACCCTTGATAGATGGGTATGGTATTCACTACACAATGACTATATCTTAGAAAATCGTGGTTCAATTTCAACAACATAACGACGTGACAAACGAATTCATAAAAGTGATTAATGAGAGAGAATTGGGGTTCTCCCCATATTTACTTAAAATGGACAGTATGGGGTCATATAGAAACATGTGTCAACATTTGTAATGTAATTTAGATATATAATACAAAATAATTGCTTGAATGTAAATGAGGAGAGAGAAATTCCTTATAGAATTTTGGCATGGAAATGGGTGTACATTGCAGGCATTAATGATAGATAAAGAGGTTTATTATCATTCAAAAATTAGCAGTGAAGTATGGGGGAGGTGTGAAATCATTCCCTAACCTTTTCAATTGAAAATAATAGTGTATATCAACTTAATGAAATTTGGAAAAAATGAGAAAGGATGGAATCACTTACATGGTAGTGTGATCCCAGAAGCATGAGAGAGGCTTGAGAGAGCCTTCTTGTGAGCATGGGGAACCTGTGGAGGATTTTAGAGAGATAAGGTGAGGGGTTGGTTTTTCTCCAAACTCCTTGAGTGGAGAGGAAGTGTCATCTTGGGTGAGTTTATATATTAAAAGAGAGGGAATTAATTATTATTTAGTTTTTCGATAGTACACATTAATATAATAAAAAAAACCATCCCATGATTTTTACCCATGGTTATTTCCAAATTGGATTGTAAAACATTATTTTATAAGTAAAATTGCCAAAATTTTTAAAATATTCATCTTGCTTATGTGGAGGTGAGTCACACTCTCATTGAAATCATTTGAGAAAATAAATTTTTTATTTGTTATAAAGGGTCCACTAAATCTTTTTAAAATAAATTAAAAAAAATATTAAATCACATTATATTAATGGTAAAACATATATAATCCTAATATACCATTTATAGTTGTTTATTAAATCAATTTTGGGTCATTGTGATGTCATAAACACATTATATATTTAAATGATATTTAGTCTTTTCCTAAAAATTTGACTGTCTCGAAAAATTATGAGAATTTCATCATTGGATAATGTCGACATACTAGTCCCAAAAATGTTATTCATTTTATCTAAATATTTTTATAAATATGTTAATTTTTTCTTTTAAAATAAAAACTGATATTTATCGAAAATTCATGGGTTTTGACCAAAACATCATTCAAAACTAAATAAAAAATACTATTGTATACAGAAAAATTATACGATAATTTATATTTAATAAAATTTTATTCAATAATAATAAAATTTTATTAAAATATAATTAAATTAAATAATAAATAAATTTGTAAAATTAGATTTCAGAGTTTAATATTAATTAAAAATACTATTTGTTCTTTAAAAACCATTTACAATGTCATAATAATAAAAATGAATGTGTACTATTTATTATATACAAAAAAATAATGGACATACTCATATTTATATGGTTTTTTACATAACCCCATAAAACATCTGCCTAAGACGTTAGTGTATGGTTCCTGATGGTGAAATACTCTTGGTGTGGCTTGAATAACATTACTCTGGTTGAAATTTATATTAACTTCCTCTTCTCCAGTAGGCAATTCTGCTCAAACATCATGTATCAAGTAGACTTGGGCTTGGTTAATAGTGAATCCCAAAGATTCCACCTCCTTCCTGATCTCTGACAAATGGGCTTCGTCTGGAGAAATTTTATAGGATGAAGCCATCTTTTCCATTGTTTGAGTAAAATGGATTTGTTAAAGCCCTATATTTATACTAATCATGTGATATTTGTTCAATAGCTATATTTATAATGGTATCAATTTTTAACGGTATTTAAAAATAAAATAACATAGAACTAAAGAAGTTCATATGTCATATGACCATTTTAAATAATAAGACATTTAATTAGATTAATATTTTTTTTTAATTACAAAAGTATGGGACATTACAATATTCCCCCATTAAGAAATTTCACCCTTGAAATTTCATTTTCCCTCAATAAAACAGATACGGGTAAGTCTGCTTCGTCACATCCTCTTATTCCCATGTGGGTTTTTCAAACTTGTGGTTTCTCCACAACACTTTCTTGTGGGGAATTTTCTTATTTCATAGAAATTTTTCCCTACTATCTAAGATCTTTATCGGATTCTCTTCCCTGGAGAGGTAATTCTCCAATTGTACCATCTCTGGATTTAGTACGTGCGATGGGTCAGGTATGTACTTCTTCTAGAGTGAATCATGTAATACATCATGTACTTGAGATAGGTTCAGTGGGTGTTCTAGTTGATATTCCAATACTCCAATGTGATTAAGGATCTAAAAAGGGAAAATGTACATTGGACTAAGCATTACCTTATTCCCAAATATCATAACCCTCTTCCCAAGTGATATGTATAGGAATTTCATGTGTCTATCTTCAAACTCTAAGTCTCATCGATGATTATCTACAAAGATATTCTTTCGACACTAAGAAGTATTAATTTTATTCTAGATGATCTTAACCTTCTACATCATTTCGTTGACCATTTCTAGACCTAGGAGTTTTTCTCCCCAACATCATGCCAAAATGCGGGTTTTCGGCACCTCTTCCCATTCATGGCTTTGTAAGGAGCTATTTGGATGGTTGAGTGTAAATTGTTGTAGTAAGATAACTCAACTAGAAGAATATTTTGATCCCATTCTCATTTTTTGTCCATTTATCATGTTCTCAGCAAGTCTTCTAGTGTTTGGATAGTCTGCTAAAATAATCCACCAATTTAAGGATGATAAGCTATATTGAAGTTCATCATAGTTTTCAGATCATGTTAGATACTCTTCCAAAACATAGAGGTGAATCTTGGATCTTTAGAATATAAAATTTAATGTGGTACTCCATGAAGACTTACCACATCTCAGATGTATATCCATGCCAATTTATCCCATGAGAAATCATCCTAAATTGCAATGAAGTGTGCAGTCTTTGTAAGTTGATCCACAACATCCTGGATAGCATGTTTTCCTTTGGATGTCATCTAAATTCTGGTGACAAATTCCATGGTTATGTTCTACCATTTCCATGACGTTATGGGTAATGGTTGAATAATCCCCTTTGACTTCTACCTCTCATCACTCACTTGCTGACATACCAGGACCTATTATGTATATTCCATGATATAATTCTTCATGTTATCCCACCAATAATTCTCTTAAATATCTCGATACATCATTATGTTTCCTTGATTTATAGAAGAATTTTAACTATGCACATCATCTAAAAGTTCTTTCCTTAGCTCCAGATATGATGGAACATATAGTGTCACGAACCAAACCAGCTCGACCCTGAACCGGTCACTCAAGATGGTCCGCGACATGGCCTGAAGGGCATTCCCGATCCCCAAAAGCGGGTAACCATTGTTGGGCAGAAAAATATAATTTTTGAGAATGATTTGGATCAAAAGACAAATAAATAACCTAGATTAAACCAAATAATAAAATTTTACTCGAGCAGCAGAAAAATAAATAAATAAATAGAATTGCTCAATGTACCGCCATGTGACATTCTAGATCACCTCCCAACCAAAGGCTGACCCTACTTTAATAATGGGCAACCCAGCCAAGAAAAACATAGTAAAGTAATCCTACAACTAGAATAATAAAATAGGCATGTGCATTAAAAATTCTCAGTAGGGGTTTCAAGATAAACCACAGAATCCAACATCATGTTTCCAGAAACAATCCAATGACACAAGTTTGAAAACCAAATATAAATGTAGGGTTTTAACATTTGAGAATAATAATCATGATTTATCCTTTTAGGAATGAAAGACACATGACATTCCATTTCCAAAACCATTTGTCATTCCAAAAATATTCCAAAATAAAAGATACCAAAGTTGTGGTGAAGAAGAACAGGGAAAAAGTTAAAGCTGGAAATAAAATGGTATAACTGAAAGTAAACAAAAAAGGTAAATAATCAGGTAACCATGGGTAATACTAAACATCCCTAGAAGCCCCATAGATGTACTCAGTTTCAAAACCACCTTCTAATATATGGTGAAGCTCCGAAGTCTATAACCAACAAGTCGACCTCAACTGACCATTCCAGTGAAAATCCCACCTTTACATACAACCAATCCAGGTGTATCAACCCTTATTATCGAGGGTGATCAGCAACAATCACTCGATGATCTAAAAATTCCTAGTAACCCATTGTGGTTTTAATGATACGATGTATCTAGTATTCCCTCACACGTGGGAATCATCTCACCGCACTTGCCTACCCCAAACACAGACACTCTATATGATAACCCATAAAGGGATATCCCCCTATAGAAGTCCCCAAAAATACATATACATACATACATACATAAATCACATCATCAAAGATGAAAATCGGTAAGTAACACCCCACAATCATTAAAACCATTTAAAAACCAATTTTTTACAAAACAATAGAGTTTCCAAGTGGACCGTTAAAAAGTCCAAATGTATTACCCAAAACATCACACAGATATTGTTTCTAATTTACAAATCCAAATGGGACCATCAGTTCCAAAACAAACACCACTTCATTTCACAAATTCAAAAAAATTTGTTATCATTTCAAACATACTTAAAAACTCCTTTCAAATTAAAAAAAAAACTCATTCTTTAAAGAACACTTGTAATGCATTCGATAGAAATTGCCCTAAGGGAACCAAAATTATATGAAAACCAATAAAACTATTTATGTCACTGAGGATTAAAGTGAAAACAATTTTTCATGTGTTATATTCATTTGAAAATACATCCAATGGTACAATAAACACCCATCAAAACATTTGAAAACCATTTCCACAAAGTAATCACTGGATTAAAAAACCAATCCCAACCATCCAAAACATTTAAAAAAAGGGGGAAATCATTTTTGGAAAATTGAATTTGGTTTGAAAAGTGGGTATGGTATTTGGAAGGTGTCTTTGAAATATGGAGGTTTTGTGAAATAAAATGAAAATGGAATTTTTGGTTGTGTTTGTATTTGTTTGGTTTTGAGATGGTTGTTTTCGGATAAAGGAATTTTCAATGATGTTTCTTCACCTTGATTTTAGTTTGAGACTTTGTTTTGTATGTTGTTCAGAAAATGTATCACAGAGAGGTCCCCAAGGTCTCTGATAATTCATTCCCAATTTTTAGGTGATCCGGTCAAGGTTGAAGGGGAAAAATTGTGAAACATAGTGGCAGTCGGGAAGTGTAGGGTGATTGTGGAGGGCTTGGGTGAGGCGTGGCTGACGTGAGGATAGGCAAGCATGGCCAGGATACTACCGAAGTAAAGAAGAAGGTGAAGGCCAGCTGGGGAAAGGTGGATGGAAACCAGGAGCAGCAGCTGAAGTCTTGGAGAGGGAGCGGTGAGGGTGTGGGCTGGAGTGTGGAGGTCGGGGTATGATAGGGAGGGTGGGGCGGTGAGGGCAGTGGTCTAGAGGGCCGAGATGGCATGGACGAGTGTAGGACGTTAGAGACCAGATGCCACAAAGTGGCCGGTGTGAGGGACAATGGCTGGGTAGCGTGCGCAAGTGCAGAGGCAGGGGCGAGGGGAGCGTAGGGGCAGCTCGCGTAGGAGAAGGCCGCAAAACGGGGGGGGAACCGTGGGTATTAGATTTTTGATTAGTTTTTTTCATTTTAATAAATTTACAATAATAATAATAATATTAACAACAATAAAATAAATAATATTATTATTATAAATAATAAAAATATAAAACCCAAAATATTAATCATAATAAGAATAATAATAATAATAACAAAAATATAAAAAACAATAATAATAATATAAATACTAATAATAAATTTAATATTAATAAAATATATTAACAATAAAAATAGTAATTATAAATATAATAAAAAGAATAAGAAATATAATAATGCAGATAATAATAAAAAAAATATTAAAAAAAAATTACGAACAAAAAACATAATATTTATAAATATAAAAAGAATAAAAATAATAATAATGAAAATAATAATAATAAAAACAAAAACAAAAAAACAACAAAAATAATAATAATAATAATTTTTTTGACCCCTAGGCCGGCCATGCAGCCATCGCCAACCACGTGATGACTGTGTATGAGTCTGAAACCCATTAGATATAATAAATGACCAAAATTTTAAATGGGGACCGTTCCCGGACCTTGACGTGGGGACCCAGATCCATGAAATAATTAAATGAAAATTAATTTAAAATAAGCATGTGTGACAATTCTCCCCAACATTAAAACAATTTTTCCCCAAAAAGTCACACAGCTGAATGATGGACCAAACAAAAATCCATTCCAAATTGAAACTGAGTGAAACCACAATTCAAGAGAGTGGGAGAACATTATAAGGCTCTCCCCACCACAAGAACTCAACTGAAGCAGATCATTAACACCCAAACATACCACCTTGAGAAGGGGGTTGACACGGGAACTCCCAACTGATCCAATCTGACGTTTATAGCACGAGCGAACAACACCACTGCTGAAACACGAAACTATTGACCTAGACTATAAACCCCCAACACTTGAGAAAAATCTCCAAGTGAAATTTAACTCAAACAGTGAACCCGAGAATAATCAAAAACAAAAACTCTTCCATAGGAACTTACATATCGAAATGAACACATCCAAACCAAGATTAACCCACACAATGTCTAAACCCACTTTTAAGAAAAACGCACGATCCCGAAAACAATAATCGGACAAAAACTATTGGGATTACAATAGGACATGTCTATCATAACTCCATGATGAATCAATGAACATACAACTACGTTAAACATTAATAGCATAAAAAAACTAAATGACTATTAATGTTCTACTGCTAACATGAAACCCCAAACTTGAACTAAGGATTCACACCCATGGAAACTTCTCAGTATGTGCGAGTTTCACCCCAAGACCTTTAGCTGGGGCTCAGATGGCTAAAGAATCTCCTACCTCACAGTCATTCACGAGAATTCCTCTAGTCACAGTGTCTTCTTCAGGAGACGCTTCCTACAAAACTTCTCCATGTGGCCCATACTTCCGCAATGATGACAATTCTTTGGAGGGATGCGACATGACGACTTCATGTGTCCGCAACGGCCACACTGGTGGCACACCATTGAACGGTATGATGAAATAGAATCCAGAACCATTGCAGAGGAATCTTTAGGAATAGGTCCCTCTGGCACACCCTACTTGCCTGATGGGGAACCATGTTGAGTAATTAGATATGCTATATTTCCAACCATCTCTACTTCAAATACCTACTCAGCTAGGAATGCCTCATCCACCAGCATCTCGAAACGATGGTCCATAGAAAGGAGGACTTGCTTCTTGATCACTATACAAAGTCTCAAGATAAAGAGAATAGTCTTCATCAAATCCTATGATGTTTACTCTAGAGAAAAGGACACAAGTTCCTTGAAATTGTTAACATATACCTTGACCGACCATTTCCCTTGTTGAATACACATGAGCTCTTCCCTTTTATTCTTCTTCACCTATTCAGTTATAAACCATCAGACGAATCAGGATTTGAAGACATCCCACGTAATCCCAACTTGCATTGACGGTTGAGAAACCAACCCCCATTTCATCCAAAGAATGACCTTTGAACACACCCAAAACAACACGCACTCTGACATCATCAAGAGTTCCCAATACCTTGAATATGTTTTCGACCTCTTCATGAAACTCTACTACCTCTAACAGAACCCGATCACTGTGAGGGATAGGTAATGTCCAGGAAGAACCAAAACCTAGGCATGAATTATCAGAGACCTTGGGGACATTTTCGGGCGGCATTTTCAGATCACCATACAAAACACAGATCCAAACAAAAATCAAGCCGAAGAAATATCATTGAAAACACCTTCATTCAAAAACAACCAGCTCAAGACCAAAAAAATACAAACACAAACCAAAATTCACTTATCGTTTTAGATTTCATAACCACTTTATTCCATGGCCTCCTTAAAAATACCAAACCCACAATTCAATCAAAAATCAATTTTCCAAAAATATTTTTCCCCTTTTTGATAAATCGGTTTAGAAAAGAAAGGTCAAGCCATTTATTCTAGGTACACACCCTAGTAACCCAATAAACCATTGCACATGCCTTCATCTGCCTTAATCCATATGAACCAAAAAACACTTCTCATGAATTCCCTCACACATGCAAACATTCATAAATATTACATGAGGTTACACCTACACCATTTCTCTACCAGTTCCAAGAAAGCACAATTTTTTTAGACGAAGAGCATTCAGTTTTAATAATCCATTTCACGAATTTAAAGCCATCTAGAAGAAATAATTCTCAATTCAAAAACCCTTTATCATTTTCAAAAGTTCACTTACACCAATCCGAAACAAGGAGACACTCAACTTATATCGAACTACCCAACATAATTAATAGTAGTTATGCTTAACATGATGACATGGTAGTGGGCCATGCCCTAGTGAACATCAACTACTTGGAGGAACATAAAACATGTACTCTGACTCGACATGGGTCACTACTCCATGTGATATCATGATTTAACATCGGCTTGCCTCCATTGTGATCCATAAATCTTAAATGAACCAGAACCAAACCAGAAAGAAATTCCCATACTACCCCTGGAGACTCGAGTTTTGGAAGGGGTGAAGGTTTGTGATGCCTTTTTTGTACGTAACTCTCGAGTCCCAAAAGTTAAAATCTCTATCTAATGGACTCCCCAAATAACAAAGTCCTCCTTTGTACCATTTTTTCATGAATCAACCTGGGTTGACCCTGAACGGGTCACCCGAGCGGGTCCGCGACATGGCCCGAATGGTGTTCCTGGTCCCCGCGGGCTAGCAACCAGTGTCGGGCCTCAAAATTTATTTTTTGGGATCTATTTGTAAAGGAAGATAAATAAATTTCCAAGAATAAACGAATAATAAAATTGAACTCAAGCAACAAAAAGAGAAATAAATAAACGAAACAGCTCAGCGTACCTCCTTGTGACCTTCTAGCTCACCTCCCAACCAAAGGTTGACCCGGCTCCAATAATGAGAAACTCATCCAATAAAACCAGATTAAAGGAAAACAACAACTAAAATGCTAAAATAGGCATGAGCATTAAAAATGCTCAGTAGGGTTTCCATGATAAACTACAGAATTCAACGTATGTTGTCCCGAAACAATCCAATGACACAAGTTTGAAAAACAAATATAAAAATAGGGTTATCACATTTGAAAATAAGCAATATTTTTTCCCATTTAAAAATACAACACATGTGAGATACCATTTGAAAAAACATTTTTCATTTCAAAAATAAAAAAAAAGATACCAAAGTTGGGATGAAGTAGAATAGGGAAAAAAATTAGCTGGATATAAACAAGTATAAAAGAAAGTAAACAAACAATGTGAATAATCTGGTAACCATGGGTAATCCTAGCATCCATAAAAGTCCCCGGGAGGTACTGAGTTTCAGAACCACATACCGGTGTATGGTGAAGCTCCAATGTTTATAACCAATTGGCCACCCTAAACTGAGTAATCCAGTGGAAAATCCCTCATATCCTAACAATCAATCCAAGGGTACCAACTCGTCTAATCAGGGTTGATCCACAACTATCACTCGATCATCAAAAAGGCAGCCATGAACCCATTGTGGTTTTAATGAAACTGTGTAAGAAGGAGGCCCACGCACACCTGACTCGTATCACCGCACTTGCCTACCCCAAACAGAGACACTTTATATGATAATCCATAAAGGGATACCCCCTATAGAAGTACCCTAAAAATACATATACATACATACATATGTGACTTCATCAAAGGTTCCAACCAAGAAATCATGCCACCCAATCATCAAAACCATTTAAAACTCTCTTTTTTATAAAACAATAGAGTATCCAAACGAACCATTAACATGTCCAAATGTATTACCCAAAACATCACAAAGACGCTATTTCAAATTTACATATCCAAATGGGTCCTTAAGATCCAAAACACATGCCAAATCATTTGGCAACTACCAAATGAGTCTTTATCATTTTAAACTCCATTCAAAACAAATTCAAATGGAAAAAACCATGCTTTTAAGAACACATTTAAATCATTCCTTAGAAATCTCCCATGGGGGACCAACATTATTTGAAAACCAAAAAAACTATTTAATTCATCGAGGATTAAAGAGAAAAAAATTCATCTGCCATCTTCATTTGAAAACACATCCAATGGCGCACTAAACACACATTAGAACATTTTAAACCCCTTTCCACAAAGTTATCTTCTAATTTAGAAACCAAACACAACCATCGAAAATAGTTGATAAAAAAACAAAAATACCCCAACATGACCATAAAACCCACTTTCTAATCATTTTAACACACAAAGAAGATTTTACATTTTCCAAACCAAATTCACCTACCAAAAAACAACATCACAAAAATAACAAAGAGAAAAAAATTTCATAAAAAATTATGTTTCTAATTTAAAAGATAAAAAATATTTTTCATAGAAATCCTAGGTACCTTAAGCCTAGGAAACTCCCAAAAAATCACAATAAAAGTCTATACATAAAGAATCTATCCAACACAAAACTACCCTTCACATCATTCTATAGATATATCAGAGGTACGAATCATAAAAAATCAAATCAAGATTTGGCTCCTAAATAAAAAAATTCAGCATATCTACATATATGAATTTTAATAAAAAACACTAAATGCACATATTCAAAGGCATAACTGAAGGCTCACATCCAAATATATTTTTAAATAAATTCTAAAAACATATAAATGTCGTGCATGTCTAATTTGGGATATAGAAATGCTTCAAAACAAATAATCGAATAAAAATATTAATTATTATTGAATTAACCAAGCTCCATGGAAATGCATCAGAAAGAAAAAATTATGTATTCTCTTACCTCAAATCAAGGTGGACGCAACGATGCTTCCGCAGAAAGACGAACAACCTCCTGCGCACAAATAGCACACATAAAACAAATATCAAAGCATGTGATTCAATTCGGAGATGTCGGAGTTAGATCACATATATAAAAACACTTAAAAGGAGTATAAAACTACCATATACAAGGTCATCGGGCTAGTGAACTCATTGCTGGTTGAAGAAGAAGTGGGAGGTGGTTGTCGGGCCGTGCAACTGAGACCACTGAAAATGAGGGAAAGTAGGATCATCGAGATTCCATTGCTGCACTGCTGGTCATAGAAAAAGGCTGAGTGAGGGGGTCCACTCAGCTAGTACAGAGCGAGGAGAATGAGACTGGGGCATGGTGAGACTGGGGCGACGATCCGGTCAAAGGTGAAGGGGAACCAGTGGGAAACATAATGGAAATCGGGAAGAGTAGGGTGAGAACGGAGGGCTTGGGTGAGGCAAAGATAGCGTAGGGATTGGTGGGCGTGGATAGGATGCTACCAGAGAGGAAGAGAAGGTGAAGGCCAACTAGGTCAAGTTGGAGGGGAACCAGGAGAGATGGTCGAAGATGGGGAGATGGAGCCGCGAGGGCGTGGGATGGAGCGCAGATGTCAGGGTGTGAGTTGGAGGCCGGGAAGATGAGGGAAGGGGTGTAAAGGGACAAGATGGTGCGGCCGGGGGAATGGTGGTGGTGGCCAGAAGCCAAGACGAGGTCAGTGTGAGGGAGAGTGGTTTGGAGGTCCGTATGAGCGCGAAGGCAGCGGAGGGTGGGGCACAGGGATGGCATGTGCATTAGAAGGCCGAATACGGGGGGGGGGGGGGGGGTTGTAACATCCCCAAATGATAAAAGGTTAAATGACTAAATGATATGAATCATGTCAACAAGGTGCACCTTCCTTTTCAGGAGCCTACCTGATTAGAACTCCACAGTTAAGCGTGCTTGGCATGGAGTAATGATCAGGATGTGTGACCTCCTGGGAAGTTTCTTAGGGTGTGTGTGAGTGAGGACAAAACACACTGGAAATGATATGTGTTGGCCTGTGGGGACTGTCCTTAGTCAGATGACCCGTTCAGGCATGTGGGTGGACCCTAGGGTGGGCCCCACGTGTTTGCGGTGGGTCAGGACCCGATGGCCAAGTTACTGCGGCGTTTCTGTGCTATCACCGTGACCCGGCTGTCACATTTGGCATCAGAGGAGAAACCCAGCCATAAGTGCGGTGCACTACCTGGGATGAGATGTAGGGCCCACAATGAGGGCGTTGTGCTCTATGGGGGGGGGGGGGTGATTGTAACATCCCCAAATGATAAAGGGTTAAATGATTAAATGATACGACTAAGGTCAACAAGGTGCACCTTTCTTTTCGGGAGCCTACCTGATTAGAACTCCACCGTTAAGCGTGCTTGGCCTGGAGTAATGATCAGGATGGGTGGACGCTTGGGAAGTTTCTTAGGGTTTGTGTGAGTGAGGACAGAACACACTAGAAAGGACATGTGTTGGCCTGTGGGGACTGTCATTAGTCAGATGACCCGTTCATGCATGTGTGTGGACCCTAGGGTGGGCTCCACATGTCTGCGGGGCAACCGGTGGTACCTGGTTGGTCAGGACCCGATGGCCAAGTTACGGTGGGGTGTCTGTGCTATCACCGGGACCCGGCTGTCACAGGGGTGGTATTGGGTGGGTGGTATTAGGCTTTTGATTAGTTTCTTTTCATTTTAATAAAATGACAACCACAATAATAATAAAACTAATACTAATAATAACAATAACAATAATAATATAAATAAAATTAATAATAACAAAATAAAACAAAAAATAATAATAATATTAATAATAATAATATTATTATTATTAAGAACAATGATAATATAAACAAAAATGAAAATAATATAAATAATAATAATAATAAAGATAATATTAATAAAGTTTATTGACAATAAAAATAATAATTATAACGATAATAACAATAACAATAACAATATTAAATAAAATAATAATAATAATAATAATAATAATCAATTTTCCGACTCATGGGCCGACAACGCAGACATCGCTAACCGTGCATTGACCGTACATATGTCTGAAGCCCAGTAGATATACAAAATGACAAAATTTTTATTTGGGACCTGTCCGAACCTTGGTGTGAGGACCTGGAGCCTAGAAATAATGAAATAAAATTTAACTTAAAAAAATCGTGTGTGATACATAGTCTTTTACCAAATCTCTCAATTCATTCATCATTGACATTGAACACTGTGGATTTCCCTTTTCGGAAAGTTTCCTCCTTCATCTAAATTCCCACGTCATCCTTTTGAGAATCCTTTCACAATTCCATAAAATATGGCCAAGCAATCATTTATGAAAGGATTGATGATGTTCCCTTTTTATGATTCCAATGTCCATCTTCATCAAATCTAATAAGTTTGGATCTTTTTTAATTCCCATCAATGATAGAATTGTTGGATCATTTCTACTAAGATCATCCCCCACCTTGTTCGATATCCCATGGTGGTAATGGATTGAGAAGTCATAGTCATTAATTAGATCCAACCATCTTTGTTGACACATATTCAACTCTTTCTTTGAGAATATATACTCGGGGATTTTATGATCAGTGTATATTTCACCTATCTCCCCAAAGTGGTTATGAAACCAAAATTTTAATTTGGAGATTACTGAAGCCAACTCCAGATCATGTGTGGGATAGTTTGTTTCCTAAACATACAATTTCCTTGAAGCATAGGCAATGACTTGGTCATTTTGCATCAAAACACATCCCTGGCCCTTCTTTGTTGCATCAGTAAATACCACAAAATGTTCTCCACTTTTGGGTAATGTGAGAACATCTATGTGATAAGCCTCCTTTCCAACTCCTTGAATCTCTCTTCACATTCATAACTCTAAAAAAATTTACTCCATTATGAGTTATGTTGGTAAGAGGTTTGGACAATCGCGGGGAATTTTTCAAAAAGTTTGTGATAATATAAAACTAACCCCATGATGTTGTGGATATCCATTATCGAAGTTGGCCTCCTCCATCCCTCAATTGCAGATGTCTTGGAGGAATCCATATATATCTCATTGCTTGTGATGATATGACGCACGAACGAGACCTCCTTCAAACTGAACTCACACTTGTTGTACGTTTCATAGAGATTATCCTTTTGAATGGTCTCTAGTACAGTTCTTAGATACTCATCATTATTCTCCATTATTTTGGAGTGAATTAGAATATCGTCTATTAAGACTACCAAATATTAAATAGGGAAATCTCTATAGGCTCTATTCATTAATTACATGAATATTTCCATAGCATTGGAGAGTAATAAAGCAATTACTGTTAATACATTGTGCACATATCTTGTATGGAAATCAGTCTTGGGGATATCCTCCTTCTGTACCATTACTTGATAATATCTAGACTGTAGATCCACCTAGGAGAAGTATATTGCTCCACATAGTTGATCAAATAAGTCATCAATTTTAGGAAGAGGAAACTTGTTCCTTGTTGTTATATTGTTGATCCAACGACAATCAATGTGAAGGCTCATTGACCCATCCTTCTTGATGAAGAGGACCAGTATACCCCAGGGTGACGCACTTGGGCTTATAAAACCTTTATCCAGATTATCCTATAGATGTTTCTTATGCTCCTCAAGCTCTATAAAAGATATTCTATAAGGAGTTTTAGATATTGGAAATTTCCCTGGTATAAGATCAATTGATAATTCAATATCTCTTCGAGGATGACGTCTATGAAATTCGTTGGGAAACACATCAGCGAGTTTCCTCACAATAGGCATGTCTTCAAGGATGGTTGCATCAATAGATTTAATCATCTATGAAATATACACATTCTCATAGGGATTTAATATCCATTCTTAAGATGATGGTCATAAAGAAGATTCATCCTCCTCCTTGCACTTGTATATAATTTGGGGTCGATTCCCCGAATGAAGAGTGATTTCCCTCTCATAGAATTTTTTTTTGCTCTATATAAGGCAAGTTAATCCATGACAAGAGTTTAATCAAATTCCACTTGAGGTAGTATAATGAGGTTCATTGAAATGTTAAATCCACAAATTATGATATCGGAGGAGATATATTCATGGGATGAAATGATTTCCCCATTTTATGTACACACAAACATCTTTACTTCCATGATTTGTTGTGGTGTCGGGATTGTTCTACTAAACTTTTGATATATAAGAGAATGTGTTGAACCAGAATAAATAAATTATGTTCACTATTATTTAATGAATAGCCCTCGTACCTATCACAACTTTCTTTTTTGGGTTCATATCAAGAGTAGTGATGGAAAAATCACTCCCTTGGTGCTTGGAGTTTAATGGTTGCCTCAAAAATGCATTGGATCAAAGCAATAATTTTAAAATTTCCCCCGTTCATTGTAGATGATGTAATGAAAAATGCGTTGAGGGTCAAAAAGAGTATTACTCCCCTCTGTTATAGCCACACGTTTCTCTTGTTGGCAGTTAATATCCAGGTCCCATTCTCTTCCAGACCTTAATAATTTTTTCAGTCCCTTAAAGAAATTTATGATGTGTTTCTTTCTGCACCATTGAAAAGTAGGGTGCTATATTTACTTAGAATCATTCAATTTATCCATCAGACCACAAAAATTAAAGTCCACCTTATGCATCATACCCCCTTGATACACCTATGATTCAATGATCTCCATTTTGACATTGAGGGAACAACAGAAAACTTCCTCAAATATCTCGATGTCACGGATCTCTAGGGATTTCCGTAGGCTAGGTTTTAGCCCACCAAAGAAGTGGTCAACCTGGAATTCAGGGGGTAAGGAAAACATCAGAGTCTTATCATGCAAGACTTGTGATGTTTTCCTTAAATGCTCCCATGGATTCGTCGTCATTTGGCTTGAGGGAAAGGAAGTACCTTTCCATCATAAGATGAAGGGAGCATCGAAAATATTTATCAAAAAACATTTTTTTTGAATCCATCTATTCAAATGCCTTGATTTCTTCATTGGGATTCATTTTTTTTACCAACGTACACCATTAATAAGATTCACTCTCTATACGATAAGCATACAAAAGAATCATCTCTTGTTTAGAACATTGAAGGATGGATAAGGTCATTTCAATGTAGTTGATCGATTTTTCTGTGATTGAGGGACCAAATGACCCATTAAAAGTTGGAGACCTTTTTCTCATGAATCTCTTGAATGCGACATGTTTATTATTTAAGGTGGGGGTGAATGTTCTTCTTGACCCATGCTTCTATTTAAAATATGAGTTAACTAATTGAGTATTGTGACAACAATCATGATTCCCACTCCCATCGGATTCGGTATCTCTTTTAGAGTAGTCGTCATATTGATCTTCGTGTTGGTTGTTAGCCCGATTCCTCCTATTACCAGCCATTGGCTAGAAAAAAAGGAAAGTTCGGGGTAACACATAAAGGGTAATCCAAAGTCCAAAACTTATGGCTTATAAATTACATTAATTTCCATAACATATGAATTGAGAGGATTCAATCTATGTTATGTATGAAATACATCCCAACATATATTCTTATGGGATTTTTTATTCCCTTAATAATGTTTCACAAAAAGATTGTAAATTTAATAAAGCATATCTAAAGGGAGTTCCACATCAAACAGTGTAGTAAGACCTCTATTAGTGTACCAGGATACCCTAGGTCAATCCCGAAACTACTTATCAGCGTTTTCAATCCCATGTACATCTATGACAGAGCTTCCTCTACTAGATCATATCCTGGAAGGGATGTATTTTTTTGATAAACCAATTAATAAATAATCACCAAAATTTTGAAAAGTTGTTAATATACTTATTCATATCCTTATGTCTTTCACAATGGTTTTCTAATCCTAATCCCCAAAATAACTAAACCAATCATTTGATACCAACTATAACAACCTTGCCCTTTATTTCATACTTTAAAATAATTTATTACATAAATTTATCAATTGATAAAACAAAGTATATCGAGAGGTATAGTGTATTTGGGGATTCTTAATGTAATATAATGACATAAAATATGAAACACAACATCTTTATTGAAAACATATTTTACAAGACCACTACATTCCCTCATACTTAGCATTTCATTGGATAACCTGAGGACATGAATAAAAAGGGGTGAGCTATAAATCCCAGTAAGGGAGTAAAAAAGTCATAACATAAATAATACATGAAATGTTAGGAATTAGCCATATCAATATACTATAAGAGAAACAGGATCATGAAGGCACGATAAAGAATTATTATCATCGCATGGAAATGTAGCACCCACATTTAACATGATATTAGCATTAGCCAAGCCTAATTTCATATAGAGCTTGATTAAACCCTTAGTTAACTTGAATTCACATGATTAAACCCTCATTTCACTAGACATATCATGATACCAATCTTTTATGAATGCATTGGAGTGCTATCATTGCACGCCATTCTTAATCATTTCATTTCATGCATAAGTGTTCCACATGTATCATATAATATGGATTCATTGAACATCATTATTTATTAAATAATAATGAAATGTGGAATCCATAAATGAAACTACATAATAAATATGTAAATGTGCATAATGATGAATACCATTGATAGAGAAATGGGAATGGTATTCATTACACAAGACATTGTCTTGGAAAATCATGTTGCAATTTCGGCTGCATGACGATGTGACATAAGAATTCATAAAAGTGGTTGATGAGAAAGAAATGGGTGTAACATTATATTAAAATAAAATTGAAGGTAATGGGGTCATATAGAAACATTTACCAACATATATAAGGTTATTTAGATTCATAATACAAAAAATTACTTGAATGTAAATGAGGAGGGAAAAATTCCTTACAGAATTTGGAAATGGTAACAGGTGTACAAGGGGGGCAGTAATGAGATATAAATAGGTCTATAAACATTAAAATATTTGGAGGTATGTATGGGGGAGGTGATAAATCATACCCAAAGATTTTTAATTGAAAATAAATTTGTGCAATAACTTAATGAAATTTGGACAAAATAGTGAAAGGAAGAAATCCATTACATGGAAGTGTGATGAAAAAGGCTTGGGAGAGGATTCAAAGAGGCTTTATGGTAGCTTTTAGTTCCTTGGGAGGATTATAGATGGAGGTGGGAAGGGTTTGGTCGAGCTCTAAAGGCTTTGTGTGAAGAGTAAGGGGGATCTTTGTTGGTATTATATAGGGAAAGAGTGGCAATTGTTTATTATTTTGGTTTTGGACCATACACATTAAACTAATCAAAACCACAAACCAACCCATGGATTTGGCCGATGGGTTTTTCTAATGGGGAGTGGAAAACTGTATTTCATATGTCCAATGTCTGTACTTCTTAAAATATTAGTCTTTCTTATGTGGAGGTGAGTCACACTCTCAAGGAAATCATTTTAAAAAGATAAAAAGATTTATAAGTCTTGGAGGGTCCACTAAATGTCTGTAAAATAAATAAAACAAATATAAAATAACATTATTTTAATTTTAAACCATATATAAGAAGAAAATTTCATTTATATTATTTTATTACATCACAATTGGGTCATTATTATATCATAAAACACAATATGTATTTAAAGAGTATTTAATTTTTACCCAAAAATTCGGTTGTCTCTGAAAATTATAAAAAATTCACTTTTGGATAATTTCGATTTCCTAATTCAAAAAATTATATTCAATTTAACATAACAATTTTATATATATGTGAATTTTTACTTTTAAAATAAAAACCAACATTAATGGAAAATTCTGGTGTTTTGATACAAACAACTTTCAAACCATAATAAAAATTACAATTGTATTCATAAAAAGTATATGATCATTTTTTTAATAAAGATATATTTAGTAATAAAAATATTTTATTAAAATATTATATAATTCATAATTATATTAATTCATCAAAAATATATTTCTTAGTTGAATAGTAATCAAAAACTATTATTTGTACTTTAATAACCATTTACAATGTAACAATAATAGAATTGAATGTAAACTGTTTATTATATACAAAAAAAATAATTCACATAATAATAGATCTAGGGTATTGTTACATAACCCCTTAGAACACCTACAAAAATCCTTAGGGTATAGTGCCGATGGTGAAAGACACATGGGGTTGCTTCAATAACATTTCTTGGGATGCAATCTCTATTACCTTCAAATTCTCTCGTAGGTGGTTCCGATCAAGTTTAATGTATATAAGCTTGGATTGGGAATGATCAAGAGAGAATTCCAATGACCCCACCTCCTTTCAGAGCTCCAAAAAAGGGATTTGTATGGATAAAGTCTACTGGATGACATAATCGCTACCTTTGTCTGAGTAAATTGGATTCGTTTAAGCCATATATTTATACTAATCCTGTGATCACTGTTTAGAAGCTATATTTTCAATGATAACAATTATTAATGGTATTTTGAAATATAAAAACATATAACTAAGGTTTTTCATATGTTTTATGACCATTTTACATAATAAGACATTTAATTCATTCAAGAGTTTTTTTCATTAACACGTGTTTGGGTCATTACAATCGATGAAATTGAATTTATTTAAGAAGATACATAATTTAAAATATTGGGGTGTTACAATAGTAAAAAATAATAAACTAGGAATACATGGGTGCCAATGAGAGGAAGGACCATATCAGCATTAGTATTCTCATGGTCCTTTATCAGCCAAAACTAGAGGATAATCGAAAAAAAATTAATTTCTTTTTTTCAATTCTTGGTAGTAGAGAAACCATTTGGATGTAATAAAATAAGAGAATGTACAAGTAAGGGGTCTAATTCTCACAAATTGTCACTCATCCATTTAGTAAATGGGAACACCATCCCAAAATGAGATCTTGTTAGATCATTCTTCAGGAGAGCCAAATCCATTATTAGTAATTGGCCTGCTCATTTTGGATAAGCCATGAATTTGAATCAATCAAACTGGATCAACATGAAAAAAACATCATCAGGACCTATTTTAATTACTTCATCCCGGGAAATGTGTTGTTTCTTGGGGAGGAATGAAGCTCCAAGTATCCCAGTATTGTTGTAGTACATATTGCAGTGAATATAAACCCATATCTTTCCAAATAAAAATTATAAAGAACATCCAATTATATAAGGGATGTTTTGATTTTGAAAATTTTTCTAGAATATGGTATAAGTGTGAATGTGTTAGTTCATCTACATTTTTTGGATTCCACTCAGCTAATCGAGTATCCATCACCTAGGCACTAACTGATATTACCAAATACGCATCCCCAGCTAGGAAAATCCACCCGTTTAGAAAAATGTTCATAGAACCTTCCAACCCCAGGCTTGGGGATTTCTTCAAACTCACATAGTATCCCCATTAGGTATATTCATTAGTTTCTATGATGTCCACGTATTATATGAATATGTCACGGTCATTTCATGAATGAAATCAATGAGTGAGTATATCAGTCTTCCAAACTCCATTGTGATGTTGAAAATTTCTTATCTAATATTTAAATGGGATATGTATGATAATATTAAGCTAATTCCTTAAAATTTATTTCAATATAGTGACCATATCCTTTTAAAAAACAGGATTCTATGTGAGGTCATCACAGGCACTTGTATTAGGAAAGAACTTGTCATAAATTTTCCACTGGGGTGTATCCCACCCAGTCATTAGATATCCCAATGGTTGATTCCCACTTCAACATGGTATAGATAGATGTAATTTGTAAAAGGGAACCTGAGACTAATTAGTTCATTGCGAATATCTGAGTGATGAGTGAAAATGAACTAGGAAAACCACATAGCTTCAAAATAATGGAAAGAGTGTAGCAGGTCGAGAAATTCTACGTATTCTTCATATCTAAACATGGCCATACAAATTCATGAAAAAACATCGACATTTAATTAATCCCATTTTTTCTCTATCCCCTCCCCATATTATTTAATCAAGAGACCTATATTCTTGAGTAGCTTTGAGAATTTGTATTGTTTGTGAAATTGTAGCTTTCTTGACCAAGATAATAGTTCACCATCATATTAGAAAACCCCAAGAAGCTTGATATGACTAGTGGTACATCCTTAAAAACTGTTATTTGAATTAAATATTGGGATGTTTATAACCGAAAATATTGTATAATATTGTGGGGAATGGTATGGAAACGTCTTCCAGGTTCTTGAATTTGTGCAGAGGATGTTAGTGTGATTAATGCAAAATTTGGTGTTAATAGTATCAAATTCTCCTCAATTGCTGATTATCTAGATGAACATGATATTGAGGGTCACATTATAGATCCTAGTGAAAATGTATCTATAAATATACATTGTAGAAGCTTCATGAGAACCATAATTCATCTGATCAAAACTATGTGGAATAAGTAAGACAAAAACAGTTCTTGTCAAAAGAAAGGAATTACTCCAGAAGCATGATGTGAATCTCATGAACCATATTGGGAATCTTGGTCCCATAAATTGATATAGGTCTATTGGATTGCATGATTCTGGGATATCTCATTTACCACCTAACCCACAAGCTATCATACTACTACAAAACCAATCATGAGACTCATTATCATTAAACCCTAAAATGGTAACTCGATCCACATAATAGTTGAGTGTTCATGTGTCCCAACTGGATGATCACGTGTAAATTTCAGTGTTTCCAAGCTGCTAAAGACTTAAGCTAATTCTAATGTAATTCATGAGATTTGATTCATTATTTTTTATACAAGTGTTGGGAAAAATAATTGAAAATGACTAACTAATATCAATGTTTCATTAAGAGTAGTATGGATGAATTAGTGATATCATTTTTAATGTTATCTTTATTTTATAACAATCATCACCTCATATTAATGAATTTTCACTATTATGAAAAAAATTAAATATCTATAGAAAAAAATGTATTTAAATACATTACAACTCAATAAAATTATATAGTCCTCTGAATGATTTGAAAATAATCAAACACTACAACATCTACTAGAAAACAAGTCTTTTGCATGGATACATCAAATAGGAAGTACCCTTACACTGGTATATCATTATGATCAATGAAATGGTGAATGTAATTCCTATTGCATGAATGATGTGATGTACGTTTTGTATCATGTTTATAAACATTCACTAGTTGGTTCTAGACATGTCACTATGAATCATCAACAACTTCTAATTTTTTAAGCATTAACAAAAACTATTATTCACATTATTTTTCATCTTCCAATAGAAACAAATTCTCTAGAATTTGTATGAAAGCTTATTATTGTTCCTATGTATGATTATTTTGTGCGATTCTTAAATCCAGAAAATATGTCCAAAGAGAAAAATTTGAAATATTCCAAATTGCTTATTTTATTCTAAGAATTATTAGTCAGATTGCTTGGTCTGATATGTAAAATCCTAACCACTAATTCATTCATACACTTCTTCAATCTGAAAAATATTCTTCATGAAACTGTTTATATAAACCTTCTTCTACCTATTTTTTTCCAAAAACATCAGCACCCTCACTTCCAATCACCTAGCAATAGTGTTAGAAAGCATTATACTGTGACCACTATTTATTAGTTCTCCATAAATAGAATTTTTGGGAAACAAATTTTATTTTATAGATCAACCAAATTATAGAAACTAAAATGTCACATTCATATCTATTTCATCTTTTACCATTAAAATGATTCTCAGATATTCTTGATTCTTCTCAAAAATTATTTAATCTTATCTTCACTTTAGCATGTATCAAACTTATTGAAAATTATTCTATTCGATAAAAATTTTCATTCTGATATAGTTTCCCATTTTGATGAAGTCCACTATCAGCTAACATATCAATGTTAGTATCCCTATATTGAATTAGTATATCCTTCCCTCATGTTAATTAGCATCATGTCCTTTTCCAATGACTCTTGTTCCAATTGAAAAAGAGAAAATTCTTTATGAAAATCGATTACAATATTTTTTAACATCATCCAGTGGATTGGTCTTTGATCCCATTTTTTTCATCAGTACATGATCTTGTGTGATGGATTTGTATCTAAAGCTATTCTCATTAATTGGTCCCAATAACTATAATGTACATAAAAATTATGATCTTCAGCTGATAGACCTTTGGATGTGATGTCTTTTATATATCAACATATTGTCTGATGATTTGATGTCAAAACACTTATGATGAATCGATGTTACACTATTTTCGATGGACCATTGTCAGTATAATCTTATTAGTTCTAGACTCTCTTTAAAATATATCTGATCTATTTTTTTTGATTTTGCGATGGATTAGTATGTCCAATGAAATAGCCATATAATGGATCATTTGCTCAGTACTTCAAAAACACATCAATCATTGAACCATATTTTCGTCAATAATCCATTTCCTTTATCATGACCCTTTCTGAAGTTAGATACATTATTATTGGAAAAGAATCATCTAAATGAGAAAAATATTTTTTCCTAATTTCATTCACAAATAATGAATTATAATATTTAAATAAAATTACAGATATTAAAAACATAAAAACTATAAAAACAACATATTTAATATTGAAAATATTGAAATATATTTATAAAAAAAATAAAAAATCTCACTCTAACCAAGAACATCATTCTCGAAACAATGTTAGTCTGAAAATAATCTTCTCCAAAGAATATCTATGACAGAATACCGAATCTAATGGAATTTATTAAAAAACATTATGTGATTAACTTATTATGGTAACTCTTAGGTCTAAAAGCTAACATGTATATAGTGAAATACTTTCTTTTAATGATAAAAAACAATTAGCCAATTCTTCATCCGACATCTCAAAACCACTTCTAACCACCCTGGTCCAAAAATTATACCCCTATATTTTTTCCCAACCATGATTTGAAATTCATAAAAATAACTCCCACAATGGTTCAAAAAACAAGGATTCTAATTCAATGTGAGAAAACTGATTATAGAAAAAAGGTTCATTTATACCATGATCATGTTGTACATATGTATTGTCTTATGAAACCTTTTCAAGAACATCTGACATTAAACATTTTCACCCCTTCAAAGATTCTATCTTTCTATAGAAACATACTTCCAATAAATAGTTCATCCAATTTTTTAACCAATTCACACACTTACATACAGTGTTTATAGCATACTAAATACCCCCTAAATAAATGATTTCTTAAAATATACAGCACGAATCGATGGATAGAATTATGAAACATCACTTTTCAACCACAAGAAAAAAAATATCCTATAAAAATATTGGAGAGGGTATGAAGACACATACCACAACAATGGTGGGAATGAAGATATATTCATATGTTCATCCAAATATTGAGGAATTATTCATTCAGTGAAGGTTTGGTGAATATGTTAGCATCTTGTATAGATGTAGGAACGTAAAACATATTAATTTAATTATTCCTCAAATTATATTTAATGAAGAGAAATTTTATATCAATAGGTTTTGAATGAGAATTTGACACTGGGTTTCTTGCACTGTAATTTCACATTAATTATCTCGTTTCAAGAGAAGATGTTACTTCACATCAATAAGTAATAATTACAACAAATTCTCCATCCCCATAATCTATGTTTAAGCTTGATTGGTTGGAAGATTCTCCACATTATATTATAGAAGAGAAACATTGATTATCTATTTAATATGAAAACTAATAAAAAAATATTCCTAGAAAGATTAATATAGGATATGCGGATCTTCTATCATCAAAAATTCCTTTCCAATCCCCATCTGTAAACCCAAACAATTAAATTTATCTTATGAAATAATAAATGAATCTATAATATATTTTTCCAATAATTTATTTGACAATTTTTTATAACCATGAAATGTGATTATTGAAGAGATCTATGAAAATCTTCACATATTGTAACATTTTAAAAAATATCTAGTCCTAAGGGAAACAGATACAACAGACTCCCAATCATCTTCTGAAACAATTTTTGTTCAATATCCTTACTCTCCCCATCATTATTTATCCTGGTTCCCATTGAAATATGTGTCAAAGCATATTTTTAATTTCCCATTCAAAATTTCATAAGAACATACTTATCATAGATTTATTGAGAAAAAAATTTTTCATTTATTATTTTTTAAGATTTCAAACATAATAATGTCTTTCATTTCACCAAGAATTCACATTTCAAATAAAATATTCATTTATTCCAAAAATCCATAATATATAATTTAATCATTCATAAATAGCCAATATAATCAACATGTACATTAATAATTAAATAAATCTCTAGAACTTCATTGATGTTGATATTACTATCAACTAATCCTTTTATAATGTACAAAATTCTTAAAAAGGAATCCAATTTGGAATAATATTCCATTGGAAATTTATTTAGCCCCTACATGGATTTATTTATCTTTCACACATAAAATTCATCCACACCAATTAAAAACCCACACTGTTTTTTAAATAAAATTAATCATCATGTTCTATAATATGTAATGCTGGCATCACATCCATCTAATTTTTTAACTTCCTTGTGATACAAATGTAAGAAATATTCTAATTATTACTAATGTTTCAATGGGATAAAAATTCTCTTAAAAATACAATCAATTTTTGAGTCATATTTTTAAACAAATATTACTTTATCCCTAATCACTTTACAGTATTCAGTGATCTTGTTTCGGTAAACACACTTAGTAACAAATTATTTTTAAACATTTGTTTTAGGAATAAGTTCCAAAGTATCATTATTCTTATCCTTATATAAATCTTCGTTAATATAATGAATCTATTACTAATTCATAAAAGCCTCATTAACATCTTCTAGCTCAATTTATCAATACATATTTGTATGTCCATTGACTTTTCATGTTTATCTTGTTTCTTCCTTTTTCGTCTAATCCCTACTGATGTTTTTTATTGCACTAGCTTCCATTGCCACGGATGAAATATATACATTTATTCCTCATATCTACAAATATCAGAGTTTGATTCTAGTTCTTTTCTCATGAATACAATATTGGAATTCACATCATGTTTCTCAAAAAAATATCAACTTCTTCATCGTCCACATCTACATGTGTTTATGATACATATTAAACAAATTTTTCAAAACTTTTAGATCCAATGAACCAAATATTCTTTATATTTATTTATTGAAACATATTTATCCACTATGATATGAAGAATACCCAAGAGAGGTTCCTTCTTATCCACTTTGATGATATGTACCAAGATTTCCATCATTGTTTTTTATGATGAAGGTACTCCCAAGTCTTCTTAAGTGTTTCAAATAAGGAGCATTATCATAGAATAAAATTATAATCAGTCATATCTGAACATGGAATGTAGAAAAACAAATCCAAAATATTAATTTATCTTCTCATTTTTTTCCTCTAGATGTAATGATAATGACCATTTTGAATTAACATTGTACACCCCATCTCCACAAAACATATATGTATCATTTTAGTTACCTAATTTTCTAGTGGTGTGTGTGGTGCATTAAACTCATAGTGGATATATTGTTTTTCATTATAACTTTTGGACTACACATTCATTTATTAACCACCATTATAAATTCATATCTTTTTCATAGAATAGCCACATTCCTTTTTTTATCTTCTACAATAACTCTTAAACATATTTAAGGCTTCTGGTTTATGTTTCAAATAAAGAACAAATGTAATGTGAGTAAAAATATTCTATAGAAGAAATGAAGTACTTATCTATGAATATTTATGCTTTTTTCATATACGTACATAAATTAGAATGAATTAGATCTAGGGGATGAGTTGAATGAATTTTAACTTTCCTATACAATGAGTTTGTAATCATTCCTTTATGACTAATAGGAAAAGACTAATCCATTCTTTTTATCATATCAAGAATACTAGGAACACTATCTAACATAATCAAATTTTTCATGTTCCTTTGAAACAAGTTTATAAACTTATTAGGCCACAAAATATTTTCATCCATTATACATAGGTAACAATATTTTTATACATCAATGACTTCAAACATATTTTCCATTCTACATTGAACAATAGTAAAAACTTTTCTGTCTTCCACTATTTTAAATAATAACCAATATTTGTGGAATAAAACATTATTTCATTAATTAAAAAGTTTTTAGAAACTCTGTATGTTTTGTTTCAACCCATAAATAGACAATTCCTTCTTGGTTTTCCATTTTTAATCCCTAATAATAGTAAATATATATCTTTTTATTCTAAGAGATTCATCATTTATGAATGTAACTATTAAGTAATTAAAGTCTTCCACATTCTTAAATAGATTAAAATATCCTATCGAGTTAAAGATATACCACTTACTAGAATCAACTGTCATTCTCATTATATATCTTTCGATGTGGTTTCAATATAGGATATTTTTCTCACCCTTTATTTTCATTCAAACTAGTATTTTTTGAAATGTTATAGAAATTTAGTCATTCTGATTTAAAAATAAAAATTCATTTAGAAATCTTTATATGATTTATATATATTTTGAAAATATTTTATAGTGAACATATTTTTATCATATAATATAACATTCTCAAAATAATTTTTCGTTAATACTGATTCTCCATTGAACTTATATTCATTAAAGTCATGGGATGTTTATATGATTTTTATTGAACATAAAAATAGATTCAATATTCCCAAATCCAAAAAAAATAGGATAAGTAACCATAAAATGAATATTTACAACTCTATGATCCATACTTCCTGGATTTGAACACATGTTTTCTTCAAAACATTATTGTATCCCACTCTTCATGTTATAACTTATAATAATTTTCTATAATTCATTTTTCTTCCAAAAAATATCAAAATCAGAATCAATAGTATCATTTTTTCGAAAATAGAAATTTTAGAAACATTTAAATTCTCTGAATTATTTGTTTTTTCCACATACACAATTTCATAAAATTTTTTCTTCATAAGATAAACTTCCTATTTATTTTCAACCACAAAAGAATTTTTTTTATCTTTCTTAGGTTTACAATTTCCATAACATTCTTCATATATAGAGATATGGTTTTTGAAAATTGAAACTTCCATATTAACCTTATAAAATGTATTCACAATAAATTCCAACTCTTATTCCATAGTTTTGGACTTTACTTCAAGATGTACGTTCTGATTCATTTATTTAATGAGACTTCCTCAGAAAATCCATTCATCCAAAAAAATTATCTCTTAATTCAAGAATAAATTCATGATTTTTGTTATAGGACCTTATTTATTCAACTTCTTGAATTCTCTTTTTGGTCTTATAATCATTCGAATACATTATTTAAACTCTCTTTTCAGATAAATTCCTAACACTATCTCTTCAAATTTAGAAATAATGCTTCCAAATTCATCATCATTAAATATTTATATGGATGTATCTTCTCTAAAAACGTCAACAACCATTTTATCTTCAACTTCAATATCTTAATTTTTATCCTTTTTTAAAAAAATCATCTCCTTTGATATTTAGAGATATTTTATGTTTTCCCTGGGAATTGGGTTTTGATTTATCACCATGTTTATTCCATGATATTTTTGGCCTTTAATCATATTAATTACTATATTCATTAGTTTTTTGTAGGAAATTTGTCGCCATTTTCTCAATATCTCATCATTAAAAATATTTTATTGGTAGCTCCACTTTATAAATTCATGTACCTATTTTAAAATTTTAATAAATCATGTATAATAAGTCATCATGATTGATAATAGAATCATTTTTAGAATTATAATCACAGTCTTATTCATCTTTATGATTCTTATTAGGCATTACATTATTAGTGGCCTTGAAGGAAATTTCATAGTAAAATTTTTCATTTAATTTCAAAACCTTCTCCCTTATCATTTCTTAAGTAATGATAGTACTATGAATTTCATATATAGATATAGATTCAGGATATGAAACTTTCAAAGAATAAAATGTGTTGTAATACTTATCAATATGAATTCTAATGATCTTCTAAATAATATTTGAATCTTATAGATTATCCAAAAGAAGTTTTATAGTGATAAAATTATCATTTCCCATTTTAAATATGCGAGTAATAGATTTAATATCCCACATTTTGAGAACATGATGCTTCATCCCCAAATTTTTTAACGTTCCTTTCTTCACAATTGAAGTTCCTCCATAATTTTTTTTGTGAATTATCCTCAATAACTTTAGTAGTTGAAAATCTTTTCACTATAAGTAATTCCAATTTTGGATGTGATGGGAGTATATTATTTTTATCTCTTATATTATTACCCACATTCTCTTTATCCAAATAAGTAAGAGGATAATTTTAAACAAGGGGAGAAAATACCTTTGCATCAGCTTAAAAAAAATCATACCCCAGCAAAAAAAGGATATAGAAATATTCTATCATTTCAGATATGATTGTTCTTTTCATCAAACACAATTATACAATTAATAATTACCAAATTCAAATATTACAGAATAATTTGTCTTAAAAAATATTAATTAATGAGTAAACAAAGAGAAAATTTTCTCTAATACCCCTAAAAGGAGTACCTGGTATTAATGTATCATTGAGAGGGGGAGGGTTTGAATCAGTAATATCTTTTTATTTTATGTTGTATTTCTTTTATAAAAAAATTTTCTTCATGTTAAAGATTAATATCTTTATGAAAATAAATACATTAACACATATATGCATTTAAAAGGTTCACTAATTAATAATAGAATATAATCCTTGGAATAGTTTGGAAATAACCCAATTCCATACAATCCACAAGAAAATATTCTTTTTATGTGGATACAACAAGAAGTAAGTACCTATTGTCATCTATAACACTATGATTAATTCAATATTTCATTTAATTATTCTATCCTAAATGATGTAATATTCATTTTATAACTAATTTATAAAACATCATCGATTGGTTTCAAAAATGTCTGTATAATGGTTAAAAACATCAACTTCCTTATGATTAAACAAAAACAAATCTTTTTTTCCTACACAGAAGAATATAAAAACAATATTTATGGATTTCTTACAAAATCTTAGTATATTGGTTAAGTTAGATTCTTCAGTCAGTTTCTTCATTCTGAAAAAATAATTATAAAAATATACACTCAAAACAATTTTTAATTGACTATTTAATTCATGGAATCATTAGTTTTATGTCCCGATCTAATCTAGAAAACCCTTACCACTACTTATTTTTTACACTTCATTTATCTGGAAAACGTTATTCATGAAACTGCATCCCAAAAACTTTTTCTACCAAATTTTTTTCAAAACATTAAGATCTACCACTCTCGATTTCACATAAACAGTGTTAGTATACATTTTATATTGACCTCTATTTATAGGTTCTCTATAAATTGAATCAATGGGTAACATATTGTATATTATATCTAACCCAAATTACAAAAACTAGAAGTTCAATTTTAATTTTTTAATCCATTATCATTTATATGCTTCTCAGATCTTCTTTATTCTTTTTGGAACTTCTCAAATATTCTCAAAAAATTATTCTATATTGAACTTATAAACAATTATTTAATCTGATATCAATTTTAATTCATATATTGTTTCTCAATATGATTTTTCAAACTTGAAAACCCAATGAAACTAGTATTCCATAATCATTTTTCCACATTGAGAGAATTTAGTTTCTTTAATTTGGAATCCTCACACCGATAACTCTACACAATCACTCTGGATATCTGATTTCAATTTTTAACTAGGTCATATTTTGATTTGTTTTTACACAAAAAAACCTAGAATCATATATTGACTTAGAAACCCCTAAATAAAAATAAAATTGATATATAAAAACTTTTTATATTTTTCTTAATATTTCACACAACTTCCCTAACTAGTAAAGATATCCACTAATATAGTTCAGCATTAGATGAATTATCAGTCTTATCATGGGTCTGATGAATCTATATTCATTTCCCTCTAGGGATTCATCATCATGTCTTTGTTTTATGAATATAGAAACACCTTTATCCAATAAATATTTTTTTTTGTAAATGGTTGATTACAATGTTGAACATCATCACATTGATCATTCTATGATCCCATCCAGTCTATTAAGCTCGACTCCCATATGATGGATCGGTCATTGAAGCTCTTCTCATTATTCAATCACATAAATTCCAACTTAATTAACAATTCTTATATGTATTTGATATAAATCGTTACATGATTACTTTTTTGTAACCAAACATATCATGATTTATTGAGGTCATAACTCCTTTAATGAATCAGTGGTACACTATGTATGATGGATCGGTAGCACACCGTGTCAGATTGAATGGGGTGAGAAATGAAATATATAATACAAATTCTCTGTAACTGATAAGTGATAATTTGGAATAGATCTTTAGTTGGATCAGATAGTCCAATGAATCGGCCAGTTTGATTGATTAGTTGATCAGCATATTATAAAAACTCTTAAATTTGTATCCTTTTTCCTAATTCAATCCCTTTTGTATATCATTATCTCTTCATGATTTTAGGAACATTATTATTAGAAATGAATCATGTGATGGGGAAGACCATTTCCACACCTTTATTTTACAAATATTTAGTCAAATGTTTCAGAAAAAACATATGATATTTAAAATCTACAAAATATCAATGAATAGTCATATTTAATACTGAATAAAATGAATGAAATTATAAATCTGATGCAACTTCACACTCCAATAAAGAGAATCATTCCAGACACAATGTGATTCTAAAAACAATTTCTCTTAGAAAACATATACCAAATAGAAAACCAAAACTTATAGCCTCTCATTGGATAATTTTATCTAATTATTGTAAAATTTTACCTCATTCATCAAATAAACATCACTTACAATGCGAATTGATTTCTATTAATGAAAATAAAATTTTAAAAAATATCCATCACTTATTCAGAATCTAAAAAAACATCCTTCCAACTTGGTCCAGATAAATTGATCTAAAAAATTGGTTCCCGCAATACATCCTTACGGTCATTCCTTGTTATTAGTTCTCTCGAAAAATCTTATGAAGGGGTCATGTGAAAAAAGTAAATGAAAATATCTCTATTTATTTCATGTATCAAGTAAATGAGCTACCCTCCATTTATAAATTTTATAGGGAACTTTATGGAATACCAATGGTCACCCGTGCGAAAAAATGTTTCCTATGAAACTGATTGGTGATATCCCAATCACTCAGGAATGGATTTACTTTCCTTGGAACTATATCGTTTTCTCCATGGATGTATCTTGGGGGGGGGGTCTGGTAATGCCTGAAAAATAATCCTTATCAAATATACAATGGAAGAAATAATAGAATCTTGGGCATTGTCTTCTTCATACAACAAATGAAGTGAACATGGTCAAAATCACATGGATTGCATAAACCCGCAAATGAAATGAGATCACATTACAATATAAATTTTATATGAATGATCCACACACACCACATGAAATATTGTATATTACACAGATCCCATTTGACACCCCCTATTCTTGAAAAGACACCCAAGACACTCACTGATCAGGAGGTGTCAACAAAATAAATTCATGTGTGCCACATGACTTTTCAACAATATGATGATTGAAAATCATCGAAATCCCTTGTAAAACAAAATCTAAAATGTTGAAAAATAATGAGTCCTTGTACATTCATTGATATTAATGATATGAAACCATATGGTTCAAAAGACACTGTGGAATCCCTATATTCATTTCAACTATTTCCTGAAAGAGATCGTTGGTATGTCCCCCTCATCATATGAATGGTCTCAAATGTGTCCATTCAAATCTATTCGACCCCAAAAAAAAATTACAAAGAGAAGGGTTGTTCATTATAATGATTTCACATCACCACAATACTCATTATTTCTCACATGATGTATTACCAATCAGGAGAGTGATTTCATTAGAAAACTATCACACAACATTAGAATATCACTAGCCCCTATAAAATATAGATTGAAATAAAATGGGAAATATGTAAGAAAATTTTGGATAGTGGATAAGTTTTCCTTATGAGAATGTGTTTATACACACCAGGTGATCACTATTAATCACTTGAGCCCCCCCCCCTCAACAAGACAACATTATCTCAAGAGTTCAGTTGAAATACCATACTGATCTCATGAAATCACTCTTGAAAAACTAATTTTGTCTCATAAGGACCACAGATAAGTAATATTCAATTACATGAGAATATTCTAAAAGGCTTCGTGATGTCATGAAGGAAATTAGACATGTTCTAATGGCTCTTTGGAAGTCCCTTGGAAAGCCCACTTGGTCATGATAAATCTCCATTATCACACCAAGTCCAACAAAATGGAAAATGTGGAACATTACCACTGTTTTTAATCATCATACAACATATAGTAAGGGACCCATATAAGAATCATATGCAACACATAATAAAACTATATTGAATCTAAACAAAATATTTTAGATACACATCACACAAGGAAATTTATAATTGGGTTGGTGATGGATATAAAACCCTCACCCTTAGCAAAGAATATCCATGATTTAGCACATAGGAGTGCAGCAGTAGGAAACTCAGAGCAACGAGTCATATGATTGTAAAGTTATACCACTATCTGAAATATGGGTAATGACCTAATGTATAAAAAGAAATTCATAGGAGCTTCACATGATAACTATATAGGTCATGTGAATGGATTTTAGTGTGTTACCCAAACTATGAAATGGGTGACCTACATTTGAACCCCCCATGTTTTTACAAACCTTTTTTTGAATAAATCATAATTTTCATTTATATATTTCAATGCACTATGTTAAACATTCCTTTTTAACTAAACTAACTTGTCATTTGTTACACACAACACCATGTTGGCATATGATACACACAACACTGAGTATTGATTTTTTTCAATGTATAAAATAACTACATTTGAATTATGTTATACCTAAAACCACAAGAATCTTTCACTATATGAAACAGTGAGTTGACTTGCGTTACATGCAAGAGGGACATTCCTCAATAACTTGTGTTGTACGCAATACTGATATTCACTAAACAATGATATAATATTATAATAATATTATTTAATGGGATATAAACTAGCTGTAATGAATATTATGGACACATTTTTTAATTTTATACAAAATTAACATTCATGTTATCTATTTTCAAATACATGATATTATAAAAAATTCAAATTTTCGGATAAAATAATTATTTTTCAATGAAATACAATTTTACTACCTTTTGATGGTGAAACATTTTAAATATAGTTTCTCAAACTTTTTTATGTTCTATTTGACATAATAAATTTTTTATTTGAAAGAAGGACATAAAAATTTACCTTGGAATAAATTTTGGTATTTTTTTCCAAAATTCATATTTTAATGAATAATGTAAATTACTGCATTTTCTTCTAACTTATTTATATAGTTATATTATATTTTTAATGTGTTTTGAAGTGATATGGGATTATGTTTTTATAATTTTTTTTTATTTTGGTCATTGTATGTAATCTCACATTTATATTGGATAAAAACACATGTCAATCTTTTTACAACATTAACTTCTTAAAACATGCTTTCAAGTTTTGAAAACAAGAATTATTTTTAAATTAATAATGAAACTTCAGTGTATTAAATTTTAAAAAATTTATTCCATATTTGGAATTAGTGGGTCCAAATTATTTTAATAGTTTATTTTATTTTTTTGGGATATTATGAATAGTAACTATTGTAATTTTAATTTACCACAGTTAATGGTAAATTCGGTAATTTAAAGTAAAAAATAATATGATAAAGATAATATAATTACACTAACACCGACCAAAACTGTATTGGATGGGTTAAATTCGATCTATATCACATATGGGTCATAATAGATCCATTTAATTGATTTTTTACTATGAAAGAGATATAATTATAATTAAAACATAATAATTTGAAAACATGTCACTCTCAAATATCTTATAAGTATAATTACATTAATGTAGTTATAAACTTAATAAAACAAAAAACATAAATAGTATCCAAAAATATAATGATATTATACACATAATCTGAATTTATTTAAAAAATTTATATATTAAATAATTCCCATTATGGATGACATAAAGTGATGAAGAAATTATTTTATTAATAGAAATATCAAATAAATGGTTTTAATAATATTAAAAGAATTATTGTATAAACTAATTAATGTAATCCACAAATTTATATGTGACTATGACATGATATTAGTGTATTAATAATTTTGGTTTTAATTTATTTTCAATGTGGATTTTATTAAAATTCAATTAAAATAATAGTTTTAAAATTTACACTATTGATATTTTATAAAAATAACCTATTATTAAATTATTTAAAAATCACAGAAAAAATTTAAAAATTTAAAATTTAAAACTATATGGTCTAAAATGATATTAAGTATACAATTAAGAAAAATTTATAAGACATAAATAACGATTTATAAACATTTAATATTTAGAATATTGTTACCATAAATAAAATTAAATAGATTAAAATTGATTAATAAAAATGATAAGGTTTAAAATAAAATCAAACAAGTATAAATTTTATTCTATGAGAGGATTTAAACCCATAATCAAATCATATTCAAAATAAATTTTTTTGGGAAAAATATAATCTTCAAATGAATTTATAATAAATTACAATTTCAATACATTCCTAAAGTGCCCCTATACGCTGTTATAATAGGCCACCACCGCTACACACTTAGTCACACCATTTAATCCATTTGGATGAACGAAAATCTACTAAAAAATATTCCTACATCCATTACTTCCTACTAGAGGCCACACATTCAGTAGAAAGTCATCTTAAAGAGTCATTTTGTGCAAATCAAAAGGATATACTCGAAAAAAAAGAAATTATTTCATCACATCTTTCAAAATTATTTTCATCTTCTAGATTCGCTTCTTATATTGTTCTCATAATAACGTAATAGACACGGTATCTTCTACATGATATGATTTTATTATAATTTTTAAAGATCATTATACCTCATTTTATTCATCTTACATATTGAAATATCACTATGTGTGCGTACATACGACTTACCGTCTCCACACTGTGGTGTAATTTGTTATTCAACAATAAATAATGTTGATCTATATAATAATGTGTATAATGGATATAAATAATGAATATAACAAGGAAATTAATATCAATGATATGATGAGATTCATTTTCAATTATAACCATTCAATTATGATTATAATTTATATAAAATAAATAATTATGAAATATACCATTAAGTGAATGGTATCGTTGCATGTGTGTACATACGGCCTACCGTCTCCACGACGTGATGAGATTCATTCACCATGTTAACCATTCAAGAATGATTATAATGTATATATAATAAATAATCATGAAATATATGATATAATAATTCAAAAGAATGTATATAAATATATATATGTCATTTAGTTCCTTACATTCAATTCAATAAGGAAACAAAAATAGTGTTCAAAGGAACGTACAACCAACCATCTCTAAAAAAAATGTATTCCATTTAATTTTCCTATTTATTATATATATTTATAAACTGAATATATATGATATATAAATAATTTTTTACATTCTATAATTTTGTTATTCACAATCTAAGTAATAATATAAAGAATAAAAAATACAAACATGAATGATAAATAAAATATTTATTACTAAAAATGGTTTTGTTAACATTGAATTGAAAAATAAAAAAGTGATATAATATAATAAGTGAATCATATATTATATTATAAATTTCATTATTATTCTTTTACAAGTTAATATTATGTTTAATCCCACTATATAGTAGTTTTAGACACGTAAATAAGAAAAGGGTCATAAGGTAAGGGATAATTTTGTAATCTCATTTTTATCCAAGATTGTTTGTAGGTAAGTGTTTACTATGGGTATAATTATCATCAATGTACATGTTTTATAATAATGTTTTCATAAAACGTTTAATATTATTCAATGGATGTTTAAGGACATTTTTTCCATATTTTTTACTATTACAACATGGTTTGGATGGAAACTATCATTTGTTTACCGTACGACTTACATTTTGACTTCTCTAACCAAAGTATGAAGAGAATTCTTTTTATCTTATAATGCATGAACGTATTTTTAATTAATCATAATACCTTATTTATATGAATATTACCCTATATGATTTCATGTTTATTTTCAACTAATTTATCTAATTTTAAAATTGCTTGGCATTTTTAGAAAGGATAATGTTTTTAATAAGAAATAATATTTTCCTCAAGAATTATGTTCAAGTGTTTTATCAAAATTATTTTACATATTTGATGACACTCATTAAATAGGGATATTTTTATTAACCTATTTTTACAATGATTAGATTATATTAATGATGGAATGATCTTTTATGTGGATTATGTTATGATGGAATGATGTTTAAGGGTCCGATTTTATTTTTTGGTTACGCTTTGATAAATGATTAATGTTTTTGTGGCACATGTAATGATGATTTCATTATGATATGGGTGATACTGATATCTCCATCCAATGCTTTGATTAAATTTTTATATCTCATGAGATAGAAATTACTAGAGAAAAAATAAAATTTGGTTCAATAATACATGGCTGGAACGGGATGTAAACTCCGTTCAGTAAAGGACTTTATCCTATATAATGGTCATGGAAACAATTCCCAAGCTACTTTGGAATTCATATTATTTTCTTATTTTTTTCTATTATTCCCTATTTTATGCCAATTCCATTTTATGAAGGTTAATGTTCTTTTATGATCTATGCCTTATGTAATATGACGATTTATTTCCTAACTCATGATTTAGATTGTTTTTAAAAAGTTATGTTAATGTATTCACATTATTATGTTTATGTTTTGTAATATTTTTTCCATGATTACCCTAACTATGAATTTAATATCACCCCTTTTCATGTTTTTTCCCACAAGATTTGAAGAAGGATATAATGTAATATGTGTCAAAATGGGGTTCTAGTTTTGACGATGAAAGTAGGAGATGATGTAGATAATTTTTGAACCATTTGTTTATGTTTGGAAGTTTTCTAATATGCCAAACTAATATGGTCTTTGAGTATCTATTTAGGGAATGTATTAAGTATTCCGCAAAAATAATGTAATGTACATGTACGTCATGATTAGGTATTTATTGTTGGTATCAGAGAAAATGATTAGTAATTCTTTCAAAACTATGATGGGAAAACATTAGTGAGATCCCTATAGATATTTCTAAGGCATGTCTAGGGATGTACCTAAGGGTAATTCTAACTATATGATAAAATCATAGAATTATTTTAACTATTAAGAATAATCTAGGATTAAACCTAAAATGTTAGTGATTGAAATTACTCCCTCTTGATTATGTTTATTAGAAGTTTTATTTTATCATCTCAAGCTATTCTACTGTGTTTTCAAAAAATGTCTGGAAACATGAGGAATCGTATATATGGAAAATACGATGTGTAATGGAATGATATTCTTCACAGAAAACCAAACGAAATGGGAGTTGTAAGGAGAAACATCATGATTATTCCTATTCATAAATCACAAAATATGATCAATTATTTTAACATTGGTATGTTTCATGACCCAGAAAATAATGGAGTGATGGTGTTTCATGGTGATCATAGAGGAAGGAATGTTCATTTTTCCTCATGTAAATCATTTCGGAAGAGGCATCAAGGAGAATGATTCAAAGGAACTGGAAGATAATTTAGGTGTGGAAAAGAAGAATAAAAATCCATTAATTGGACAGGAAATGGTCTAGTTAACACAATGGAGTGGGATAATGGTATTTCACTGACATTAATGACGGTTAAATGTTTTAAATGTTGAATGTACAAGCATTATGTCAATCGATGCACTAATGGAAAATCTAATGAAGAGAATTAGCATTGTCGAATGTGTAGTATTTATGTTGATTATAATTAAGAGACAAAAAATGATATATGAGATTAAAGAATTGTAAAGGAATAAAATTATGAAGATTATTCATGGGTTTAAGTAGATAGTGGAATGATTACATGATTATCAAAAGCAATGTTGTATAAGTAATATTGTGGTGTTATGGAATAAATAAACATCAATGGTTTACTAGAATTATTTGTCCTTAAATATTTTAATTTATATATTGAATGATACTAGAAACCATTAAATACTATTAAGATAGTTTTGGCAAATGAAGGATATCTATATAATGATGGGATAAGGATATAATTAGATGTTTGAGAGTATTAATGACTTCACGACTGATATAAGGGAAAACCGACATCCTGGTTTGAGTATATATAATATTTTGTATTTTTTATGTGTGTAAATAGTTAATTTTGATAGAATATATGTTATTACTATGGTTCTATGGTAATTTATGTTATTATCATGTTTCAAGAGAATACATGATTAAGGTATTCACATGTTTGGAATGTGACAACCATGATCTATTTTATGAGATACGGAAGAAAAATGTTAAGTTGATTTAGTTTACCTCTATCTAATGTTTTATATTTTAGTATTGTTAAGATGGTATTGTTATCCATTTATAGATTGTATAAGTTATTTTATAGTTGAATATTGTTAGATTAATGGATTCTATCACCCTAGGTGGGCTTATGAATATTTGACTAATAGTGATAGATTTTTGTTGAGACAAATGATATGATCTATCATTTTATCACATGACCTACTAATGTTTTAGTAATTAAAAATTCTACATCATTTCATTAAATAAGAGATGAAGTGGAAATTGTTCATGTAATGACCAACAAAGGTATTTTATTGAAATCAAAAATGTATTTCTTCTCATTTTCTTCAACTATAGGGAATTGATTTTGAAAGCTAAAAATCTTATCTTAGTACATTCTTATTCGAAGAATGACATGGTCCCTTAAATCATCACATATTTATGGATTTCTGGTTTTTAAATTCCTCCAACCTTGTTCTTTAACACTATCCATCAGAACATAATTATTAGATTGATATTTTCTATCCATTTTTTCACTCTCCACATATGTTCTCCAATGTGGAAACCTAGTGATAAGTTACATTGGGTAACTGTTATGATAAACTTTCATTTTTAATATGAAGTCATAGTATTTATTTTTTTATGACTTGGGGTTCCGTGAAATAAATTTTGAAGTTGTAAATCTTTTATAACCCTAACAAATTTTGAGGGTAAAATTCATTTTTAAGGCGGTATAATGTTACACCCGATGTTTTTATGGACCATATTTTTATAAAAAATTAAAATTTTCATTTATATATTACAATTCACTAAGATAAAAATTCCTTTCATTGTAAAACGACTTGTCATATGTTAATCACAACACATAGTTGGTGTACGATACACACAATAGTTAATATAGATTTTGTTCAATGTATAAACTAATTATGTTGGGATTATTTTATTCATAATACCAAATTAATCATTCATTATACACACCACTAGCTTGGTTTTTGTTATATACATGGGAAACCATCCTTTATTTCTAGTGTTGTACGAAATACTGAGTTTAACTAAACAACGATATATTATTAAAATATTATTATATAATGGGAAATAGACTAGCTGTTATGAATAGTATTACGACCATTTGATAGAGAACTATTTTTAAATCTAGTATTTGAAAATTTAATAAATTATATTTGATATATTAAACCTATTATATAGAATAGGGACATCAAAATTTACCTTGGTTTAAAATTTGGTATTTTTTTTTGAAAATCATATTTTAATGAATAGTGAAAAATAATGCATTTTAATTCAAACCCACTTTTTCAAATAATTTTCTTACATAGATAGATTATTTTGTAATTGTTTTTAATGTATAATTGGATTATATTTCAATTATTTAATCCAATTTTGGTTTTTGGGTGTAATTTCACATTTAAATTGGACATAAACACATTACAACATTTTGATAGATTTTACATCTTAAAAACCTAATTTTTGATTTGGACAATAGAAATAAATTATAAATTAAATAATGTACCTTCTATGTTTTTCATTTTCTAAAATGGATTCAATTTTTGGATTAGTGTTTCTAGATTATTTTAATAGGTTACATTTATTTATTTGTATATTATGAATAGGAACTACGTTACGATTTATTTACCATAGTTAAATGTAAATAGCATAAATTAAGGAAACAAATAATATTATAAAGATAGTAAAATTACCTTAATACATTCCAAAATATTATTGGATGAATTATATCTGACCAATAACATTTGGGGGTCAAAATTCATTCATTTAATTAAATTTTTTCTAGGAAAGTGATGTAATTATAATTAAATCAAAAGACTGTGACAACATGTCACTCTTATATATATTTTAAGTATACTAATTTCTATGTTGTGATAGACTTGAACATACATTTATTCTAAGTAGTATCTACAAAGAGAATGCAATTATATAAATCATTTGAATTTATTTATAATTTTTGAGAATATATAGTTACCATTAATGATGACACGATAGTGATTTAGAAATCATTTTATTAATTGATATATTAAATAACTGGATTTAAAAATATTAAATAAAATATAAATGAACTAATTAATGCGATCCTCGAAATTTCTAGGAAACTATAACATGTTAGGAGTCTGTTAATTTCTTTTTGAATTTATATTATGTGGGGATTTTATTTAATGTCAAATAAATTAATAGGGTCGCACTATTGATATTTTATAAAAATAAAATATTATTAAATTATTTAAAAATCACAAAAATATTTAAAAACTAAAATTTAGAAATTATATGGTTGAAAATGATATAATGTATCCAATTATAGAAAATAATACCTAGTAAATATTTATAACCAATTAATATTTAGAATATTATTACCATAAATAAATGTAAATAGACTAAATAATGATAAATATAAATTATAAGGTTTAAAATAAAATCAAAACATGTTAATATTTTATTGTTTGAGAGAATTTAGACCCATATAATTCTTATCTTTTGAATAAATTAGTGTGAGATTATTATAAAATGAAAATAAATTTATAATAAAATAATATTTCACGATTTTCCTAAAGTTCCCCTCCTCCCTCTTATAAAATGCCACCACTGTAAGATCCTTTTTTTGGAAAGGTATGTTTTGTTGTGTTTTCGGTTGAACCCATTGATTTTTGGGCTTTAAAAGGTTTCTTGGAAGTGTGAGAGGCATTGGGGGTGTTCAGGGGGCTCGGGGCATGGAAGAAGGGAAGTCTGGGAAAAGCAGACCAAGGCGAACGGCCTGCGCACGGTCAGACAAACCTTGTGGCCAGCCCAGACTAAGCTGTGCGACCCTCCCTCCTCTAGACAGAAGAGAGTGCACGGTTTTCACATGGTTTTCCAAACCGTGTGGATAAATCCTGCGACTCCCCCTCCTCTGGGAAGTGGCGTGCGCACGGTTTGTGCACGGTTTTCCAAACCATGAGGATAAACCGTGAAACCACATAAAGTTGGAAAATTTAAAAAATTGCCACTCTGGGCTTTATATCCCCACCTCCAGATTTTTCTCTCTTCCTCAACTCTTCACCTTAGGCACGAACCAAACCTCCCAAGACATCAAGAGATCAAACTCCTTCGATTCTAAGGCGTTTGGAGTGCCGTTGGTTGCAGATTGAAGCTCCGGGTAAGGCTAACCTCATCCTAGATTCTATTTTTGGTTTAGGGATAGTACCCTCTCTCCCTCTTGTTCTAAAAACCTGAAACCCTGTCTTTTGGGTTATTTTTAGGTTGAAGCTCGAATGTTTGGTTAGATTGAGGTGTAAGGACTCGATTGAGGGTGCGTTCAACCAAGATTTCGAGGTAGGTGGTCTAAAAGTGATATCCCATGGTTATTTAGGGTTTTTTCCATTTGTATGTGTTTTCTTGTTTTCCCTCAGTTAGGTTTTGAATAACTTTGGCATGCTTGGTTTTAATGATGATTAAAATGGAAAATGAGAACCCTCACGGTCCCTGTGGGATGTGTTGGGATAGACTTGACCTAATTGGGGCCATCCATGGGATGTGTTCTCTTTCCCAAGATTTAGGTATTGATATTAAACAAGTGACCTTATTGTAATGAATTGTAGAGCCCTTGATAAATATTTTGTCGTGATTGGTTGAACTTGGAATAGAAGTTAGGGGATGCACCTAGACTTGGTACCTAAGGGTTAAAGCAGAATGAGTAAAATGGTTGATTCATGGGAATGAGGAATGGGTTAAATGGGTTAATGTGTAAACTGAATAAAGACCATAATGGTATATATTATAGGTTTAATGTTGAATGCATAGTGAGATAGTCCTAACACATGGGAATTGGGTGAATGGTTAAATGATGTTAATTGGTAATGTGTTAATGGGTTAAGGCAATATGTGGTTTCCCATGTGGGTTGTTGTGAATAGTGTTTACCGAAGGGAAATGGTTTGTGTAACACCCGAGACTTTTATGTTATATAAATAATCAATGGAATCTTTTTCTACACACAACACTTTCTTGGCTTGCTTTACACGAAATCGCGACCTTCCTCGATAGCTTGCGTCCTACGCAATACCGTGTTTCAGTAAACAATGATATGGTAATAAAAGATTATTAAAACTAGCAGTTGTGAATAGTAATAACCAATTTTTGAAATTTTATAAATTTTATTTTTCAAAATGGAGTTCATTTTTGGATTCGGAATATCGAAATTATACTAGGGTGAAATTTTGGTATTTTTCTGAAAACTTTCTGTTTTTGATGAATAGTGAAACCACTAAGTGGTAGTTAAAAAACTGAACTTTTCATAAATATAATTTTACCTCTTCTGTGTGTGGAATTTCAAAAATCCGAGAGACACGGTTGATGTCAGTAAGTAAAATTTGGTTCAATGAGATGAAAATAATTTTTTTGGTGAATAGTAACTTTTTACTTTTTTACCACGGTTAAAAGTAAATAGGGTAATTAAGGGTAATGATGATATTATTATTACCCTAAAACATGTCCAAATTCTATTGGACAAGTGTTATTCGACCAAAAACAACCTTAGGAATAAAATATGACCATTTAGGCCCACTTGGATTAGATTAGGACATTTATTATTAATTTATTTAAAGAAGGGTTAAAATAGTTAAAATCAAAGTTTAATAACTAAATCATTTTTAATATGGGGATATACATAAGATAAATTCGACTATAAATATTCATTAAAATGCTAAAAAGAGTTCTTACATAATAGTATTTTATTTTTAATTTTTAGACATTAAAGAATTTAATTTATTTATGACACAAAGATGATGCAGTAATTAACTTATTACTGAAATATTGACATAATTGATGTTATAGACACCAAAATAAATATAATTTACTCTTTTAATGAATTAAACTAATTTTCTAGACTAATATGACATGTTAGTATTGATTTAATTAACTGTTTTTGAACTAATATTTCTGTTATAATTTTTAGAAAAATTAATTACTAAATAGTGTCAAAATTGACATAAAATAGTTTTTAAATTAAATATTATATTAGTAATTTTTATTTTAATCCTAAAAATCTATGGTTTGTCCAAATGACTTAGATAAGGTTATATATATTTATAATAAACAACTTGGGGTTCTTTTGGCTGCTTATAGTATGTTTATTAACCTTATAGTATAAGAACACAAGAAGACCCGGTAAAAGTAAAATTATTTAACATAATGTTAAATCTAAATGATAAGGTTAAAATAGGAACCAAAACGTGTCTAAATTCATTTGGATAAGAAGGATTTCGACCCATCACCACTTTAGCCTCTAAATAAATCAATTTGGAGCTATTTAAAACCGAACTTGACTTTATAATAAATAATATTTTTAGTTATTCCAAAGGTTCCCCTCTCCTCCCTTATAAAAGGGAACCTCCTCCCCCTCTTCCTCACACCACGTTGAGCCTTCAAGCTCGGCCAAACCCTGCCACTTTCTCCTCTCCACTTCCCTAGAGACATCCTATAGGTCCTGGTATTCTTCAAAGACCAATTTTAGTGCCCTAAAAGAAGGTCTCAAAGAAGCACTTCAAAGAAGAGGTAATGTCCGTTACCGATTCTTTCATCTTTATTTCTTCTTCCAATTCTTCTTATTTAGCTGTTTCATTATGAAGTAATAACATCAGTATCACTCATATACTGATATGTTATTATAAGTATTAAACAACCCTATTTCACCATCTATCCAACCTACGGGAAAATAAATGACCGCGCGTGCGTACGTACGGAATACCGTCTCCACGCCGTGGTGTAATCTATTTTCCACCACCGTCATACTTGGATGGGTATAATGGTGTAAATAATGACTATATATGACTATTATAAAGTAATACTGATTCTGAAATAGTATACATACACTCCAATACAATTCCATGATCATAGGAACGATATCATCACTTGTGCGTACTTACGGAATACCGTCTCCACGATGTGATGCGACTCATTCTACATGATATTCATTTCATAATGATTATATTAATGAATTGAAAGAATGAATATGATATATATTACACTAATACCATTCTGGAAATGAGGTATCTATAACCTAAAGAGAAGAATAAGAATTTATTCGACAAGACACGCCTAAGAACAAAATGTTATAAACACCCGAATAACAAGTAGCAATGAAATATTACTACTAGGAAGCTAAGAATATGACCATATATGATATAAAAAAAATATGTTTGATTCTGGAATAAGTTTATAACATTAATTAAGTCATTATACAGGAGGTTCGGACACATACAAAGCAAATCGGACCTAAGGTAAGGGAAATATCACAATCTCATTTTTATCCGAGATTGTTTGTACTTTGGTATTTACTGGGGTGTATTTTATCATCCACATCCATTTTTCCTCAATATGTGATATTAATATACTTCTAAAATAGTAAATATCAAATTTTACCCTTCAGTGAGTTTTTAGTAAAAGATATGAAAGGAATCTTTTGTCGTTTTTCTTACGAGGTACTTTTTGACTTTTCCGACAAAAGTACGAGAAGAATGTTTTTTTAACTTATATGGAATAAATGGATTTTGAAAACATTATTTCCAAGAATCTTCCTTTACAAGTTTTCATGTTTATTTTTAATCAACTTCTTTAGGTTAAAAATTGTATGACATTTTAAGAATGGAAAAAATGTTTTTGAAGTAGAAAGGATATTTTCCTCAAAAATGGAGTTCAAGTGTTTTATCAAAATTATTTTCCATCTAAGATAATAAACGGTTATGTTTTTATCCATATTGATTTGATTATGTTGTGATGGAATTATATTTTTGTGACTTCCTTTATGTTATATGAATTCTTTTATGATGTCACGATGTTTAAGATTCCCATTTTTATTACATGGGTTATGCAATGATGTATGATTTATGATTTTGTGGAACACATAAGAATGGTATCATTATGAGATGTGTGGGACCTATATCTACCTCCAATGCATTGGGTAATGATTTTATATCTCATTAGATAGAAATTGCTAGAGCGGTAGGTTATACCGGTTCAGTGAAACATGACTGAAACGAGGAGTGAACTCGGTTCAGAAATGGACTTTGTCCACTAAGATAGTCTTTTCAATAAGTCTTGACTAATAAGAAATGATTCTCTATGATTATGTGTGTATGACAAAAAGTTTCATGTTTTATGTTATGATTATTGTGATTACATTTCACTGTCATTATTTATCCCATGTTATGAAATTATAATCTCTTTTGCAGGTTAAGATTTCTAAAAGTTATGTGCTTATGTATATGATGTGATTGATATTTATTTTTTTTACCCTTACTAAGTATTTGAGCTCACCCTTTTGTATTTTTTCTTTCCCCAGGTCAGGAATAAGGTTATTAAGTAAGATATGCCAAAAGGGACTATAGATATGATGAAATAAATGGGAGACAATGTAGACATTTTATGAACCAGTTTTTTATGTTTCCCAGTTTCTAAAGACACTATACCTATACGGTCCATTCGTGGTTTTGTTATATGTTGTAATAATTATTCTTCAATTTTGAAGTTTTAAAAATGTATGTAAAGTATGGGTCGTTATAGCTTGGATGGTTGATGGTTACTTATATATAAGCATGTGCACATGGCTTCGTATATTGGGGTATGAAATGAGGATCTACGCCCATGGGTCATGTAAAGACTGAGGTTCTAAACTCCACCCTAAATGCTTGGGTTAGGAGAGGGGACTGGGGGTTTATTCTCTTAACGGTTACATCCACCCGGACTGAGGCTTCGAGGTGAGGTTATAGTTGCTATGAGGGATAAGTGCTAGTGAGATAGGATACCATTGTGATTACCCTGTTGCATGTGATTGTTGGCCTTAGACCCATGTAACATAATGTATGTGATTAACCCATGGAAATGTGATGAAATGGTAAATGGTGATAATGGGTGTGTAATGAATGGTAATGGATGTGGCAATGGCTTGGAGCTAAACTGGTTGATGAAACCTTAATTAATTACTTGGCATTTTTCATTCATATTTATCTTACATGAACTACCTGTTTATACTAGATATTTTGTAAACACCGTTGGTGGTGGCCTACTGAGTTTTACTCACACCCTGCTCGGGCCGCTGTTGGTTACCTGAGCAGACTTGAGGTTTGCAGGTCAGGACAAGGGCAAGGGTCCTTGCTAGATAGGTGAGTGGACATGGGTAGCATTTGGTCGAGGATCCGGACTTGGAGTTGTGACCATTATGGGGATTTTGGCCGTTGTCTTTATTTTGGGGTTGTGTCTACTTTTTTACTTGCAGTTAGACATGACATATTTATTATTGGAAATGGTTGTTATACATTTTCCTTGTTTATTGGTTATTTTTTCCACTATCTGGTTTATTTCTGTTGTGCTTACTCTGATAAAAAGGGGGTATAGTCTCCCCCCTTGACACCGTAGACCCCCTGCTACTAGTCGGCAGCCTTTGGCATATGGGGAGGTGAGCATAAGGTCATGTAACCACCTAGCTCGAAGAACCAGTTTAGTGGCTTCCGGGTCGGGGACGTTACAAAGTGGTATCAGAGGAGGTATTTCTTCTATTTATCTATGGTCTTGTTATTTGGGATTGTTAGCCAAGGGTTAGAATTTTTCAGGTCTTGGAAATGATCTCGTTATTGGGAGTAACTAACATAGGTACGGGGGAAAACCCAAGTCAACCTGGGTGGGAAATGTTGTTCTTGGTTGTGTGTTGTTACAGTTGATGATATTTCACCGTTGGGTGATGCACATGTGGTTTGATGTGAAAATTTTATGATATTTGGCTTGTGGCCTTAATGGCACTAAAATTGGCATTCATGTATCATTATAGGGACTTAGGGAGATAGGTTACATGCATTGTATTAGACACACGCATGAGGTGGGTGTGTGAGCCGGGAAAGAAGGGACAATAATTCATTTTATGAAACCAAGAAATAATGAGAAGAATGAAATAAAACAAGTGGGTTAATGATGTTTAATCGAGTAATAGGTTTTGAAACAAGTTGTAAAAATGTTGTTGTGTTAGAATATGAAAACTGGGAGGTTGTAGCTAGTAAAGATATTTTGGTGGAGTCATGAATGTTTATGGAATGTGTGCTAAAACTTAGGATTGGAATTGTAGAGAAATTCCACCATGACATCGATTAACAGTTGGGCAATGGGAGGGTGTAACTGAGAACACTCCTCCAGTAAGGGATCATGAAAATGTGGAGATCAATGAAGTTAGATAAGAACAGTTCTAAGAGAACGTGACTAACCTTATGTAGATGATGGATCGAGACCCAGGGCGGGTTGAACCAAGTATATTCGAGGTGACCAGGGAGTTCCAACTACAGCGCCCTCTGACTTTCACTAGTGTGGGTGGGCCAGATGCAGCTGAGTTCTGGTTAGAGTATGTCCAGACGATACTGAATCATATAGAGACCCTCGTTGAAAAGCGAGTAACGTTGGACACTTATATTTTGTGGGGCCAGGCAAGGTGTTGGTGGGACATTCATGCTCAAATTGAGTAGGCTGGGGGAATCTCATGGAAGGTTTTCTAGGAAACGTTTCTGGAGCATTTCAACCCAGAGACTTTGAGGTAGGAGAGGGTTGCAGATTTTATGAGCCTGACTCAGGTATCACTACCGGTGATGGGCTACTCTAGTCGCTTCACTGATTTGAGACACTTCTTCCCATTGTTAGCAGGGGATGAGGCAGCGGAAGCAAGGAATTTTAAGGATGGGATGAGACATGAGATCAGGTCTCAAGTAAACATCTTTCACTTGAATAGGTTCGCACAGGTAGTAGATCAGGCATTGATCTCGGAAGGGAACCTGAAGGGATCCTTGGGTAGCGAGCTTGGGGTGCTAGTGGGGCAGATGAGTGATGCAGCTACTAAGGGTCAGAAGCGACACCATGAGGGCTCATTGCATGGTGGAAGTGTGAAAAGTGGATGGAAGAGAGGGTCAGCCTCTCAGTGTGTGGATCAGGTGTTCTGATATCAGTACGGTAGGTCGGGACATATGCGTGGTCAGTGTCCTCAACCTCTAGTAGAGTGCTATTCTTGCGGAAGGATGGGGCATGTGTAAAGGTTCTACAGGAATCCTCGGCAGGCAGGTGAGCATGATGGTGGAAGGCAGGTACCAGATACGGGGAGGGGGTCTGTCGCCCCATATCAGGTAGAGAGTTGGAGCTCCACAGGCCATACTGGCAGGGGCGGTGGACGTGGAACTCTTGGGAAAGATCGCTCATTCCAGCAGGTTAGTGCAGCGCTGAGCATTCACGCTGAAGCCCAGGGAAGAGGGGAAAGTCAGCTTGAGGCAGTTCAGTTTGTGCCTGGTGATGGCGAGGCTAGACGATCGATTATTCAAGGTACAATCCTTGTGGCTTCTAAATTTGTGAGTTCATTTTAGGACAAAGGTGCCACACACTCGTTTATCTCTGCTCAACTAATGGTATCAGCGGGTTTAACTGTTGAGGGGGTGTGTGGGGTGATGTCAATTGACACTCCATTGGGGGTGCGGGTTGAGGATATCAACCAGTGTAAGGGATGTGGCTTGAAAGTTGGTGGGTATCTTTTTCGATGGGACTTTTTCATTCTCGAGATGTCAACATTTGACATAATCATGGTAATGGATTGGTTGGTGTTTAATCGGGCGCACATAGACTGTTATCATCAAAGAGTATCGTTCAGGTCGCTTGAGGGTGACGCTTATGACCAACATGGAGAATTGGATACTCAAGCAGGGTATGCGAGGCCGTTTTGTCAATAGATGAGTGGACTCGCAGCACAAGTTGCATGTATCATGCTTCATGATGACGAGGGATGGGAACAAACTAATTTACCTCTTATGGTGTATCAGTTTCTGGATGTGTTTCCTGAGGATTTCTTGGGGTTACCCCCTGAGAGGGATGTTGATTTCACAATCGAGTTGCTACCGGGAGCGGAGACAATTTTTATTCCGCCATACCAAATGGCACCGGATGAACTCCAATAACTGAAGGCTCAACTTGAGGAGTTGGAGCATAAAGGGTTTATCCATCCTAGTACGTCTCCTTAGGGATCACCAGTGATTTTTTCCAAGAAGGCCGATGGGTTGTTGAGGTTGTGTGTTTACTATAAGAGGTTGAATCAGATGATAGTGAAGAATCGGTACAATCTTCCTAGAATTGATTTCATGTTTGATCAGTTGAAGGGTGCATCATTTTTCTCTAAAATTGATCTGAGGTCGGGTTATCACTAGGTGTGGGTGAGGTCTTCTGATGTACCGTGGACCGATTTCCGGATTCGGTATGGGTTGTTTGAGTTTTTGGTAATTCCTTTCAGCTTGTCCAATGCACCAACAGTGTTTATGTATTTAATTAAATGGATCTTTCATTCCTATCTAGATCAGTTTGTGGTTGTATTTGTTGACGATATCTTAGTGTACTCGAAAACTCACGACGATCATTACCAACATCTTGACATCATCTTGGGTACGCTAAGAGAGCATCAGTTATACACCAAGCTATCCAAGTGTCAATTCTGGATAGGTGAGGTACATTTTCTGGGTGACATCATCTTGGAGTCTGGTGTGTTAGATGATCCAGATAATGTGTAGGCGGTTGTATCTTGGGAGCAGCCCAAGGGTGTTTCTGTTGTTCGGAGTTTTCTTGATTTGGTCGGGTATTACTGAAGGTTCATTCAGGATTTCTCTCGCTTGGAAGCACCACTCTCGGGCTTGACCAAGAATGGAATCATGTTCGAGTGGTCGGGGGTATGTGAGGATGCCTTCCAAGAGTTGAAGAAGCAGTTTACGACCACACCTATGTTGATCTTACATGAGCCAGGTAAGAAGTACACAGAGTTTTGTGATGCGTCCGGAATTGGACATGGGGCTGTGTTGATGCAAGATGAGCGGGCGGTGGCTTACAAGTCAAGGCAGTTGAGACCCCATGATAGTAATTATCGCACTAATGATCTTGAGATGGCTGTAGTAGTGTATGCCATGAAGTGCCGGGGGCACTATCTATTGGGGGAATGGTTTACAATGTATACTGACCATAATAGTTTTATGTACATCTTCTCATAGCAGGATCTGAATATTTGGCAGTGAAGATGGGTTGCATATCTCCAGTATTTTGAATTTGAGTTGGTGTACATGATGGGAAAGGGAAAAAGTGTTGCTGATGCTCTGAGCAGGAAGGTTTAGAATCAGGTGGTTCAGGAGTCCTGCACCGAGTGGAAGGTGATGGCCTTGTTTGTAGAGATTCACCTAGAGGTGCAAGAGGAGAGTGGCCAGGTCACTCTTTCTTCATTAATTATGGAGTTGATGCTCCTAAGACGACGTAAGGAAGGTCAGCATGATGATTCGGAGTGTTTGATGATGAAGGAAAAGCTTAAAGGTGGGGAGCTACCTTCTGGCTGGGCCGTCGATGAGGATGGTGTTTTTTGCGTTCGTGATCATGTGGTTGTTCTAGATTGTAATCATGAAGAGTTGATGTGTGAGTTACATGAATCGAAGTGGGTAGCGCATCCTGGTTTGAAAAAGATGTACCGTGATCTCCGAAGGAAGTTTTGGTGGCCTGGGATGAAGAAGGAAGTTGTGGGATTTGTGGCACGGTGTCTTACCTGTTAGCTGGTGATGGATGAGTATCAACACCCAAGTGGTTTTTTTCTTCCATTTCCCATTCCAAAAAGGAAGTGGGATGATGTAATGATGGATTTTTTCGTGGGGATTCTGAGGATTCCACAGAAGAATGATGCAATCTTGGTGGTTGTGGATCAGTTAACAAAAGTGGATCATTTCTTACGGATTCAAGAGTCCTATACCATTGATTAGTTGGGTGCGCTGTATGTTCAAGAAATAGTGTGGTCACATGGGGTTCCGTGAACCATAGTATTGGTCTGAGATCCGCGTTTCACATCATGATTCTGGCAAGGGTTGCAGAAGGTGCTTGGTACGCATGTATTTTTGAGTACGACTTTCCACCCACAGACAGACGGGCAGTCGGAATGTATGATCAAAGTGTTGGAAGACATGTTATGATCATGTTTCTTGGACTTTGGTGGTTCTTGGGAGAGACACCAACCGTTAGTTGAGTTTTCATACAACTACATTTTCCAGGATACAATTTAGATGGCACTGTTTGAGGCGCTTTATGGGAGACCATGTAGATCCCTGTTGTGTTGGCTAGAGTCCGATGAATCTGAGTTGTTGGGGCCGAGTCACGTGAAAGAGAATTCAGAGAGAGTTCAGTAGATCAGGAAGTGAATGGATATGGCTAAGAGTAGGTAGAATTTGTAAGAATATCGGAGGCATAGACCTCTTGAGTTTGAGGTGGGTGATAAAGTGTTCCTTCGGGTGTCACCATGGTTGGGTCACTGATGAATTCGGAATCTGGGTAAGTTGGCGGCCATGTATGTGGGATCTTTGGAAATTGTGGAGAGGATCGGACCAGTTCCATACTGATTGTCTCTTCCACAACTGTATGGTGGGATGCATGATGTGTTTCATGTGTCGCAGCTTCGACGGTATCACCCCGACCCATATCATGTTGTTGATGTTGAGGATTTGGAGCTTGAGGTTGATGCATCCTTTGAGGAGCATCGGGTTCGTGTGGTGGATCGTAGTGAAAATTTATTTCAAGGAAAGGTTGTGACATTAGTGCGAGTATTATGGAAGCATAGGAATGTTCAGGAAGAAACTTGGGAGCAGGAATCAGATATGCGGGCTCATTGGCCCGAACTCTTCTCCTTGATGGAGCAATGAGGCTTGGAAGCTCGGCTCGAGGACAAGCCGTTATAAGGTTGGGAGGTTGTAAGATCCCGGTTTTAGGGAAGGTATGTTTTGTTGTGTTTTGGGTTGAAACTTTGCATTTAGGGCCTTAAATGGTTTCTTGGAAGTGTGAGAGGCCTTGGGGGTGTTCTGAGGGCTCGGGGCATGGAAGAAGGGAAGTCTGGGAAAAGCAGACCAAGGGGCACATCCTGCGCACGGTAAGACAAATCATGCGGCCCACCCAGACTGAGCCGTGTGACCCTCCCTCCTTTGGAAAGAAGCAGGCGCATGGTTTGTGCACAGTTTTCCAAACCATGCGGCTAAATCGTTCGACTTCCCCTCCTCTGGGCAGTGGTATGTGCGCGGTTTGCACACGGTTTTTCAAATAGTGCAGATAAACCCTTCGGCCACATAAAGTTGGAAAATTTACAAAATTTCTACTCCAGGATTTATAACCCCAACTCTGGATTTTCCTCTCCTCCTCCTCTCTTAACCTTAGGCACGAACCAAACCTCCCAAGGACATCAAGAAAAAAATTCCATCGATTCTAAGGCATTTGGAGTTCCGTTGGTTGCAGATTGAAGCTCCTGGTAAGGCTAACCTCATCCTTGTTTCTCTTTTTGGTTTTGTGTTTCTACCCTCTCTCCCTCTTGTTCTGAAACCCAAAAACCCTATCTTTTGTGTGAGTTTTTGTTTGAATCACCAATGGTTGGTTGGATTGAGGTGTAAGGACTCGATTGAGGGTGTTCTCAACTGCGGTTTCGAGGTAGGTGGTCTACAAGTGATATCCCATGGTTATTTAGGGTTTTGTGCATCTTTACTTGTGTTCTTGTTTTCCTTGGTTATGTTTTGAATAACATTGGAATTCTTGGTTTTACTGATGTTTAAAATGGAAAATGGGAACCCTCACAATACCCGTGGGATGTGTTGGGATAAACTTGACCTAATTGGGTCCATCCATGGGATGTGCCGGCTTTCCCTGGATTTAGGGATTGATATTAAACAAGTGACCTTTTTGTAATGAATTGTAGTGACCTTGATAAATATGTCATCATGATTGGTTGAACTTGGAATAGAAGTTTGGGGATGCACCGAGACTTGGTAATAACCTAAGGGTTAAAGCGGAATGAGTTAAATGGTTGACACATGGGAATGATGAACGGGTTAAATGGGTTAATGTGTAAACTCAATAAAGAACACAATGGTATAGATTATGGGTTTAATGTTGAATGCTTAATGAGATAGGAATAACACATGGGAATTGGGTGAATTGTTAAATGATGTGAATTGGTAATGTGTTAATGTGTTATGGCATGATGTGGTTTCCCATGTGGGTTGTTGTGAATAGTGTTTGTCGAAGGGCAGTGGTTTGGATGGTTGAAGGATACTTATATATATGAATGTGAAAATGGCTTTGTAGAGTGGGGTATTACATGAGGATCTACGCCCACGGGTCAAGTTAAGACTGAGGTTCTAAACTCCACCCTAAATGCATGGGTTAGGAAAGGGGGCTGAGGGTCTATTCTCCTAACGGTTGCATCCACCTGGACGGAGGCTTCGAGGTGAGGTTATGGTTGCTATGAGGGATTAGTCCTATTGAGATAGTATAACATTGTGTTTACCCTCCTGCTTGTGATTTTTGGCCTTAGATCCATGTAAAATAATGTATGTGATTAACCCATAGAAATGTGATGAAATGGTAAATGGTGATAATTGGTGTGTAATGAAAGGTAATGGAAGTGGAAATGGCTTGGTGCTAAAATGGTTGATGAAACCATAATTTATTACTTGGAATTAAACATTCAAATTTCTCTTACATGCACTACCTGTTTATACTGGATATTTTGTAGACACTGTTAGTGGTGTCCAACTGAGTTGAACTCACACCCTGCTCGGGCCGCCGTTGGGTACCCGAGCAGACATCATGTTTGCAGGTTAGGACAAGGGCAAGGGTCCTTGAAAGATAGCTGAGTGGACATGGGTAGCATTTGGTGGAGGATCTAGACATGGATTCACGACCATTTTGGAGATTTTGGTCGTTGTCTTTATTTTGGGGTTGTGTCCACTTTTTCACTTGTAGTATGTCATGACATATTTATTATTGGAAATGGTTTTAATACAGGTTCCTTGTTTATTGGTTACTGTTTCTTCTATCTGGTTTATTTCTATTATGCTTACTCTGATAAAAAGGGGTTATAGTCTCCCCACATTACACCATAGACCCCCGCTGCTAGTCAGCAGCCTTTCGCGTATGGGGAGTTGTTCTTAATGTCATGTAACCACCCGAATCAGAGCACTAGTTTAGTGGCTTCGAGGTCGTGGACATTACAACCACCTCTACCCACTTACTAACACCATTCAATATGTTTGGATTATCCAAAATCTATGCAAAAAACATCCCAACATCCTTCATTTCCTCCAAGAGGCCACACTTTGGAACGAAATCCATACTAGGGATACCATTTGTGCAAATTAAAATTAGATACTTGAAAAAAGAGCTAATTATTTTATCACCAATTCAAAAAAATTATTCTTATACTTCCACTTCATTTGTTATTACCATAATAAGGAAATATATATTGTATTTTATACATTATATTGTTTTTTATAATTATTTTAAAACACTATACCTCCTTTCATCCATCCCACGAATAACACTATCACCATGTGTGCATATGTACGACTTACCATCTCATCACTACAGTGTTATTTGTTATTCAACAATACTAAAATAGGAGGGGTATAATAATTAGTATAATGGATGTAAAAAATGAATATAACACGATAAGTATTCTATATAATTGATATACAATCCAATTATATAACATAAAATCATTAACTGAATGATATTGTCGCTCGCACGTACGTATGACCTACAATCTCCACGATGCAATGATATTCATTCTCCACGTCAACCATTAAAGATTGATTATATAGTATATATAATAAATAAACATGAGATATTTGAAATAATAATTCAAGTGAATATATATATATATATATATATATATCTGTGTAATTTACTTTATTTCAATCATTTCAATAAGGTAACAGTAACAACCTTCATGTCTACGTACGACCTACCGTCTCCATGAACGGTGTATTTAATGTTATTTTTAAATCTTTTATATATATTTACATACTAAATAAATATGATATATAAATAATTTGATTCAATATGGATGTATATATATCACAATCTATGTAATAATATCAAGAATAAAAATTCAAAATACATATGATAAAAAAACAGTTATTACCCAAAACATTGCCTCAACATGGAAATGATAAATAAACGAGTAATATAATGTCATAAGTGAATAATATGTTATATCATAAAAATTATTATGGTTCTGTTACAAGTTAATAATATGTTTAATTTCACTATGCATGATTAATGGACACATATGAAAGAAGTCGGACTTAAGGTATGTTATACTTCTGTAATTTCATTTTTATATGAGATTTTTTACACTTAAGTATTTACTAGGGTATATTTATTATCCATGCCCATGTTTTCCAAATATCTTTTCATAAAATGATCACTATTATTCTAAGTATGTATAATGTCATTTTTATCCATTTTTTACTTTTACTACATGGTTTGGAAGGGATATTTCTTTCGTTTACCTTACAAGTTTCTTTTTGACTGCTCCATAAAAAGTACGAGGAGAATATTTTTTAACTTATATTGCATGAATAAATTTTTACATCTTCATAATGAATTATTTTCATGAAGATTACTCTACATGATTTCATGTTTTTTAACTAATTTATTCACTTTTAAAATTGTGAGGTATTTTCTCATTAGACTCAGAGATAATCTAAAAAGGGATAACTTTAAAATCAGGTGGCTTACTAATGGTGATAGAAACAATAAATTATTCAATGCCCTTCAATGGGTAAGAAGGGAAAAATGTTGCATGATCATATTAAAGACAGAGACCATATTCTGGATGAAATATAGGATCTCTCCATCAAAATTGTGTCTTATTATTTTAATGTCTTCAATGTCCCCCCACAATGCTCCAAGATTAGGGAAGGAATTTTTTCAAGGATTTTCACTGAAGAAGAAAACCCATTTCTACTCTCCACTCCATTGAAATTTAAAATAAATGAAGAAGTCTTTGGAATTTAAAAATATATCTCTCCTAGATCATATGGTTTCACGATTCATTTCTTCCAATAATTCTAGGACATCATGCAAAAGGTGGTGTGAAATATGGTTTGGAACTTTTTTAGTGTTGGGTCCATCACTCATGGTTTTAATGCACAATTCATAACTTTGAATCCAAAGTTATATAATACCAGTTACTTCACCCAATTCAGACCGGTCACTCTTGTCAACACAATTCTGAATCTGATTTCCAAAATTCATGCTAAAAGACTTAAAAGTATCTTAGATAGAATCATATCTTGGAATTAGTTTGTCATTGTTAAAGGGACCATCATTCACAATTTCCTAATTACTTCCATGGAGTGTGTAAATATCCTCCATAAATCCATAATAGGGGTGATTATTTCTCATAATCCTAACATTAGGAAATCTTTTCACACAATATAATGGCAAAGGGCTAGAAGATGTTCTCAAAAAATTTGGTTTCCATTCCACTTTTTCTCAAGGGATCAAACGATTTCATGAATTTTCACACATTTCGATTATGATTAATGGGTCCCCAGAAGGATATTTTTAGTTCTCTAAAGGAGTATGGAAAGGTTACCAAATCTCAATGATGATTGTTTCCACTAAAGAGGATTACCAGAGTAGGATTCTTATTCAAAAGGTGGATAAAGTGGAGGTTAATAGTATATGTGCATCTATAGGTACTTATTCCCCTTCCCATATACTGTTTTTTGATGATATCATCATCTTTTATCAAGGTCACAATAATAATATTAACAATTTTAAATGAGAAATTTCCCACTATGAAATCGTGTCAGGTAAAAAAATATGTTTTAATAAATAGTTCATTTATATTGAAAAGGTAATTTCATCCCCATGTATGACTTCCACCGTAAATGAATTGGGAATAAGTTAGGGCACAATTTAATTTACCTATCTTGGAGTCCCCCTTTTGGGGGGAAAGCCTTGGGATTCTCATTTCACTAAAATTTTGATTACTATTTGGAAAACCCTTAGTTTGTGGGAAGGAAAATCTATCTCAATGGTGGGAATGGTGTTCCTTGTTATGCATTTGGTGATTTCAAAACTAGTTTACTCATATGGTCTATTCTTATTCTACCATATTCATTAAAACTTTCAACACAATGATGCAGAATATTTGTTGGTGTGGAAGCGACTTGGAATGAATGGTCATCACTACCCCATGGAAATCTTTTTGAATGATTCACCCTATATGAGGTCTTTGAATTAAAAATCAGAACCACTTTAACCAATATCATCATTATAAATTTATTTATAGAATAATCAATAGTCACTCTGAGTCTATAAAGTTTCTCAGATCAAGGATTAATTATAAAATTATCACAAGGAGATGTAAGTATATGGAGTCTTCTATATGGCCTAGATTGAGGGAAATCTCCACAAGGATTATGATATCTTCATGTTGGTTGTTAAACATAAGATCATCTATCAAATTATGGTATGATAACTGGTTGGTAATTCCACATGTTGAGCAGATTAACTCACATATTTAGTCTATCATGCATGAAAACACTATCAATGACAATATGGAGTATTTGGAAACCCTCCCTCATGATATTTAAAAGTTATCTCTAATTATGAGTTTCTAATTCTTGGTCGCATGCCCATTAGGGAACCTACTCTTAATGCAATACTCGACTCCAAGAACTTCTATCTATAACTGATTCATGAAACTAGCCCCTCGATTGGAATGTGTAAAAAATCGATTCTCCCCTCTACGCATTTCATTAGAAGATATCCTCGAATAATTTTTTTTAGATGAAAACATATAGCATGTGGGAATTTCCATCTTCTTGAAATGCACCCTTTGTCCTCAAAACAGAAAGGATGTATCCCACCTCTTATTAAGTTGTAAAACCACCGCCTCACTCTGAATGATGGCCTTTCAATTTTTGATGTGAAATTTGTCCATGTTTCCCCTCTCTAGAATTTTTTTAAGGCCTTACTTTGTATGCATTTCCCAAATTTGGTATCCCTGATATTTTGGGATGCTGGTAAAGAATTTATGCACACCATTTAGAGAGGCTATAATTGGGCCACTCATGAGCAGGAAATATTCTATATCTGAGGTTCCACTACCTCGATTCTTGAGGCTATCAAATTTCTGAGTAGAACCTATGATGTGAACTAAAACAACTTGGTGATTGATTTGATTATTCTTAGAAGTTTGAATTCGAAAGGGAAATTCCCCACACCTCATGACCTCCTTGATGTCTTCTGGAGTTCTCCATTTCCTACATGTATAATCTATAACAGATATGCTGCCTTTAGGGGGAATATGGGACCTATTGGGTATAGTTTAATTTTCAAAGATAAGAATGGATATGTAGTTGAATATACTTATATTCCACGTGGACATGCCAATGCTCTTGAAGCAGAAATTAATGGACTCATCTATGCAGTGTTCATCACAGAGCAAGAGAAGTGGAACATGTTATGTTTCAAATCAGACTCTACCAACATTGTGAAAGTGGTTAGGATGGGTGTGATACATCTATTTGGGAATATGAAAACATTATGGAAAAATATCTTAGACATTATAACCTTAATAAACTATATCATCATGCATACTTATCAATAGGAAAATTATCTTGTGGATTATCTTGCTAACAAGGGAGTCACTATAGAGGTTTTTTATCACTCTAACTCCATATCTGAAGACTTTTATCCTATTTGAACATGGGACAAGTGTGATACTCATTAGTTCGGAATTTTATAAGATTTGTCTTAAATTTATCTAAGAGCACAAGAACTCACTTTTATCAAAAACAATTACATGTTATTTTTAGAAAGGAAGAAAACATTTATGATGAAAAGTAATTTTCTTCAATAATTATAGATATTATCATATAAGGAATATAAAATAAAAAACATGTTTGGATGAAATATATAAATTATATGATGAAAAGATATTTTAGGAGAAATTCTTAATTTATTATGTACAATATACATAATATGATAAAAAATATGTATAAATTTATAATTAATATATATATGAGTTAAAAAACTATCAATGGATACATTATTTCATATATTACCATCCATCACAGATGTTATAACAGAAACATAGATCAATTTATTGGGTTGGACATTGTCCAGAATCCTTCATTTATAAAGGAGTTATAATGAATGTCTTATGATGGATTCACCATATTTTAATCAAGGATAGTTTACCATGAAAGGCTTAGTATACCATATATGAAACTATTTCGGAAATATGAGTATGGGATTTCAGATTTGGGGAATCAACTTAGTAGATTATGTAATAGTAATCTAATGATTCTTACCAGAAAATTCAACCTAAATAAATTTAACTAATTTTATAATTCCTTTCTATATATTTTTAAGGAGAATATGGATACCTATAAATAGAAAATATGTGAGATGGAATATTATAAATCCAATGGTAATGGTATTTGAGAGTTGATATAAATATTGGGAGACTAAATGATATATATTAAATAACAACATGTATTCAATATTATGTTAAAAAATATTCATTTATGTGTTATAGAAAATGGGATAAAAAATATAGGGCCGCTCAGATCACACTTTGTTAAAGAATATTTATACACTAAAATAAATTTTTAGTAGTGCTAATATATCATGTATGTTGTATGTTTTTAGGAAAATTACTATTAAATATGGTTAACCATTGTTCATAATTACCAACTATAGTAATTGTGTAAACATAGAAATGAACTATATATGAGATATGTATGGGATTAGTCAAATATCTATATCATAATGTTATGATATATGCACATATAGATAAATATGAAATATAAACACATGCATGCATATGGTATGATAACTCTTCTACTATAATTTTAAAAGTAGAATGATAGGCTTAAAATGATATTGTAATTGCACTATAAAAGTATAAAATAGAAGATAAATACCATAATTTCAATATTTCATTCAGGGTGATTAATTATATCCACTATTTATATTATTTGTTATTTGATATGGATATAAAATTATATAATAATCAAATATTATCATACAAACCACCAAGATTCTCTATATTCATTTATACATATAGAATCAATAGTATGGAGATGACATATAGGAATCTATTATTTATTAACCCAGATAATAAGGACTGATCAGATCATGATTCCTCACCCCTTATGGTTAATGTTGATAATGAAAATGTTGTAAATACTTTTTTGATTTTAAAGTTAATGGATCATTTAATACATTATTATAAAAAATAATAGTCATTGGGTGAGAAATGAATAGGTGGGTTTTAGGTTCACATGTTGAAACAATGTTCATTCGTTGGGGAACTAAAATGAGTTTTAGAATTATAAGGCAAAATATCCTACTTCATTAATATTCATCAATTCATGTAACATTTTAGTTTTACTTCATGGTTATTAAAGAGACCATGAAAATCACATATTTTTATTGAAATATAGCAATCGTGGATGTTAAATAATTTGTTTACACCTAGACTTTCATTCAGTGGTACGGGCCGATAGGCTCCCTCTAGTACTCACTCTATATAGTACAGCGATCAGACCTCTAACCATCGGGATCATCCATCCACGAGTAGTACCACTTCCGAAGACATCTCACGACCACCTGCCCCTTTCCAGCGTTCATGGAACCTCCAATTAGCGACTGCCGAATGGCTTGCTGTCGAAATACCATGACCTGCTCTCTATATATAATATATATATACAATAAAAGAGGATTATTTATATGTGGACTTTATATGCTCAATACCAAATAGATAATTTAATTTGATTCATATGTGTACTAAGGGTAGTACAAAACACGCATTAACAAGCGTATTAATTAACATAAATCTATCTTTTTGTATTACATGTTACAAAAATATTATTATTATTGTCCATTCATATAAATAATGAGGTATTGTTTTATTTTTCAAATAGGTTTTTTTATGGATTATCATACGTAATTAATAGTTTCATAATATATTATTCAAAAATATACAATATATTAAATTTGTGATGAATATGATATATAAGACTGAAATAACACCTTATTGTAGAATGTTTATTCTTGGTTAACTGAAACTGAATTTTATTTTCAATATATAACCCAAAATCATATTTATACTCCTTACCGATAAAAATATGTGTAATTTCGATAGAGAAATCAATTAAAATTTAATATTAATATATCTTTATATATTAATGATCATAAATCAAAAAACTATAAACAATTAGTTCGAAATGATACATGTGTGCAATTATAATTACAATGTGGCTATGAATAGATATTATAAAATAGATTATATAATGGTATTTTAGGAATGTTATGTGAAATTAATGAATATAATTGGTAATGTATATAAGATCGTTTGGGTGTTTTTATAAAGAAAATCTCACTTTTTATATATTATCATTACACAACATTCTCAAAATAATTAAAACATTATACAAAGAGATGTCCAAAGACCGTATTAGTCTACATAATTTTGAAATATGGAAATATAAAATCTGACACATAAGTGAGATAAATTATCTCCAAATATGTTCTTCATGACTATAACCCTTCTTAAACACATCTAAATAAATACATATATTCATATCCTCGGGAATGGAACCAAAAAATAGCGGAGATCAGATGCTTAATAAATCTAAATAAGGGATATTCATAAGAATTATCATGTGCATAAGGGTATGAGAACATGATAATGAAAATATAAGACCACACCCTACATATCAATTATGATACACATGAATCATGGAAAAAAGATATCCAGTTCCAAAGACATGAGTCATAATGAAATAAATAACATGAGCCACAAAATAATAACATTTTAATTAAACATGGTATTTTTGAGGAGACATTAGCTAATATATTTATTTCTATAGTGGTAAAAAAATTTCTACTGAGGAAATATTAGTGATCAAAATCCTTACTAAACAGTGTTCACAACCCAATCCGGCCATGTATTACTGAACTGAGTTCAGTCCTCATTCCAGTTCTATAATACTGAACCCAGATCCCTTCACATTTCAGCAGTATAATACTAAAGTAATTTCATTTACCATTCTATAAAATTCTATATTAATAGATATAAATCATTACCCAATAAATTTTATAGATATATAGGTCTCACATATATCACTATGAAAAAATTCATACATGTTCCACAAGATAATTATTAATAAAATCATAAACCATGAATAGAATTGGGTATCATAAATCTGTAATCATATCATATCCGATGAAAAAATATTTTTTATTCATAATCATTACATCAAACGAATAATCCTTGAAATGAAGTGGGTATCTAAATCATATTACTTGTAGAATATAAACATGTGTCCTAATCATAATTCCATCAGAACATAAATAATTCAATATATAATATGAATATAACCTTTTGATCATTTCATATAAGGGCCTAAGGGACATCAAAAAATGGTATCTTAGATACAAAACAACATGAAATGATATTTTTTAAACATTTATTGTGGTAAAAAATATTTCTTCTTTCAGCAGGATCATTAAAACTTAAATCCTTTTGAAACCCATTTTATTGAAAAAAAACATGAAAACTTATAAAGAATTATATAAAAAAATTAATCTTTTTTCTTTTAAAACAACTAACATGAGATTTAAAACATTATGAAAACATTTTTCCAAGAAAACATTTATATGTCGCGGAAAATAATATTGATACCTATTTTACTAGAAAATACAAAATAACCTCTAAAACATTTTATAACCCTATTTCATTGATAACACTTAGAAAATATACAAAGATACCTCGAATTTTTTTTGAAATCCATTTATTTGAAAGTAATCTAAAAACACAAAAACATATATTGAAAATGTTCTAAAACCCATTTATTTTCAAAATAATTTGAAAATGTATAATGAATGATTTAAAAAAATTTGAAAACCATTTCTTTGAATATAATTTTAAAACATATAAGTAAATATTCAAAACATTTTGAAATCTATTTATCATAAAATACTTTGGAAACATATAAAGAATAATTTGAGATGTTTTTAGATCAGATTATTATAAAATAAGGTGGAAAATATGATTTATTCAAGAAATTCAATTGAAAATATTTTTAAGAAGGCATGGTTTTTCAATGAAAACAAGTTTCCAACTTATGAGAGAGGTAAAGTTAGATTTCCTTAAAAGAATTTCTTAATCATTTTATATACCACAGATTAAAAAAATGGTACCGATACACACATATATATTGAATAAAAATTGTACATGTAATTTCATGAGTGTTCTTGAGGGATGAATCACAATATTTCATCAATGTAAGCACAATCATAAACATTCTCACAATTCGTTGATATTGTTTCAATTAAATCTTACGACTTGGTAACATTGAACCATAATCCACGTGTAATAAAATGAAAATAAATTATTATTAAAATGTTATGAAAATAATAATATTAATCATTTATCATTTTAAAGGTATTATATACACCTTATATAAAAATATAGGTTCATAACATAACATGAGTCTCAATGAAGGTAAATTCAGACAAAATTACTTTTTCGACTTTGTATCTTTTGAAAAACAAACAACCTGAAATAGATATCATAAAATGGACATATAAATACCCATAAGGTTATGCATAATAATTATTGAATACATTTGTGGTCAGTAAATACACCACACAATAGTAATGAGTGGTGAATAATGTATGTAGATCATGGAAATTAGAAGTGAGATTAAATTACATTACTTTGTGTCTTGACTCTCATGGTACTCATTCAAACCTATTGTATTATAATTTTATGTTTACTATAAAAAATTTATAGAAAAAATTATTATATCTAGAAACATATATTTTTTTATTATGTGTTTATATTACCCTCTTGTTAATGATTCCTTGTTAAAATTACAAATATGGCAATATTAATTTTGTTTTTAGATTGTGTATTAATTTGTTGGATCCTAATAATTATATCATTATTACCATAATGTAACACAAAATATAAATATTTTTAGTAATAATTATATGAAAAATATAATTATCTATATAATATATAATTATGTCAAGTAATACACCATTTTTTGAGATGGTAGGTGATACGTATGCATGAATATTGCTTCTGTTTTATTGACGCATAATAAAAAATTAAAGTAAATGACATATATGTGTATGTATATATGTATATAATATCACCCCATTTTCATTATAATTTAATATATATCATATTTTTCACTAAAAATAACTTCAAAACATTTTATGTATTTTTTGAACGAATCACGTTGCTTTCAAGGGGCGGAAATCTACAGTTCCTCAAACGAAATTATCATAATTTCAATAAATAGAAATCATAATGAAATGTTATAAATTAAAATTATATCCAAATAAAAACATTATAAATATCATATATATAATATATAAAAATATTTTCCTTCATAATTTCTACAATGAGATGTGTAAATGAAAATATAAACAACCATCATTTCTTGAGGTCGTTGTTCACTTTAAAAGTAAACAGTGTATTCTTTACCCACTAGATTGTTTTGTGTGTAATTTTATGTATAAAAATTAGCATAATTACATCCATTTATATTTATGATTCCTTTTTGTTTTAAATTTGTGTAATAAGTATATTATAAGGAGTTTATAATGGAATTAAAAGAATAGATATTGAGGGAGGATATTACCTCTTAATCAGGTAACTCCTTTTGGATTACACCAAAGGGATTCTGTGGAAGCTTTTCTTCCGAAAATGTGGATAAAATGAGGAAATGAAGTATTTTTTTTATTCTATTGGAAATATCTTGGCCAATTATATGTGGTTTTAGAGGGGTAATGAAGTGGGATAATGCATGCCTTTTATAGTGGATGGGGAATGGTACTCTTGTAAATAACAAAAATATATTCATTAATGGGTCTTATACCTTACATTATTTTCCTCCAAAATTAATATATAATGGATTAATAGGTAATAATTGTGGAATAAAACCTTTACTATAGAAAAATATTTTCATTTTAATAATTTGGTTCCTTTCCGTTTAAGATTCCAAATTTTTATCATTTCAGTTTTTATTAAAACAATATTTTTATAATCTATATAGTATGAACATTAAGATATATATAATTTTTTATTATTTTGAAAATATAGATCAAATAAAATTATAATCATGATACCTATATTTAAATAAAAATCAATTTTTTTGGAAATTAATTTTAAAACAACTGCATGTCACACGCAAAAAATCTACCTAAACCCGGACAATGATAAAAATGTTTTAAAAATATGTTGGTATAAATGTTAATTATAAATGATAAATTGAAACATAAATAGAATATATTTTATATTTTTTAAAATTTAAAAATAACTTGTAAAATATATCATTTTAGTTAAATTTAAATCATTTTATAATATATTATTTATGGTAAAATGACATGATTGTCAATATTGACATTATTTATTTAATTTTAATTTTATATATAAATAAATTATTTGAATTAAAACATATTATTTTTAAACCTATGTAAAATGATATATTTTTATAGAAAATTAAACATAAATAATATATAAATCAATTTACATCATATTTAATACTCAATGTATTATTTATTTCAGTCAATTATTTACTAAATAATAATTATGTTGTCATTTATTAGGAATTTCAAGGTACTAAATAATCTCAAAAAATTAATTATAAAATATTATCATAACAAAAACACATTTTCCATTAAAAATTACATGTATAACATAAAATATTACATTATTTACATATCTTAATTTGTTATAAATTTTAAATGCAAGTATTGTTCCCTTTTTGTCTTGTTTTCATTACATAAACATTAATATATGGAACTTACATTAATAATATCAAAATAACCCATAAAATTATATCCAATATGGGATATGGTAAAATTATTGGCACCTAATTTTCATTTTGACAATTTTAAAGGTCATTTTGGTCCATAAGATGAAGTGATAGTCCCTTATTAAGCTATATTTTACCTGTATCACTATAATTAATTTTAATCACTTTCACTACTCCTTTCCTAGTAAAAATTAATTTTGATGTTATTAGGCCATAAATATTATGATTATTACATCATTGGATGTCTTTTTTTCAAAATTCAAATCATAATAGTTGGGAAATTAAGTTTAATGACAGTCCTGTAGACATGGTGAGGAAGCAGGTTTATAAAATATAAATGTTCGAAAGCTAAATAAGGTTTTATATCAAATTTCAATATAAAATGATTCGTATAACCTATGTTGGATTAATATATTTATTCTTTATCTATTTTTTCTTGATAATCCAATTTATAATATAATTAAACCTTAATAATTATTTAAACTAAGAGGCGGCTTTAACTAAAATACAATATTTTCCACTATTCATCTAATATATGATGTTTCGTAAAAAAAATAATTTAATAGAAGTTAATTATGAAATTATAAATTCAAAAAATAAATTGTATTTCATTAAATTAAAATTCTAAAAGTGCCTAAAATTTATTTTATTGTTTTTTACAAGACGACATCAAAAGAAATCCATTTTTAGAAATATTATTTTAAAACATATAAAGACTTTACTGGAAAATAAATTTTTCATTAAATTTTTTTTACATATATAAAACAAGTATAATAAATATTTGATATGTATTTATACAATTTCATATTTATATTTTTTATGTCTAGGATAAAACTATCTCGTTTAAATTATTATAACAATAAAATGATGTTTTGTATAAACTCAATGATGTGTCTAACATGTGCCATGTCAATGTTGTGTATAGTTCAATATTAACGTGGTGTACTGTATAATGAAATCACGAATTATTTCATTAATATAAATAATAATAGTAACTGTTTCCACTACTGCGTGAATTTATAAATATAAAAAGGATTAAATTAATTTCCGAAAAAAATTACACAATCATAGGGGGTTACATTCTACCCCCTTGAAATTAATTGCTCCCTCAAAATTATTGTAGATTATCAAAGGATTAATAATTTAATTTTTATTTCATTAAAACCCACATCGTTAAAAATGAATCATAAAAAATCTTTTAACAACTAAATTTAAAATCATAATAGTTACACAATGTTACATATAGATGGGTTTCTACATTGGAGAAAATAGGTGGAATATGAAAATGTTGACACAGAAGATAAATCTAATTATCTTGTTTTGGAGAGAGTGATGGAGAACATGGTTACGCGAAAGTTAACAATGAAATATCCAAAAATATGTTATTTTCAAAGTGGCCATTCCATTCATCGAAAAATAATGTACTTAGATAATAATATAGGTTTAGTTATTTTATACCTAGAGTTGAAGATTTTTCATGATAATTTATACTAACTTGAATTAATTCCATTAAATTTGTAAAATCTCACCACTTGTTTGTGTCTTGAAAAATTTCCACTTCACCTCTTTCTCAAAATATAATGGTTGATTTTTCATCCTTGAATTACTAATAGATCGTGTGATTTATGATATTCCATCCCAATTTTAATCAATTATCATCCTCACAAAGTTGTTATATTGAGTTATCCAATATGCATTAACCCTCATATGGTTTTATAATAAAATCATTATAAAAGACAGAAATACAAATGAATACAGAGAATGACTCAAAATCAAAATACATTTGATCCCTCATATATCACAATGTTTATTGGTTGTCACATTCCAAACATGTGAATACCCTAACCATATATTCACCTAAAACATGATAATAACCTAAATTATCATAATTATTTTCGAAAAACATTAATGTTTCCTTATTCCAAAGGATATTGTATGTATTGATTATATACAAGAATTTTTAAACTTCATCCATGATGAAATAATGCAAGTTTTCAATAACATTACTAGTATAATCTGTACCATCCAATTTACTTGATCATTTCCAATATATCGTTATCCCAAGGTCATTATCTAAACATCAAACATTAATTATGGGTTACCTTCCCATAATAAAAATATCACCTCTCTTTAAAATCACTATTCCACATATCCTTTTTAATACTAAATGAAAACATATACTAAAAAATATTATATATTTCATTATTTATATAATATAATAATTGAATTCGAAAAAAATAAATATTTTGTTCATCTAAATTTATTCTTAAAACATTACTTAGGATTTATCAACTTCTTATTTATTAACGCTTTCTAGAAATATTAAATATGAATCATGACATATCAATTATCAAACTCAATTTAATAATTATTCTTACAAATAATACTAAAACATTGCATAACTTTCATTTGTCATTCTTGGTCTCTTTATCATCAGTAGAAAACCCATTTCTTATACAAATATGTTGATTCTCTTCAAAATAGATCCACATATGACATTGATTTTCATAATTCCCATACATTACACATTTAATAAAATCGACAATTGATTATACCTTAGTGGGGCCAACATTATCATATATTGGGTTAACAAAAATCTCTATTTTCCTTTTATATTTACGTTCTATGTATCTATCTTTTCCAAAATCAAAATAAATTATTATTCAACTATGAAATTCACTGATGTGAAACATTCTACATTATTGACGCAATGGAAAATAAATCTTATTTCCTCGATGGTATTCATTTCCTGACCACATAGCGAACCCCTTCTTTCTTTTCATTGGAGAGTCTGATATATTATTAAGGTACACATTTTTTATCCTGTTCCTTGAAAACTAATTAGGTATGATCATAACATCCTTGATACTAGTGGAAATTACATTTGACTTCTCATCATAATATTTTACATCACATTCAATTTTAATTATATTCCTCATGATTATCTTCCTGAGGTAAAACCAGAAAGCGTTGAATAAGGAGGGATTATAATAGCGAGGGAATACATAATCATGAAAATTCACTTATATGATATCTATGTTTCGAAACCTTCGTTAATATGTTACACCTTTGATTTATTCTATTATATTCATAGTTATCTTCTATTCAGATCCATCATAATCATTCATGAATAGTTTTTTAATCTCTAAAGATTATACCATAGGAGTGTGAAACTATTAATGTTGAAAGGTCTACTATTGTGCACTAGATACCACAAATTATCCCTAGATAATCTTATAAGAGTTTTTACTCCTAGGAACATATATTCTAGATCCAAATCCACTTTTAGTACCTATTCAAGGTTGTATTTCTAGGAAAAAATCTTTATACCATTTACCAAATATTGAATTACATTTTCTTATACTTCTCATTTTCCTAATAATTATCCTTATATACGGATATAGGGTTCTCAATAATATTTTCTCATACCAGCTTCCGAATTTTAACTAAATAATCGATCCAATAAAAACTATAGCAAGGCTCACTTTTCATACATCAAGATTATATAACAATTTTGTAATTCATAAAACATTACACAAATAGACGCACAAATATCATATTAGTCTTGTGAATTGGAAACATGCAATCATAAAAACTGGTTTACCAGTGATCCACATTTTCTTCCTCTATGTTCATAATGACTAGAGCCCTTCAAATACACATCATACATAGTACTTGTCTTAAAAAACATGGGAGTGAAACAAAAAGGGGGTGATATTAGATGCTTTGTGAGGGTAATCAAGGGAGATACATATGTATAATAATGATAATAAGTGTATGATAATGTGATCATGAAAATAGAATATTATACCCTACAAAACAAAGATCATAAACATGAATCATTGAATAAATATTTGAAATTCATAATACATTATTCATAAGCATATAAATAATATAAGACCTGAAATCATAACATATGAATAAGAGATGGGATTGTGGTAGACACATAAGCATATATATTGATTTCCAAAGTATTCAAGGAATTCCTTCCATGGACATCTCAGTGGAAAAAGTCCTTTACTAAACTGGCTTCACACCCCATTCAAGTACTATATTACTAAATTGAGTTCAGTCCTCCTAATTGACCTATAATACCAAATTAAGTATATTTATCATTCCAACACTGTAGTACTGAACTGATTTCATTTCTTGTTCCAGCCATGTATATCTCATGAGACATAAATTTTGACCCAATTCTTTGTAAGGAGATATAGGTATCACCCATCTTAAAATTAATTCATACACATATTTTCCATAAGATCATTAAAAATATTATCATAACTCATAAAATAAAATGTGTATCATAAGAATTTAACCATTTAAAAATCAATGAAAAATGATACAAGTTTCATAAACATTTGGTAAAAAGTATAAACAGAGAAAAGAAGTAGGATTAAATATCAAATAACCCATTGAATTGAAAGAGGCGTCATAAACATCATTCCATCAAAACATAAAATATTAAAGGAATAAAATGATAATATCCTTCATATCATTTCCTATAAGGGAATGAGTAACATGAAAGGTTGTTGTCTTAGATGGAAAATAACATGGAATTATATTTTTAAAACACTGCTTGAGGTATCAATAATTACTTTTTTTAAACTGTTGTTAAAATAAAAACCTTTTTAAAAATAATTTTCTTAAATGTAAATTTTAGAACACATAAATAAATATTAAAAAAATTGGAAACATTTTTATTTGAAAGAATATAATGTAAGATAAAAACAATTTTTAAAAATGTTTTTATTTAAAACATATAAATGAATCATGAAATTTTTTTGAAAACCATTATTCTTACAAATATAAAAGAATATTTAAAACATTCTAACAACTACTTACTTTGAAAATAGTTTGATAATTTATAGAGAAGTATTGAAAACGTTTTGAAAACAATTTTTTTGAATGTACTTTGAAAATTTATAAAGAAATTTTGAAAATGTTTAAAAATCCATTTCATTGAAAATAATTCGAGAACTTATAATTAATTTTGGATAATGTTTTAAAAATTAAATCATAAAAAATACCTAGAAAATTTATTAACAATTATTTAAAATTATTTGAAAACCATTTCATTGAAAAGAAAATTGAATATTTATCATGAAATACTCAATACTTTTGGAACAAAAATATTTTAAAATTCTTTGAATATAGATGTATAGATCTTGTAATGTTTTAGAAAACCTTTTTAGAAAACATGGATTTTAAAGAAGACATATTTCATACCGAAGAGAGATCTAATGTATGAATTTTCTAAAAACACTATTAATAATATTATGAGAAAAAGAGTTGAAAATGTAATAAACACATGTACATATTTTAAATAAATAGAGTAAAAGTAAAATTGTGAGTTTTCATGAGGTAGGAACAAAATATTTTATCAAAGGAAGCATACTAATAATTTTTCTAGAAAAGCAATGATGTTATTTCAATAAACACTTAACACACAGTAACAGTCAACGATACTATCCATGAAAGAAAATGAAATCACATGATTTATAAAATGTCATGAAAAGAATTATATTCATGATTTATATTGCCAATGGTATTATATATACCTCATATAATAATATGGGCTCATAACATGGAATGAGTCTCCAAAAAATAAAATCTATACAAAATTGATTTACCCACTAGGTATCATTAGAAAGATAAACCCCATGAGATAAATATCATTGGTTTCATATTTAAATAACCAAAAATTTATGAATAACAATAATATAATACATCCATGTTCATTATATATTCTACACAAATGGAATGAGTGTTGAGTAATTTATGTATCTCACAGAAATAAAAAGTCGAATGAAATTCCCTTATCTTGTGTTTGAACATAATCACACTCATTCAAAAATAATGTATAATAAAAATAATTTTATTATACATATTTTATAGAACCATATTTCTATTTCTAATACCATATATGGTTTTATTATCACATTATAATACATTCTTGTAAATAGTTTCATGTAAAAGTTATGCTTCATGTATTATTCGCTTTGTAATTCGCTTGTGTATTATATTGTTTAATCCTTATACTTATATCATGATTTATATAATTTAAACCATGATATTAATATTATTTATATATATTATATGTTAAATATAATAATCTATATACAATTTAATTCAAATATGGAATACACAATTCATTGAGACTATAGGCCGTATGTACGAATGAACGCTACACCTGTTTTATTGATGTATTGAAAGAAATGACGTAACTGAAATATATATATGTATTTATGTATTTAATTTAATTATAGTAGAATTATTATTTAATATATATTATATAGATTCAAAACAAATATCATTAATAAATTCCATGTTGTGTGTGAATGAATCACATCGCTTGGAGGGGGTGGCAGTTCATAAAACCTCAAACAAAATTATCATATTCACACCATATGGAAAACATAAGGGTATATTCTAAATAATAATTAAAGAAGAAAAAATATTAATATATAATATATATCATATATATATGTATTTTCCTTAATAGTTTATAGAATAAAAGTTGGTAGAGGAAAATAAACAATCATCATTTAATGAGGTGGTAGATCACTGTACATGTAAATAGTATGTTCACTACCCATTAGAAGGAAGTGTGTTTAAGTGTAGGTTGAAAACATTTCCCCAAATAATCATATTATATTTTGGATACTTTTTTTATAAGTCATGGAAAATTATTATTTAATAGAGTGGATGATAGAAATAAATGAATGGAGCTGGAGGGAGGGTGTTACCTCTTAATTGGGTAACTCCATTTGGTTTCAATAAAGGGATTCCTATAAAGACCTTATTTGAAAAGTGGGGTAATAATTTCGATGGTATGGATGTTTGGAAGTTTATTGGGTATATATTATCATAACCTAGGTTTATTGATTAGTGAAATAAAGTGGGAGAGTTCATAACCTTTTATAGTGGAAGGGGAGTGGAACTCTCGTAAATAAAAAAACATCATTCATTAATGAGACGTATAAATTTCAAACAGATCCACCAAAATAGAAAAATAATGAAATAAATGAAAGTAATTTTATAAAAAACATCCAGCCCAAAAATATATGTGCCTTTTAATAAATAGGTCTCTTAAATTCTATTATCCCTAACCTCCCTTTTTTGTTTTTATTAAAATGTTAGATTTCTAATTTATGTAGTTTAACCATTAAGAATAAATAAATGTTAAATTATTACAAATATATATATATACCTTTATTTATAAATATGATATCTAATTTTCAAAATAAAAATCACATATTTTTTGGAAATTAATTATAAAACAAGTTAATGTTACGTGAACAAACACTACGTAAACAAAAATCCTTCTAGAAATGTTTTTACAAGTTATGGTCAATATGTTAATTATAAAATATAAATTGATACATTAATAGAAATTATTTAATACATATTAACCCTTTAAATTCAGTAGTAATAATATTAATATTTTGTTTTTTAAATCATTTATTAAAACATTTTTTATTGTAAAATGACTTTATTGTATTTTTTGACATTATTTATTTAACTTCAAGTTTTAAATAAATAAAAAAATCTGGAATTAAAATATATTAATTTTAAATCTATGTAAAACTATATATTTATATAAAGAAATAATTATGGAGAATAATTAAATCAATTTACTTCTCTATTAATATTTATGTTATCCCTTATTTTAGTTATATATTAACAAAATAATCACTACATTGGTGTTTCTTTATCATTTCAAGTAAATAAAACATATCTAAAATTTATTGATAAATTATAATGATTATAATAACCCATTTATAATTCAATAGTGTATTTATGACCTAAATATGATGTTATTTAAATATCTCAATGTTTTATAAATTTTAAATGTAAGGAAAGACCCCTCTTTGCCTTTTTCCTAACAAAACCTATTATAGAGAGATCATAATTTAAATAATATCCCAAAAACCCATAAATTTATAACCAATAGTAAATATGTAAAAATTATTTTTATCCAATGTCCTTCGGAAACGTTTCTATGTAATTTAGGTTATTAAAATAAATTTTTAGTCCCTTATTAAGATTAATTTTACCATATTCACTACAAATAATTTTAATCACCTCTACAAATAATTTTTGGTAAACAATTGAGTTGATAATATTATACCAAAAATATTATTCTTCTTACAATATTGAATTTACATTTTTCAAAATTAAAATAATAGTAGTTGCAAAATTAATTTTCATGCTAATCCCGCAGAAGTGGCGAGGAAGGTGATTTATAATGTAAAAAAGTCAAAATTTCAACAATTTGTTATTACTAATTTATGTATAAAATTATTACAATGACCTAAATTGGACTAATATATGTATTATTAATCTATTTTTTTGTTAAAAACTAATTTAAAATTAGTAATTATTTAAATGAAGAGGCCGATTTAACTAAAATATTGTAATTTTCACTATTCATCTAAAAATGAAGTTTCTTAGAAAAATACCAAAAACTAACCCTAATATAATTTCAACATTATTAATTCAAAAATGAAGTTTGTTATATTAAATAAAAGTTCTTAATGTTTCTAAAAAAATTTATTTTTACCACATAAAGACATAAAAATATAATTTCATTTGAGGATATGGATTTTTTAAACATATAATGTCTTTTCCAGAAATTATATTTTTTCATAATAAGAATGTATTATTTATATAAAACCATTATAAAAATATTTTAAAAGTATTTATCCCTATTAATATTTTAAATTTTTATGGATAGGTCATAACTATCTCATTTAAATAATTATAACAATAAAAATATTATTCGTTGAAAATCAGTTTTACATTTAAAGTGCGCAAAACTAGTGTCGAATAGAGCACAATATTAACATGGTGTAGAATATAATGAAAGTATTAATTACTTCTTTAATTAAAATAAGGGAATTTTCTTCCAGTTTTCGGTGAATTTATAAATATCTAAAATATTAAATTAATTTGAATAAAATAATTCAAAAAATATCAGGGTGTTACAGTGTTAGTTATAGAATATATTAACCAATAATATATCAAACATTTAATATAAATCAGTTGTATTTATAAACTCACATTAACATTTTCATATCACATTGATGATAGTAGTAAAATAATTATTAAAGACGAGTCTTGGAATTATTTTATTTCATCTATTGTACTTTTCAAGACATGTTTCTCAAAAAAACTGAATTACCTAAAACAATTTTCATGATTTATAGACTAATTTAGATGGTATAGATTATAATATGTAAATAAATCCATTATTTCATAGCATCATTTATTTTTTATTTGAGTCCTTTTATAAGCCTAGTTTTAGCAATAAACATACCTATAGAATACAATAAATTTCCCTAAGAAAGTATTATTTAAATGTATAAATTATATTAATAACCTTTTCATAGAAAAGTTTTATCCAATTAATAAAAATATTTCAATAAATGGGAAGAACCTCTTTTTACAAATATTATGATAAATCTATTATTCCATAGCTCCATGGATTAAGATGAACATGATACTGTGTAGGAAAACATAACTATATAAAATCAATGACAAGATTTATTCAAGAGACTCATAGTACATTGGAATGTTAAAAAAATTGTAATGGATTTATATTATGTATGTTTTATGATATATTATTCAATAAGAATAATGAATCCTATGATGAAGCATTTAATGTAAAATAATATTGATATGAATGTTCATTTGAATTAAAAATTAATTTCCATGTACTGAATATCAATATTGTATTTTTGGGGTTTCTCTAGTTGATTTAAATATATTAGTGGGTATTCAAAAAAATCTAGACAATGATAAAAATGTTCACACCTATACAGACTAAATGATTATTAAATGATTGAAGTGAGGACTGCACTTAATATATAATGAATTTTTTTTCTTCATTTATCATTTAAAAACCCATTAGAGTTATAATTATCCTATAAGGCTTTTATAATCATGGAATTTGGAATATGTTTGTTATTGGTGAAAGAATTTGGGATAGATAAGAAGTCCAAATGATGGTCTCGTTGACTATCACACGAAGCCACTTCACGGAGTGCCCGAAGCACCATGACTACCACGAAGCAAGGAAGTAGGACTCTTCGTGAAGGCATTCAACATTGTGAACCCGTCGCGAATCAAGGAGGAAGGATGCTCCACAAACGCATTTGTCATTTGCGAGCCCACTGTGAAGCAAGGTGGCATGACACTCCACGACCTCATTTGATGTTCGTGAACCACTACGAAGCAAACAAGCCCCTCTTCACACCGCTTGAGCTCCTCTTTGTGGTGCCTCTTACCTATAAATACTGGGCTCCCCCTTCGACCCAAGGATGGACAATCAAACCTTTTGTCTTCCAAACATTGGAATTGTGAATCATTCTTCTGCTCTGCGAACCATGAGCTGTGCGAGGTACTTCTACTCAACTAAGTGGCTCCCCTTCATCACCTTTTGGTACCCTCTTCAAGGAGGGATTAATTTCTCAAATCATAGGGTCCTTAGTGATGGAAGGGGATCCCCAATGGAACCCGAGTTGTCATAGAGCATTTATGCTTCGCGAAACACCCTTCATGTACACAAGATCCAAATACTAAGGATGGGTCACTATACTTCGCGAAGCGCATTGCTTCATGACACTTTTCTTTGTGAGGCACCTTTGATTCACAAGTAATTTCACCACGAATGCCTCTCCACTTCGTGAAACACCTCCCATATTCACCTCCACCCTATTCATAGGCTAAGGCACCCCACATTGGGATGCACTCCCCTTCGTAAGTGCCCTCCGCCACACGGAGGAACAGAGCTTCACAAGGCCCCTTCCTATGAACCCCTCTATTTGGCAATTCCTTTTCCCATGTTACCCTCCACGTTTACATGATGTGACTTTTATTTCCCCTAGAGGATACATCCTGTTACATTGCATCACCTTATGCTTCTTCTCATGGGCACGCTAATGGCTATTGATTTTTCTCATAGCCACGCTAACATGGACCCCTTTATGGTTCGCTCCACGACACCCCTTCGCTATAGCATTTCTGACGCCTTCCCATCCACAAGGAGCATAGGGTTCCAGTTATGTTATTTCTAGGGGTGCGGAGAAAACACACTTCGTCTAAGCTACAGTATGTTAAACTTACATGCACCATCTTCCTCAGCACAAGACCTTAAACTGTGACCCCACCCCGTGCCTCGAACGCGGGGTTCCCCCACCTTGGACATTCTCTATGCCCCCCTGGACTCCACATGGGATGATATCCTCCTTCTGGGAGTGGTGTTTTTTCATGGGTAAAGGGAAAAATTCCCTGTGTTGGCCCCTATCATTCTTGTAGGAGGCAACATCCCTGCTTCTCCTTTCATCTTTGGTCCCTAGGGCTAGCGAAGGGCATGGTAGAGAATGATTCTTCTCCTTTACTCAGTCCCAAGTCCCTCTCCCATTGTGCTTTGTCGTCATTGGGTCTCCATCCCAGAGTAAGTCCCAATCTTTCTCTCCCTGGGCCGCTCCACGTCTAATCCCCACTCAACATCTAACGGATGCCCCATTCACGGTGTGTCCATCAGGCCTTTTCTGCCTCTTATTTCTCAGATCGAGCATCACTCACGTGGGATTATAGTAATCATCGACCTTTACATCACTTCCGTCCCGCAAGACGTTAAACTATATTCCCCCATCTGAACTACATAGACATTGATCCATGTCAAAGAATGGTACATACGAAGCCTCCTTGAGGTTCAATCCTACCACCACATGGTTGTTCCGGCCCCCTTCATGTCATTTCACCCCTGTCACACACGACTTTAAACTATATTCCCCCTTTCAAAACTACATGGACTTTGATCCATGTCAAGGAATGGTATGTATGATTCCTTACGGGGTTTAAGCCCCAACACCTTGGGCCGCCTCATAATGTAATATCCACACTACCTGAACTATGTGGACTTTGATCCATGTCAATGTATGGTACGTAGGAAGCCTCCATGATGTTAAAGCCCACCACCCGGTCGTTTCGACCAACTTCACGTCAGTTCACCAACACCTTGGTCTACCTCAGAGTGTAAGCCCCAATCCATTCTGAACTACATGGACATTGATCCGTGTCAAGGCATGGTATGTATGAAACCTCACTAGGTTCATGACCCAAACTCCATGGGGATCCTAGAGTGTAATCCCCACACCATTCCGAACTATGTGGACTTGGATCCATGTCAAGGCATGGTACGTAGAAAGCCTAACTGAGGTTCAAGACCACCACCACTTGGTCATTCTGACCCCCTTCACGTTTGTTTTTTCCCATACCGCATGACATTAAACTGTATTCCCAAGCCCAAAATGTGGGGAATGTGATCCATGTCAAGGCATGGTACGTATGAAGCCTCCCCAGGGTTCAATCCCACCACCACCAGGTCATTCTGACCCCTTCACGTCGGTTCTCCCCCATCCCGCATGACGTTAATCTATATTCCACCACCTGAACTATGGGATCTTTGACCCATGTCAAGGCATAGTATGTAGGAAGCCTCCACAAGGTTCAAGCCCCAACACCTTGGGCCGCCTAGAGGGTAACCCCCAACCCAACCTGAACTACGAGGTCATTGATCCAGGTCAAGGCATGGTCCATAGGAAGCCTCCACGAGGTTCATTCCCACCACCCAGTCGTTCTGACCTCCTTCATGTCAGTTCACTCCCATCCCACATGACGTCAAACTATCATCCCAACCAGTGGTAAGCCGTTGTGATCCCATTCAGTGGTAAGATGTTGTGACCCAATCCAGCGGTTAGCCATTGAAACCACCAATCGGCTGAAAGACTTCATCAGATGAACTACACGGACTTTGATTCCCTGCCATGGAAATATGTAGGAAGTCTCTTCGAGGCTCAAGCCCAAAACCATCTTCACCCCATGATGGCTCCATCCCATTCATCATCCAATTCATAGAACCTTCCATCATTCATCCTGATTCCTCCCTGGGCTGCCACATCCTGGTGAGATCATGCCATTCCATTTTCCATTCAATCTAATATAATTCGAGAGGACACCCACGTGTTTCCCCCAATACCTGTGTTCCCTCCAAGGGGTTCCTCCATCTAATCCACTCTTTTCAGTGTTCTTATTAGATTGATTTGTCTTCGCTGAACGTTAAACTTGCGGAATACCCAGTGTTAAACATAGGAAGATGAGGAAATCTTCAGATAAATGGCCATGTCATAAGATTCCCCATCTTCGATGTGGGATACATTGGGCTTTCAAGCCCTCGAGAAGCCCTATAATAATGGACAGAAGACAGACACACCAATCCCCCAGTGTCCAGAAACACTAGTGATTCCCCATGTGACTACTCCCCTAACCAAAGGATGCTTCCCTAACCGGACCACTTGGAATGTCCTAACAGAAGCAGTGTAATTATCCGATGTCCATGAAGATATGGCGCAGAGAAGCATATCACGAACAATGTCTTAATTATATGAGGGAGACCCAGACTAGGTGAAGAGTTCCGAGGTGGAATCCAAATAAGGAAAAACCTACATCCCATCATACCATTTCAATAAAGGATCATACATCCCTGAATAAGGAACTGATGTTGCCACCTTTGGAAAGAGGGAATACGGGGAAAAAACTATGCGCCCTCCACAAATGGGTGCACGCGCCCCAGTGAAAGCACTGGAAATAGTAATGGTGAACCCGATGTGAATGTATTCTCCACAATATGGGGATTAGTTGTGCTTAGGGCATCAATAGATTGACGTGTCACCAGATCCAGTTATCCAGTGCTGGGTCCCGCCAAACAAATAGCAGGCCTGGCGTGAAAATCACCAGAAGTTGGGGTAGTAGAATGTTAGACATCCTGTTCTGTGACGTTTATGGCATGGATCCCTATTACCGATCACGGAATACGGGGTGGAATAAGGGAATTGGTCGTCAATTCGTTTTTTCTTTTAGCATTGACGAGTTCATCTCTTTGCTTCTCATGAATCAGGTTGCTCCAGTAGGAACGTGATCACCACCCGCCCGTCTACGCAGGGGTAGGGGCAACGCCAGAACAGCCACTCCTCGTAGATTCATTGCTTCCATGACGGCCTCTGTGTTAAAGACCGTGGGGCGCCCACGCCCCATATCCTCATCAGATGATATCCAACGAAGGGTAATTAACAACCTCGTACATTGTTATGAGAAGGAGGGAATAATCCCAACCTAGTATATGACCCACCTAAACGTGGAGGTGTTCAGGCCTCGCCGTCAACACCGCCCCTGAGTGCCGTGTAGGGAGCCACTGCTTCCCACCCCAACATTCAATTGTTTTGGGAGATTTCTCATAGAATGCCTTGAATACTTCATGCCTTATGCTGATTAGGTGGGCGAAGTTCGACCCAACCTAGTCAGAGTGCCAATCTATGGGATCCCAACATGGGCTCCCACCCATCCACGTCTGTAGTGCCGCCCGGTCTTGCTGGAGGAGCAGTTAAGCTATGCACCTGCACCACTAGCCTCAGCTCATCCGACCTGACGCCAGTATCGGGCACCAGATGAGGGGGATACCCACCATGGGGCGTCAACATCGACGACTACTATGGGCCGAGCCATCACAGAAGCATATCATCAAGTCCCTGCATACACAGATCAGGGGAGCTTATATGACCAACAAGGATCGAGGCCCCAACATCCCCATGGGCAGACTGGGTCGACTCTCTTGGTCACAAGCATAAGCGGTGGTCGCTGCGAAGCAATCTGCATTGATGCGACCCCGTATGGAGTTCCCCCCGTACCACTACCATAGAGAGTGTGGGTCTTCCCCTCTTCGAGGCTCGACACAGATGTCTGCCCTGCCCCACCCCCAATATGAATGTATGTATACACTATGGTAGTGATGTTCGGTATAGAATCCTATCAAGTTCCCATTACACTGGGTAAGGGGTCCTTCCTCCTTCCCCTGACCATCAATGTGTAATCATTACCAAATGGTCCCTCTCCCACATAGGGATCCTCCCTACATACTCTGCACAGCTGGAAAAGGTCATCCTCGCCCCGGAAACTAGAGGGGTTAAGACCAACCTCGCTCCACCCCCACAAAGCATGGAGGTCCTCTCCAAGATCCTTCCTGTTCCAGCGGAGTTTTTCCCACTTTAGTGCAATTCAGGGATGTCCTCCCCTTTTCCACTTCGACATTTTTTCCGGTTCTCCTCACACCTTGGCTTTCTCAGGTGGAAACCCTCTCCACCCTAGAACTAGTTCGTCCGAAGGACCCTATGTCATAAAATAGCCATGTCCCAAGGAGCCACCTAGGGGAAAGAATGTAGGTCATCTCTTCCTCAAGAATAATCCTAGGAAGGCCTGAAAAGAGGTCAAATGGGTCCGTTTCTCAGACTCTGAAGAGGAGTACATCTAAACTCAAGAAAACTCCCCTCGCTCATCCGAGTCACGGGTCGGGGCAGGGTTGACGTGCATAAACCTGGTACTCTCGGAAGGTGTGGTCCACATGATTCCCGCCTCCCTCCACATGTTAATTGAGGACGATGAAAATCTGCAAAACCCGGAAGTTATTGTCGTGCAATCCCCACCATCATCACCGGTAGTGATTTTTACCTCCACAATAGATCACGAATAGTTATTCTGGGGACCAAGGGCGGTTGAACATCAGTGTGAACCACAACCAGCAGCCTCGGCCCCTGAGCCATGGACAGTGGACGTCAGCCCCTCCTATGGCGATGTAGTGGCCAGGTCGCTACACTCTTTGGAGGACAGCTAGAGAATAGGTGGCCAGTCAGCCTGTTCGCCATATTCTCCACCGGCCGAGTAGCCAACCCAGCGGTCTGCCTCAGTACCACTACTAGTTACTCAACCAACCCCATTTGGAGAGTAGGGAAATCAATGGCCGGATCCAAAATTTGAGATGAGGAGCTTCTGGAGCATCCTTGTGGCAGACCACTTCATCGAGATGTTCTGGCCTGTGGCAGCACAAGATTTCTGCATACCAGAAACTCTCACCCCAAAGGAAGTAGAGTGTTTCTTCTACACACTCTGGGCAACACATTTCAGTCTCCATCATCAGTCCATCGTTTATCCAAGGATCCAATTAATTTCAAAGAAGATATAAAAAAGTTCCTCCTAGTCGATCTAGCCGCACTCCCTTTAGCCCAGTTCCCTGAGTCACCAGGCCATCGTGAGGCCCTCCTGTAGCAATGTGTTCTGATTATCAAGGTACTCCACATAATTCTTAGAGAGGCAACCCCTACGTGAAAATCTGTGGCTAGGGGTAGTATGCTGCCCTCCTCTTCTGTCCTATCTGGAGGCACCTTGACTCGCTATGCAATATTGAGGACATGCCCCCAGTAAGGGTTGTGGTTCCCATAGCCGACATAGTGGACAAGGAGGACGAGATAGAGTTGCTTGATAGAGACATACCTTCTGAAGGTGCTCCACCACTATTGGACCCATCCGGGAGGATTACTAGATAGTAGAGGAGACTCCTAGGTCTCCCTTCACCCACTGAGGAATTAGTACTTAACAGGAATTCTAGTAAGGGTAAAGAGAATATCGGAACATTGAAGAACTCCAACCCATCCACCTCAGTGCAGAAGACGGAGGAGGAAACCGAGAAGGCCACGTCCTGCTAGTAAGTTTCTGAGAAAAATAGGTTGGTGACGGACTCCTGGCTGAATGTGTTGTAGAGTGACGACCTAAATACGCAAATCCTAGGCTGGGGTTGCAGGTGTTGGAACAACAACCCCTTGGCGAGATTCCCCCAGGCAACCCTGATCATACCACTTCTGCGGGCAGGGCTAGAGCCGAAACTCATTAAAAAATGGTGCGGTTTGTCTCTCCAAACCCTCCCAAACGGTGCAGCAATCCAAGGAATCTGGCCACAGTTCCCCCATCTCCCATGCATGCCGCTCCACCAGTCGCTCCACGAGCCGCTGAGCCTGTCTACCTTTTTGAAGAACGCGACAACACATTCGTGGTTAGGGATCCCCATCAAGATAGGGACCTCCACCTAGATGATCCAATATCAGTGCTCAAAGTCTGCATTGACGCATTGGAAACAAAACAGGCGTCCATCCCACTAGATTGCAAGCCATATTCGGCATGGGTGGATGATATGCTGGTGCCTTCAGGTTTCGGGAATCCTACCTTCACCACTTTTAAAGTGACAAGGGACCCGCCACAGCATCTGGATCACTTAAACTCAAGGTGTGCGCCCATGTTAGGCACTCTAGTGCAGTAGGAGGCTACCAAGATCTACTGTTTTGTTCATACACTAGTGGGTCTGGCATTAGACTGGTACAACCAGTTCCTCCTCAAATCTGTGACCAGCTAGGAGGACCTTCGCAGGTAGTTTCTCTACCAGTTCAGCTCCACCACCTTGAAGACCAGATTCATAAGGCTCTTCAAGTACAAGCAAAGGCCTGATGAGTGATTCTCAGACTTTATCGCCCAGTGGAAGGGGATCACATACTCCCTTGACATGCCATTGACTCAGGACAAATTACTGATGATGTGCATGGGAATGTTTAAGATAGAACTGGTTCCTTCTATGATCACCTAGAACTACTGTGTAGCATTCTGAGACTTCTCCGATAAGGCCAATCTCCTTGAGGAAGCCCTGCAGCATGCTATCCATGGACGTCTGTGGCCCCCTGTAATCTCGGTAAGGATAGGTGTCAGATTCGGGCCCACCGTGGTGTCCCAAGTAGAAGCCACTAGGCAACGATAATTTCTACCAGTAGCACCGGACCCATAGCCTCACAGAGGCCCTCCCCCTCAGACACAGCCTCCAGCTCCATAGCATCCTCAAAATCGGTAGGCGCCTCTGCGTAATACGCCACCACCACCCAGGCGGGAAAATCAGGGTCCACCTCCTCGAAAAGGCCCTCCGACTCCTCATCTAGGCCAGGCCCCAAGGTACCCCATTCCATAAATAAGACACCGAACATACTCGTTTAGTGAGAATCAGGTTCCTACTTACTTCTGCAGCGCCATAGAGCATGGAATTGCACGCTTGCCTACGTGAAGAAGGTCGGAAGAGGAGAATCTTACTAATCGCCCCAACTACATATACTATCATCGGATTCTAGGGCACACCATCAAGTAGTTCTATGTGTGTAAAGACTAGATCCATGTTTAGGAAGATAACAACATAGTCAGGATGGGCCTGACTCTGGCACAAGTGGCGGGTGTCTTTGTAAGATCATACAGCTGTAGCGACAGCAAAGGCAAGTGGCAACATGTTTTTACCGCGGGTCCCAGAAGTACGATGGCTCTCAAGATGGTTTCGCATGCCCATAGAATCATTTGGGCATGCCTAAATCAGTTGGATCCTCAGAAGCTGTGGCCACCACTTTTGCATCATCATCTCAGTCGGCCACTTCCCAGAATAGAAAACATTGGTGGCGCAATAAAATGCAACGCGCCCAGCCAATGCCATCGTCGTCCCACACTCTCGACGACTTCATGCCCCCTAAGATGGGGATCCCTCCCAGAACCCACCCAGTGGTGAATAATTCTTCATGTGACAGTCAAGGTTATGCTTCATTTAAAATTGTTGAGTTGGTAGACCCCTATATGACTCCCGATGAGGGGGAGCGCCAGGGGATCCTCCCCAATGTCCCAAGCCGATACCAACGTCGGCTAAGTCACGACCATTTGGGTCATCAAAGTGCATCAGTTAGAACCTCCATCCAGGCTATGCATGCCCCTAAGACTAGGAAGCAGGCCCAGTGCAAGGCTCAACACTCGGAGCCTCTTCATCCCGTGTCATCAGGACCGCATCCCCCACCGTTTGTGCTACTGGACCAGGAAGATCAACTTAGGCCATGCTGCTACCCGGCTTCTCCCCACTAGAGGACAATATCAGTCATCTAGACCACATCTGGAAGCTACTCTTCAGTATTCGACTAGTGGGCTGCAGGATATGCCCAGCACCAGCGAGTCGCCAGTCCAGCTGGAAAGGCCCTCCATGCCTCCAATCGCAGAGCGGCCTCCTATAAGCAGAAGATCACTTATAGCGCAGAAGTATGATGTTCTCAAGAACCTCTCCATCATCCCAGAAAGTATTTCCATCCTTGAAGCCTTTCCCCTATCGTTAGATATCCGTGAAGCCCTCAGTGAGGCATTAATATGCCCCCTACAGTTTGAGACGGAGGTCGAGGCTGCAGAGGCCTTTCATGCTGAAGCAGTCGAGAATGCCAAATGTCATATAATCATTTCATTCTCATGAGATGATGAAGTATCTCTTATACTTGGGTACATCTTCCCACTATATAAAAATGAAAAATTTAATGATGTGGAGGCATGTTGTTGCCTCATTGACACCGGCTCCAGGATTAACCTTGTCCCAATGCGGACGTTGCAGAAGCTGTGGTTATCCAAATATGACTTGACTCCCTCCGATTTAAGGATCCAAGGACATGATAGGACCGAGAAGTCCCCGGTCGGAAAGATCAATCTGAAGACCCAGTTTGGTATCCTAGTTGCTTTTACTAGGTTTATGGCTGTGTACCAAGACACCACATACAATTCATTAATGGGAAGACCATGGCTCCACCTGCATGCATTGGTCCCCTCATTGTATCACCAATTCCTAAAGTACTCTTTTAATGGTCGAGTATGCCGAATCCAAGGCGATGCATCTCCTTTAGCCTCTTTTGAATCCATTTATCTAGCAATGACAATTACAAGAACAAGGATAATCAGATTCTGGAAAGTGTGGTTGAGCCTACCCTGGTCACAAGTGACACCTGGGCAGGTCTGGATGACGCCTATGTCTTCCCAATCCATCGATTGGTGGCCACGACCCCCGATATGGGTCAATGCTTTGTTGTCTCTAGTAAAAGAGGAAGGAATATTCCTAGGTCCAAGCGACGGTGTAAATTCACCACGTACTCCTACACAAACTAGGCTCAGGTGATCCCGGAACCTACTACACCCACACGATATCAAGATGTCTACCCCATTGCAATCGTAGTACGTCATATGTGTCTATTTCTCCAGGAAAGGATTAACGAGCTCAAGCGGACACGCCACTATTGCTTTGATATCATTAAGTGTGGCCCCATGGGACGAAGTGTTGTACCCCTCTCTCTTGGATTTTAATGATCACAATCACTCTCATCGTGTTCTAACTTGTTTTCAAGTGTTTTCATGCTAGGAAAAAGGTTGCCCAGGAGTTGGCCCAAGAAGGCTGATAGTGGACTCTCTGAGTCCACCGGCCAACCGGTGGATTACCACCGGCCAGCCGGTGGTCTCTGGCAGAAGCATTTCTTTCTGCCAGATCCACCGGTCAGCCGGTGTTAGCTCACCGGCCAGCCGGTATGGGCACCGACCAACCGGTTCTTTCCCACCAGCCAGCCGGAGGACCTAGGCAGTAGGCTTGCCCACTGCCTGGTGACACCGGCCAACTGGTGGATGACCACCGGTCAGCCGGTGGAACCCAGACAGAAAGCCTGCTCTGTCTGGACCACCGGCCAGCCGGGAGCTCACCACCGGCCAGCCGGTGTGCCTAGTCAAACTAGCCGTTGGTCTTTGACCAGACTTGTACTTTTGACCCCCAACGGCTCCGGAAGCCCTCCAACAGCCATATTGAAGTGTTTATGGGTATTTCTCCTATAAATAAGAAACCATGGATTCCAGGAACACTACCGAAACATATTTTGATGTCTTGATGCTCTAACGACAAATCTTCAAGGCCTCTTGTGATCCATTTCCACCCATGAAGCTTGAGCTCCCTCTCCATCAGCTGCTCTCACACTTTTGGCACTCAAGGCTTCCGTGTGTTTGTATTATTTTATTTGTTTAGTTCTTCATTGGGTTTGTATTAAAACAAACCTCTCATTTCCATTCATTCTTTCAATTGGGTTTCTTGCTACAACCATAATAAAAAAGCAAGCTGTACGAAGGTGTTCTAGCCTACCTTAAAACGGCTACTGGGTTTCTTGCTACAACCATTAAAAATCAAGATGATGCAATTAATCTCTCAACGGTTCTTGTTGGGAGCGGAGACGTAGGCTTGGGAATTAAGCCGAACTCCGTTATCAAATTGTGTCTTGCCTTCTTTTATTTCCGCTGCATTGATATTTGTTTTAAAATGATTAAATTATTTTTGAAAAGGCAATTCACCCCCCTCTTGCCATCCTCTACGACCCAACATTTGGTATCAGAGGGAGAGTTTGTGTAATACCTTAACCAGTTACAAACTTAAGATCCTTAGTAATGGCTAATTCCTCGCATGCTCCCGAAGGGTATTCTATGACTCGGGCTCCATTCTTTTATGGAACCGATTACACTTATTGGAAAACTCGCATGATTACTTTTCTTAGAAGCATTGGTTATCCTATATATAGGATTGTAATGCAAGGCTATACTTTATCTAACAAGGATGAGTCCAAATGGACCCCCGAAGACATTGCCAACTTTGAGCTTGATGGGAAACCCATGAATGCTCTTCATTGTGGGCTAGACCGTAATGAATTCAATCGTGTTTCTACTTGCTCCTCTTCTTATTAAATTTGGAAACTTTTAGAAGTAACCCATGAGGGCACTAACAAAGTCAAAGACACTAGATTAGACATGTATCGCCAAGATTTTGAAAGTTTCACCATGCACCCACACGAATCAATTACTGAAATTTTTACTCATTTTACTGACGTTTGCAATGGATGAAAATCTCTTGGTGAGGATTTTTATGCAGAAATGATGGTCAAGAAGATTCTTTGGGTCCTACCAAGCTCATGGGCACCAAATGTGACCGCAATTCAAGAAGCAAAAGATGTCAAGAAAATTCCGGTTGAAGAGCTCATTGGATCACTCATGACCTACGAGATCACCATGAAGAGGCAAGCCGATAAAGAAGGTAAAACCTTAAAGGAGAAAAAGAACATTGCTTTCAAAGCAAAGGAAGAAATCTCTTCCGCTGATAGCGAATCCGAGATTGCTCAACTAGCAAGAAAAATGAGCAAATTCTTGAAGAAAAAGAAGAACTTTCGAAGGGAACGAAAGGAAGATCCCAAAGCGGAGAATGAAGTTACATGCTTTGAATGTGGAAAGAAAGGCCACATCAAACCGGAGTGCTCCATTTTCAAGAAAATGGTAAAAGAAAATAAAAACAAGAAGTCTTTCAAAACATCTACATGGAGTGCAAGTGATGACTCCATGTCTTCAAGCTACTCAAGCGATGAAGGTGGAAGATGCCTAATGGAATTTGATGAGGTATCTTCTTCCGAATCCTCTTCCTCATCTTCCTCTTTCAATAATGAAATGTCCTATGAAGATCTCCAAAATGCGAGAGATAAATTAGAGGAAGGTTTTCACGAACTTACCTCTAAATTTATGGCTTTGAAAAAGAAAAAGAAAATTCTCATTTCTGAAAAAGAACAACTTCTCAAAAAGAATGAGGAACATACCCTTAAGATCCAAGATATTACAAATGTTGATTCTTTGAATTCAACCATTAAAGATCTAAGGGAGTCTCTTTCCAAGTTCACCCATGGTGAACAAAATTTGACCAAATTACTAGGTTCTCAGCGTTTGGCTAGAACAACACATGGACTTGGCTTTAACAAACAAGCCACTTCTTCTAGAGCACCCACTACTTTTGTAAGGGGGAGCTCTCAATATAAATTTTTTAATTATTGTAAAAAGACTGGGCACATGATTTATGAATGTGATTGTAAAAATGCAAGGTATGGAAACCCCAAAACCATTACCTACTCGGATGAGTATTTTAAATGGAAACCCTCTAGAAAAATATGGGTTCAAAAGTCTCTTTTAGCTAATCTTTCCGGACCCAAACTTATATGGGTACCAAAATCAATTCTCTCTTTATTTTGTAGGATAAACACCAAAGACGTAGGACTTCGAAAGGCTCGTGGTATCTCGACAGCGGATGCTCGAGGCACATGTGTGGCGGTCCCTCCGAGTTCAACTCCCTTGAAGAATTCGATGGAGGATACGTCACCTTTGGTGACAATTCAAAAAGCAAGATCGTCGGCATAGGTACCATTGGATTTGGTATCACCTCTTTAATTAAAGATGTTTTATTTGTTAAAGGTTTAAAACATAATCTAATTAGCATTAGTAAACTTTGTGATAGTGGTTTTTCGGTGAATTTTCAAAATGACTTATGCAATGTGTTTGATTTTCAAAACAAATTGACATTTTCTGCTTCCCGTTTTAAAAATGTTTACATTATTGATTTAAAGTCTTTAGCTAGCCAAAATGTTAAATGTTTAAGTGCTCTTGAAAATGAGTCTTGGCTTTGGCATAGAAGGTTGGGGCATTGTAGCTCTCATTCACTTCTAAAGCTTAATAAGAACAAGCTCATCTGTGACCTTACTAAACTTAAGTTTAAGAAAGATTTGATTTGTGAGCCATGCCAACTTGGCAAGCAACACAAGTCTTCTTTCAAATCTAAGAAGGAAGTGTCCACTTCAAAATCTCTTGAGCTCCTTCATCTTGATCATTTTTGCCCTACCCCTGTAGGACGTCTAGGTGGAATATCCTATACCTTTGTCCTAGTTGATGAATTTTCTCGTTTCACTTGGGTTTTCTTTTTAGCTCATAAAAATGATGCTTGTTGAACCTTTTTGAAATTCTCTAGGAATGTAGAAATGGAAAAAGGATATAAAATTATATCGCTCCATAGTGACCATGGAGGTGAATTCGAGAACAAAGAATTCGATGAATTGTGTTCCTCTCAAGGATACAATCACACCTTCTATGCCCCTAGGAGTCCACAACAAAATGGAGTGGTTGAAAGGAGAAACCGAACTCTCCAAGAAATTGCTCGAACCCTCCTTAGAGAATTCAACCTCCCTCAATTTTTCTGGGCCGAGGTAGTTAACACTGCTTGTTATACTATCAATAGAGTCGTTGTAAGACCCCTTCTTAAGAAAACCCCCTATGAACTTTGGAAAGGCAAATTGCCCAATGTTGGTTATTTTAAAGTGTTTGGTTGTAAATGCTTTATCCTTAACACAAAAGATAACTTTGGGAAATTTGATGTCAAATCCGATGAAGGTATTTTTCTTGGGTACTCCAACTCAAGAAAAGCCTATCGTGTCTTCAAAAAACGTTCAAAAACCATCGAAGAATCATCTCATGTCAAGTTTGATGAAAATCTTCCAAAACCCCATCTGGTCATTGAAGATGTTGAAGATAAGCATGATAAACTTGAATTAAATGATTCCTCTTCTCCTCTCAAGGAGGATGATGATCATGAACCTTCTTCACCTTCTTTGCCTTCATCCTTGCCTAAGGTTTGGAAACCTTCTAGAGACCATCCATTAGAAAATGTTACAGGTGATCTTCAAGCCGGTACTCGAACTAGAAGATCAATCCTCAACGAAGTTGAACATCAACCCTTCATTTCTCACCTAGAGCCTCAAACCATTAATGATGCCATTAATGATGAGAATTGGGTTCTTGCAATGCAAGATGAACTAAATAAATTCTCTAGAAATGATGTTTGGACTCTTGTTGAAAGACCCAATGATCATCAAATTATTGGCACTAAATGGGTTTTTAAGAACAAACTTGATGATCAAGGAAATATAACTCGGAACAAGGCTCGCCTAGTAGCTAAGGGCTATAATCAAGAAGAAGGAATTGATTATGGTGAAACCTTTGCGCCTGTTGGTAGATTGGAATCCATTAGGATCTTGTTGGCTTTCGCCGCCCACTTAAATTTCAAACTTTTTCAAATGGATGTTAAAAGTTCCTTTTTAAATGGTTTTATTTCAGAAAAAATCATTGTTGAACAACCTCCCGGTTTTGAAGTTCCAAAATTTCCAAATCATGTTTTTAAATTAACCAAGGCTCTATATGGCTTAAAGCAAGCCCCTCGGGCATGGTATGAGGGGTTAACAAAATTCCTTTTAGAAAATGATTTTAAAATGGGTCACGCTGATTGTACTCTCTTTTTAAAACACACTTCAAAAGATCTTTTAATCGTCCAAACCTACATCGATGACATTATCTTTGGTTCTACCAAAGAATCACTTTTTACTAATTTTTCAGATTTAATGAGAAAAGAATTTGAAATGAGCTTTATGGGGGAATTGAAATTTTTTCTCGGGTTTCAAATCATTCAAAATTCAAAAGGTATTTTTCTAAGCCAAGGAAAATACACAAACGAGCTCTTAAGTCGTTTTGGTATGGATCAAGTAAAGGAAATTATTACCCCCATGAGTACTTCCTGTAAGCTTACATTAGATGAAGTCGGGAAACAGGTTGATAACAAGATTTATAGGAGTATGATCGGGAGTCTACTTTACCTAACTGCGACCCGTCCTGACATCATGTTCAGTGTTTGACTTTGTGCTCGGTTTCAAGCCAATCCCAAAGAATCTCATTTTAAATCGGTCAAAAGGATTTTTAGGTATTTAAGAGGATCCAAAAACATTGGTTTATTTTATCATTCTAATAATTCTTTCGAACTTTCTTCATATTCGGATGCTGCTTTTGGCGGATTTCAATTAGATCGAAAGAGTACTAGTGGAACCTGTCATCTGCTAGGCAAGTCCCTTATATCGTGGAGTAGCAAGAAGAAAAACTGTGTTTCTCTTTCTACTGTCGAGGCCGGGTACGTAGCCGTTGGGAATTGTTGTGCCCAAATTATTTGGATGCAGCACACTCTCTTGGATTATGCCCCTTCCTACGATCATGTCCCTATTCGGTGTGACAACACTAGTGCCATTAGTATTTCTAAGAATCCAATACAACATTCTAGAACAAAGCTTATAGACTTAAGGAATCATTTCCTTCATGACCATTTTCAAAAAGGGGATATCAATTTGGACTTCATTTCTACTGATTTCCAATTAGCTGATATTTTTACCAAACCGCTCCCGGTGGAACGTTTTGATTTTATTAAGGGGGAGTTAGGAATGATTCGTCAATGAGCACTATTAAATATTTAACCTCTTTTTATTTTAATTCTATTTTTTTGTTTATCTAATTTCTTCTCATTTTCCATCCTATTTTGATAATCCCAAAGGGGGAGAAATTTCTCTGTTTACTAGTTTCATATTTCAATTGATTAAAGTTTTTTTAAAAAAAAGTTACTTTTTTTTAAAAACCGGTATGTTATTCATTTGTTCCTTTTAAAAAAATGACCTATGGTTACAATTTCAAATTCAAAATGACTCATTCTCTTTAGATTAAGATCATTTTCAATACATGGTACATCTCTTCAATTTATTTTCTTGAAATGATCTCTAATATATTTTCATGTCCAAAATTGTTTATTTAAGTTTTTAATTGGAATATCCTTTTTAAGGCTTTCTCTTTTGTGACTGTGATCATCAAAATAGGGGGAGATTGTTGTACCCCTCTCTCTTGGATTTTAATTATCACAATCACTCTCATCATGTTCTAACTTGTTTTCAAGTGTTTTGATGCTAGGAAAAACATTGCCCAGGAGTTGGCCCAAGAAGGCTGATAGTGGACTCTCTGATTCCACCGGCCAACCGGTGGATTACCACCGGCCAGCCGGTGGTCTCTGACAGAAGCATTTCTTTCTGCCAGATCCACCGGTCAGCCAGTGTTAGCTCACCGGCCAGCCGGTATGGGCACCGGCCAACCGGTTCTTGCCCACCAGCCAGCCGGAGGACCCAGGCAGTCGGCTTGCCCACTGCCTGGTGACAGCGGCCAACCGGTGGATGACCACCGGTCAGCCAGTGGAACCCAGACAGAAAGCCTGCTCTGTCTGGACCACCGGCCAGCCGGGAGCTCACCACCGGCCAGCCGGTGTGCCCAGTCAAACTAGCCGTTTGACCACCGGCCAGCTGGTGAGACACCACCTGCCAGCCGGTGTGCCCAGCCAAACTAGCCGTTGGGCGTTGACCAGACTTGTACTTTTGACCCCCAACTGCTCCGGAAGCCCTCCAACGGCCATATTGAAGTGTTTATGGGTATTTCTCCTATAAATAAGAAACCATGGATGCCGGGAACACTACCGAAACATATTTTGATGTCTTGATGCTCTAACGACAAATCTCCAAGGCCTCTTCTGATCCATTTCCACCCTTGATGCTTGAGCTCCCTCTCCATCACCTGCTCTCACACTTTTGGTGCTCAAGGATTCCGTGTGTTTGTATTATTTTATTTTTTTAGTTCTTCATTGGGTTTGTATTAAAACAAACCTCTCATTTCCATTATTTCTTTCAATTGGGTTTCTTGCTACAACCATAATAAAAAAGCAAGCTGTACGAAGGTGTTCTAGCCTACCTTAAAATGGCTAGTGGGTTTCTTGGTACAACCATTAAAAAGCAAGCTGACGTAATTAATCTCTCAATGGTTCTTGTTGGGAGCGGAGACGTAGTCTTGGGAATTAAGCCGAACTCCGTTATCAAATTGTTTCATGCCTTCTTTTATTTCCGCTGCATTGATATTTGTTTTAAATTGTTTTAATTATTTTTGAAAAGGCAATTCACCCCCCCCCCCCTCTTGTCATCCTCTACGACCCAACACGAAGGCCATATGGGACTGTATCGAATACCTTCATCTCTATGGTCTCAGTGGCGTGTGAATATCTTGATATGCTATCCACTGCTTTCTAGGATGGTACAAGCCTCCCATCAGGTTTTTCTAACCCAGGGGAAGCCTCATCCACTGGGAATCCCTCCACCACGAGTGAAGAGGAGAATCTGGAGGATGATCCCCATACATTTGAATAAGGTGTCTCTACTACAGTCGACGTAATGGTATTGGTGAACCACGGAAGCGAGGAAGATCTGAGACCCAAATTGATCAGTGCTTCCCTGTCCCTCGAGGAGCAGAAGCGGTACATGGATATCCATAAACATATTTGTGACGTGTTTTCCGGGAATTACAATGAGATTTCAGGACTAGATCTTCTGTTAGCCTTCCACCACCTCGGTTTCCCAAAAAATCATCATGGGATCATGAAGCCTCCCAAAAAGATGCACCCTTCTCATGGTGCCACGGTCGAGGTTGAGGCTGAAATTCTCATAAAAGTAAAATTCATCAAGGAGGTCCAGTACCACCAGTGGCTAGCCAACATCATGCTAGTCATGAAGAAGAACGTATAGATCAGAGTCTACATCGACTTCCGAGATCCTACCTACCATTGTCCGAAATATGGTTTTCTCCTTTCAGTGATAGAATTGTTGATCGACGCTATAGCTAGTTTCCAAGCCCTCTCATTCATTGATGGTTACTATGGATATAATCATATCCATATGGCCCTCTAATTATGAAGTGTCCATGACTATTAGGGCTCTCCAAGGTACTTTCTGTAACTAGGTTAGGCCCTTCTTCATGATGAATGGAGGTGCCACCTATCAGCGGGCCATGCACTGCATATTCAAGCCAATACTTGGGACATCGGTGGAATGCTATGTGGATGATCTGGTGGTCAAATATCACCAGCACCAGGACCATCTCAAGGACCTTGAGAAATATTTTGGATTCCTCCACTCCCACCACATGAAGATGAACCCCTTGAAGTGTGCATTCGGGGTCACCTCTGGGATGTTTCTTGGATTTGTTTTCAGGTACCAGGGGATTGAGATTGACCTAGAGAAGATCAAGGAAATTAGCCATATGCCTCCCCTAAGCAATATCCGAGAGATTCATGATTTTCAAGGCCACTTAGCCTACATACGCCGATTAGTTGCGAGTCTGGACGGCATGTGTAAGACTTTTTCCTCGTTAATGAAGAAAGGATATGCCTATGAATGGGATGAGGAGTGTAGACCAAATTTGAGGGAATCAAGCTGTATCTATCCCAGCCTCTAGTCTTGATGACACCCATCTCTAGAAAACCACTAATCTTGTATGTGACTTCCCTGGAATGATCTCTTGACACCCTTCTCGCCTAGATGAATAATGAGGGGATGGAAAATAGTCTCTACTACCTCAATTGCATGCTCCTTAATACAGAGACCAGATACTCCCTCATCGAGAAGAGCTGTCTTGCACTTGTATTCACAGTACAGAAGTTATGAAACTACCTGCAGCACCATGAGGTACAGCTGGCCTTTCATGTAGACCCAATGAAGTACATTCTGAACTTTCCCATATTGACCGGTGTCTAGAACAATGGGCGGTAATCCTCCAGCAGTTCGACATCAGGTTCATTCCCCAGAAGGATATCAAAGGACATGCATTGGAAGACTTTCTTGGTGCCCATCCATCCTCTGTGGAGCTGTCCCAGGACTTGGATTTTCCCGACGAGGAAATCCTCTCGGTAGATCTTGTTGTACCATGTTGGAAGATGCACTTAAATGGTGCCTCCTGGAGCCCCACCGATAGGAGGCTCAAAGATCCTCGACTCAACAGAGTGGGCTTGGGTATCATCTTCATTACCCCAACGCAAGCCATTCTGCAGTACTTGTTCCTATTGTCAGAGGGCTGGACCAAGAATGAGGCAGAGTATCAGGCTCATATCACTAGCTTCAAGCTAGACCTTGAGTTCTATGTACCCCATTTGCATGTGAAAGGGTATTCCAAATTGCTCAATAAGTAGAACAATAGTGACTAGGTTTTCAGAAAGCCAGAGCTCATACCATTATTAGAACGCACTCTCCAGTTAATGGCTGACCTCCCTTCTCGATCGGAGGTTACCCATGTCCCTCGGTCATATAATGGTCAAGAAGATGTTTCGGCCAGCTTAGCCTCATCACTTGTAGAGCCCATGCAGGATGAATTGATTATACACATCGAACACTATAGACTCATTTCCCCCATCACCACAGATAATGATGAAGGCCTGCGAGTAATCCATTTTACCTCCAGATCCTCCACGTAAGAACCCCTAGGTTCTTTATATGAAGTGGTTGAAGAGACTCCCGACTGGAGAGCCCCTCTTGTTGAGTATATCCAAAATGGTTGCCGCCCAGCTGATCGGGGCGAGCGTGAACGAATTCGATGCCATGGGCTGTAGTTTACCCTCCAGAGTGGTCCCAATCTTGAGTATATCTTCTACAAATGCGGGTTCAAAGGTGTCATTCTTTGTTTCATCCAAGGATTTGAGATTTCTTAGGTCATGCAAGAGGTTCATGCTGGTTCATGTGGTGCCCATCAGGCTGGACCGAAGCTGTCCCATCAGATTAGGAGGCTGGGGTACTTCTGGACATCTATGATCCATGATTGTATCGAGTTCTCCAAAAGATGACATGTCTGCCAAATCTATTCTAACTTCATGCATTGGCCTCCAGAACCTCTCCACTCCACCAAGTACTCTTTTTTGCATGTGGTGTGGGTACGTGATGTCATTGTACCATATCCACCGGCAACAGATCACAAATGACGGTTCATCCTGACCACCACGGATTACTTTTCCATGTGGGCAGATGAAGTTCCACTCAAGGATGTCAAGGCCATTCTATTGTTGACTTCGTGAGCTCCAATATCATCAAACGATTTGGGGTCCCTCAAGTCGTCCTCACTGATAATGACACCTAGTTAAAACCTCTAATCTAAAGAAACTATACTCCAAGTACAATATCTGTTTGAACCATACCTCCTGCTATCTTGCACATGAAAATGGACATATCAAGGCATTCAAAAAAACCCTCTCTAAAATATTGCAGAAAATGGTTGGCCAGAACAAGAAGAGTTGGCCGGAAAAAATCCCCAATGCCCTATGGGAATATTGGACGACGAATCGCAATTCCAACCAGGTGGCCCCATTTTCCCTAGTGTACAGAGATGGGGTCATCCTACCCATTGAGATCTAGCTGCCATGATTACGAATCGCAGTGTATGACCAGCAGGCACTAGATATGGTTCCCAAAATTTGTCTGGTTGAATTGGATGCACATGACGAGAATAGGTTTTGTGACCTGCACAATCTAGAAAGGCATCAGAATAAGATGGCTAGAGCCTTCAACAAGATGGTTTTCCTCATCTCTTTTTTGCAATCAGACCTGGTATTGGACCTCTTAGTGCCAATAATCCCTGAAAGGAAACCACCCAAGTTGGATACCAAATGGGAAGTACCTTACACAATCTACAAGGTTTAACCAAATGGAGAATACTCTCTGGTAACCATGGATGGTAAGCGTATTACTCCTCCCACTAATGCCAAGTTCCACAACTAATACTTTTCCAGAGCCTACTGGTCATGCATGACATTAATCCGACTGGTCCTGCATGACCTTAAACTAACTGGTCCTGCATGACCTTAAACTGACTGGTCCCACATGACCGTAAACATTTAGTTCCTACATGACCCTAAACGAACGCTAGTCCAACATGACCTTAAACTGCTCAGTCTCACATGACCCTAAACTGCACTTTGGTCCTAGACAACCTTAAACTGACTGGTCCTACATGACCTTATACTATGCATCACTCTGCATGATGTTAAACTGCATCTTTGGAACTACGTATGGTTTGATTAGCATCCTTATGGGATACTTTGGAATTCTAAAATGCCTCATCTTGAGCACAACCCCCAACCTCTTCATTTTGACTATCCCCTTGGGTGTAGTTCTCTTGAAGGATCCTTGCATGCTATGGCATAGTCTTCCTTAGCTCCACTCATACCACAATTGTAATGGTCGCACCATGTTCCCACACTTCTTTCTTTTATCCTCCCATGTCCTCACTGCATGACATTAAACTACATGGCCTTCAAGTACTATGTATGTATTGATTCCCATCATTATGGGATATGAAGGAACGCCCATAAATTTTGTCTGTTGGCCCAGCCCAAATGTCAGAGTCTTCCCATCAGGTCAAGATATATAGTAGGTGTGAATATATTTTCCCCAATTCATGTGATGCTAACCTCGATCAGGTCATATGTCCGTCTCCCTGGAGACGTTCACCTCTTTTAGTGATGGGTATAGATATTCTTCACCCCCTCCTTTGATTGGGAATCCATCATCTTCCCCATCCAGAAGTTCCCCCAAATGGTATGGATGCAAGGCCTAAGGGCTCTCTTACCACTTTGGTCCAATTCCCTCGAGGATGTCGCGAAACAAGCCAATACAAGTCCCGCATTTCAAATATGGTCAGCAGTAGATGCTCATTTGATGTTCCCATTTTAGGTTACTATAGGGACATTGTGTTTCGAAGATGGTCAATGGCTATCCTACGACATTGGAACCACACCAACAGGTCCCAAAAATTGAGTGTAGTGGTTCATTCTATTACATTGTATCTCCAATCGATAAACTCCCTTTGGGGAAATCCAGGTTTTAGTCCCCCATATGATAGGGCGAGCCGAGACCGGATCCATGTTTCCCACACCAAACATCGCTCACGTGGGATTAGGATCTGTGATGAGGTGGTAACCGTACAAGAGGGCATATGGCCTTTCATCAAAGGCCCATCCTCAGGCCCCTTGTCTTTTTCGGTCCCCGACCGAGGTTCTCTCTTATGGGATTTTATAGTGTGGTATGAGATTATGTCATCATTCACATCGGGTTGCATGATGTTCTATACACATCCCCAGATGAAACACCTTATCCTCTCCTTTGTCCTCACTCCAAGATGTTAAACTGCAAACTAGTTGGGCCTTCATGACCGTGGCCCAGCCTCAGGCCTCTTGGCCATCTTGGGCCCTAGCCTAAGTTCTTACCCTGAGTGTATAGTGTGGTGTGGGATAATTTCCTCATAAAGACCGGGTTATTCGTCGTGTCGTACACCTCCCTTGTTTGGGGATATCTTACTCCCCTCATCATCCTCACTGTAAGACATTAAAATGAAAAATGGTCGGGACCTTCCCGTATGAGGCCCAACCTCAGGACCCTTGGCCTTTTCGGGCCCTTGGTCCAAATTCCGATTTATGGTTGTACGGTGTGGTATGGTATAATGTCCTCATTCACATCGGGTTACTCACCATTCCATTAAAACCCCTTTTTAGGATATCTTACACCCGAGTGCCTTTGAGAACTATGTGTGGCTTGATTCCCATCCTCATGGGATATATAGGACCACATAAATGTCTAGAATTAAGGTCCAGCCCCATCTCCCTGAAATCTCTATTTCACATTGGCCACTTGGCCTAACCTTCCTTAGGGAGGGGAATGTATGGCGTGGCATGGTATTATTTCCTCAATCACATCGGGCTTGTAATGACCACACCATGTACCTCTCCCTCTTGGGAGTTCTCTATCCCCTTACTCTATACTCATCCCTTAAAATCTGTTACTCTCATGTTGAGCACCCACATCGACCCTCTTCAGCGGTTCACCAATGTGTCTAAGGGTAGTCTGGTTTAGTACCTGGAATGTCAAACTCTGCTCAGACAAGCTTCCTCCTGCTTTTCAGGCATTGTGTTCCCCATCATTAGAGATTCCATCACCTTTCACACTTAAAGGGACCCCCAAGTGGCATGGATTCTTGGCCTCATGGCTCTCCTACCATTATGGGCCAACGTTCATGAGGGTCGTAGAAAATAAGCCGATACAAATCCCACGTTGCGATTATGGTCAGCGGTCGATGATCATTTGTTATTCCCATTTCAGGATAATGTGATATGGATACTATGTTTCAAACATGGTCAATAGTTATCCTTCATCGCCACACTAACCCCATTAAGCCCAAAATTTCGGTTACATGATTCACATCCTTCTCCACCTCATAATTTCCAAGTTGAACTTCAAAACTCTTGGTATTATTCCTCTGTGAAAGCCACAATAAGGGAATTATTCGGGTCTCCGCACCAATTTCCCTTTGGCGTGCATTCTCAGTATTGCAATAAAAATATTCCTCGTTTGTTTCCCGTACCGAGTTTGACTCACGTGGGCATAGGGATTGGGTTGACGTCTTCACTTACTCGGAGGGTTTTTGCTATTCTATGGTCAATTCTCTAAGACTATAAACTAGGATATCATCAATAAATACATGTGGCTTGATTCCAATCATTATGGGATACATAGGAAGACCCATAGGTCTCATTTTCAGGTCCATCTCAGTTTGGAGCTACTTTCTCATACCCCTTTCCCTCTTACCTCTATGTAAGCCCCTTGTCCTGATGCTCCATTCATGGAACTACATACGGTGTGGTATGGGATTATGTCCTCATTCACGTTAGGTATGATGTATCAATTCATGTTCATTCCTTCTTGTCCATGCCATATGACTTTAAAATATATCGCATTGTCCTATCACATGACCCAAAACTATGACATTATTTTCTTGGTTGCACAACGAAAAACGACACTGCACTGTGATTTCCTCACTCAAGGGGACACCATGTTTGGTATTTGTCACATTCCATACCATTTGTCAATGCCAACTATGGTCTGATTCTTGTGGCGATGCCCGGGCTTGCTACCCTAGGCCTGTCACTTCACAAATAAAAAACCACTCCCCTTAAAGGGAAAACAAGAGTAATCAAATACCACTTCTTTTGGTGTGAGGGCCACACCGGCATGCCCCTTTTATCCCTAGCACTGGTACCTTACCGTTCCACCTCATGAACTAGGTGAAGCTTGATCCCCTTACTCATGGGGTACGTAGGAACGCCTGTGCACATTGCCTCGGGCCCATATTAACTCTCGTTTTTGTTCCCTCAACCTAAATATATCCTAGGGAACACATGGTGGTCGGAGCCCCCGGTTCTCACTCATGTCATGTTTTTTTTAATTCCACCACCATGTGTCTCCCACATTTCTTACCATCCATGGACCGAGTTATATGACCCTAAACTAAGATCTCCATATGGGAAGGGACTCAAATTCTTCTATCTAATATGTATCTTTGTCGTATTCAGATGCATTTTGACAAAGTTCCCGAAGTGTGGAATTTTCTTGAGGACAATCACCTCTTTCCATGTCCAAGATTTGTGAGCTCACTATTTAGATACTCATCCTCTTATACATCCAAAAGGACCCCCGGATGGCATGAATGATAGGCCTAAGGGATCTCCTGCTATTTCAGGCCAACGTCTCTAAAGATCTCAGATGACATTTTCGACAGGTCTCGTATTTCATACATGGTCAATGGTCGACCATTATGCATTTCTTCCATGGTCAATAGTTATCCACAATCTTCATGTTGTCGTCATTATGATCCAGATTTTGAGCATCATGATTCACACATTTCGGCTTCCTCATTCTCAAGTGGAATTCCGACATACTCGTCTTTACCTATTCATGCATCTAGGTGAACTACATGGATGGGTTAGCATCATTGGGACGACATTCACTGAGAGTCCCTTCACCCTAAGATTTCCCTTCATGTATCAAGAAATTCCCCCATTACCACTCGTTTCCCACATCAACCATGACTCATGTGGGATTAGTGGTATTTCATGGATGTGCACCGGTAGAGCTAGTATTTTCATCATACCGCATGGCATTAAACTGTACTTCTAGAACTACGTACAGCTTGATTCCCATCCTCAAGGGATATGTAGCAGCACCCTGGTATTTTTCCTAGGGTCCATCCCCAGGAATCATAAGTCTTGTTCCTCCTCATTTCCATCCTCTGTACTAACCCCTTGTGGGGAACCATCTAATGTGCTTCTACTATGGTGGTGTAATTTTGAGAGTGTTGTATTCTGTTCGAACAAACCATCACTCCCCTTTCCATGCATTGCGTTCCACTTATTCAGAACCTTGTCCTCTTTCATGTCTGGAGGAACCCCCTAACAGTATGGATGCTCATCCTATGGTCCACCCATTGTCCTGGGACAATGTTCCAGAAGAACAATGGATGAAATTTTGAGTCAGGCCCCATGTTTCATATATGGTCAGTGGTCAACCCTCATTTTCTAACCCCACTCCAGGCTAATACAATAAGAATACTGTGTTTCGAATGCCATCAATAGTTATTCATTACTATCACACCAGCCCCAAAATGTTTCAAATCCTGGGTATCGTGATTCACACTTCCCATTCCCATCTGTTCGGATTGATTTCAGCACCCCTGGCATTAACCGGTTCGTGCACAAAAGCATGCTAAGAAAAAGGTTATTCGACTGTTCGGAGAGCTTCATTATCCAGTTAGGTCTCTCCTATTTCCTCTCGGAAATCCGGACTAATTTTTTTCAAACCCCGAATAATCGAAGCATGGCTTGCACTCATATATTTGTATGGGGTGATAAGGTTGTAATCCCTTGTTTCTCACATTGTACCAGACCCAGGTGAGCTTTGGGAATGATTGCTAGACGCTCCGCGAACATCACAAGGATGCAATAAACCAATGTAAAAATGTAACTCAAACATGATACATGAATAAAACAATAAAAGCATGAAATTAAATTTAAAATTTTGTAATCTTTATAGTTCCAGAGGGTCGACTCCCCCCATGGAAGGATCGACCTCGTCAAAGGAACGTTACAGCTCCACCATACTCTAGATGATGGCGTCCTGGAGTTGCTACCGCTTTTTTACCTCCTCCTCCTCCTCGACAACGAGAGGGCGCAATTCGCTAGCTGTGACTTGAGGCTGCCCTACACCAGTTTGGATAACGTCCATCTCCTGAGAGACTCGCTTCATGCCCTATTCAGCCTTCTCCAGCTGGGCTTTCAGTCGTGAGACGAGTTTTGACTGTGCTTCAAGAGAAGTGGAATGCTCATCTGCCCGAGATTACAACCGTTCAACCTCGTTTTCTGTCTCAAAGAGACTATTTATGTTCACCGCCTTCTTCTGGTGCTAGACTACGCTGAGGACACATTCATACTTCTGAATCTTTTTCACCATAAGATCTCGGATTAGCATGTGAGGAAGCTAGGAAACCACTCCCCCGACGCATAGTTCATGCAATCGTGAGGGAATTCTGTCCATTTCATCCAACCATAGATACAGGGGGTGTCATTGATGAAGCGCATGATCAGCTTCCATGATTGGCAATGTAATATTTTGTTTTCCTCCTCCTCAGAGGCCGTCTCATCCCACTCAGTATGAATTGCAGGATCATATGTAGGGAATGCCCCTAGGAACTCCTCAGTAGGGTCCATGTCTGGAGTTGGATCAGGCGTGGAAGGGCCTAAAATGTATGGTTGATCCTCATCATCAGATCCAACCTCAATAACGTCAGGTACATTCCCACTGGCTTCCCCACCAGTGATCGGGAGCACTGCAGTTCGGTCAGGCTGGATGTCTACCTCCATGACCATTAGCTTGCCCCTGAGAAGGGCGCCCCCTAGTCCTGACCAACTTCATTACAACGGCCCATGACAATTGGATGATTGTACACACCTAAAAAGGGAATGTGAATGTCAGTTAATGTGGTCAGGGATGGCAGTTGATAATTCAATAGAAGAGACTTACAGAGGTCAAATCCCTGGTCTCGCTCTCGGGCTGATGTCATCGAAACACAAGACATGGCCCTGTATATGTTTGGTAGGTTTGGAGACTCTGTGGGATCCACCTCGAGTGTCCAAGCCCCACCAGACATAGAATTTTATGCAGCCACGGGTTTGGATCCCTACGGCCCACATTGGCACCCACTGAGGGGCGGGAAAGAGGTCTATGAACAGGGTCCTCATGCACAGTGCAGATGATGATAAACAATCCATAGCAACCTAAGATTAGACCTTGAAGATGGGATATGTGATTTTACCTTGAGGGCCTCTGCAAAATCTTCGAGATCCGAGGACTGATTTTCGGCTTCACCCTCCTTCAGAGGAATTTTTCTTCTGGCATCGTCTCCCAAGGTGGACTCATCCGATTCATCTATTAGAGGGACATGCTCTCTAAGGTCAGTATATTACAGTTGTAGAGGGACAGTACAACCCAACAACACCCTGACCTGGTCTGTAATCAGGTGCAGGGAACCCAGGTAGTGGATAATGTCTTCAAGATCTTCTACGTATTGCTCCGCCACTACCTGTGATACTGTAAAACCAGCTCTAATGGGGACAACCCCCAAAAAGTCCTTCCCATGGAGGCTAAGGTTCTTCCATAACTCAGTTGGGCCGAGGAATTTTTGGTTGACTTCCCATATGTCCCAGGCCTCCGGGAAGATAGCGTTCTCCAGCGTGTAAATATAGAACAATCGTTTTCCAGTGTCTGAGTAGAAATCCTATAGAATTCTCTCAGCGACTGCCCCTCAAGATGACTATGTTCTCCTAGGACCACCAACTACGCTGCTGCTTCCAAATCTGTGACCACTACATCCCCCTCAACTAGTGAGGTTGTCACCCTTACAACAGCCCCACCACTATGAAATTCCATTTCTGCCATCCGGCCTCGGTCCAGAGGTCGGGGAGGCTAACCATCTCCGACTAGAGTGGTTGGCTGCTTCAACGTCTCCCCTGAGTAGGCCGCCTCCCAGCTCCATACATATTCCTTTATCAGCCCGTGGATGGCAGTCGGTGGAAGAAGTTCATTCCGCATCTTCCTATATTCCCGTGTGAACATGAACCACATCTTCCACATCACACACGGTTGATCCTCATAATGCGCCTCCAGGTAGACCTATGGGGTCAGCCGCTACAAGCACCCAAATTGCCTTACAATCCGATGTGGGGTGTATGACTTGTGGAGACACTCACGGTCTACCCTTTCCACCAAGACTCGACCTCGAAAGGCTATAAGGTAGGCCCGGTGCTCTTCCTTACAATGGTAGTCATCATAAAATACCCTCGTCGGCAATGGAAATGGATGTAAATTGAATTTCTCCTCCTCCACAACCGATTTAGAACCGATGGTGCAATCAGCTTGTTCAGAAAGCTCCTCATGGAATTCAGGAGCGATGGGTAGAAGTTCGACCCTGGAGGTGAGATGGGGTTTGGGTACTCATAGATCCCCCATATGTGCACCAAAATCCACCCGTAAAAGAGGTGGAACGACCCACATACATTCTGTGGCCTCTTCCCCTCACTGATGTGCCACTACATCTTATACAACTTGGAGAGCATCAGGATCCCTAGGTTGACCCGCCCTCCTGTCTCCAATGCGGATGCCATGACTAAAGTGATATGTCACACTCCCATATTGGTATCCCTCACCGGAAGGATCCAACCATATATTAGAGCTACGAATAATTCCGCTAGGATTATAATTGGATGTTGTTCAGTGCTGAAACTAAACCCAAGTCTTCAATTAGATATTCTACAACAGCCTCCAGTACAAGTGTTCCTTACTCTGGGCCCCCTTTGGGCAAGTTCAAGGTCTTGCTGGAAACTGACGGTCTACCAAAATGTTCAGAATCTTTTTGAAACAATGCTTGAAGTATAAATACCTCTCCACCTCATTATCCTCCCCTGGCACGAGCTCCATCAATGCCTTTTCCAGATGCTGCATCTGCCCCGGATCCTACCACTCAAGCATAGCAGGGAGGAATTCGTTGTACATCACCACCAGTATGGGGACCCCCGATATCTGATTCACATCCCATAAGCTGATGACAACCTCCCCATGATGCAGTTGGAAGGTATTGGCCCCTAGTGACCACTGGCCTAACAACTCCCACATTAGCTGCTTCAACTAGTAGATATGGAACTTGGAAGACCATGCTGCCTCATAAAGGCCCACACATCTCAGCTCCACCCCGAACTCCTCACAAGAGGCACCTACCAAGTAGTCTGACGCCTAATCATCTATGAAGTTTCACCCTGGCGCAGGTCCCATTCCTCAGATCACCGCTTCTTTGGGTTCCCCAGCGCAGCCATGGGGATAGCTTGGTACAGAGGAGGGGACGCCTATGGCTGTAACGCCTTCCCATCGACTTTGTTCAGATGGTTGTATAAATAGTCGGCAATGATGGACATGAAGTCCTCTTGGGCATGAGCATTGGGTCCTCTGAACCATCAGTGCTAGAATGACGTGCTCCTAAGCCAGTAAGTCAGCTCATCCCTACTTGCTTCATGAATGAAGATTCCATCCCTCATCCCGAATCCATTTGAGTGAAACCTCCTACACATCAGGTAGTTCTTTTGGATCTCCAATAATAGCTCCACCAATAAACTATGGTCCGAGTGGTAACAGACTAACTCTTATTGCCCCAAACTGTTCGCCATCACATCCCTCTGGGCGGCATCTGGCAGGACCCCCTGGGCTGCCTCTTGGTGGGCCATTCGGTACTACAACTTAGATGATTTTCGGGATGGTTTGTGATGAATGTTCGTAGAGCACGTTCCGGAAGACCATCCATGAATACTATTCGCAGAGTGCTGCCAAGGCATTCAAGCTCCGTATCGTGGAGCGCAAACGTGAAGTCTATTACTCATTGTGCTCTGCGAAGACTCGATTCACATAGAACACTCATGGAGTACACAGATATTCGTGGATCTAGAGGGAAAAATGAGAAATTCACAGAGAAGGGAAACTAAAAAAGTGATGTATGACCACGTATTTATTGGCGATAGCCTTCATAGCTTCACAGAACATCCATTTTGCACGAAGAATTGTGGCGCGCTCGGCCCGTGCATCCCCTATCTACCACATAATCCTACATGTCAAGCCATCATCGCAAACAGGTGAAGATTTTGGTGATTTCCCTCAGACTTTAACCCTATATCTCTCCGCATCAACATGTCTGAGGGGGGGGGGGTGTTTGTTGACGCCAACATTTGGGACAGAGAAGAATTCCAAATGAAGGCCCCGTTGACTGCCTCGCAAAGCCACTTCGCAGAGTTCCCCCAGAACTGCGGCCGCCGCGAAGCAAGGAGGCATGATGATCCGAAAATTAGTTTGATGTTTGCGAACCCGCGGTGAATCAAGGAGGCGGGACGCTCCGCAAACGTATTTGACGGTCACGAGCCTGCCGCAAAGCAAGGAGGCGGGATGCTCCGCTTCCACATTTTATTTTCACGACCCGCAACAAAGCAACCAAGTCCCTCTTCGCACCGCTTGAGATCCGCTTAGTGACACCTCTTTCCTAAAAATATTAGGCTCACCTAGAGCATAATGGATGGAAAATCCATCCTTTCAACTTCCCAACTCCCTATTCATGAATAATTTTTCTTTTCTGCGAACCATGAGTTGTACGAGGTACTTCTGCTCCACGAAGTGCCTCCTATTGGTCTCATTTTGATCCCCTCTTCTGAGAGAGATGGCTTTCACAAAGCCTAAGGACCTTCATGAAGTAAGGGGATCCCCATGGGGACTCGAGATGTTTCCGATAATTTATACATAATGAAAAACCCTTCATGTACACAAGCTCCATAAGATAAGTCATGGTCACTGTACTTCGCCAAGCACATTGCTTCAAGACACTTTGCGTCCGAGGGCACATTTTCTCTGCGAGGCAGTGCTCTGCGAATTCCCTTCCACATCGCGAAGCACCTCCCATATGCACCTATGCACTATGCATAGGATAAGGAACCACACTTCATGAAGCACACCCCTTCCCAAGTTCCCTCTTCCACATGGAGAAACTGAGCTTCACAAGGCCCCTGGATATGAACCCCATTGTTTGGAAATTCCTTTTCTCGTGCGAACCTCCAGGTGTGCACGATGTGACTGCAAAGACCCATAAATGATAGTACATGTTGTGTTTCTTCGCCATATGATTTTTCGCATAGTCATGCTAATGGATATTACTTCTTTACATAGCCACGCTAACCTTGACCACTAGATGGTTCACTCCACGACATCCATTCACTACGGCATGGTCGATGCCTTTCCTTCTATAAGGGGCAGAGGGTACTAGTTATGTAAGTCCTACGGGTGTAGATCATACCCACTTCATCCGAGTTACAGGATGTTAAACTGCCAAGAACCATCGTCCTCAGCACATGACGTTAAACTGTGACCTTCCCTCATGCCTCGCACGTGGGGTTCCCCCACCTTGGACATTCTCCACGAACCATGGTCTCCAAAGGGGATGATATCCTCCTTCTGGGAGTGGTGTTTGTCTGTAGGTAAAGGGAATCCATCTCAATGAAAGCCCCTAGATATCCTAAAGGAGGCATCACCCCTACTCCTCCTTTCATCTTCAGTCCCCAGGGCCAGATAAGGGCATGGTAGGGAATGGTGATTCTCCTTTCATGGGGAACGTGTCCCTCTCCCGCTGCACTTTGTCACCATCGGGCCTCCATCCTGAAGTAAGTCCCAATATTTCTCTCCTAGGGCCGCTCCACACGTAATCCCCACTCCCCATCCCACATACACCCCTTTCGCGACGTGGTCGTCAGGACTTTGCTGCACCTTTTTTCTCACACGGAGCATGACTCACATGGGCTTCGAGTAAGCATCGACAATGACATCGCTTCCGTCCGACATGATGTTAAACTGTATTATACGATATTAACTATGTGGAATTTGATCCTTGTCAATACATGTTACGTAGGAAGCCTACATGAGGTTCAATCCCACCACCACCTGGTCGTTCTGACCCCCTTCATGAAGGTTCTCCCTCGCCCCACATGACATTAAACTATATTCCCCCATTATTAACTACATGGTATTAGGATCCATGTCAAGAAATGGTATGTAGGAAGCCTCACGAGGATCAAGCCCCAACACCTTGGGTCACCTCAGAGTGTAATCCCCACACTACCTAGACTACGTGGACTTTGATCCATGTCAAGGGATGGTACATAGGAAGCCTCCATGAAGATCAAGCCCACCACCCAGTCATTCCGACCATCTTCATGTCGGTTCACCAACACCTTGGTTCACCTCAGAGTGTAATCCCTAATCTAGTCTGAACTATGTGGACTTTGATCCATATTAAGGATTGGTACATTTGAAGCCTCATGAGTTTCAAGCCCCAAAACCCATGGGCAGCCTAGAGTGTAATCCCCACACCGTTATGAACTATGTGGACTTTGATACATGTCATGGTATGGTACATAGGAATCCTCCCTGAGGTTCAAGCACACCACCACCTGGTCATTCCAACCCCCTTCACATCGGTTCTCCCAGCCCCGCATGATGTTAAACTGTATTCCCCCACCTGAACTATGGGGACATTGATCCATGTCAAGGGATGGCACGTAGGAAGCCTCTATGAGGATTAATCCCACCACCACCTGGGCGTTCTGACACCCTTCACGTCAGTTCTACCCAGTCCCGCATGATGTTAAACTATATTCCACCACCCTTACTACGGGGACATTGATCCATGTCAAGGAATCGTACATAGGAAACCTCCATGAGGTTCAAGCCCGAACACCATGGGCAGCCTAGAGTGTAAGCCCCAACCCAACCCGAGCTACGAGGACTTTGATCCATGTCAAGGCATGGTATGAAGGAAGCCTCCATGAGGTTCATGCCCACCACCCGGTTGTTCCGACCTCCTTCACGTTGGTTCACACCCATCCCACATGACGTCAAACTGTCATCCCATCCAGCGGTAGGTCATTGTGATCCCATTCAGCAATAAGCCATTGTTACCAAATACAATGGTAATCCATTGAATCCCCCAATCGGCAGCAAGATGTCGTCAGATGATCTACGTGGACTTTGATTCCCTGCCATGAGGATACATTAGATGTATCTTCAAGGAAGAAGCCAAAAAACGTAGTCACCCCATGACGGTTCCATCCCATTAACCATCCAATTCGCAGAACCTTCCATCATCTATCATGATTCAATCCCGGGCCGCCACATCCCGATGGGATCACGCCATTCCATTCCCCATTTCATCTAATAGCATTTGATAGCCCACCGATGTGTTGGCCCTAATATCGGAGTCCCCTCTAGGGGGTTCCTCCATCTTATCCACTCTATTCAGTGTTCTAATCAGCTTGATCTGTCTTCACTAGACGTTAAACTTGCGGCATACCCTCTATTAAACATGGGAAGCTGAGGAAAACCTCAGATACAAGACCATGGCATACGATTTCCCGTGTTCGATGTGGGATGCCTCAGGATTCCACGACCTCGATAATCCATATAATATGGGACAAAAGATATACACACCAATCCCCCAGCATCCAGGCATGCTAGTGATGCCCCACGTGACTACTAACCTAACCGACGGTTGCTGCCCTGACTGGACCACTTGGAATGTCCTGACAGAAGTAGCGTAATTAATAGGTGTCCATGAAGATATGGCGTAGGGAAGAGTCTCAAGAACAACATCTTAAGTCTATGAGGGAGACCCAGACTAGGACACGAGTTCTGAGGAGGAATCCACAAAAGGAAGAACCGACAGCCCATCATCCCGTTCTGATCAAGGAGCAGACGTCCCTGAACAAGGAATGGATGTCGCTCACCTTTTGAAAGAGGGAATGCGGGGAAACAGCTACACGTCCTCCTCAGACCGAAGGTCACGCCCTAGTGAAATCATCAGAAATATTTTTCAAAATCATCATTATAATAGGAATCCTTATAAAATATATGTATATGAAATAACTAGAAGTGTTGGTGACACAAATTAAATCCAGTATTTTATGAATGGTATGGATAATCATTTGTAGATTAATAAAACTCTCATGGAAATATGATATTTATTTTAATTAATTCATAAGAGTACTTAGTTTTATGACGAATGAACGTGATACATGTATCTATAATGGTTGGTGGGATTTTTTAATATTTCCCTAAAAAATATATTGAAAAAATCCAAACTATGAGTTAGTTAAGAGTAATATAAAACATTTTATCTATGAATGAAATAATTCATAAATTCATGTTCAAGGGAATAATATCTTATGAAATAAAACTACGGGTTTTCATATATTAATTAATAGTGTATACATCGAAATGGTTTTTTAATCAATATATTTAAACAATTCCTGATTTAACTTTTCCCAAACACACTTGTTATATAGTCTCTCTAGGATGATTTGTTAACGTACAAGAATATATTATTATTATGGATATAAATATATATGATTACATTCATTTATTATATATAATATTCCATGACATACATAGTGAATAGATATTGATGATGAATAAATCATAATTTTTAAATATCATTAATATTTTAGATAATTTAATTCGGTAGAAGTTAGAACCATCTAATAGTACTTAAAAAATTGAAAAAGTATATGATCCTGGAACAGGGATATGTGTAAATGTTGTCAATCAATGTTATATAAAAATATTATTCCAATTGATAAATTTTATGTTATATTTCATAGTAATCCTACGTCAAAAAGAATTAGATTATTATTAATGTTTTTTGGATCCAAATATACATATTAATAGTATAATATTGCTTCTAATGAATTTTTAGATATATTTTATGTAAATTTTTTTTATATTTCAGACTTATACTAATATAGTATTGTATTATCATTATATATATATATATATTGATAACATTTTCAGTGTTATTATATGTGATCTTATGTTTTTTATAAAGGAGAAAAGGTATATAATCAGTGAAGAAATATCATGATGATTTTTCTTAGAAGAGTATAAAGAATAGAAATTGTAGATTCTGGATGGCCCAAAAAAAGAATAATACATCAGAAGAAACAATATTATTAGGTGATAGAAAACAATTTATTAGTTAGAAGTTTTCTCTATTGTATGTGGGGTTCTCTTAGAGATGGTTCCCACTAACTATTTTTCTTCGTACATTTGATTTTAAAAATTTAAATAAATATCATATAACATGATGATGGTTCAATGATTAATGTAAATTTATAATGTAATTATAGTATTTTTATATCATTTTATTATAGCAGTTCCCTACTACAATGAAAACCAAAAACTATTTTAACAATATTCTATAAGTTTTATGTGTCCATAGATATTCCTATATATGGACTTGTTTTTGGGAATTGTACATGGGATTTTTATTAATATATATCATGAATCACCTACTTATATATATATATAATAACTATGAGGGTATATAATCATGATGAGGTAGGAAATGATGGGTGAATCTTATGTTCTATGGAAATAATTGAATAATTTCGAATGTGATATTTCAATTACGAGTTAATGAATGAATTTTTCTATAGAGCTTTCGTTGAAATGAAATTTTATGATTAAATTCATGTCCATGGAAATTGATTAATGATTTTATTTTGGAAATTCAAATAAAGATAAATCAATCATATATGATGATAAAAAAATTATTTATCCTGAATGATGAGATATTTAGACAAATTGATTATATTACATAATTGAACTCATAGTAATATTTCTATCATTTTTACATGAACATAATTTTATATATGAGATTTGTGGTGTTTTAAGATGTTTATATTGGAATTTATTTATGTTCACCCAATCCCACTGAGAAACGGTCCTAAATGGATTCACACAAACTCTATCTAGAATCACAATATATTATATTCAATTTAATATTAAGAATGAATATTATTTTATAGTTTTTAAATATTAATTATTCATATTATGTTAAATATATCGATTAACTCAACTGATATTTGAGTATATAATATATTATTTGAGTTTGATCACGTTTTTATTATTAATACTGTAATAAATAAGTATTTATATTTAGAGAATGTTTTATTTTGTTAAGATATCTATGTGTATATATAATATATAAAATTTTGTTTTTTATAAAATAATCCAATTGGATTTATTTTTGGTTATTTTGAAAGGGATATTAAATGAACATAAAAATAACCCTAATGTGTTATGATGATGGGTGATATTTTTTTACTTCTATTATTCTGAAACATGTTATGGAAGAAGTGATAAATATATTCCAGAATATATACTGAAGATATAACATCCAGACTATTATTTATCATGGATGATATATATTATAGACATCTAAAAGTTATTTAAACTTGGATCATCTATATGTTATATTAGTATAGGAGCTCATGAATTTTTGTAAGTTATATCATAAGGGGATTTGAATATTTCATAAAATGTACTACATAAGATGTGCTAATGTTTCCCTAGAATAATCATTCCTGAATTTATTCATGAAGTTGATGGTTTTACAGAGACTCTGATAGAAGATTTTTTTTGGAAAATTATGACATTTTATAGAAGTTACTCAATTAAAATATCCTTTTAGTATAAGAACCATATTGAGGGTAAGGTTCCCGATGAATTGGAAGATGAAGAAAAACAAATGTATATATAATGTTCACTTAACAATCTATCTTATTCATCCATGAAAATTCTTATTGTTTTAATTTTTTTGACAATTAATAATTTTTAAAATACTTAATAATTGAAATTAACCAAGATGAAACATAATGGTAACTATTTCGGACTATGAAAAATGGAAGGCTAATTGTGTAACAGTCACTATATAGAATATTTAAGAGATATTGCGGAAGAAAAGTAATAAAAGAAAGGAAAATATATAAAGTTACCCAATTTAATAAACAAAATTGTCTAGGTTTATACATAAATCATTGTGAAAATAATATGTAAATGTCTGTAACACATATGGGTCGATGATATGATATAATTTTTAAATGTTACAAATATAAAAAGGTCATAGATGTGATAGAATATTTTAAACATGTGAAAACATAATGTTCCCTTCTATGAAAAGTGTAATTTATAAGAATCATTTCTTCATGAAACCATAAATTACAATATATTCTATAAATCATGAAAAATGATTGATAATGCATCCAATCAAGAATGTTTTAACATCATCGAAATAATGGATACACCATGAATATGATTGGTAAAATTTAAATATATCTTCTAATGTATATATATCCACTATATGGAATAATTTTAAGTCTAAATTAGTGTCAATTTCATAATATGAAAATTTAGAGAGAACATGATAAAGAAATGTTCTTGATATATGATGAGTTATATGGAACTGATGAATTCATATTACATGGGGTATATATTATTTTTATTCAAAAATTAATATCGAAAAAATCACGGTTCTGTAAATTATTGATATGGAATTCATACGGTTCTGTGAGAATATATAAAGAGATATAGAAGAATATAGGGTATCGAGATTTCCACTATATTGTAAATCTCTTAGTAGAATAAATAGAGAGAAATATATCGTTTCATCAATTTAATTCACTGTTAATGTAAAATAGTTATAGAGGGGATATCCATTGTGCTATATCATTGGATGTTAATGGATTTTTCCAATCGATGAAATTGTAGCTGATTGTTGCACTGTTAATGGTATAATCTTACTCTTTGATCAGGTAGTTCAAGGCGGGTTATCTTGGAGGAAAAATAATATTTATGAGTTATTGGGAGTAATTAATTCCCTATTTTTAGTGTTTTATAAAACTATAAAATTTTTTTAGATACAATAAATCGTATGAAACAATTAGTGGACTTAGTGGTTCTATAACATCAACTAATTATTATTTTATTACCCTTGTATTAGACTAGTATAGGTGAACTAAGAATAATTTCTTATATCCCACATTGTTTACTTTATCACCTCATATCAATTTTGTTGGAGAGATTTATTCTCAATAAAATAGTACAAGATTATTAGTAATGGTTCTTTGAACCAATCTAAAAACCCCGATCCACACTCGCTTTTGGGTATTTACCTTTATTATGTGTTACAAGTTATATATATAAATTCTATAATATCTTTATATTTTATAATTTAATCTCAAACAAATATTTTTATATTTTCTTATAAAAAAATTATATTCATCTATATTACAATTCTAATATATTTTTTATTAATTTAAAATTTATAATTTATGCACATAAAAATGACACTTTCTATGAAAACCAAATGTGTACTTATATATTTTTGGTTAGATATGAATATTTTTTAACCAAATAAGATTAAAATGAGTTTAAAGTGGATGGATTCCAATCATATAACATCAAAGTATAAGTATGATCTTAAGGTGTTGATCATGTTTGTAATAATGAACAGTCATACATCTTCTCAAATAATTTTTTAATATTTATATTGTTGTAATTCATGTCAAGATTATTCAAATGAATTAGAAGAATACATAATTTTCCATTGGAATGATCAATAATAAAAATTATGTAATAAACATGGGGAAGAATTTAATGTAGTTAGTGATTTGGAAAACCCAATTTTTTATTGATGTTATTATTTGGGTAAAACTATAAATAAAAATAAAGATCTTGTTGAAGAAATTTCAATAATTATTGATGATAATAATTTTTATTTTCTAAATTATTTTATGAAATTAATGATGTCTTCAAATATGAAATTCTGTAGTTGCTGTAGAAAATTTAAAAACAAATTTCCACAGTAACTAATTTATATATTTTGAAAGATATCAATAAATGGGGTGACACAAATTTTATAAAATTTTATTCTCTCTTAATATATATATCACTAGAAGATATTAATATTTCTTGTGAAATATATAATGATAAATGAATGTCATTTTTAAATTTTATGGTCTAAAAAAATTCTTATTAAAATTAATGTATATTGTTTTTAAATGACCTTCAATCACTTAAAAATTTCCTCAGTGCGGTGATTTTTGATATAAGACCGATGAATAATTCGATTAAAAAATTTTATATTACTTTTAAATAAATATATGGTTTATAAACAATTATTAATTTTATAAAAAGTAATTAAATTTGTTTCTCATAGATATATAATTTTTCAATATGGGAATACTTTTCACCTTGTGGTCTCTCCTAATTAGATGAAACTTTATCATGAATATCCTGAATTTGGAAAATATTTTAGAGACCTCTGTATTGTAAACTTTATATATATAATAAATCCTTTGGTCTTACAATGTAACAATCCTAGTACATGATATTTTATTTTGGTATATTATAAATTTCTAGTATGGTTATGAATGAAGTGCATTTAAATTATTTCGCCTCTACTAAATCTAAGAGAAAAACTACCTTATAATGTAATTATGGTTTATTTGGATCCATTGGAAAAATATAAGATATTTATATGGGATAGGAGTTACATTGAATAGTTATCATTGAAATAAGTAGTGATTCCCCAAACCTACACTCCCAAATCTGACATCATACATGCATACATTAAACACTGGTGTTGATACCAACTATATATTCTCATACATAATGAACCCATAATTACATGTATTAAATATTATCTTCTATTGAAATACCATCCATCACCTTTTAGGATGACATTTTTATATTATTAATAAAAATTAACTAAAAAATCCATTTTGTTTTAACTAATTTTAATTGTTTCTACTATATTGGAATCATATTATTCAATAAAAAATCATAAAAATCCCAAAACAAATATCCACCAAAGTAATCTGATTAGAAATATCATTTTTAATACATTTTTTCATAATATGGGGTGTGGAACCATATAAAAATAGTGATATCAACTACCCAATAAGGGAAATATATAACTAAATATATCAACAACCTAATCTTGGTATATATAATATAGAGAGGATAAATCATTTTAATAATTATATAACCATTTGAATATAAAGGAAAATTATATCCTCGATAATAAATGAAAACATGGGTAAAATTAATTATCCATGTTATTATTCAGGAATCTATGACTTGAAACCTAAAAAAACATGTTTTATGGCCATATCCCATGAAATAATATAGATATTTGGATAAGTATATTCCAATTACCGAATATTTATGTTTCATGATACTTTATGATGAATCTATGGGCTATATAATATATCACTTCTCTCATCACCTAATAATGTAAAATTAGTTCCATATATGAGAAAACATGAAATTTCATAACATTATCTAATTGTCCTCCTGAAAAATAAAGAATCATCAATATCCAAATAATGAGCATTTAATATTTTAAAATATTAATCAACCTACATTATTACACCAAAATAATTATTAACTTCAATACCTACCCTACTAATATAAAACAGTTTTTTCTAGGTGAGTATACGCTATGATGAGTTTAATAAAACATTGTGTTCACATAGTGTAGGGTAATTAGAATATAGTAAAGTAAATGATATAATAACCCGATTATAATCTCTTTAGAGAAATATTGTAGATCATTGAAAAGTTACCTAACCTCTTTTTAAAAAAGTAAACATATAATTATGTAAAAATATATGGTAAACACTCTCACTAAAACAAAGAATTAAAGAATATTTTAAAAGAAAGGATCATAAAGTTAATTATTTGATATTGTGAGTTGAATCCCCTTAATATTGAATATATATATATATTACGTAGTATAATTCAGGAAACACAAACACCATTATTTTACATCCTTATGAAAATTATATGTTAAATGGAATAGAATACTTAAATTAGATTTTTGAAAATATTTTGAACATTTATTTAAAATTTAAATTTACATGTATCTATCAAAAGATTTTTTTAGAAATGGTAACATGAATGTTTTTACCCACCAATAATTTAAAAAATAATTTTGAAAATTGGATAATTGATAATAAATTATGATTTAATTAGAGAGTTTAGGAAAGGAATACAAATCAGAAAAAGTGAAACCTAAATCCATTATTAGTATTTTTGAAATACCTTTGTTCAATACTCGCAATGTTAGAAGAGTTGGAAAATATTCATTTTTATCAAATTAACTTTTTTCACCATTGAGGTATAGAAATTATAATCTAAAAAAATATTTTGGGTATAGATCTGAAACATGGTAAAAAGAAGTTCAATATTAAAAAATATAAGAAAAAATATATATTTGAGTTATAATCATCCAATACAAGAAACATAATCATTAATGTACTAAATATTTAAGAAGGGGTTTTATGTAATTGTATTAAAAATAATAAAATAAAATGAAAGGTTATAATATACCCAAATTATATTAAATATTAAAAATAGAAATTATGATGAGTCAATAATTGAAAATTATATAACCAAAAAGCCTGCAAACTGGGGTAACAACTATGTCAAAATAAATTTGATAAAAAGTAACTAATGTTTTTATTAGTTCTCAATAATTAAATAATATACCATAAATAGACATCGATGGGTATTTAATAGACCATTAGTGTAAAATCATGGTGTATAATGTTAGCATTTCTTAATGAATTATTGTTTGAGTCAAAAAAACTATAACTTTTGGGATAACATTTTAACCAAAACACCAGGAAAGATAAGTTATTTTTTAAAATTAGAAATGACACGATTAAAATATAATTCCTGATATGATATATAAAATTTTATTTATATACAGAAAATAAATTAAATTAAGTTCATAATATGAAGCATGTATCAAAGAAAATAATTTATTATGACAACCCTTACATAATTCCTTATTCATTCACCAATTTAACCAAAAATCATGAATAATTAAATTTTTTTATATATACAAATTAAAAAATATTAATAATATCTATTTCCATTTTAAACCACCATTTTTTTAATTATATATATATATATTCTAGTTAATTTCCACCTATTGAAAATATCATTTGAAAGTAATCTTCATCACTTTGAAATCATTTTGTAAAAGAGTTTTTGATGTCTATACGTATCCCAAATTACATAATTATTATACAACTCAATTTAACATAATAAATGATACATGATATTTTATAAAGCTACAATTTCATCTCAGATATGTATTGGTTATGGTCCACAGGGATGAAATCATTGAAAATAATGTTTCAGTGATACTTAATGAATTAATTGTGATTTATAAACTAATGTGTTAAATGTTGATATAGAATTACCATGAAAAAAATTTAATTACATATATAACATTATACCAGTAAATAATTTCTCATAGTTATCCATGATATAAATTCATAGTATTTTATGTGTAGGTGTTTCGGCATAACCAAACATAAAGGTACCATAATTAATTGATGATTATTAGGTGGTTCAATTTAATTATCATTATACCCAAAGAAAAATGATCAATATGAGTATTTATTATTGTGATATGTTATAATTTTAAATATTAATGATAATAATATATTTTATATAAATTCATTACATAAAAAATATATCATTTGTCTCTCACATTTCTCGTTTTAAGGGATTGAATTATTGATAATGTTTTTTGATCATATCATTAATAACTTCTTAAATTTCTTATAATAGAGCCTTAATGAAATCATAAAAATATATTTTTCCATTAATTATGACTTTATATCCATTATATAAATGAATAAATGATTAAATAAATACCCCATACCATGGAGGCTATAACACCCTGAGATTTGGCGAAATATGTTTTTTAATTAATGTAAACGTTTTTATATTTTTCATTCCACACAACACTTGATATATATCTTTTATGTGATAGAATATAGTTTAGATTACATTATATGAAACAAGAAGTTATTATTTAACTAAATTCAAACAATATATTATATTTTACTATTTAAAAAATATTTATCATATGTTACACAAAATATAGATTCCCTTTAACAGCTTGCATTACATGAAAAGATGGGTTTTATAGAAATAAAATACCCAATTAATTTGATTATTAAAATATTATTATAGATACCACATGTACATTTAAATAGATAATAAAAATAATAGTAAAATATTATTTTCAATATTATTTACACATGTGTATAAAATAAATCATTTTGTTATTAATTTGATTAAAATTAATATAAAAACTATTTAAAAGTAAAGAAATAAGTTTTCAGAGAAAACAATTATTCATAATAGATTAGAAATACCAAGAATGATGATTTTTATATTAAAATTTATATAAAATATACATAACAAATATTTTTTATAATGATCAAATTGATCTGATAGGCATAATAAACAAATAAAATCTATTTTATGAATAAAAAGTTATATTTCTCTAAAATGTAAATTTTTTATCTTCTAGTGGAGAACCCATTTAAAATCTAAACATTGAATATTTTAGATTTTTTAGTTCGTAATAAAACTGAAATTTTGAATGTTGAATATAAAAATTTATATTAGGTTTATATTTATTATTATTATTAAAATTTTTATTTCATGATGAATTGTAAAAAACATATAATTTTAATTCAAATATACTTTTCCATATAAATAATTTATATGGATTAAATGTAGTTTTACTTGGATTAAAAGTATATTTATCTTGAAAACATTTTTTCCTATCACGTCTGTGGGATTAAATTTAAATTCATATCTACAACTAATATTATTGAAATTTGAAAAAATGTATTAAAATATATTGATATTAATAACTAATAATTTCTTTTATGTTTATATCAGTTCTTGACCAATTATTTTAGTTAAAGTGATTGAAATTAATTTTAGTGATGAAGATAAAAATTAGATTAACAAAAGACTAAACCTACCTCTTAAGGAAAAATATGAACAAGAAACATATCAAAAAGAAATTTTACACTCATAATAAAAACCTATCTTCCTTTGTTTTAGATAGTGACCATTACCATTTCCACATGGCTTGGAAAAACATGGGTGGAATTTTATTCTCAAAAAATCACAAGAATGTCACTCGTCCTCCACAATAAAAAGGCACATACCCATCCAACTTATTAACATATATAAATAATATTTTCTCAAAACAATCTAAATAAATATCTTTAAAACATCTATTCATGAATCCTAGAACCATAAAATTGTGAATAAATCAAATCAAGTAATCCCTTTTGTTTGGACTAAGAGGAGTTACTCTAAGAAGAGGTAACATCCTTCCATAAGATCCATTGTTTTATTTTCACGATCCAAAAAATCAAATATTCTAATTTTTTTTTGTAAAATAACCTAATTATAATAATTAAAATTATATTTTATTGTTAATGGGTTATACCTACACATAAACACACATCCATTTACTATGTAATGAACATACCGTTCATGTGTATAGCAGACTACCGCCTCACAAAACGATGTTTGTTCATGTTTCTTAATAACCTCTCATGAGTGATATTTATATTGTTAAAATATATATATATGATATATATGATATATTTTATTGTTTATTATTCTCTAATTAATAAATGAAATAAACCATTATTCTTTCTATTTTGATTAAATACACAAACTTCTTTGGTGGATGAGTGGACTACCGCCTCTCAAAGCGATGTGATTCATTCACACATTTGATGGAATATATTAAGGATGGTTTTAGTGAAATGATATGATATATTTTAATTTTAATTATAATATAATGATATTATATATATATATAGATATATTCAATTTATTTTTCTTTTATTACTACAATAAAACAAAAACAACATCTATATATATGTATGACCTACCATCTCCATGAGCATTGTGTTTCACCTATTATTTACATATTTCATATATTATTTACGATTATTATTCCATTAATGAAATATTAAAACATATATCTTTTGAAATTTAATAAATTTATTCTTCTCTGGAAATTTATGTTATACTATATAATGGGAAAATTTTCCTAATATTTGTAACTTGAGAGAATTAAAGAAATTTTTTAATGGAAATATGACCTTATGTCTATTTTAATAAAAATCTATATTTTTTGAAAACCATGTTTTATTAATGTGTTTAAAAAATGTTTTAATATCATCCTATAATTATTAATATAAAATTCTTACCCATGTTTTACCAATTCAAAAACAAAATCTACGTATCATTCCTATGTTGTCCAATTAATAAATTTTTTAATAAAATTTAATGTTAAAAATGAATGCTCACCATGTATGAACTTACCTATTGTCATGAACATAATATTAATGAATCTTCATATGTAATTTTACAAGTTTATTTTTGTTGTAATTCTTTTCCTCGTATTATAAATTTGTTTTATTTTAATGTGTTTTTTAATGAAAATTATTTTTCAAAAATGTTTTATTTTTAAACATTGTTTTAAATGATTTTAAAATAATTCATTATATGTTTTCAAAAGGTTATTTTCATATAATATAGTTTCAAAAAAAATTAATCCTTATTTAATATTTTTCAATTCTCTTTCATACAAAAAGGTTTTCAAAATTGTTTCTATCATTCTTTATGAGAATTCAATTTTTTATCCAATGAAAATGTTTTTGAAGCTTTTCAAAAAAATGGGTTTCAAAATTATTTTTATGTGTTTTTCAATGTTGAAAAGATATCTTATATAATAAATATTTTTATTTTTTTTAATCCATCAGTATAATAATGTATTTTTGAAATGGTTTTATGAAAAAGATTTTAAATGAAATGCTATTTTCCTGGTGAAATGTTCCATGTGATCTTTAAAAATTCTTCTTAATATATGATGACATACATTGAAATATTTTATGATTGAATAGGTATATAATCCAAAAATACAGTTCATATTATTTCTTGAGTGGTTTATGTTTTGATGGAATGGTGCTAATGACACCTATTTCTCTTCCAAGGTTTATATTCTTTGTTGAAAATGAGACCTATCTATTTTCCATAGGTAATGATATGATAAAATTTTTATTATACCTATTTCCCATCAAAATTTATGATATAATGGATCATATCTATTTTTATGGGTCATGATATTATAATAGTTTTAGTATATTATGGATTATGTTTGTATGATTATACTATTAAAAGGGTGGGATGTATATTTCCCTCTAATGAATTTGATAATAATAAATGTTTTATGAGGTTGTAGGGTACCCAGGAAAGAGTCATATTCCCAAAAAAGAGGGCATCCTAATCCCTAAATAAGAGTGTATATAGGAGGGAATCCCAATCTCAAAACAAGAGGGTACATAGAAATAAATCCCAATCCGTAAATAATAAGGTACATTGGGGGGAATCCCATTCCCGAAAAAAGAAGGTATACGAGAGGGAAACCCATTCCCGAATCAAGTACACTATTTATTATCCCAAACCTAACATGTTATAAATCACTAGGATGGTATCCCTGATATATGATTTTCTTTGATTTTGTGTATGCCACAATTTCATGTATTTAATCTTTATTATGCTCTCATATATTTTGACCTTGATTCTATTATGATTCATGTCCATTGAACTACATATCTTTATGGAATGAATCTTGAATATGATATTTTATATGTAGGGTGTGATCTTATAATTTATTTATCATTTTCTGAAAACCTTATGTTTATGTTATTCTTATATATCTCCCTTGTTTACCCATACTTAGTTTCTAAGGTCAACCCATATTTATGTTTCCTTTCTCAAGGTTATAATGAAATATTATAGGTTGGAGAACTTGAAGGAGAATATATTAATGGTATATTTTTAAAATCATTTTCCAAGATATATGATTATTTTTCCTTGATTCGAATGTCCCCAAACTAATACAGTCCTCAGGCAATTAATTTTTTAATTTACTTAATATTCATATAATATGATGTCAAAACCATGTATGTGAAGTCTAAATCACTATAGTTGGTATCAAAAGAATATTTTAGTAAACATTTCGAATATAATATGAAAAACATTTCTGAGATAAAATGGAATACTTCTAAGGATATGTATAGGGATGTCATTAAGGATAAGTCTTAGGATGCATTAACGTATTACAAATTGTCCTATAATTTTGATTAATGATAGAGTGACTGGTTTCATATCAATAAATATCTTCTTGGATACTACAAGGGGATGTGACTCTGGCATAGATGTCCATTAGGGTAATAATACAGAAAAAAATGTATTGAAAATGACTTGATTGGGAACTGCTGAATGACAAAGGGGCTTACTACACACCTAGTATGAAACTTTTAAGGGATATGCTATGGGAAATCACAAAATCAATATTAACCTTCTTGAATGATTTAAATAAAATATAAATATGAATAAACTATTATAAAACATAGATTTCATAGGTGAAAGAAATATGTATCATGATTTATACATTCTATAAGTATTTTTTCGAGATCATTTTGTCCCCCACTGTGATGATTGTTTATTAATCTATTCTTTCTAGTTTTAGTGAATAGATAGAACCTGAAAGAATCATGTTAATGAGAAATTAAAAGGAAAATTAAATGTTTTTCCTCTTTAGAAACAGGATTTTATGAGATATGGAATAAAAACTCCATTTCTATTATCATAAGAATTTATGAAGCAACAAATCATGTTGAACATCCAAGAGAGAAAGTGAGGGTAAAATGGCATGTTTAGTCCATAACAAGGAAACACACACCTTATTTAAATAGTTCCATGGACCCATTATTGGTGAGAAATGGATCAGTACCACCAAAAAGTAATTTTCCATTATCTAGTGGTAATGGTATGGAATGGTCACTCTGACAATCAACCATGCAGAAGGTGAGGCAGATTAATGGTGGAATTATATTAAGAATAAAAAACATAGTGAAATTTACTGTATATATTGGTATAAGTGCTTGAAATTATTTTTAAATAAGTACTTTCTTCTTATTAATGATATGAATATTTAAAAATAATTACAAGACCTTACGAAGAAGAAAGATAAATCTATTTTTTCATATGAAACAAATTTTACAAGACTTATGAGGAACTATTCAGGTATAATCATCCAACCCAAAAAATTTGATTTATTATTTGGTTGGAAAAAACCTATTAATATTATTTCCTAGGATATACGAGACATTGAAATCTATGAATATGTTGTTCAATGTGCTATCATTGTTGTAATTAAGGCTAGAATTCTGTATCTATCTCATTGTTTGGACAAAAAAAGAATATGGAGTTCAATGAAAAATCTAACAATTGTGAGGAAACTAAAATGAGACTTCCATTATGATCAATGTGTGTTAATAATAATGATGGTAATTATCTTCCTCGGACTAATATATGATATAAATGTGTAAGGTAAGGTCATCAATGTAACACCCTAAAAATTCTAATAGAGTAACTTGTATTTGATATCGTATATCAAATGAAACGCCAGTCACACACAAAATTATATTACAATAAGAATTCAAAATATATTAACTATTTTGAATAAATTTAATATATTCTATAGATTTCAATACATGTTATACTGAGATAGTATGTGACATATATTCAACTATGAGTTTTTCAATGGCATGCATTACACGCAAGACTAAGTTTTTCCGAACAATGACGTATTATTGAATTGTTATTTTTTAAAATGATATGAATTAAACATGTATTTTAAAAAATATTTAATAAGTTATGAAATATATGGTTTAAAAAAATATAAATGATTAATTCATTACTTACGAAATAATAACCAATTAATTTACGAACTAATGGAATATAAAATTAATATTTGTATAGAAAACTATTTTAATGCCCACAAAGCTATTTTATATTAAAAATTAAATTAATTACAATTAGATATTGATATTAATTATATATATATATATATATTATATTCAATATAATATTTTTATATACATTTAATAGATTTGATAAGTATAAGTTAATAACTAACCAAATTTTGTATATAAAAACCTATATATTAATTAAAGCTTTTTTGCCTCATTTTAATGCATAAGAAAATTTAAATACAATTTTTTAAGATTATATAGAATAAATATGTTTAATAAACATAATATTTTAAATTGAATGAAAAAAATTGGTTACGGTTATTTGTAGGAATTTTTCTAGGATGTTTGGTTTTTTAATGAATCGTAACAAATAAAACAATTTAGGCCAAAACTGCATATTCATATAATATATTTGTAAGAATAAAAAATATTTTAAATATTTTATAAGTTTAATTACATATATTTTAAATACATTAATACAATTTATGTAATTTTAAAAAATTTCATTTTAAAATTTACTATAAAAACAATGGAAACATTCTAGCGTTTTTACTTTAAAACCCTACAATGACATCCTGTCTGTGGGATTAAATTTAAATCATTTTCTTCCACTTATGATAATGTAATTTTGAAAAATGGATTAAATATTTTGAATCCTTATAATTTATGATTTCTATTTTTGTCAAAATTATTTTTTAGGAGAAATATTATGTATACAATTAAAATTAATTATGATGATTATGTTAAAATTAAGCTTAAAAAGGGGACTAAACCATAATCTGAAGGAACCAAATGACCTAGAAAAATTTTCAATATCCATTTGGTGGCTATATATATAATCTATAAAATCTTATATCTATATTTTACAATTATGGGAGTCACTTGAAATGTGAAAAAAATGAATGGAATTCCTTTCTCAAAATATTACTAGTGCACCTCTCCTCCTCCAATATTAAAGGCACCATCTCCTCCCACTTCCTCCCACCTCTCAAGAGACTTTCTATCGATTAATATCTCTTCAAATATGTTTTGAAAATCCCACTGATACTCATAGAATCCTCACTTTTTTCATATATCAATCCATGTAAGACTTTTTGTATAAACAAAATGTAGTTACCCGATTAAGAGTTAACATATTTCTTTAAGCTCTCTTGTATTATTTCCATTATCCACCTCCTATAATATTCTAATTAAATGATTATATAAAAAATAGTATCCTATTTATAATATTATTATTTTATGTTATGGTTTTTACCCTCAAATACACAAACTTCCATATAAGGGGTAACAAATATATTGTTAACGTGTTTGGAGAACTACCACCTCACGAAATGATGATTATTCATTCTACCTTTAACACCACTCACAATGACCACTAGGATGTAAAAAATACTAATATATGTTATATAGAATATTTTTTATAAATTTATTCCAATTAGAATTTTTTACAATACAATTCTGTATACATTCCATTTTGTGTAAATAGGATAACATCGTTTTTGGTAGTGTGGACTATCACCCCTTCAATGTGATGTGATTTGTTCACACGATACATGGAATGTATAAAGGATGATTATAATTAAAAATTTATAAATGAAAAATAATAATATCATATTAATTAAATATTTAATTCACTATAAATATAAAATATATCATTTTCGTTAATGCATATTTATGCACTTCAAAAGTTATAATATCATTTGTGGATGTGTGATCTACCAACTCCTTGACGTGATGTGATTCATTTTAAATTACAATAAGTACATATAAAAGTATATATTATTAATTAATATGGTAATTAGGATATAATTATCATTATTTAATGATATAATTGTACTTACCATCTATCCATAACAATTATTGAAAAATCTGTATATTACTCATGCATATGTGCGACCAACTGTCTCAATGATTGTAACATTGAATCATTTTTCATAAAGGTATATAACTATTGGATTTAAAATTATAATTGATATAAAAATATAATAATTGTTTAATGATATTATTCTATTCAATTATTTAATGACCCCTTTGACTATAGTTGGACTACAAATGTTTTTTACACTTAAAACGAATTTGGAAAAAACACTTGCTGTAAATTTAATTGATTAAGTAGTTGTATACATCAAGGTAATATGTTAAATAAATGTATTTTTAAACAAGAAAAATGTTATGAAGAAATTATATAATTAATATAAGTGAATTATAAATAATTTTAAACGATATTCACCAGAATGGAAACCCAAGGTATGGGATTCTTGCCTCTTTTTTCTTTTTGGGACACATAATTTATTTTTGTGAACATAATTTCATATATATGGTATAAATAGAGACACATTGACAATTAATATCATGAATTATATTAAACTAAAAATTTTAAAATCATTCCTTTTATGATTAATACTTTTGGGATTTACAATTCATAAGTTCCCATAGTTATTATGGATTTTTACTAACTTTATACATATGTGACATAAATGTCATATTCACCATTTACTTCTTTTGTGTGTGGTACAAACTATCCATTTTTATATACTATATGATGAATTAATTTATATTAATGGTGTTTAAAAAATTCATTTAATATTATTCCATTTTGATTGTTAATAAATAAAATGTTCCAAAGTGGTATGGGTGACTTATGAATGTTTAGAGGTTATTTTACTCAATAATAACATTACTTATCTGTAAATGGTATTTAAATATGACAATATTATATGTCCATTATTAACTAAAATCATGTATTTTTATAACCCCTCATTATTCATGAACATTTTCTAGTGTTAGTACCATTTTTCTACTATTTGTTACTCAAGATGTTTTTGAAAGTATTTTTCTGAAAACGAGACATTATTTAAACAGTAGTTAAAGAATTAGTTTTCTTCTAAAAATTATTTTTTATCAAAATTATTTCAATAATGATGTTAAATTATTTGGTAATTACATTTTTACATCTTTTTTCTTTTACCAATATTTTTTAAGGAAATATATTTTCTCCTTCTGAACAATTCATTATTCTAACCTTTTTACCATGCAAAAGGAATGTCCATTTTACCTCATACGACCAGTATTAATTTACACTCTGTAATATATTTTAATCTTACTTTTCATGTATAAAATTATAATTTTTACTTATTTGTTTTCAATAAAATATCAAAGAAATGTTTTTTCAAATGAATTTTCTAAATAAAAGGTTGTTTTTTTCAAGAATTTTTTTAATATAAACTTTTATTGTATTTATATTTATCAATGACAACAACCCTTTATTTTAATCCACTTCATATATATTTTATTGATACCATCCTTTTTATTCCTCTAAATGGTTTATGATTTATTTTTCTAAGGATAGTGTTAACATTCACTTCCTTGATTTATATATTAGTCCCCCTGAAGTATTCAATCTCATATGATCATTGAACATTGAATTTCCCCAGAATTATCGATTTCTTTTATCATGGATGATAATATTTCTTAACTGTAAGCCATTTTATATAAGATTTATACTTTAAAGATTATTTTATTATTTGGGAAAATATTGATAATTTTGTAATCATTATTTAATAAGAATATTTTATAAGGCATATTTTTTATTTTGGTTATTCGATATGATGGATTCTTTGGATAAGTAATAAAGGGTGTAGCTAGAATTTTTATTGCTCCTCGGTGCATTGATAGGTTATCGGGAAAAAAATTAGTTGGAAAAATAATAATAGTTTAAACCTTATTGTCAAAGGTCTTGATGGTATAGGTTTTCATCTACCTCAGAAATGAAGTCCATTAAGAAAGAATTTACCTCATTTAGTTTTAGTTATTATCGATCCATGATATTTTTATTCATCATATCAAGATATATATTTCATTTACAGTTCATTTATTTAATTTAATGTGCTTTTGTTTCTTACCTTATGGTTTTTATTTTTCTATATCTAGTTCTCTTAATGGAATAAATTTTTAGTTATTTACCTTGGCATATTATTTACTCACATTCTTCATAGTTATTGATTTCATGAAAAGTGTTCCTATTTATTTACTTTGAAATATTAATTACTTTAATTGATTCATTATCGCTTCTCCTTTATTTACCTTTACATAGTATTTGAGCTCACACGTATTGTATTCCTTCCCTTTGAAAAAAATAATCCTGTAATGAAAGAAAAAAATGGATATTCATGATTTAATAAAGTTATGCTTCAAGTTATTTATTTAAAACTAAAACATTATGAAGTAATTACTGTATTTTTTTAGTATAAGAATAAACTATTTATCTAGTTTACCTATATTAATAAACTATCGGTCCATTGGGATTTATTTTCTTGTAATGATATTAACTTAATCGATAGTAGACACTGACTTTGGGCAATCTTGGGTCAGTTCACTATAATCGATCATATGAATGTCTAGGTATTTGGATGAAGTTAGATAATGATTAGAATAATGATAAATCCATATAAAATAAACCTATCAGCCATTATTATTTAAAATTCATGGAGTTTTGATACTATTTAAACTAGTTACCCAATATAATGACTAATTTGGATGATAAGCCACAATAACCTTTGAGGAAAAAGGATATAGGGAAATATTATGAAATCACAATGGATGAAGTATGTTAGGATAATTAGGGCACACATATATTCCCCCACATAATTGGGAATTTAATGATTTATTTTATATGATTAAACCAAAGGAAAATCTTATTATTCTTCCTTTCATGAAGTTTCTTGTGATTATCTCCCTAAATATAGATTATGGATTAATAAAATCACATTTTATATACAATCAATATAAGGTTGCACCCATGTTTTCAATGATTTTTTTTGGAATTATGTAAAGAGATTATTTATCAAATAATGGGTGAATTATATTTTAGAGAGGTTATAATGTTAACTATTTATAGAATGGTTAATGTTAAACTTCTAGTAGGGAATTAGAGATTCATGTATTATATCTCCATAATACGATTTGGGAATATTGGATATCTTGTGGTAACAATTTTTTTAAAAAAGAATGTTTGAATGGTCTATAATTAAATTTATGGATCTCATGACCTGATAATTATTCCTAGGTGAAAAATGTATCTTATTTTATATTTGTAAGAGATAAAATTAAAATAGAGAAAGGAAAAATAAATTGGTCATATTGTGCTTATGGAATCGAATAAAATCATTATTGTGTATTTCCTTATATATATAAAAAGTAAATGAATTACTCTATGAAAAGTAAATTATAAGATATGTATCCAACCAAATTCATTTCTATTGAACATATGGTCTTCTAAATCATAAATGATCTATAGTTTTGAGTTCCTTAACATTCCACTGATCATTCAATTACTCAATTCCAATTATAATTGTCACTCTATATAGTTATTTATTTATTTATTCCATGACTTACCATCCCTCCCAACATATGTTCTTGAATGTGGAGAAAACTTTATGAGTAACATTTGGAAACCGTTATTATTCCAAATATTTTTTTTGGATGTTTTACTATTCATTTTTAAAATTTTGTTTTTTGAGAAATGATATTTTATGTATTAAACCGTTGATAAACCAGATGAATTTTGAAGCAAAAATTATTCTTAAGGAGGGTTGAACGTAAAATTTCAATGTTTTATTCTTTTTCTAATTAATTTATCTTTCCTGGTATTCTTTATTTAATATAACAATGAATATAGATATTTTATATGAAAGAACTAAGTTTGTCTCGAATTATACCCAACACCATGTTATGCTTGCACTAAATAAAAATATTCGACTATCTTTTAATATACAGAACACTGTACGTGTATTCTGTTTCACACTATATGATGTCCCTTCGATATCTTGAGTTAAATGTGAGCCCGATGTAGAGACCCAAAACTTGAAGTACATGGACATTAAATTGCTTTTGCGGAATACATAATACATAACAAAAATAAACACCAAAGGACCGTAATAGTTTAGTATATTTGGAAACATGGAATATAAACTTCTAATCATATTGAATGATCTTCAACATCTCCCATAACGATATTCCCCTTTTTGGTTCCTTACCTAAAACCTTTCTTTATTTCCTGGGAAAAATAAAACATAAAATGGGTGAGCTCAAATGCTCACTAAGGGAAAACATAGAGAACATAAAACAATCCATAAACATTTGAAAGAAAAAACCTGAACATGAAATTTAAACATCAAAATCATGAGCAAAGACATAAATCGTGTTAGTAAGTAAGGAATATATCATAATGGAATATCAACCATGATAAAATATAATGGGAATAAAACATGTAATTGTGGAAACAATTCAGCACATGTTATGATTTCCATAGTTTCCAAGGCATTGCTGCCAAGACCATCTTAGTGCACAAAGTCCCTTTCTGAATCGACTTCACTCCTCATTTCAGTCATATAACACTAAACCAGATTAACTTACCGTTCCATCCATGTCTTTCTCATGATATATAAATCATTACCCAATGCATTGGATGGAGATGTAGGTCCCACCCATCTCATAATGAAATCACTCTTACATGTGCCACAAAATAAACTTAAAACATTCATCATAACACAAAGAATAAAATGGGTTTCATAAACATCATCTGATCATCTCAAAATCCATATAAAACAAATGGAAATTTCATCATAAGAAAAGTGAAACTATGTAAATCACAGAGACATTAAACTTGAAACATACATGAAATAATGTCATCTTAGATGGAAAATGGTTTTGATAAAAAATCTGAAATGAATTCTTGAGGAAAATATCCTTTCTTCTTCAAAATCATTTTTCTCTTCACAAACTTATTTTCACTTTTTAAAATTAAAGTATTTTTTTTAAAATAGTAATAAAATCTTGTAGACTATGCTTCATGAAAATGAGGCATTATGAAACCGTAGAAATCCTTTCACGCCGTATAAGTTAAATATAACATTCTTCTCGTACTTTTGTCAAAAAAGTCAAAAAGTACCTCATATGGTAAAAAAAAGATTCCTAACATACCATGAAGTAAAAGTTAAAAATGGGTAAAAAGGACTTTAAAAATACATGAAAATGTTTTTATAAAACCTGTACATGGATGATAAATATAACCCTAGTAAATACTTACGTATAAGCAATCTCAGATAGAAATCAATTGAGACTGCAACATTATCCCTTACCATAGGTCCGATTTGCTTCGTACATATCCCAACCTACTGTACAATTATTTTAATAATTTCATTGAATTTTTAAATAATCATATTAATTGTTATGATATCATATATGGTTCACTTATTACTTTATATTATCCGTTCTTTTGTAAATTTCGTGTTAAAGCAGCATTTTGGGTAAAACGTTTTATTTATCGTACGTGTTTGGACTTGTTGTTCATGATATTATTACTTATATACTGATTTACATAATTATAGAATGTAAAACATGATTTATATATGATATATATTCAGCATAAACATATATATATGATAAATCGATAAATTGAATGAAATACACCGTTCATGGAGACGGTAGGCCATACGTACGCATGAACGCTATTTTCGTTTCCTTATTTATGTAGATGGAATACATATATATATACATAAATCCAGTATCATTATTATGTCATATATTTCATTATTATTCATTATATATACTTTAAAATCATTCATGCATGATGATCATTGAGAATGAATCTCATCGCTTCGTGGAGACGGTAGTCCGTACGTACGCACGAGTGATGATATCATTCCCATGATCGTGGAATTGTATTGAAGTGTATGTATAATATTTCAGAATCAATATCACTTTACAATAATCATATATAGTTATTTATTTACACCATTATACCCATCCATGTAAGGTGGTGGTCGAAAACAGATTACACAACGGCGTGGAGACGGTATTCCGTACGTACACACGCGTGGTGATTTTGTTTTTCGTAAGGTGGATAGAAGGTGAAATAGGGTTGTTTCATATTAATAATAACATATCAGTATATGAGTGATACTTATCTTATTACTTAATAATAAAACAACTAATGAAGAATATGTATAAAAAGAAATAATGTTGAAGGAATCGGTAACGGACATTACCTCTTCTTTGAAGCGCCTCTTCTTAACCTCCTCTATGGGCACTAAATATGGTATTTGAAGATAACAAGAACCTCTAGAATGTTTCTATGGAAGTGGAAAAGATAAATTGGAAGGGTTTGGCCGAGCTTTAATGATCAAAAGGGTGTAAAGAGAAGTGGGAAGGGGTTCCCTTTTTATAAGGGAGGTGAGGGGCACCTTTGGAAATCTTATAAATATTAATATATAATAAATCTAAAAACACTTAAAAAACCTCAAAAAATGACTCATATTCGAAGTTAGATGATATGGGGTTGTAATATCATCAACAGAAAAAAATATAGACATGTAGGAGATTTATTATAATCATTATCAACTTGATTTTTCCATATTTAATCTATTAAATTTTATTTGTGGTAATAAGATTCTAAATATTAAATTGTTATAAATAATTACTTATTTGTTGTGAATTATTCATAATTAGATAATTTATGACATTTTAGACTATATAAATTTCAATTTATAATTTTCAATTATTTTTGTGATTTTTAAACAATTTAATAATATTTTATTTTGATAAAATAACAATGATGTCAATTTTGACACTATTCATTTATTTGAATTTAAATTAAATCCACACAGAAGATATATTCAATATAAAAAATTTAATAGGTTCCTAACATGTCATAGTAATATAGAAAGTTAGTGGATAACATTAAATAGTTCATATAATATTTATTTTACTATTTGTAAAACCATTTATTTGATGTTTCTCTTAATAAAATAATTACTACAACATTATTGTATTATTATTAAATATACTTATTTTTATATAAAAATTAATAATAAAATACTAGGATGAAGATAAATCTTATATATTTCAGAAGAATACATTTAGTCAGATTTATCTTCTAAAACACCCAAATTTTAAAATGTTATATTTATTTTATTATGAAGGTGACAACTTCGACATCATATAATATAAAATAATTTAAATGTCATAATCACTTTTATAAGACTCAAAACGGTCATAAATTCGGTCATTGAATTATTACGGTGTATATATACACTACCAATATGTATTGGGTAGGTTTGTGAGCCCTTTAATATGTATTACTATTTCAATAAATACAATATTATTGATTTTTTTAATAAATAAATAATTTCTACATCATTAATGTATAAACTAATAAGGTAATTAAATAACTCTTAAAAATCATGATAAAGAAAAAAAATTTAGCTTTAAAATGAGTATTTATAACCGAATTTGTATTTTGTATAACTGTATATTAAAAATACTTTAATTATTAACGTTTGAGTGAGACATATTTCACTTTCCTTTAAATAAAATAAATGAAAGGTCTTAATCACATCCATGTTGGTTCTAATAGATTCCATTTAGACAAAAATATGACTTAGGAAAAAATATAATCATCCAATTGTATTAAGACAAGTGTTACGGTAATTTTATAATATTATATTTAACCTTAATTACACAATTTACCTTTTACTACGGTAAATAAAATTTACCGTAGTTACTATTCATAATGCCCAAAAATAAATAGTAGTTTGTTAATATATTTAGACCCACTGATTCTAAATATGGATTCAATTTTTCAAAATTCAATACATAGAAGTTGCAGAAATTAAATTAAAATAAATCCTATTGTTGAAAGAAAACGGGTTTTTGTTTAAAACATTGCAAAAGATTGAAATGATTTAACCTACGAATTCAATGTAAAATCAATGCTAATGACATAAATTATATTAAATTGTAAAAATATATTCTATTTATAATTTAAAACCATTCAATATTATAATTTAACCACATAAATTATTACGATGAAAAATGTAGTTTTTAATTAAAATATAGCGTGTTTTTACTATTCATTAAAATATGAAAGTTATCATAATAATATGAAAAATTTATCCAAGGTAAAATTTCATATCCTGAATCAAAATAATAATTTTATTGTGTAATATTTAACTTATAAACATGTCAAAAACTAGGTTTAATGTGGGTGCGCCATCAAAAGGTGCCAAAACTGCATTTTTTTAATAATACTTATTTAACCCAAAAAATTTATTTTATTCTCATACCAGGTTCTAAAAAATGAGTATGATGAATAATAATTTTATAAATTCAAAATGTAGTTAATACTATTAATAATGGATAGTTCTTGATAATATTATAACCATATATCGTTGTTTAGTGAAACCTGATATTGCGTATAACCCACGCTGTCGCGGAAGGTCGCAATTTCATGTAATACAAGCCAGGTCTGGGTTGCATGTAGTGAAATCTCCATTTGGTGTTGCGTATAACATAATTCAAAACTTATTTCATTTATACATTAAAAGAAATCTATACTTAATGTCGCGTAGAATAATTTCTATAAAACGAACTTGAAATTGTGTGTAACACGATCCAAGAATAGTGTTGAGTATACTGAAAGCTAATACAGTGTTGGGAATAGTACAAACTAATATTGGTGTACAATAGAAAAATTAAAAAGATTATATTTCATAAAATCTTGGGGTGTTACATTCTACCCCCCTTAAAATGAATTTCACACTCGAAATTTGTCGGGGTTATAAATGGTTTACTACTCGAATGTTTCTTTAATAGAAACCCACATCGTAAAAAGGAATACCATAACAACTCTTTAAAAACCAAAGTTTGAAACGTAATGGATACCCAAATTAACTAATCACTGGTTTTCCACATAGGAGAACATAAGGGAAAATATGGATATGGAAGAGAAATCTAACTTTCATGTTCTGATGGAGATTGGTAGAGAACCTGGCTATGAAAAAGCCAACAATCACAAAGCCATAGATTTGTGATGATCTAAGGTACCATATGATTCATAGGATATAAGGGCACTAGGAAAACATTTGTGGTTTTCAAGATCATTTCTCTAAACATGAAGAGATTGGAATTAGAAGAAATACATTTGTGATTATGGTACAGTCTCACAGTTGGTTGTTCCTTGGATAATTTCAACTTCATCTCTTAAAGAAATGAAGTTGAATTTGTCATTCGTGAAGTGTTATAAGATCATGTGATAAAATGATGGGTCATTCCATCTGTCTCAAACAAAAGGGTAGAAAAGTCATCAAAAATTCATAAGTCCATCTATAGTGAGATTAGTAATATATGGTTCCTAAAATGGACTTATACTTCATATATCATACTGCTTAATATAATAAAACTAGTTTCTACTAAACAGGGACCTCTTATAGGCTAGTGGTAGGTGATAAAGGCATGTCGCACATTAGTTGTTGGTTAGATTCCCACAGCCTTGTCTAACGCGATGGGTTGTCGCACGTCCTGCCGGTTGACTTTTTTCTAAAACTACATCATTATAAAATTCCATCAATAATATTGAAAATTGTTCTAGCCTTAAATGATACTATCTCATGTCCTACATATACCATTCCAATCGTTAGGCTTATCCAAAATACTTCTGTCCAAGATCATATTATAAAGAAAACAATTACTAAAAAGGTTATCTACCAAGAATGTGAATACAAGAATTTATCCCACATATATCATAAGATGTAACTTGTTGGTTACATTCCAAACACATGAATACCTTAGTCATGTTTTCTCTTGAAAAAAAAATTACCATAGAACCATAGTGAAAACATGAATGCTATCAAAAGGTAACTCTTTCCACATACCAAAATCCCAAAAATTCTATATAGTCAAACCATGATATCACTTTTTCCTTATATCAGTCATGAGCTCATGAATACTATCAAACATATTATTTTCTCCATATCCTTTCATCATGCGAATATCTTCTTCTTTCCAAAAACATCTGAATAACCTTTCATGGTTACCAGTACCATTCAACATATACATTCAAATACTTTATGAAAAACAATATTGTAACAATCCTGAGATGTTTATTTATTCCATAGTACCAATAAATTACCTATAGAACATAACTCTTGATAAACATACAATCATTCTACTACCTTCAAAAAATATTGTCTGATCTTCATCAATTAATTCCTCAATACATCTTTTATCTCACATATCATTTATAGTCTCTTTATCATCATCGACATAAAAACTACCCATACAACCATGCTGATTCTCTTCATGAGATTTTACCTTAGGGAATCGACTTTCATAATTCCCATACATTACACATTTAAAGAATTTAACCATTGTTTAAGTATTAGGAATATCATTATCCTTGTCCATTGTGTTAACTGATCCTTTTCCTTTGGAATTACTGGATTTGTATCCTTATTTTCCAAACCCAAAGCATCTTCCAGTTCCTTTAAAACATTATCCTTGATGCCTCTAACAACATTATTTACATTGGGGAAATTGATCTTTCTTTCCTCTATGATCATCATGAAACTCCATCTTTTTCTTATTAGCTGAGTCAGAAAACATACCAAATTTCAGTTTATTGATCATATTATGAGATTGCTGATTCGGCATAATAATGATGTTTGGAGTTCCAAATCCTGTTTCATTTGATTGCTCATGAAGTATATCATTCCATTGTCTGTCATATTCTTCATTAACAAGAATCCTCTTGTTTCCTTCCATTTCGTAAAACTCAAAAAGAATAGTATGAGAGGAAAAACTCATACTAGAAAAACAACATATTCAATGGGGAGTACATTCAATCTCTAACATCTTATGTTTAATTCTATGATCATTACCATAATTCTAGGAATATAACCTATACTTATACTTAACCTTAGGGACAACCCTAGACATACCTTAGAAATATCTCTAGGGATCTCATTAATGTTTTCGCATCCTAGTTTCCAAAGGTTAACTAAACATTTCCTCTAATACCAACTATAGAGATCCAAAGCTTGACGTACATGGTCATTACATTAATTTTGTGAAATACTTAATACAAAACAAAAATAGACACCAAACGACCGTAATAGTTTAGTATCTTTAGAAACATGGAATATAAACTTCTAATCATGTTGAAAGATCTTCAACATCTCCCATAATGATCTTCCCCTTTTTGTTACCTTACCTAAAACCTTTCTTTATTTCCTGGGGAAAATAAAACACAAAAAGGGTGAGCTCAAATGCTCAGTAAGGGAAAACATATAGAACATAAAAGAATCCATAAACATTTGAAAGAAAAAACATGAACATGAAATTTAAACATCAAAATCTTGAGAAAATACATAAATTGTGGAAGTATGTAAGGAATATATCATAATGGAACATCAACCATGATAAAATAAAATGGGAATAAAACATGTAATTGTGGAAACCATTAAGAACATGTTATGATTTCTATAGTATCCAAGGCATTTCTGCCAAGACCATCTTAGTGGAAAAAGCCCCTTTCTGAATCGAGTTCACTCCTCGTTTCAGTCCTATAACACTGAACCGGATTAAAATACCATTCCATCCATGTCTATCTCATGAGATATAAATCTTTAACCAATGAATTGGAGGGAGATATATGTCCCACCCAACTCATAATGAAATAATTCTTACTTATGCCACAAAATAAACATAAAACATTCATAATAACCCAAAGAAAAAACGGGTTTCATAAACATCATTCGATCATCTCATAATCCATATTTAACAAATGGAAATTTCACCATAAGAAATGTGAAACCATGTAACTCATAGAGACATTAAACTTGAAACATACACATATGAAATAATGTCATCTAACATGGAAAATGGTTTTGATAAAACATTTGAAATGAATTCTTGAGGAAAATATCCTTTCTTCTTCAAAATCATTTTCTTTTCACAAAATGTCATGCACTTTTTAAAACAAATGTATTTTTTTTAAATTAGTCATAAAATATTCTAGAATATGATTCATGAAAATGAGGCATTATGAAACCGTAGAAATCCATTCACGCCATATAAGTTAATTATAACAATCTTCTCATACTTTTGATGAAAAAGTCAAAAAGTACCTCATATGGTAAACAAAAAAAAGATTCATTACATACCATGTAGTAAAAGTAAAAAATGGGTAAAATTTACTTTAAGAATACATGAATTTTTTTTTATAAAACATGGACATGGATGAAAAATATAACCCTAGTAAATACTTACGTATAAGCAATCTCGGATAGAAATCAATTGAGATTGCAACATTATCCCTTACCTTAGGTATGTTATGCTTAATATGTATCCAAACCTACTATATAATGATTTATATAATTTCATTGACTTATAAATAATATTCATTTTTATTATAATATATGGTTCACTTATGACATTATATTACCCGTTCTTTTGTAAATTTCATGTTAAAGCAGCGTTTTGGGTAAAAGGTTTTATTTATCGTATGTGTTTTGACTTGTTGTTCTTGATATTATTACTTATATTCTAATTTACATCATTCCAGAATATAAAACATGATTTATATATAATATATATTCAGAATATACATATATATATGATAGATCGATAAATGGAATGAAATACACCGTTCATGGAGACGGTAGACCGTACGTACGCATGAATGCTGTTTTCATTTCCTTATTTATGTAGATGACATAAATAAATAAATATAAATAAATAAATAAAGTATCATTATTATGTCATATATTTTATTATTATTCATTATATATACTTTATAATCATTCATGAATGGTTAACATGGAGAATGAATCTCATCGCATCGTGGAGACGGTAGTCCGTACGTACGCACGAGGGATGATATCATTCCCATGATTGTGGAATTGTATTGAAGTGTATGTATAATATTTCATAATCAATATCACATTACAATAATTTGATATAGTTATTTATTTACACCATTATACCCATCAAAGTAAGGTGGTGGATGAAAACAGATTACACCACGGCGTGGAGACTGAATTCCGTACGTACGCACGTGCGGTGATTTCATTTTCTGTAGGATGGATAGAAGTTGAAATAGGGTTGTTTCATATTTCTAATAACATATCAGTATATGAGTGATACTTATGTTATTACATAATAATTAAACAACTAAATAAGAAGAAGTATAAGATGAAATAAAATTGAAAGAATCGGTAAGGGACATTACCTCTTCTTTGAAGCACCTCTTCTTATCCTCCTCTTTGGGAACTAAATATGGTCTTTGAAGAAGACCAGAACCTCTAGGATGTTTCTAGGGAAGTGTAGAAGATAAATTGGAAGGGTTTTACGAGCTTTAAGGCCGAAACATGTGTGATGAGAAGTGGGTAGCGGTGCCCTTTTTATAATGGAGGAGAGGGGCACCTTTGGAAATCTTAAAAATATTAATATATAATAAATCTAACCCCGCTTAAAAAACCACCAAAAATGACTCATATTAAAATATTAGATGACATAGGGTTGTAATATCATCAACCAATAAAATTTAGACATGTAGGGTATTTATTTCAAACATTATCAACTTGATTTATCAATATTCAATCTATTAAATTTTATTTGTGGTAATAGGATTTTAAATTTTAAATTGTTATAAATAATTACTTATGTGTTGTGAATTATACATAATTAGATAATTTTTTACATTTTATACTATATTAATTTCAATTTATAATTTTTAAATATTTTTGGGATTTTTAAACAATTTAATAATATGTTATTTTTATAAAATAACAATAGTGTCAATTTTGACACTATTCATTTATTTGAATTTAAATTAAATACACACAAAGGATATATTCAAAAAAAGATTTAATATGTTTCTAACATGTCATAGTAATCTAGAAAATTAGTGGATCACATTAAATAGTTCATATAATATTTATTTTAATATTTGTAATACCATTTATTTGATATTTCTCTTAATAAAATAATTACTACAACATTTTTGTATAATTAATAAATATACCTATTTGTTGCATAGAAAATTAAAAATAAAATACTAGGAAGAGGATAAATCTTATATCATTCATAATAATACATTTAGTCAGATTTATCTTCTAAAACACCCAAATTTTAAAATGTTATATTTATTTAATTATGATGGTGACAACTTTGACATCATATAAAATAAAATAATATAAGTGTCATAATCTCTTTTATAAGACTCCAAACGGACATATATTCGGTCACTGAATGATTTGGTGTATATATACACTACCAATATGTTTTGGGCAGGTTTTTGAGCGCTTTAATATGTACTACTATTTCAATAAAAAAATATTATTGATTTTTTTACTAAATAAATAATTTTTGCATCATTAATGTATTGACTAATAAGGTAATTAATTAACTCTTAAAAATCATGATAAAAAATTTTAGCTTTTAAATGGGTATTTATAACATAATTTATATTCTGTATAACCTTATATTAAAAATGCTTTAATTTTTAAAGTTTGAGTGACACATATTTCACTTTCCTTTAAATAAAATAAACTAAATGTCTTAGTCACCTCCATGTGGGTTCTAATGGATTCCATTTCGACCAAAATAGGACTTATGACGAAATATAATCATCCAATTGTATTAAGAAAAGTTTTAGGGTAATTTTATAATATTATATTTAACCTTATTTACCTGATTTACCTTTTAGAATGAAAATAAAATTTACAGTTGTTACTAATCATAATGCCCAAAAACAAAAGGTATTCTATTAATATAATTGGTACCCCCTGATTATAAATATGGAATCCATTTTTCAAAATTCAATACACAGAATTTGCAAAAATTAAATTAAAATTAATCCCGTTATCGAAAGAAAATGGGTTTTTGTTTAAAACATTGCAAAAGATTGAAGTGATTTAACCTACGAAAACAATATAAAATCAATTAAAATGAAATAAATTATATTAAATGGTAAAATTTAATCTATTTATTCTTTTAAAAAGTTAAATATTATAATTTAACCACATAAATTATTATGATGAAAAAAGTTGTTTTTAATTAAAATATAGTCTGTTTTTACTATTCGCTAAATTATGAAAGTTATCAGAAAAATATGAAAAAAAATTCCAAGGTAAAATTTTATATCCTGATCCAAATAATAATTTTATTTTGTAAAATTTATCTTATAAACATGTCAAAAACTAGATTTAATGTGGGTGCTCCATCAAAAGGCGCCAAAACTGCATTTTTTTAAAAATACTTATTTTACCTGAAAAATTTATTTTATTCTCATACCATGTTCTATAAAATGAGTATGATGAATAATAATGTTATAAAATTCAAAATTTCGTTAATAATATTCATAATTAATAGTTTGTGATACTATTATAACCAAATATCATTGTTTAGTTAATCCCGATATTTCATACAACCCACGCTATCGAGGAAGGTCCTGATTGCGTGTAATGCAAGCCAGGTCAGGGTTGCGTGTAGTGAAATCTCCCTTTGGTGTTCTGTATAACATAATTAAAAACTTATTTAATTTATACATTAAACAAAATATATACTTAATGTTGTGTAGAATAATTTCTACAAAACGAACATGAAATTGTGTGTAACACGAGCCAAGAATAATGTTGGGTATACTAAAATCTAATACGGTGTTGCGTATAATACAAAATAATATTGGTGTACAATAGAAAAATTAAGAAGAATATATCTCATAAATTCTCGGGGTGTTACATCCGAGTTTTACAAAAAAAACATTATAATAATAATTTTAATAATAAAATATTATTATAACTACAACTTATCCATTGCATTTAATTTTCAGAATAATAACAACTAAAATTTTAAAATATTATTTTAACATGTATGTAAAATTAATACTTTTCATTTCAATTAGTTATAAAGGAATTTAAGAACAATTTGAAAATAAAGAATTAATTTTATAACAAATATATTTTTTCCATTAAATTAAACAGGGTGCTTTTGATGACTGTATTAAATAAAATTTATATATAATATATTTAATCAATATTTTTTCAACTCACCCAATAGATTTGGTATGGTTAAGATAATAATAAATACAATTTTATTAATAATATTTTGATTTTTATAAAAGCTAATTTTACAACCTTTTATTAAAGAACAGAATTTAAATATAAATTTTGGCACTTTTATAACTTTTATTTAATAAAATAAACATCTGTTTTCAAATGTGAATAAAAAAAATTAAACCTTGGTATTTTTTTCTATGAATATTAATTTTCTGATGAATAATAAAAAACATTGAATTTTAATTTAAACCTAATTTTTCATATAATGAATTAATAGAGATAAAATATATTTTTGAATAGATTTTAAAGATAAATTATTTCAATTTTCTTAAATAAATACAATTTAGTTCGTTATAACCAATTCCAAATTTAAATGGAATATATGAACATTTAAATCTTTTGTACATTTTTACAATAAAACCACACTATGTTATATCATATGTGAGATTAAATTTAATGTAATTTCTACCACATAGGTGAATTGAATTTATAAATATATATTCTATATTTTTAATCCTCATAGTCTACAATTTCTAATAATGGAAATTTATTTTTTGACCAAATGTTTTAGTGAAAGTGAATAAAATTATTTATTGTGATCAAGGGAAAAAAATTTCATAATAAAAGACTAAACCTTAATCATAGATCCCAAAATGATATATAAACTTGTGAAAAATCTATATTATTGTCATATTTGGACATATTATCCTTTATTTCGTATATTTACCACTGTTATATCTATATTACATGAAAAAACGTGGGTGGAATTCTTTTTTTAAAACATTATAGGAATGCCCCTCCTCCTCCACTTCAAAAATTCACTCACACCTCCCACTTATTCACACATATAATACCATTTGACTAAAATAAACTCCTTCCTAATCCTCTACCGATATCTTTACCTTCATCCTAGAGTCCTACCATTGGTAATAAATCCATTGAAGGATGCATTTTGGTGCAAACCAAGAGCGGTTACTCAATGAATAGGTAACATCCTTCCACGAGATCATTTATTTTGTTTTTATTATCTACACCATAAATAGTTATTATTAAATTATTAATTAATAACATATGTATAATCAATATAATGACTTATTTTTTATAATGTTTCATCTTAAAATCACACAAACATACAACTAATTGGTTGCAAACATACCTTTTGTGTGTAGGGAAGACTAACGCCTTATGAAACAATGTTGTTAGTTATTTATTTAACACCTATCATGAGTATGAATTATGAGTGAAAAATATTTTATATAATATATATGAAATTTATAATTTAATTATTCTTTATAAATTATTATATAAAATAGTCATTTAGGCTTTCCATTTTTTGTAAATAAAATAACTTTGTTGGTGGATGCATGGACAACCACCTCCCCAAAGTAATGTGATTTATTCAAAATTTACATAGAATGTATTAAGGATGGGATTAGTGAAATATATATATATATATATATCATAATAATTTCACATTAATCATATTACATATATCATTTAATTTTATTTCAATACAACTAGCAAATATAAACAGGGTTCATGCATACATGCGACTTACAATCACCGTGAACTGTGTATTCCATTAAATATTCCTATAATTAATATATTATTATAAATATATATATACTGAACATATACTATATTAATATCATGATTTACATTTTTTAAATAATTATATCATGATCTATGTAATATAGTCATTCCTAAATAGTTAAAACATATATGAAAAAATCATATATTAAATGAAACATAACATTAACATGGATTTGATAATAAAATGTTAATATAAGGTAATTACCGAACCATATATGGTATTATATATTGGAATAAATTTTTTTATGATATATAATAAACATATATTTATTATATTAGAGTACTTTTCATGTATGAAGAAAGTCAGTACAAAATGTATTTAATTTTTTGGTCTCACGTTTATTTCTGTGATATTTATGCCTAGTTCACCACTTGTTTCTTTTGTGTGTTTTATATAATCGAGATTAATGTATAATATGATATATATTTTTATTTTTATGGGTATTGAAATATTCATTGTATGATATCAATTTAATGGAAGTTTTTCTTTCAAAATTTAGCAAATCGATAAAGTAATTTTGTTTTAATTTTCTTCTCTATGACACATGAAATGTAATGAACCTAAATTATACTATGAGGTGCATAAACTACACATATACATGTTATATCATTAATATATTTATTTTAATTTTATTTAGAGATTCATTTAATGTTATTATTTCATATATATTGTGACTTAATGTTACCAAAGTTGTAAGAGTTTATTGCTACTATATTATCATTTATCGGGGTTGTTTACCATTATACTTCCATTGATGAAATATTATAATTATTTTCATATGGACTATCATGAATTTTATTTCCCTATATTTATTCCTTTTATATCCATGTAATGTTACTATTTTATACACTTTTAAACTTAAGTTTATAAAGCAAATTAATTTTTTAAAATTGGAATTAATTTCACCTTTCAGTCGGAAATATGTGTTCTTTCATAACAATATTTTCTAAAGATGTTTCCAAAAATAGATTACTAATTTTTTTATAATTTTTAATGATAATTATTAACCATTTGATTAATTTTTTTGAAAAAATGTCTTTAAAATAATATTATTAATGTTTTTTGATAAATGTACTTTTCAAAACATTTATGGTCCACTTGGAATGTTCGACGTGTAAGGACATTCATATTGTCATGACCATAATTTCCTTTATGAATACATTGTATTTTTTAAAGTATATTTCAAGAGAATTTTTTTCTAATATTCTGTAAAAAAATTATTTAACTTTTTTATAGAAAATTGTTTCAATTTTTTTTAAACTGCTGTTAAAGATTTTGAAATAATTTTTTTGTGAATTAAAAAGGTTATTTTAAATGAAATTGTTTTCCAAAATTATTTCATGAATTTATTAATTATTCAGATTTAATTTCAATGCAATTGTTTTATAATACGTTTTCAACCGTTCTTTATTATTTTTCATGATTTTTTTATTAAAAAGGTTTTTATTCTATTTTAGAAGAAAATTATTTTCCAAACATTCTATTTTTTTTTTACAAGAGGAAAAATATTTTTATCAAGAAGATTTGTAAATAAATTTTTAAATCCTTGTTTATTTGATAATTAATTTTGAAATGGTTTTATGAAATGGATTTTCAAATAATTTATATTTTCCTAAGAAATGATCCAAGTGATCTTTAGAACACAATTACTGTCTATGATGACATATATTGTTATAGTTTATGTTTTGCTCGGGATATGATCCCAGAATACTTGTCATATAACTTTATCAATGTATTTTTGTATGATAGAATGGTGTTTTTGAAAACAATTTCCCTTACATGATTTATATTCTTTTAAAATCCACTTATTTCATATGTTATTCTTAAATGAATATGAGGCCTATCTACTTTCCATATGTAAGGATATGATGAAATTTTTAGGATTCCAATTTCATTTCTTGGTTAATGATGTAACGAAAACAATCTATTTTTATGGGTAATGATATTATGGAAGTTTTATTATCTTTTCAAATATCTATGTATGATTTTTCTATGTGATGGTTGGGACCTATATCTCCCTCTAATTAATCGTTTAATGATAATCTATTTATGAGATAAAAGGGTACATAAGAGGGAATACAACGCCTAAAACAAGAGTTCATCCTAAGACTAAAACAAAAGGGTACACAGAAGGTCATCCTAATCCTTAAACGAGAGGGTACATGGGAGGGAATCCCTATCCCAAAACAATAGGGAATGTAGGTGGAAATCCCATACCTGAATCCTAAGGGTACAAAAAGGAAATATAAATACATAAATAATTGTGTGCATGGGAGGTCATCCAATTCCAAAACATAAGGTTACATATAAGGGTTCCCGAAGACTAAAAAAAGAGTGTACACTGGAGGGAATCACAAGCTCATCGCATGTGAAGGGGTTATTATAACGACCCATACTTTACATACATTGTTAATACTTCAAAATTGAATCATACTTATTACAACATATAAAAAACCACGAAAGGACCGTATAGGTATAGTGTCTTTAGAAATTGGGAAACATAAACAACTGGTTCATAAAGAATCTACTTTGCCTCCCATTTATTTCATCATATCTAGAGTCTCGTTTTGGCATATTCTACGTAATAACCTTCTTCCTGACCTAGGGAAATAAAACATACAAAAGGGTGAGCTCAAATTCTCAGTAAGGGTAAGCAAAAGAAATATCAATCCCTTCATATACATAAGCACATAACTTTTGGAAATCTTAACCTGCAAAAGAGATCATAATTTCATAACACGGGATAAATCATGGCAGTGAAATGTAATCACAATAATCATAACTTAAAACATGAAACTTTGTGACATACACACATAATCATAGAGAATCATTTCTTAATAGTCAAGACTCATTGCCAAGACTATCTTAGTGGACAAAGTCCATTTCTGAACAGAGTCACCCTCGTTTCAGTCCTGTTTCACTGAACCGGTATAACCTACCATTCCAGCCTTGTCTATCTCATGAGATATAAAATCTTTACTCAATGCATTGGAGGGATATATAGGTCCCACCCATCTCATAATGATAACATTCTTACGTGTGCCACAAAATCATAAATCATACATCATTGCATAACCCATGTAATAAAAATGGGATTCTTAAACCACATGTCATCATAAAACAATCCATATAAGATAAAGGAATTCATAAAAATATTTCCATCACAACATAATCATATCAATGTAATAATATGGATAAAAACAGAACCCTTTATTATCTTATATGGAAAATAATTTTGATAAAACACTTGAACTCCATTCTTGAGGAAAATATCCTTTCTACTTCAAATATTTTTTTCCATTCTTAACATGTCATACAAATTTAAACTAAAAGAAGTTGATTAAAAATAAACTTGAAAACTTTTAAAGGAAACTTCTTTTAAACAATGTTTTAAAAATCCATTCATGCCATATTAGTTAAAAAACATTCTTCGTTCTTTTGTCGGAAAAGTCAAAAAGTACCTCGTACGAAAAACGACAAAAGATTCCTTTCATATATTTTATTAAATACTAACCGAAGTGTAAAATTGGATATAAACTATTTTATAAGGATATAAATATTACATATTGAGGAAACATGGATGTGGATGATAAAATACACCCCAGTAAATACCAAAGTATAAACAATCTCGGATAAAAATGAGATTGTGATATTTCCCTTGCCTTAGGTCCGATATGCTTTGTATGTGTCTGAAAATCCTGTATAATGATTTAAATAATGTTATTGACTTATTCCAGAATCTTACTTATTTTTATGATATCATATTTTATCATATTCTTAGCTTCTTAGTAGTAATATTTCATTGCTACTTGTTATTCGGGTGTTTATAACTTTTTGTTCTTATGCGTGTTTTGTCGAATAAATTCTTATTCTCCTCTTTAGGTTATAGATACCTCATTTCCATAATGGTATTAGTGTAATATATATCATATTAATTCATTCAATTCATTTATATAATCATTATGAAATGAAGATCATGTAGAACGAGTCGCATCTCATCGTGGAGACGGTATTCCGTACGTACGCATAAGTGATGATATCGTTCCTATGATCGTGGAATTGTATTGGAGTGTATGTATACTATTTCAGAATTAGTATCACTTTATAATAGTCATATATATTCATTATCTACACCATTATACCCATCCAAGTAAGATGGTAGTGGAAAATAGATTACACCACGGCGTGGAGACGGTATTCCGTACGTACGCACGCGGGGTGATTTCTTTTTCAATAGGATGGATAGATGGTGAAATAGGGTTGTTTCATACATATAATAAAACATCAGTATATGAGTGATACTGATGTTATTACTTCATAAAGAAACAACTAAATAATAATAAGTGGAAGAAGAAATAAAGATGAAATAATCAGTAATGGACATTACCTCTTCTTTGAAGTGCTTCTTTGAGACCTTCTTTTAGGGAACTAAAATTGGTCTTTGAAGAAGACCAAGACCTCTAGGATGACTCTATGGAAGTTGAGAGGAGAAAGTGGCAGGGGTTGGCCGAGCTTCAAGGCTCAACGTGGTGTGAGGAAGAAAGGGAGGAGGTGCCCTTTTATAAGGGAGGAGAGGGCCTCCTTTGGAATAACTAAAAATATTATTTTATTATAAAGTAAAGTTCGTTTATAAATAGCTTAAAATTTATTTATTTCTAGGCTAAGGTGGGGATGGGTCGAAATACTCTCATCAAATAGAATTTAGGCAAGTTTAGGTTCCTATTTTAACCTTATCATTTAGATTTAACATTAAGTTAAATAAATTTACTTTTACCGTGTCTTCTGGTGTTCTTATACTATAAGGTTAATAAACTTATATAAGTATCCAAAAGAACCCCAAGTTGTTTATTATTAATATATAAAACCTTATCTATGTAATTTGGCTGAACCATAGATTTTTAGGAATAAAATAACAATTACTAATATAATATTTGTTTTAAAAACTATTTTATGTCAATTTTCACACTATTTAGTAATTGATTTGTGTGAAACTCATAACAGGATGATTAGTTCGAAAAAAGTCAATTAAATAAATACTAACATGTCATATTAACCCTGAAAATTATTGTAATTCATAAAAAGTCTCAAATTACATTTATTGTGGTGTTTATAACATCAATTATGTAAATATTTCATTAATAAGATAATTACTGCATCATCTTTCTGTCATAAATAAATTAAATTATTTAATGTCTAAAAATTACAAATAAAATACCATTATGTCGGAAATATTTCTATCTTTCAAATGAATATTTATAGTTGAATTGATATTAGGTATAACCCCATATTAAAAATGATTTACTTATTAAACTTTGATTTTAACTATTTTAACCCTTCTTTAAATAAATTAATAATAAATGTCCTAATCTAATCCAAGTGGGCCTAACCGGTCATATTTTATTCCTAATGCTGTTTTCGGTCGAATTACACTTGTCCAATTGAATTAGGACATGTGTTAGGGTAATAATAATATCATTTTGACCCTTAATTACACGTTTTTACTTTTAACCGTGGTAAAAAAAGTAAAAAGTTACTATTCACCAAAAAATTATTTTCATCTCATTGAACCACGTTTTACTTATTGACATCAACCGTGTCTCTCAGATTTTAGAAATTCTACTCACAGAAGTGGTAAAATTAAGTTTTATGAAAAATTCAGTTTTTTAACTACCACTTAGTGGTTTCACTATTCATCAAAAATTTAAAGTTTTCAAAAAAATACCAAAATTTCACCCTAGGCTAATTTTGATATTCCGAATCAAAAAATGAAGTCCATTTTGAAAAATAAAATTTATAAAATTTCAAAAAGTGGTTATTACTATTCATAATGGCTAGTTTTAATAATATTTTAATAGCATATCGTTGTTTAGTGAAACTCGGTATTGCGTACAACGCAAGCTATCGAGGAAGGTCGCGATTTCGTGTAAAGTAAGCCAAGAAAGTGTTGTGTAGAAAAAGATTCCTTTGATGATTTATATAACATAAAAGTATCAGGTGTTACAGTTATTATCCCAACCCTAATATGGTGTAAAGGACATGATAGGTAGACATAACATATAATTTTCAATGATTATTTGTATCCGAAAAATCGATATTTTATTAATATATTATGATCACATGGAATATTCACTTCATTCTCTTATCATTGATGTCTTATAAATAGTCATTATTTGTGTCGTGACTCATGGTTGTGATCTTTGATATGAATGGGATCATATTATAAATTTATTATCATATTTTTATACACTTATGTTTTAATTATTCTTAAATATCACCTTTTTTAATCCATACTGATCATCTAATCTTACCCCTTTCTTATGTTTTCTTTCCCTGGGTTAAGAAGGAATGTGTTATGTATAAGTGTAAAATGGGGAACATAATTAAGGGAGAAATTGAAGATCTCTCACCATGTTAGATTATTATGTTTCCACATCCCTAAATAAACTAAAATATTTTCATCCTCATGAATATATTTTTGTAATGTTTTAAATGATTATCTAAAATGATGCAATATCAATATATGTTAATCCATTGTATTTATAGTGGTATTATCCCATAAATATGCATAGAACATGAATTAATTTTCATAGAATGCAATGATGGGGAAACATGGTTTATTATTTCATAACCATAAAAATTATATAATTATCATAATTATTTATTAAAATACACTTTTATACCAACCGTGTATGGTGGAGAAGGATAAAGGGGAATTACGCTTTATAAATGTAGTAGTTTTCACAAACAAACACGAATTTAATTTCATAATTTTTTAGTGGATAAGAGAAATGGGATTAAATATTATATTAATAATTTAATAAAATTAAATATATAAATAATATTTATTCAATTACATAGTTATTTTAAAATTAATATTAGAAAATAAATATATAAAATAAAAATGTTTCGTAAAAAGTATCACTCGAATGAGAACTTCACGATTTCCTTGGAAGATCTCTCACAGATGAATGTAATAGGTTATTCTATTTTTACTACAACCTCAAAAGAGAGAAAATGGTTTCTTGGGATAGTAAAAAGGGTAGTGTTTTATAAGAAAACCTAAATTTTATATTTTTATTGAAGGGGTGGTTAGAGAACACTTTTATAAGTGATTAGAATGATTTTTTAATATTTCAACTTTATTTGAAGGAATAAATTGTTAAGGAATTTATATAGACCCAAAAAGAGATAATAATTTATTATAGGTTAAGAGAATTTCAATAATTTATTATCCACTCTTTTTTTAAAAAAACAATATATTTCAAGCCCTTTACCTATTGAATTATTACCTTTCCCATTAGTTTTGTTACTATGGTAATCAGTTTTTACCAATGGTAGAATCATATTTTTCCAAAAAAATCCCATATAAAATATAAATACATTAAATTTTATTTAATTTTTAATAATGATGAAAATTATTTTTAATCTAGTAAAATTAATATTTTGTTAGAATGTTTTTTTAAATGTACCAGAATCTCAAAAATATAAAATACGGGTTTGTAAATTGAAAAATATATTTTCTAAAAAATTATGTCACTAATAAATAAAATTTCACAAAAATATATTTTAAGTATCTAGAATTCCTATTTATATAATAATATATTCTCGGAAGTTCAATAAATTCATCTTATTTGTAAAAATGTTGTTTTTTTTATTTTTTACCTAAAAATAATTCTTTTTAAAAAATTAAAAAAACATCATCTGAAAAAAATATACAATAAATTCAAATATAATCATAATATTTTAATATTTTAATTATAAATTTTAGAAATATATTTTTTAATATAAAGGATAGATATAATAAGAAACTATTTTCATAAAAAATAGATTATTATAATATATTATGCATTATCATTCATGATTACCATCATTTTCTAATTAAATTTGTATTATGAAATTTTTCATATAAAATATATTTAATCTAAATTAAATATTTGTATTATTCAATTTATATTTACTAATTGAACTTCACTCATATTATAATAAACTATTATTTTAATTCTATAAATAATTCATAAATTGGTTACTCCTATTCATTGTCACTACTTAACTAATATGTTTTAATGGAACAAACATATCATAGTTGTAGGTTTGAGGCCCAGCGGAAGCGCGTTGGTGGGATTTCACAAATTTAGTTTTAGCATTAAAAAATGTTCAAACCGATATCTGTCACAATATAAAATGAAAAATATTTGTAATAGAACGAAGAACAAAATAAGAGGGAGTTCTGGAACCATAGAGATAGGATCCTCATAGGTTTGTTGTAATTAATATAATTAATTCACAAGAATTACCTTGATGGAACTCTTTCTTCGTTGATGACGCCAGTCATGATTTGGTGTGATCTATCATTGCATCATAGATTCCATGTGTTGGATCCCTCTGACAGTGATCCACACGTGCTCCACGTATCTCTGGACATCGCTAAAGGGATCTCCGGGTGGTAGCGCGGAAGAAACTTCATTTGCGATGTCCGCCTTCGATCGCCTTTATCCGGTGGTGGTGGATCTCTCTCGATCTTGAGAGCGTTCAGGGAGGAAGGAGTTCTTTTGGACTTGAGACAACTCTCTAGAATTGTTCTGCACTACGATTGAGAAAAGTCTTGGGGTTGTGAGGATATTTATAATCGTGTTTGAGGTTATAGAGTTATAACAATAAATAAATGTGTTATGCGTTTTATTTACTTCATTAAATCTCATTGAAAACCCCCATGTTGAACGATTAATTCCTTGACATGTGCCTACTCTGATTATAATAAATATCATTTAATAAAATGATATTATTTTCTCAATATCCCGACTGGAAAAACTATGTGTCGTGTAATCATTAATACACGGCGTGTACTCATTTTCCATAAAACCACACATCGTGTACTTTTATTTTCCATTTTCGGTTATTTCCTCCACCACATTTATTAGTCCTTGAGTAATGGATATTTATTTTTTAAATAAATGTAACTAGATTAGTCTCTAATAAATATATATTATTTCAACCACAATATATTCTCTCTAATAACTAGTGTCGAAATAAATGCAATCTAGAATCCTTAAATAATTATTAAACCATAGTCGAGAGTAATATTTATTTAACTTGTTAAATTAATATTTATCTGATATACATGGACATAGTTAGTGTGTGACCCTCTAGGCCTATTTTTTAGTGGCATTAGACAGAGCCTACGTAGAGTCTAAGGTTAACGTCTAGAAACACGCCAAGGCACCCGTAGATAAAGAAGTTAACGCCGCAATGACGTGTCACCTCCTATGAAGGTTTATTGTGTAATATAATCAATTTGTCAATATATCTCGAATCAATCGGGTTGTATGCTAGTGCCATCCACCCATGTTCTCTAGTATTCTTTCTTTGAAATTCCGGAATTGAACTCACCGATACCTTACCATGGTCATGGATTTATTTAGGCTATATCAATTCCGTTAATGGGCCTGAGATATCTACTTTCATTCTGGAACATAAGGGAAAAATCATTTCTCACATTATCTATTAATGATGTATTACATGTGACACACCCAACATGTCCTACCTCACTATGATCAGTGTTTCATAACAGTTTTTTTCAATACATCTTAGTGTGTGAGTTGTAATACACATTAATAATAATCTTAAAGTCTAAGGACCAATAAACATGTCCGCCGATAGGAACATCCAACGACACTCTGAAATGTGGATTTCCTACTGTCGGGTCTTGTTCTCATAATATCTTCCTGGATATTACCAAGGGCACACAACATGAGAAGGTTCCTCAATGTTTTTTAAGTTCTCACCCCTATAGGCCTGTATTATTTGTGTCCCTCAAATAACATCATCCAACCATAGAACATATATTCAATAATAGTGTTATGGCACTTCCAGGTTCTCATCATAGTAGGAATCCGCTATGGCCCTTTAATGCAACAGATGTCCTTAGGATATTATCACAAGCATTGTAACACTGAAGATCAATCAAGATGTGATAAGTTATGTATTAATGAATAAAGTACAAAGTAGTTGGTTCTAGTCCACCAACTTCAACAGACTACCACTTGGACTAGAGCCAACTGCTAACAACCTTTAACTCGCTAGCTCTTACATGATATTCATGATTCTGCTGAGATAGGCCTCTAGTCATGTGGTCCACCACGTTCTCTTCTGTTGACACTCTTCTCACTGCATATTCACCCCTCTGATAGAAATCCCTCAAGAGGTGATACTTCAAGAGTATGTTATTTTTCCGTTCATGTGACCTTGGTTCTTTTGCAAGAACCACTATGGCGGTATTATCACAAGACAAAGTGATAGGATCTTTACTACTAGGCACCACATCAAGCTCTTGGAAAATGTTCTGAATCCATACTGTTTCTTGGGCTGCATCAGAAGCCGCTATATTTTCGGACTCCACTATAGAAGCAGTGACAACTCACTACTTTGAACTCTTCCAGCTCACAACTCCTCCATTGAGACAGGAAACATATCCAGATTGCGACTTCAGATCATTATGATCTATCTGAAAACCAGAATCAACATACCCTCTAATGACAATCTCCTCTTCTCTTCCATACACCAGGAACATATCCTTTGTTATTCTCAGACAAATAAGGATATTCTTGACAGAAGTCTGATTTTTTTCTCCTAGATCTGCTTGATATATGCCTACCATGCTCAATAAATAGGAAAAATCAATCCTGATATATAACATGGCATACATTATAGATATTATAGCCGAAGCATATGAGATCTTACTCATTCTATCATTCTCTTGTTGTTTCTGTGGAAACAATTTGCTAAAAAGATATAGACCATGTGACACTAGGACTAATCCCTTCATGGATTGCTGCATACCAAATATCATTAGTATGTGGTCAATGTATGTACCCTAACGTAGTCTAAGTATCATCTTGGATCTATCAATAATGATATGGATCCCTAGAATATAGGCTACATCACCCAAGTCCTTCATGGAGAAACACTTGTTCAACCAGTCCTCAACTGACTGTAAGACTGGTACATCATTTCCAATAATCAATATGTCGTCAACATATACTACTAGGATAAAAATCATATTCCCATTAGTCCTTTTATAAAAACATGTCTAACATACGTTCTTAATTAATCCAAATTCATTTATGGATTCATCAAATTGAATTTTCCATGACTTGGATGCTTTCTTTAATCCATAAACGGATTTCGGAAACTTGAAAACATGTTTGGCTTCACCTCATGTCACAAAACCTTCTGGTTCTGTCGTCTAGACATCTTTCTGAAGGTTCCCGTTAAGAAATATTGGTTTGACATCCGTTTCCCAAATCTAATTGTCAAGGTAAGCTGCTATGGAAAATTTGATTCTTATGGATTTAAACATGGAAACTGGTGAGAAGGTTTCATCATAGTCGATTCCTTGACATTGTCTGAATCCTTTAGCCACTAGCCTTGCATTATAGGTTCTAACATGACCTTCCATGTCCTATTTTCTATTGAATACCCATTTGTATGAAACATGATTTACATTAACTGGATCATCGACCAGAACCCAGACATGGATCCGATAGAAGGAATCCATCTCAAAATTCATAGCTTATAGCCATCATGTATCTTCTGAGCTTTCTACTGCTTCCTTGTAAGAGAGAGGTTCATCATTGTCCGACAATAATGAATCACCATCCTCGGTGTCTAGGAAACCAAATCTCTCTTCTTCCCTTACCTCTCTTCAGCTCCTACCCTGTACTTGTGTTTCTAGAACCTATTCCACGGGGACCTGGGGAACTTATTCCCGTACCAACTCCTGCGTATCCTAAGTAACAACTTCATCGAAGTCAATCTTTCTCCCAATATACATTTTGAGGATGTTCTCCCTCTAGAGAAAGATGTCTTGTCTCGCGACAGTCAAATTCTTGTATGAAGGGTTATATAGGTAATATCCTTTAGTTTCCTTGGGATATCCTATAAAGAAACACTTTTTTCCAAGGGTACTAGTTTGTTGCCTATGAAGGTGTTAACAAATGCCTCTCATCACTATACACATGTGTGTGACAAAATGGGTTTCTTTCCATTCCATAACTCGGATGGAATTCTATTTTTCTCCTTAGTTGGTACTCGATTAAATGTGTATGTTGCTGTTTGTAATGCATATCCCCAAATGGATAATGGAAGATTTGCATGACCCATCATCGACCTCACCATGTCCAAAAAGGTCCAGTTCCTACCTTCACTAACAATATTCCACTCTGGTGTTTAAGGAGGAGTGAGCTAAGATAAAATTCCAGACTCCCGTAGAAGATTGATGAACTCTTGGTTATGATATTATCCACCTCGATCCAATTGATGTTTCTTTATCTTCTTACCAATCTGATTCTCCACTTCATTCTGTAATTCCTTAAATTTTTTGAAGGACTCTGACTTATACCTAATTAAGTATACATGGCCATATCTACTTAAATCATTAGTAAAATAAATGAAATAATAATATCCACCTCTATCTTCTACTAGAAATGGTCCACATACATCATTGTGCACCAATCGTTGAAGCATTGTGGCCCTTTCACCATGTCCTCCAAAAGGAGTCTTCTTCATTTTACCTTGTAAAAAATCATGACATATAACAATTAGTTTTAGCTCAGTAGAGTCTAAATAGACATCTTGGAAGAGATTTGTCATACCTTCTCGTTTACATGACCGAGGCGGTGATGCCACAACTGGGTGATGTTTGAGTCATGTGAGTTTGTTTCGTTATAAATTTCCAACACTTGGTTTTGTTAATTTAATATATACAAACCATTATTTAAATGTGACATACCATAATATAATTATTTATTATAAAACAAACAACCCTTATTTCCAAACATGAAAATAAATCAATCCATATCCAAACAAGATACAGAAATTATGTTCTGGGAAAAACTAGTAACATAATAACTGTTATGCAAAACTAAAATCATCCCGGTCGGCAATTAGAGGTGTTAATTGCCAATAGCCAACACATCCAGCTTTTCACCATTGGCCACTCGAATATCCACCTCCCCTCTGGAAATCTTTCGATATTTACTTGGTTCCTACATTTGAATAAAGATGTGATCCTCACAAGCTATATCTAATACAAATTTTGTAGTAATAAAAATACTACACTTGATAACTAACGCACCATTAGCATCCACATTATTCTATGTGTTGTTCCTCTTCCAGTGGACTTTTTTCCACATGCAAAACATACTTCCTCTCATTCATTGCCCTGCCTCTGGATCTATCCATTCTTGGAAAGATGGTGCTCCGGGGATTCAGACTGTTTATAAGTCTTTGGCTCCATTTCCTTGTCCTTTCATTTCTTATTCACCATAAGGACTGTGGGATTGTCATATTCCATGTCCTTATCTACCTGGAGAATTAAGGTCAGACGTTCTGATAGACACTTCTCGTTATTTCTCTTGTTGCAGTTGACAATAACACTTGAGAAGGCTTTGGTTAGTGATGATAGGATGAGATCTGTATGCAACTCATCCCGGAACATAATCCCTATGATGTCCAAGCGTTCAATGTATCCAATGACCTTGACTACATGAGCCCAGCTAGTGCAGACTCTCCAAGTGTAGTTTTAAACAAAGTTTTGGAGATCTCATATCTCTCCTATCTCTCCTTCTCTTGGTAGAGATCCTTAAAGTGTGACATCATGCTATACGCATCCATGTCTTCATGTTTCTTCAAGATCTCATCAGACATGGATGATAGCATTAAAAACTGGACAAATGTGGCATCATCCATGTGTTTTATATAGAGAGATAGTTCCTCATCACTGGTCTCCTTTCCAGGACCAACTAGAATAGGCTCTTCCAGCACATACAATTTTTTTCATGGCGAAGGATAATGCGTAAACGCCTCTACCACTCTTAGATATTGGTGCCAGATAGATGGTATTCCTTCTCTAGTATGGTTCTCAAAGATATGTTTGAAATCAATTTTCTTTCCATTTCTACAAATTAAGATGATAAATGGTTTAGTACTTTATTAAAATAAATGATACAAATAAATATATTTATTCTTATTATTCTACCACCACTTTAGAGAAATAAAATAGCCCTCACCATTGACATCAGAATATTTTGTTGCATGAATATTATAGTGGAAAGGATCCATATTTCCCTTCAAATTAATCCAACTATGGTTGTTCGAGAAACATTAAGGGTTTTAGGTAGCTATTCCAAATGCCAATTGCATTAACTCGCAGCTCCTTGATACGCTGAGTGGACTCCCCAATCCTGAAATCCATTCATTTTGGATTTCCTCAACCTTTTCCTCTTGGTCACACCAGGTCATGTTGTGACAGTAAACCCTTGATGCGAACCAATTTAAGTCATCCTAAAACAATGAATTAGAATTCCCTAATAATTGAAAGCACCCCAACTAGGGTTGATCACTCACTTTGAACTAAGGTTCAATTCTAACTAAGATTATGGAAGGCTATAACAACTTAATATTTCTTTGGAAGGATTTTATCCTTATACATAAATTCCCATTTTTATTATCTTTAATTACATTATTGCTAATATTAATTGGGATATACTTAAGTGATTTACCATATCTAAGATAATATTTACATATAAGCCTGTTTTATTTTAGTTCCATCTTGCATGCTTGTTTAATTCATTAATTGTGTGATCATGACAACACACCCACAATAAATAAACCATGAAACTAACATAAATAAATGGTGTGATCATGAGCTTTGTTCTATTGGTTAGTTTATCTAGTGGTTGATAAACTAACCTAAGACCTAGGGGAGAAACACCTTGATCCTTTTGGGTTCGTGTTTACAGCTTTCCACATGTCCACTTTTGTATCTCCTTGGATTGGTTTCACCTTGGCTCCTGACTTGAGCTACCTACACTAGCTTGGGTGCTCCACCAAATACATATTCATTTATCTAACACGCAGGTGAGGGGTAAAAAGGGTTTGTTACATAAAATAATCCTTGGGTGCGCAGGACCATCATATTAATGAGAAGAAGGCTCATATGCCAACAAATTTAATTTTATTAAATTAATTAAAGAGAACCATTCACATACAAAGGTCTGGATCTAGCTCATGATCATCCATACATGCAACGATATTTATGCATAAATAAAACTGGAATTTAGTTCTTCAAAATGTCTTGTTTAAGATAAATCACGTTCGAATCAATTAATAATCATTAATTAATCAATCCTTTTATCTTAAACCCTTTTTTGAATTTCCTTTAGATTCTCATCCATCATAATTTTAAACAAATAAATTTATTTAAAATTATCTTTGTACATAACATGTATCTTGGAGGCAACCCGATGAATTCCCCTTCATTACACAGATGTTAAATCAAACACATATATATATAACACCAATCACATGTTGTGGATCAGCTTTACGCCTGCACCATGGTACACGTCTCAAGGGTTTGTATAATATAATAATAAATTTTAATAAATCTGGGTAATTTGGGTGAGTACATGACATGTAGTTCCAACTACATGGTGTGTAATTTTCATCACATTCCATCTGAAGTACATGCCTGGGGACATGTAGCATTAATGTACATCAAAAATTTTCAGAGTACACTGCGTGTTCAGTGGGAAACATGTCGTGAAGTTACCACATTACATAATTTCTAGCTGGGCATGCTGTGTACGTGATACACGGTCCAACCTTAACCCGAAGGTACAACACATCATGTTCTGTTGGACCACACGACGTGTAATCCAGAAACCATGTGCCACCTATTCTTGGTCAACACATGGTGTCATAAATGACTTAGATAAGATCAATACACAGCTTGATTTGGCAGAACAGTCTGATACATGAACCTAGAATACACGGAGTGTACTTCCAAATACATGATATTTATTCACTTGTTGTACGTCCAAGAATGTTTGGATCCACCAGATGAGATCCTCTATTTTATTTTAATCAATAAAATTAAAAGAAAAAGGTCGTTTTTGTATGGTGAATGAGAAATGATAGAGTTAGAAAGGATCTTGAGATTCATATTTAAAGAATGATTAACTTGAATTCAATAAACTATATTATTAAATATGTAAATCACCAATGAAAAATTAAATAATTATAATCAACGATATGACCCCTCTGATACCACATTTAGGTTCTGTGCATAGGAGAAGCGAATTGGTGGGATTTCCCAACTTTAATTTTAGCGGTAAAAAAATTTTCAAATCGAGATCCATCACGATATAAAATGCTTGATCTTTGGAATAGAATGAAGAACATAAAACAAAAGATGGATTCCAAGAACCATAGATATAGGATCATCATATGTTGTTTATATTAATTTAATTAATTCACAAGAATTACCTTCATGGAATTCTTTCTTCATTGATGTCTCTGATCACTATCTAGTGTGATCCATCGTTGCATCGTATAATCCATGTTCAGTGTAACACCCCGAGATTTTATTAAAAATATTCTTTTAATTTCATTAATGTCTTGTGTTGTATGCTACACCAATATTACCTTGCGCTATACGCAACACCGTATTAGCTTGCAGTATACGCAACACTATTCTTGGATCGTGTTACACACAATTTTGATAATAGTAATTCTACGCAACATTGAGTATATATATATATATATATATATATTCAATGTATAAATGAAATATTGTTGGATTCTGTTATACGAAACAATGAAGGATACTTCCACAACACGCAACCCTGACTTGGCTTGCATTACACGCAATCACGGCCTTCATCGATAGCGTGTGTTGTACGCAATACTGGGTGTTACTAAACAACGATATATTATTATAATATTAGTATGAACTAGACGTTATGTATATTATTTACTAAAATTTGAATTTTATAACATTATTATTCATCTTACACATTTTCTAGAACATGTTATAAGAACAAAATAAAATTTTTGGGTAAAATAATTATTTTTAAAAAAATACAGTTTTGCCGCCTTTTAATGGAGCACCCACTTTAAATCTAGTATTTGAAATGTTTATAAGTTCCATTTGACAAATAAAATTATTATTTGGAATCAAGACATAAAAATTTACTTTGTATAAATTTTTCATTTTATTCTGATGACTTTCATATTTTAATGAATAGTAAAAACACGCTATATTTTAATTAAAAACAAAATTTTTCATCGTAATATCTTATGTGGTTAAATTATAATATTGACTTTTTTTAAAGTATAAATAGAATATATTTTTACCCTTTAATATAATGTATGTCATTAGCATTTATTTTACCTTGAATTCGTAGGTTAAATCAATTCAATATTTTGCAATGTTTTAATGAAAAATCCGTTTTCTTTCGACAACGGGATTAATTTTCATTTAATTTCTGCAACTTTTGTGTATTGAATTTGGAAAAATGGATTCCATATTTGGAATCAGTGGGTTCAAATAATATTAATAAGCTACTTTTTATTTTTGGGCATTGTGAATAGTAACTACGGTAAACTTTATTTACTATAGTTAAAGGTAAATTGGGTAATTAAGGGTAAATATAAGATTATAAAATTACCATAACACTTGGAAAAATCCTATTGGATGACTAAAGGTCGACCCATATCACCTAAGGGTCGTATTAGATTCATTTAATGGACTTTTTGCCATGAAGATAATTTAATTATTATTAAAACCAAAGAATGTGAGAACATGTCACTTTCTTAAATCTTATAAGTATAATAATTTTAATTTAGTGATACACTTCCTGAAACTTCGAACATGAATAGTCTCCAGATATTTAATACAATTATCTACATCATAGGAATTTATTTATAATTTTTAGGGATTAAATAATTATCATTTATTATGACACAAAGATGATGCATTAATTGTCTTATTAATTAAATATTGACATAATTGATGTTATAAATACCCAAATAAATGTAATTTAAGACTTTTTAGGAATTAAAATAATTTTCTAGGTTACTATGATATGATATTATTGATTTAATTAACTTTGTTAGAACTAATCATTCTGTTATGATTTTCACAAAAATCATTTACTAAATAGAGTCAAAATTGACATAAAATAGTTTTTAAAACAAATATTATATTATTAATTGTTATTTTATTCCTAAAAATCAAAGGATCTCCCAAATAACTTATATAAGGTTATATATATTAATAATAAACAACTTGGGATTCGTTTGTCTTAATATAGTAACTTTATTAACCTTATAGTGTAAGAAAACAAGAAGACACGGTAAAAGTAATATTATCTAACTTAAAGTTAAATATAAATGATAAGGTTAAAATAGGAACCTAAACTTGCCTAAATTCTATTGGAGGAGATTATGTAGAACCATCCCCACCTTAGCTTCTAAATAAATCAATTTTGAGCTATTTAAAATCAAATTTGGCTTTATAATAAAATAATATTTTTAGTTATTCCAAAGGTGCCCCTCTCCTCCCTTATAAAAGGGCACCCCCTCCCTCTCTTACTCACAACACTTTGAGGCTTCAAGCTCGGCCATCCTCTTCCAAATTATCTTCTCCACTTCCCTAGAAACATTCTAGAGGTTCGGTTCTTCCACAAAGACCAATTTTAGTGCCCTAAAAGGAGGTCTCAAAGAAGCACTTCAAAGAAGAGGTAATGTCTGTTACCGATTCTTTCAACTTTATTTCTTCTTCAACTTCATCTTCTTATGTTGTTTCATTATGAAGTAATAACATCAGTATCACTCATATACGGATATGATATTATAAGTATGAAACAACCCTATTTCACCATCTATCCATCCTATGGAAAATGAAATCACCGCGCGTGCGTACGTACGAAATACCGTCTCCATGCCATGGTGTAATCTATTTTCTACCACCACCTTACTTGGATGGGTATAATGGTGTAAATAATAACTATATATGATTATTGTAAAGTTATATTGATTCTTAAATAGTATACATTCACTAAAATACAATTCAACGATCATGAGAACGATATTATCGCTCGTGCGTACGTATGGACTACCGTCTCCACGACGCGATGAGATTCATTCTCCACGTTAACCATTCATGAATGATTATAAAGTATATATAATAAGTACTGATGAAATATATGACATAATAAAACTACTGGATTTATTTATATATATATATTTATTTCATCTACTTAATTCCACTCAAATCAATAAGGAATCGAAAACAGCGTTCATGCATACGTACGGCCTACCGTCTCGATGAACGGTGTATTTATTTCCATTTATCGATCCATTATATATATGTATATTATGAATATATATTATATATAAATCATGTTTTATATTTTGGAATTAATTAATCATGATCTAAGTAATCATATGAATAATTACAAGTTAAAACACGAACGTCAAATGAGACGATTTTAACCCAAAATTCTACTTTAACATGAATTTACAAAAGAACGGGTAATATAAAGTCATAAGTGAACCGTATATGATATAATAACAATTAATATGATTCTTTAATAAGTCAATGACATTATTTAAATCATTATATAGGAGGTTCGGACACTTACAAAGCAAATCAGACCTAAGGTAAGGGAAATATCACAATCTCATTTTTTTTATCCGACATTGTTTATACTTTGGTATTTACTGGGGTGTATTTTATCATCCACATCCATGTTTCCTCAATATGTAATATTATTTCCATCCACATACAATTTTTTAAATCTAATTTTACCCTTCGGTGAGTTTTTAGTAAAGGATATGAAAGGAATCTTTTGTCGTTTTTCGTACGAGGTACTTTTTGACTTTTCCGACAAAAGTACAAGAATTTTTTTTAACCAATACGGCATGAATGGATTTTTAAAACATTATTTCCAAGAAGAATCCTTTACAGGTTTTCATGTTTATTTTTAATAAACTTCATTTAGTTTATAATTGTACGACATGTTAAGAAAGGAAAAATGTTTTTGAAGCAGAAAGGATATTTTCCTAAAGAATGGAGTTCAAGTGTTTTATCAAAATTATTTTCCATCTATGATAATAAAGGGTTATGTTTCTATACCTATTATTACATTTATTTTATTATGTTGTGATGGAATTATAATTTTATGAATCCCTTTATCTTATATGAATTGTTTTATGATGTCACGATGTTTTAGATTCCCATTTTTATTATATGGGTTATGCTATGATGTATGGTTTATGATTTTGTGGCACACATAATAATGGTATCATTATGAGATGGGTGAGACCTATATATCCCTCCAATGCATTGGGTAAATATTTTATATCTCATGAGATAGACATTGTTGGAACGGTAGGTTATACCGGTTCAGTGAAACAGGACTGAAACGAGGAGTGAACTCAGTTCAGAAAGGGACTTTGTCCACTATGATAGTCTTGGAAATGAGTCTTGACTAATAAGAAATGATTCTCTATGATTATGTGTGTATTCCACAAAGTTTCATGTTTTATGTTATGATTATTGGGATTAAATTTCACTACTATGATTTATCCCATGTTATGAAATTATGATATCTTTTGTAGGTTAAGATTTCCAAAAGATATGTTCTTATGAATATGACGTGATTGATATTTCTTTTGTTTACCCTTAATGAGCATTTGAGCTCACACTTTTATGTTTTCTTTTCCCAAGGACATAAAGAAAGGATTTAGTTTAAAAAGAAGAAGATCTTTATGGGAGATGTTGAATATCTTTCACCACGATTAGAAGATTATATTCTATGTTTCCAAAGAAACTAAACTATTACGGTCCTTGTGTGTGTATTTTTGTTATGTACTATGTATTTCGCAAAAGTAATGTAATGTCAATGTACGTCAAGCTTCGGGTCTCTACATTTAGTATTCCTCTAGTTGTGATCCACATGAGCTCCACATATCATTGGACGTCTCCAAAGGGATCTCTGGGTGCTAGCATGGAAGAACCTTCGCTTGCGATGTCTGCCTTTGACCGCCTTGATCGTGTGGTGGTTGATATACCTTGATCATGAGAGCGTTATTGGAGGAAGAAGTTCTTTTGGCCATGAGGGAACTCTCCAGAATTATTGTGCACAACGATTGAGAAAAGTGTTGGGTTGTGAGGATATTTATAATTGGGGTTGAGTTTATGTAGTTATGATAATAAATAAACGTGTTACACTTTTTGTTTATTTCCTTAACTCTCATTGAAAACCCCCATGTTGAATGATTAATTCCTTGACATTCGCCCACGTGGAATATAATAAATATCATTTAATAAAACGAGATTATTTCCTCAAAATCCTGATTGGAAAACCTACACACCGTGTAATCATTAATACATGGCGTGTACTCATTTCCATAAAACTACACGAACTGTATATGTATTATACACGTCGTGTTATATTATTTTTCATTTTTCTTTATTTCCTCCACCAAATTTATTAGTCCTTGAGTAATGGATATTTATTTCTGAAATAAATTTAACTACATTACTCGCTAATAAATATATATTATTTCATCCACAATATGTTCTCTTGAATAACTAGATTTGAAATAAATGCAATCAAGCATCCTTAAATAATTATTAAACCACAGTCGGGGGAAATATTTATACAACTGCTTAAATTTATATTTAACTGAGATACACGGACACACATAGTGTGTGACCCTCTAGGCCCATTTCTCAGTGGCATTAGGTGGAGCCTTCCTAAAGTCTAAGGTTGACATCTAGAAACACGCCAAGGAAACCATAGAGAAAGAAGATAACACTGCAATGACGTGTCACCTCCTACAAACGTTTTCCATGTAATATAATCCCTTTGTCACGATATCTCAAATCAAGAGGGTTGAATTCTAGTGCCATAAACCAATGTTATCAATTATTCATTATTTGACTATCCTAAATTGAACTCGCTCATATATTACCATGGTCATGGATTTATTTAGGCTATATCAATTCCATCAAAGGTCCTGAGATATCTACTTTCGTTATGGAATAGAAGGGAAAAATCCTTTCTCACATTATCTTTTAATGAAATATTACTCATGATGCACCCAACATATCCTACCTCGCTATGAACAGTGTGTCGCCATGATTTTTATCAATACATCTAAGTGGGCGAGTTGTAATACCCATTAATAATAATCTTAAAGACTAAGGACCAATACACACGTCCATAGATAGGAAAATCCAATGACACAATGAAATGTGGATTTCCTACTGGCGGATCTCGTTCTCAAAATATCCTCCTAGAAATTACCAAGGGTGCACACCATTATAAGGTGCCTCAAAGTTTTATGAGTCCTCACCCTTAATGGACTGTATTATTTGTGTCCCAAAAATAACATCATCCGACCATAGAATATATATTCAAGAACAATGTTATGGAACTTCCGGGTTCTCATCATAGTAGGGATCCTCTATGACCCATTAATACAACAACTGTCTTTATGACATTATCACATTCATTGTCACGCAAAAGAATAATAAAAATGTGATAAGGTATGTATTAATGAATAAAGTACAATGTAGTTGGTTCAATGCCACCAACTCCAACAATAGTTTCATGTTAGTTATGTTCATCATGTGAAACAAAAAATCAAACTCATTGACATATTTAATAGATATAATATATTAAAATTTAAGGATGTTACATTTCCACCCTCATAAATAAATTTTATCCATTCAATTTGACTCACAATATATGATTAATTTTCACTTAGAACTCATATTTAACCGTACACTGCTATATGATCATGGTATAATTTATAAATTAGGATGATATTAACCTATATGAAATATTATGCTAAGTGATATATAAAGGTTGATGATCCATTTATAATTTCATATAGAATTCATCTATAGGCACTGTATTGATATCGTTAAAGAATAAATTCCCACAGTCCTTGATAATTGTTTATATAATAATCATACCACTATGGGGTTTTTATTTATGAAACAATATCCAGTATTTGGTCAAAACATACATGAGATATGAAACTACAAAATATTTTGATAAAACACACTATCCACTATTTTTTTGGATTTTCATAGGTTATTCCTAATTTATATATTTTTAATGACTATTTCCTTTATTATCCCTTAGATTGGGACATTGAGACATATAATTCCTAAATCTATATAAATTATGGTACATATTTTTGTATCTTCTCTGAATCCCTTACACTTATGAGTATATTGACATTCACCTCAAAAATTATTTTATTTACCTATCCCATAAGAAAACGTTTCCCTATGATTCTTCCAAAAAACAACATATAAGAAATTGAATCTATTTTTCTTCATCATATTTTTCACATGAATATATATGATATTCCATCCTTCTTATATTTATTGTTTTTGATATTTCAAATATGTTCACATTGTTCAAAATAAATCTAGGAAGATATTATGGCGTAATCACAAGATTTTTCCTCAAGAATATTTAACATATATTTTGTCATAATAACATGATTTCTAACTCCAGGTTATATCCGTTAAATTAGTTCAATATAAATTATCTCACATTTTCGATGGAATCCATTATTGACATGGTTCCTTTGGAATTCATAAATTATAAATACAAAATGATTTAAAATGGGTAACAATAATTGTAATAAAATTGACATAAATAACAATATTATATTTTAACCTCGTATTTTATCAAATAATGAAAAGATTGTTTTTGCCTATAGTTATTACAACTCAACATATTTCAGACATGGTCCAATATATATCACACTCATTTTAAATAATACCATTTTTTTAAAACAAGGTTACTTTGTGGTGGGATATCTTATACATCATAACAAAACCTTGAAAATTGATATTGAAAATTAATAAGAACATTATTAAAATGTTCTAGAATTAAAAATCATTCTAATTTATGATATCAAAATCCAACATATCTTTTATCCGGTAAAGAACATATATAGTAATTGGTATAAAAACTTATGAATGTGTGCATTAAAATATATGTTAACCATGGTCACTTTCTTATTAGTTTATCTAATATAAACATATTAAAATATCTTATAATGTTTTATAAATAGATTTTGAACAAACCAAAATAATATCCTTAGGGATTATCAAACCAAGTGTGGAATTGGGCCTCTTTTTTCTCTAGGCGAAAATCGATTTGACACTCAGTCCACCCATTTGGGGTTATTATCCCCACATACATTGATGTTAGAGCCTTCATACACTGGTGTTAGCAACACTAAGATGACATTTATTATATTAAAACACAATATCTACATAAAAAACATAAATATGTTTTTATATACTAAGAAATATCTCTTAGGATTACCCCAAAAGTTTTCTCAGATGTTCTCTTGTTTTAATTCAAAAATAAGAGTATCATTATTACCATAATGTTAAATCATAAATAATCCTAAAGGGATACCAATACCTTTAAAATGATCCTCCTATTTAATTTATCAACAATTAAATTATCCTAAAAAATATAAAAATATATGTTTTCATATAAAACCTACTTGAATAATAATTCTGACACCCCATACCTACTCTCCTAGATTAAAAAAGACAAGTACATACTTTACATAATGAAATTTATACCAATAATAGATTCTCAGACCTAACTATCCCATATTTACATAACATAAAACATATAATACATTATAATACCTCCAAATAACATTTATCATGAAGGTATTAAATAATTAAGAGAAAATATCAATTAATAGAAATAATTCCTTTTTTAACTAATGAGAATTTTCCCATCATATAAGAAACTGCTATATATAAAACAAGCCATCATTATCTCCCCCAATTTGTACATGAAAGCTATATTTTTTAGGTATATGATATGTAATACATTTCATTGAAACAAGGGGAATGGAAAATTAAGAAATTATATCTCAAACACTCAGTAAGGGGAATATATAAATACAGTTTTTGAAAACATTACAATGATATAAACAATATTTTGAAAATAAATAATCTAAATATTGTCAAAATCAACCTAAACCAAGAGAATACTATATCCAAGATTGAAAATTAAAAAATGGGAAATAATAGTAACTCATGTAATTTTAATGAAATGAAAATTTTCAAACATCAAAAACACTATTTGAAGACATTATTCAAAAGAATTATACATTTATGGGTTGAAATAAACAACAAAACTCATGTTGATTGGTATCATGAGCCATATTTATGCATTGAGGTGATATATAATGTTTGACCACACCCATAACATTATTATTCCCAATTCACCCACCATAAGAGTCAATAATAAATTTCATATAATTCTCTAACGAACCTAAAAGTGAATAAGAAAACATGGTTATACATATATTTAAAATTATTGAATGTGTATATAATAATACTATATCAGGTCTCAATAATAATCATGAATTTAAGTATTTTCCTATTCAATTATAAAATTGTTCATTCTAGGTGAACATCCACTAATCTTATTTTTTAAAAATTATATATTCCCACCAAAAAGAGTAAGGAGTATATTGTTTAATAAATAATCAAACAATATTATCACGATCCATCCAAGGAAATAAGGTTCATGGTTTCAAATTGAAATATCCTAAGTGTAAAAAATGAAACATATAGGTGTTACATAAATTATAAATTTCCCCAAAAAAATTATTCTTTGAATGGTTTCATAAAAAGATATCATGAATTGAATTGTTTGATAATAGAAGTTAAATTCCCCAAATGATAAATATAAATACTAATGGATAAATAATGAATCATAAACCACCATTGGATAAATTATTTGGAAATTTATATTGGGAATGGACGCCAATACATCAAAAATATTTTAGAAATCATATTTAATATTCTAGTAAAAGAAAATATTACCCAACTCTTTCAAAGGTAATGTTTGTAAAAGAAAAATGATTTATTTTGAAAAATATTTATTTCAAAAATAATATCCAATAATGGTACATCAAAAAGTAACACATTTTCTGTTGGTGAAATTAGTTTTAGAAAAAAACATGAATGTTAAAATAAAATCAATTTTTATAATTTTCAAAATATATATTTTCAAAACTCTTATTTTTTTTATTACAAAGTAAATATAAAATTATATCAAAATATATTCTATACCCATATAGGTTAATAAATTAACATATGTTAAATTTTTATTTTTACATAACCTGATAATTTCATAAAAATTCTCATAATGAAATAATATAACACACAGGAATGATATTTTAGTGATCAGTATCTCTTACGAGCAATAAAGTCCTCGAAGAATATATATTGGCAGAAGAGATTTTAATGTGGTTGAATGGTGATCTAATAAAATAACAGAAAATATTTTTAAATTAGAGAATGTAATCAACTTATTATATATGGGTACAACATAAATGATCCTAACTCGATGAATGAAAATTTAGTTAACAAAACTTCTTACAACTAGGTTGACAATTGATTCAAAATACATTTAAAGAAAAGTAATTGATATATACGTTCATTTAACATTAGTAATAGAAACAGAAGATAAATATAAATCTAGGGTTATTGAATATACTATTAAATGTAAAAAATGTTTCATAACTTGAACATATCTCTCAGAATTATTTTTCTTGACAAAAAAACCTAGTATCTTGGGTAACATTTTTATCAAAAAGCATTGAAAGAGAGGGATTGATATTGACATTAAAATATCATGATTAAAATAAAAGTGATTATATAATATCTCAAATAGGTAGTATGTACACCACATAAATGAAATTATTTTCTTAATAACATATATGGCTCAAAGAGTTTAATTTTAGATTAAAACTCATACCTCAGCCCTATTTTATTTTACACTTTTATAAAATTTACTAAATAATGAAATTAATTTAATTCAATAAAAAAACAATAACCTTTTTCATAAATATTTTCACATAATTCATTCATTTAAAATCATTTTTCTTAAGTTTTAGTTCACCTTTTCTTAATTTTTGACTCCGAGTGTGAATACTCATTGTTACATTGAAATAGTTTCATTAAAGTAGTGTTGGTATCAATTATCTCCCCCACTCCAAATACTATACGATAAAATAAGGTAACATAATATATTTTACCTGATATTTTATAAATCAATAATTTGTTTCCATGTAATTTTTGGTTTTAATCTATCATGATGGAATTGTCGACATATATGTTTCCCTAATTCTTGGTGAACTAAGGGTGATTTGTTAATCCATGGGTTAAAAGTTGGTATAGAATTATGAAAAAACAAAATAAATATATATTTACATGTTTATATCGTATAATAAAAGTAAATATCATCATACTCATTCATTTTTTAAATCTATTTTATTGTTCGATTAAGAGGTTAAACCGACACAAATAGGAACTGACCATGATTAATGCACAAATAAGAGGTTGATTATTTATAATATAATTATAAATGAATGATAATTATTTAATTTAATATTTATTTGTGTGAAAAATTACATTTATATGTAATTATAAATATAAAATTATCTATATAAACTCATTACATAAAATGGAGAGATCATTTTCCTCTATGTATTCTTGTTACAAAAAAAATAATTAATGATAAACATTTATTGATCATATCATTAGTAGTTTCCATAATTTATTATAAAAATACCTAAATAATATTATAAAAACCATATTTACTCATTAATCCATTCCTTATATTGGTCATTGAATTGTGGTTTTGTTAAGGGAATCAAATTTTTCCACAGTGTCGGTAGTTTACACAAACGTGTGGATGAAGATTTTATATTAAAAGAAAGAAATAAAGTATTAGCAGGGATTGTTGTTTCAGAATCATAATAATATTATATGTATCATAATTATTTATTAAATTAGACATTTATATCATCCTTCTAAGGTGGTGATGCAATATGAAACATTAAATTTTGTTGTGGTGGTAGTCTACACACACGAATGTAATTTTCTATTTTCTTAAAGTAGACGGGAAAAATGGGAATAATTTTTATTTTCATAAAATAAGTGTGGGATGGAGTGGATACTCAAGAGGGGGTGAATTTAGTTCCAATAAAAAATTTTGTTAAAAGGATTTGTCTTAAAATCCCCCAATTAAAAACAATGTTAAACTATAGTGAATTTATAGAGATTGTAAATGTTCAATTATCTTCTAAAATATTGATTAGATCTCATTCAATTTAATCACAATATTAAATTAGCTTTTGAAGCTAACATACTGGTTTACAACAAGTATAAAACCATTATACATTAACTGTTAAATTAACTTTAAAATAGATTTGTATTTCAAAGTAACAGCAGCAGAATATGAAATATATATAGTATATTTATGACATAAATTAAAATTCACAACAGATGTGACCAGGAGGTTTAGTCTCAAGCAGAGACTTTGTCCTCTCAAATATATATATAAAAATTTGATCCACACCCGGAATCAGGGTTAAAAATAGTTCAATACTATCCAGGTCCTAAGACCTCTACCACAATTATTTGTGGGAAAACAAAGTCAATAGCTCACAGGCTGTCCATGTCACACTTGACCTCTCCCACTATTCTCAGTGGGATATTGTATGATGTATGTAGTTTGGAATGAGGATTTAGTATCCTCCATTTCAGCACAAGAGATAGTGTGTGGGTAAAATATATACAGATTTCACACACTTCTCAACCAGTAAATAATAAGTCACATAGAAAGAGTATATGAAATTTTAGAAAGCTCTAGTGATCGGCAGTGCAGCTCTGGACTCCTTGGATTTAGAAGAGATGCTTCTAAGTCCTTATGTGATTTTTCTATTGAAAACAATGTATCATGGTTCAGCTTGATGTCCTTCACAAGTGAGTGTGTTCTCTGATTTCCAGTGTTCTTCAGTAGTGTTAGATTGCGTGCATGAGAGTTTTTTTTGAGATCTTGTAAATTCCCCATTCATCTTCTTCATGTGTTCTCCCTTATCGTATGTATATTCATGGATGAATTCTCTCTCTATGCCTTTTTCAGTCACACCCTTTTACTATAACTCGATCTTCCTTTTATTCAACGAGCTCCAGTAATGGGAATTATTACCTTTTCATAGGTATGAGGTACGGTCTCATGACATGCCAACAACTAACATTAAATATCATTAATTACGTTAAAAACATCAAATATGACCGTTGGAATTAAATAAGAACTTATAGAATTTCAAATAGTTTTTATGACTATCGGTGAGTCATGAGATCGGTGAGTCACATTGAATCTGCATCAGTTTTGGTAGCATCATCATCGGTGGCTCATTAATCATCAGTAGCCATCGGTACGACCGTTCATCATCGGTGCAATCGTTCATCATCGGTGCGAACATTCATCATCGGTGAGTCCATTCATCATCGGTGCGACCGTTCATCATCGGTGCAACAGTTCATCATCGGTGCGACCATTCATCATTAGTGCGACAGTTCATCATCGGTGTGACCGAATATAACTAAAGGTGAGTCAAGATAAGAAATTCTCACAAAGTTTCTGTTCAGTCCAGAATACTTCCATGTCACTAGTAGTACATAACTTAACATAGATAAACATGTGTAAACATTATTTAAACAAATATAAATTCATTTAGAGTATTCTGAACAAAATGACTAAAGTGTCATATAAAAAACAATGATTTGGGATTATTAAAATAACCATCTCACAGAGAGTTCAAAAATCTCCCCCTTTTTGATAATCACAAATCAATGGCACAAGGAAGAGATAATATAGTTGGTCATTCAGTATGCTCCCCCTATAAAAAAGAATATATTCCAAATAATAAAACATTGTTAGAAATAAAACAGAACTTATATAACTGAGCCATTCACCCCAATAATACAAGTCGGATAAGTCATTTCCCCCCTGTGTATCCATGTAGTAATGCTGGCTCATATGCACATTCAGTTCACCCACTCATATGCATGAGCTTCCTGATTTCTCCTGATTTCTCCCCCTTTGGGATTATAAAAAATAATATAGAAGGAAGATAAGCAAGAAGATTCCATAGAAAAATAAGTTCTGAAAATGATGAAAACAACATAGACACAAGTAAAAAAGTACAAGAAATAGACACCGTATCAAAAATTGATAGAAACAGCTATTTCTAGGGTTGAAAGGGAGCTTTTCCTTTAGAAATGGGAGGAATGGATGATCCAAGTAGTGGTTGGGTGGAAGAATGAACTAGCTGGATTGAGAAAAGAGGAAGGACAACTCGAGGTGGATGAATTGTGGGTTCCAAGGTCACCTACTACGGAGAAGGTCTTTCTGAAGGATATTGTTGGAAGACTGGTCGAATACTAGAGAGTTCATGAGAAACAGACATCTGACCAGGAGAAACATCTGATTATTACAGATACTCAGCAGTAGGAAAAACAATGGATTTAGCTTTCACATAAAGGTAGGGTATGAGCAAATTGATGATGTCCCGAATTACTTCTCCACTGTACTTCATATCCTTTTCAAAATCATCATTATTCTACATGAAATTTTCTAAAGTAGGAGTAAAATCCTTCAACTGCTGAACATGATCTTTAAAAGTTGGAGTCATTATAGGGAGTCTCAAATTATCAGCCAGTACTTTAAAATGATGATTTAACTCATGCTTGGCGTGGATCTTAGAGAAATAATGATCCACATTTTCCTTAATCTCTTTTTGAGCCTTGGTAGCATCGACTGAATACAATTGCGCCATCTTATGAATATGATCACTATGATCTTTCATCTTTTTCAAAGAATCTAAATCCAAAATCTTCCCAAGAGCCGCCAGCTCTTCTCTAACAACATCTTATAAATCATTAATCTTGGAACCAGTTCTTCGTGGATACCGTTGAAGAACTTTCCTGAGAAAAAACTTGTGTGATCTCAGATTTCAACTTCCTCAAATCTACCTTCTTCAAATGTTCTATTAGATTTCATAAAACATCCATCATACCAGAGATGATTGTTCTGAACTCTCCTGACATAGAAATTATATTGTTGCCTAAATCTGTGAGTGTTTGATTCAAAGAGGTCATGTGCCTTCCAATTGACTCACTATAATTGCACAGGTCTGGTTTTATAAGGCTTATCACTCTTTGAGCCAACTCATCCATAGAAGCTTCAGATAAAGTCATAGGAGCAGGAGCAAGAATATGAGATGACTCACTTTACATAGTCTCCCTAACATCTTGAATAAATTCAACCTTAAATTTATCGATGTCAGATTTAGCAATTGCAGTATCAGGTCTAGCTTGAGACACTGAAGGATCAGGTTGGACATCTGCTCACTGAAAAAGCTCGGCAACTAAATGAGCCTAAACTGAATCACTTATGCATGCATGATCCACTTCTACACCTTCCTCTTCCTCTGGGTAATCTAATCCCAAAACATCAATAACTGGATGTTCTTCCCATGTGGCCTTGCATGAAGGGTACATAGGTTTCACAAACTGAGCTCGTCCAGAATTTCTAGGAAGAACATCCCCATCCCCATCACTCTCCAATTGTTCTGTCCTCTCAGTCTCAGGGACATTTTATTTCTCAATTATTTGGGGTTGAGGATCATCTTGGATCACATTCAGACATTCTATTGGTCTGTTATTAGCATCATTAGCATCACCACCATCACTATCACTTCCACCACTACCACCATCACCATCAGTATCACCCTCATCCCCATCATTGACTTCATCATCATCATCATCATCATCATTAACTGATCACTCACATGAACTGTCTGTACTTCCGGATTCATATTCCTCATATTTTGATTCCTCAGTCTCACCTACATCTTCATCATCTAAAAAAGGTTCAATATCTAGTAATTTGAGTGGAGGGCTTGCCGAACCAAATTTGATCCTTCTTGTCTTCAAGATAACAGTATCAGGATCACTCCCCTCATCAAGAGATGATTTATCCTCTTATTCAGCATTCATATTCTCAGTACATTTTTCTTCTTCTTTTGTTCCTTTCTTACAAGATTCACCAGTTTCCATAGGAACTTATGCTTCCTATTCTTCATCCAAATAAATCTCTTCCTCACCAGGTTTTAAAATTGGATTTATTATCTCCTTTGGTCTCCTTGGATGATCAGTAGGGTTGAAGGATTCATATAACTTTTCTTTATCAGAAACCCAAGCATTCTTCCACGGGTTCCAATTGATTTTCATCCTCTTACAAAGAACATTGTTGAAACAAAATCTCATTGATGGGAAACACTCATCTCTATTATCCACACATCCCAAGAATTTTCGGATGGCAGAAATTTGTTTAGAATAAAATATAGTAGTAGCTTTCTTTGAAGTTTTTATCATCTCAACAATACGCTCAGCAAAATATCAACAGAGATTGATATTTTCACCATTCAACAAAAGGAATAGTAGAAAAAAAACCTAATACTTAACTGAAGCAAAATCACCTTTTCTGGGACATATTTGATGTTGAATAAATTTAAACAGGATTCGATTCTCACCATCCAACTCAGCAGCAGTTTTCCATCGTGATTCAGACTTTCCATTCAAAAACTCCATGGCTAGCTCATAAGAAAAGTAACCAGTCGTGCGAAGAATTTTACCCGAATAGTCCTCGTATCTTCCATTTTGAGGTACCCCTAAACATTCATCCCACTATTTTTATTAAAAAGTGATCTTTTCTCCTTTTACTATAGAAGACAATCTCGAAGCTTCTACTCCGTCCAAAATTATTTCCAGGATCAAATATAACTCATGAACTAGCTTTGGGTAAAAGACCCTATTATTATCGCAGAACCAATTCTTCCAACCTTGCATTTCCAATACATTTAAGAGAATGAACTTTCTAGATAAAACCCATTCTTAACATATTTATTTTTCGGCTAGAATATGTCGTTCTTATAGCTCCGGGTATACAAACCTCTGTGTCGTACTTCTCGACTCACCTCGAGCAATCTTGACAGGTGAAGTTCCTTCAGATTCCTTTCTCTGCCTCTTTTTCTTGTCCATTCTGAGGTTTGAGACAATCGAGAGGCTTGGAATGATTCAAAAGGCTTGGGTTACAGTAAAGAGAAGATAGAGTTCGATGAGAAATGGAAGGTCAACAGTCTTTAGAGAATGAAATAGCCACTTGTAATTATTTTTATCATTTAGGGTTACAAATAATAAAATATAGATTATGTAAAAAAACATCATTTTAAATATAAAATAAGAATTTTATTTGAAAAAAAAAATATTACAACCCAATCGGTAGCACTAATCAACTTGACAGATCGGTATGACAGATCGATTTCACAGATCGGTTTGATAGATCCGTTTGAAAGATTGGTTTCACAGATTAGTTTGATAGATCGGTTTCACAGATCAGTTTGATAGATCAGTCTCAAAGACCAGTTTGACAGATTGGTTTCACAGATCGGTTTGAAAAATTGGTTTGACAGATCGGTTTCACATTTAAGTTTGACAGATCGGTTTCAGAGATCAGTTTTACAGATCAGTTTCACAGATCGGTTTGACAGATTGGTTTCAAAGATCTCTTATACCAAACTATATTTTTAATCAAGTCTATCCTTTTATAATTTAAGGGCATGGTGAAAATTTCAGTTAATTGATGTTCAGTACCTATAAACTCGAGAGTAATATCACCTTTCTGGTAGTGATATCTCAAAAAGTGATGTCTGACATCAATGTGCTTGGTTCTAGAGTGAGACACAGGGTTCATTGAAATGTTAATTGAACTAGTGTTATCACAATTTATTGAAACATGCTTAAAATCATATCCATAGTTCAAAAGAGTGTGTTTCATCCATAGAATGTGTGCACAGAAACTACCAGCAGCTATATACTCTACTTCAGCAGTTGGCAAAGCTACAAAATTTTGCTTTTGACTAAACCAAGATACTAAGTATTTTCCCAATAAATGACATGTTATAGATGTGATTTTTCTACCCAACTTGAAACCAGCAAAGTCAGCATCTGAATAACTCATTAACTAAAAGGATTATCCTTTTGGGTGAAACAAACCTAACTTTACATTGTGTTTAAGATACTTAAATTTTTTTTAACAGCAAGTAAATGATATTCTTTTGGATTATCTTGAATTATTGCACACAAACACACACTAGAACATAATATTTGGTCAACTAGTAGTAAGGTAAAGTAAGCTTCCAATCATACCTCTGTAATTTGTTTGATCCACTGGTTTCCTAGTTTCATATACATCCAATTTACAAACTGTATGCATAAGAGTATCACATTCCATAATACTATCCAAACCAAAACGTTTTAAAAGATCCTTTGTATATTTACATTGATTCAAACTAATAACATTTCCATTTTGGAAAACCTGAAATCCAAGAAAATATTTCAGTTCTTCCATTATACTCATTTCAAATTTATTTTTCATACTCTTTGAAAAATCAGTACATAAGGAGTGTTTAGAAGATCTAAAAATAATAACATCAACTTAGATTTGTACTACTAAAATATCTTTATAAATTCTTTTTTATAAAAAGAGTTGGATTAGTAATCCCTTTAGTAAAACTTTTTGAAATAATAAAATTACTATGTCTATCATACCAAGCTCTTGGATCTTGTTTTATGCCATATAAAGCATTAGAAAGTTTAAAAAGTCGATTTGGAAAATGAGGATTAGAAAATCCAGGTGGTTGTTCAACAAAAACATCTTCGACAATAAAACAATTTAGAAAAGCACTTTTTACATCCATTTGTTATAACATGTAATTAAGATGAGGGGCATAAGAAATTAGAATTATAATAACTTCTAATCTAGCTACAGGTGCAATGGTTTCTTCATAGTCTATACCTTCTTCTTGACTATATCCTTTTGCAAATAATCAAGCTTTGTTTCTAACTATGTTTCCAGACTCATCAACTTTGTTTCTAAAAACCCATTTAGTACTTATTGTTAAAGTGTCCTTAGGTCTGTCAACTAATTTCCAGAATTTGTTTCTTTCAAATTTATTTAACTCTTCTTGCATAACCAGTGCCCAAAATTTATCATTGATAGCATCATTGACATTTTTAGGCTCTAGCTGTCATCGAAAGGCTTGATGTTAAACCTGGGTTCTTAGAGAGCTCTAGTCTATGTCCCTCTATCAAGAATACCAACGACAGAATCTAAAAGTTGATTCTTTAGAATCCTAGTTGATCTAGTAAAGTTAGGACTAAAAATTTCCGGTTCATCTCCAAGTTCGGGTTCAATAGAAGTAGATTATGGAATATTTCCAGAACTGGATATTTTTATAGCAGGTACTTTAGTTTTATCATTAAGGTCCAAAACAGTCAAATATTTTTCAAGATATTCAAGAGAGGTTTTAGGCTAATGTGGTTCACTTTCATCAAACATGATGTGAACAGATTCATCCACACATTTTTTTCTTTTGTTAAAGACTCTATAGGATTTGCTAGATAAAGAATATCTAAGAAAAATTCCTTCATCACTCTTAGAAACAAACTTGTCAAGATTATACTTTTTATTAAGAATAAAAAATTTACAGCAAAATACTCTAAAGTAACTAACATTGGGATTTCTATTATTCCATAGTTCATATGGGGTCTTCTTAAGAACATGTGTAATCAGGACTCTATTAATAATATAACAAGTGGTATTCACAGCTTCAACCCAGATGTAAACATGCAGGTCATACTCATTAAGCATGGTTCTAGCTATTTCATGAAGGGTTCTATTCCTTCTTTCTACTACACCATTCTGCTGAGGTGTCCTAGGAGCAGAAAGGTTCTGACTATAGCCATTGTGAGAGCAATAAGATTCAAAATCTTTATTTTTAAACTCACGGCCATGATAATTTTCAATGTTTTAATCTTAAGTCCACTACTTTTTTCTATACACTTGGAGTATTTGATAATGTAAAAACAAGCTTCACTTTTGTGAGCTATGAAGTATACGCAAGTATATCTCCAAAAGTCATCTACTAGGACATAGACATAGTGCTTCCCATTTAAACTAGAAACTCTAGAAGGTCCAACCAGGTCCATGTGATCCAACTCGAGAGGTTGAGAAGTTGAGACTTCTTTCTTTGATTTGAAAGAAACTTTATGTTGCTTTCCCTTTTGAGAGGGATTACAAACTTTGACATTTGGGAATTCAAGTTTAGGCAGGTCTCTAACCAAGTTCTTCCTAGTCTGTTTTCTAAGTGAAAGGATGTTGCAGTGTCCCAATCTTTTTTTCCAAAGCCAAGACTCTTTATGAAAAGTATTTAAGAAAGTAACATTTTGTTTGACTAAAGAATTCATATCAACAGCATAAACATTTTCATTTCTCAATCCAGAGAACACTAAAACATTTTTAGAGTTAAAAAAACCACAAGAATAATTTTAAAATTTAACATTAAGACCATAATCAGACAATTGAGAAATACTTAACAAGTTATACTCAAGTCCATCAACAAATAAAACATTATAAATCAAAACTGAATCAGTGCTACCAATCTACAATATGCCGATGATTTTTCCTTTATAATTATCACTGAGGGTGACATGGCCTCCATCATTCTTTATTAAGATTTTAAAGCAATAATAATCTCCAGACATGTGTCTCAAACATCCAATGTCCAAGTACCATACCTTCTTGTGAGAACTCATCAAACATGTTTCCTACAAAAAAGATTTATATGGAAAATGACTTTGGTACCCAGATCTTCATGGGTCCAGATAGGTTAGCAATCAGTTATTTTTGTACCCAAAGTTGTCTTATGGGTATCATAAAATTTAAAGAATCAAAATATTTTGAAAAATAAAAATTATTTGTTCTATAATCATATGGATAACTTGTAGAAGCATATGAATTTCCAGAACTAGAACTAGCCGAATTTTGTCCAGACATAGGAATAAATTTAGTTATAGTAAGCTGACTTTTTCTAGGCTGGTACCCAAACCAGTAGTATATTTTGGTGCAATTTTATTTCCTAACATTTGAGTTATAGTATCCTTTCCATTAGTGAATTTTTATAAGTCCTTTCTGAGTTTCTCATTACACATTTTCAGTTCAGTATTTTCCTTTATCAGTTGAGCATTCTTTTCCTTTTCTATATCAAAGGAAGATTAAACATTGGTAGTGAGAGCATGCTATTTTTTAAGGATTTTTACTTGTTCTTATGTTCATTACAAGTTTCTTCTTGCATGTTACAATATTCAAATAGTTCCTCACTATACATGTTTTCAGATTCAGAATCAGTTCCAGAATAATAATCATTCAGTATAGGGGAAACAGGTTCCTCATAGGTATTGGTCATGAAGCACACGTTGTCATGATTCTTTTCAGAATAAAAAACTTTAGATTCTCTTGTGATATCATCTAAAGCACTACAAGTATCTTTCATGTCTTTCTTAAACTTATTGTCCTTGTAGTCATATTTTTTTTGAACTTCAATTTTGGACAATCTTCTCTAATGTGACATTTCCTTTTGCATTCATAGCAGACAACTTCTCCATTCTTGTCAGGTTTTTTCCAATCCGTTTTCCAATGTCCCTTATTGTCATACTTCCCTTTGTAGGTTGATTTTATAAATAATCTATTCTTCCCATAGAACTTCCTGAATCTCCTGGCTATTTGAGCCATATCTGCATCACTGTCAGAGTCTGAATTATCACTTATTGAACTTTCAGTTTGTATTTGAACTTTGTCATTTTCCTTGCTCCTTGAAGTAGTATATTTAAAAGCTACAGACTTCCTTTTAGGTTCATCATCTTCTTCCTTATTCACCTCATGTTCTTCTTCATACATCATATGCTTACCAATAATCTCCTTGACCAGTAGTTTGCTTATGTCACGTGATTCTCTAACTGAGAAAGAAGTGCCTCTCCATCAATCTGGTAGGCATCTTAATTTCCACAATATTTGTTCCTTAGTAGTCACATCTCTTCCAAGAGAGATCATTCTATTGACTATATCATTGAATCTGAGATACATGTCAGAGATAATTTCATCAGTATTCATTTTAAAATTATCATATTCAATAGTATATGTATTCAATATCATTTCTTTAACATTATTTGTTCGTTCATGAGAAACACTCAATGTATTCAATATTTCGTAGGCAGTTTTACAAGAAGATATTCTATTGAACTCTTCATATCCCAAATCACAATATAGAGCATTCATATCATTATAATTATTATAGTAAGTTGTCTTAGTAGCTTCATCCCAAGTAGTTCTAACAGTTGCTGGAATCTTATAATCAGTTTCTATAGCCGTCCAGATATCAAATCCCGTACTTTCTAAATGAATTTTCATTTTCAGTTTCCACTAGGAATAATTTGTACGATTAAAGAAAGGTTCCATGTTGGTAGTAGAACCTTCTAATGTATTATCTATAACTAGATTACTAGAGTTTATAAAATAACTTAAAAGAGGTAAAATTTATAACTAACAAAAATTTAAAATCATTAATAATGCAACTAAAATCACAGTTGAAAAGAAGAATGTTTTGAAAACTTTTATTAATAAAAAAAACTCCTCTGATACCAAATGTTGTTTGGAGTGGATACTGAAGAGGGGGGGTGAATTGAGTTCCAATAAGTTTTTTTTAAAAATATTTGTCTTAAAATCCCCCAATTAAAAACAAAGTTAAGCTGTAATGAATTTATATAGATTGTAAATGTTCAATTAGCTTTTTAAAGATTGATTATATCTCTATAAATTTAAACACAGGATTATATTAGCTTTTGAAGCTAACTTACTAGTTTACAAAAAGTATAAACCCCTACTTATTTAACTATCAAAGTAAGTGTAAAATATATTTGTATATCAAAGTAACAGTAGAAGAATATGAAATATATATAGTATATTTATGACTTAAATTAAAATGCACAGCAGATGTAACCAAGAGGATCAGTATAAAGCAGATACTTAGTCCTCTCAAATATATATATAAAAATTTGATCCACACCCAGAATTAGGGTTAACAACAGTTCAATACTATCTAGGTCCTAAGACCTCTTCCATAGTTATTCGTAGGAAAACAACGTCAACAGCTCACAGGCCCTCCAGGTCACACATGACCTCTACCACTATTCTAAGTGGGATACAATATGATGTATGGAGTTTGGAATGAGGATTTAGTATCCTCCAGTTCAGCATAGGAGACAGTGTGTTTGTAAAAGATATAAATAGTACAGAAACTTCTCAATCTGTAAATAATAAGTCAATTAGAGAGAGTATAAAAATGTTTAGAAAGCTCTAGTGATCGGCAGTGCAACTCTAGACTCGTTGGATTTAGCAGATATGCTTCTAAGTCCTTCTGTGGTTTTGCTGTTGAAAACAGAGTATCATGGTTCATCTTGATGTCCTTCACAAGTGAGTGTGTTCTCTAATTTCTAGTGTTCTTTGTGTGTTTTTCAATAGCTCTAGATTGCATGAAAGAGAGTTATTTTGAGATCTTGAAAATTCCCCCTTCAACATCTTCGTGTGTTCTCCCTTTTTGTATGTATATTCATGGAAGAATTATCTCTCTCTGACTTTTTCAAGGACACTCTTTTTCCACAGCTCGATCATCCTTTTATTCCACGATATCCGGCAATGGAAATGATTTCCTTTTCATAGGTACGAGGTACGATCTCATGACATGCCAACAACTATCATTAAATATCATTAATTTCATTAAAAACATAAAATATGACCGTTGAAATTAAATAAGATCTTATTGAAATTCAAACAGTTTTCATGAAAATTGGTGGGTCATGAGATCGGTGTGTCACATTGAATCTGCATCAATTTCGATAGCATCATCATCGGTGGCTCATTAATCATCAGTAGCCATTGGTGTGACCGTTCATCATCGGTGCCACTGTTCTTCATCGGTGCAACCGTTCATCATCGGTTCAACCATTCATCATCAGTGCGACTGTTCATCATCTGTGCGACCGTTCATCATCGGTGTAACCGTTCATCATCGGTGTGACCGTTCATCATCAGTGCGACTGAATATAACTAACGGTGAGTCAAGACAAGAAATTCTCACAAAGTTTCTGTTCAGTCCAGAATACTTCCAAGACACGAGTGGTACATAACATAACATAGATAAATATGTGTAAACAAGATTTCAATAAATATAAACACATTTAGAGTAATTTGAAAAAAATACTAAAGTGCCATACATACAACAATGATTAGGGATTATTAAAATAACCATCTCACATAGAGTTCAACAATAAGATCATCAAAATGAGATAGAGGATTCTAGGATAAAAAAAACATATGGTTTTCATGAGGATCAGTGTATTTAAGGGGAGGTGTTATATACCTTTTATAAGTCGTGGGAGTGACATGTTTTGAATATTTCATATTAATATAAAGGGATCACATGTTAAACATGTCATGAGGCTCCAAAAATATATATTTTTTTATTCTAGGGTGGGATAAGTTTTATAATGCCACAAAAACAAAAATAAAAACATGTTAATTTCATTTTTATATTCCATTATAACTTGAATTATTCATTTCCCCATTTATTCTTTTACTACGATAAATGTTTTTAAGTAATGTTATCTTAATCTTTATTCCTAAAAATAAAGTGGTTCTAATTAAAAAATTTGGGAATAATGATTTATGATTTTAAATCCATATTATTGAATTCAATTTAAAAAAGTTATAAAAATAATTTTCAAATAAAAACTTTATATTTTCTAAAATATAAATTTTTAAAATAAAAAACATATGTTCAAAAAAATAAAATGTGTGTCGGTATATAAAAACACATTATAAAAATATAAAGTAATCTATAATATAAATATATTTAATTTTAAAATAATATCTTGAATTCCGTGTTAATAATTATACATTAATAATGTCATGAATGTCAGGTTATTCCTAAAAAGAATATTTTTCACTATTGACCACTAAATCATTATTTCTTCAAAAATCCCAACAAAATCATCATTTGAAAATATTTAGATGTTGGGTCCAAAAATATTGATCATTTTTTCAAGATTAAATTCATAATTTTATAAATTTCCCTTTTAAAATTTCTTGTGATACATAATGAAAAACTATTTGTATATAAAAATTTCATTATAGAATATTTTCCCTTACTATTAATATATAATATTTTAGAATATTCTTGCATCAGAATCCATTTATTTTAGTAAAAAAAAATGTTTAATCCCTTGAAGAATGAGTTTAGATCGTAAATCCATATCCCTAATCCAAAAAAACAACCATACTAGGGTAAATACACTAACATGTCCTTTTATATATGAATCATTTTCAAGAGACCATTCATAAAAAACTGTTATATCATGTGGCCTTGTAAATATATTTGAATTAAAATTACTCCAAGATACTCATTCCTGTCCTATGAATTGAGGGTTTCATTATGATAAGATCACATATACTCCATCCTAGTTGGTATATTTCATGTCTATATGATTTTGAATTTTTTCCGGGAAACCCAACTTCATCATCCAAAGATCCCTTATACAAATTATCCACAATAACACCCCCATGTTGAGAATACCCCAATATATTTCAAATTATTTACTAATTTAATTATCAATATCAAATTATTTTTATCAAATATATATTTTCATTGTTAATCATATTATTTTTTATGTATAAATTTTTATCAAATGAAGAAGATATATTTAAAAAATTACATGTATAAAAATAAATTAAGTGAATTTGTATTTTAAGTCATTCCAATGAATTTAATTCATATTAAAACTATACATTATATTCTTTCTATAAATATTTCATAATATGGTTACTCAAATTCATTCTGGAAAATTCAATGGATATGTTTTAGTGGTATAAAAGTATCACAATTTTTTTACTTTGGAAGTGCATGTTGAAAATGTATTAAACTAATTTACTTCTATAAATGTAATAATACATCGAAAAAATGTCATGTTGCATAAAGATTTCACATTGCGATCAATGTTCTTCGGGGTGATGAAGGGATTTATTTCTTATGGAATTTTTATAATATATAACATTGGATGAATGATATGGAATCTCATTATGTGGAATATACACACTCAACTAAGTAAATAATTTCATAAACATCGTGTGTTTATGACATTAAAAATGTTTACACCGATGATATAAATACAAATATTGGATAAAATAAAAAACATCCAAAGGATCATGTGAGTGAAGAGATTCAAATGGCTCTGAAATTAAATATTTATCTATATATTTTTCTTGAGGATTAGGATGTTAATATTATAATGATATAAGCTTTTAAAACAATGATATTTCATATTAATAGTTAAATATTCATTAATATTAATAAATACATGATCAAATACCATAAAACTGTACTTCCTTTGAAGAATGGATGCAGAATCCTCTTATTTCATGAAAAATCTTCAAAATCTCCCAATAAGGTCATATAATTTATTAAACATAATAAAAATAGGCTAATTAATCCTTTCATTATAACATCGGGAAACAAAATATAATAAATGTGTGAACAAAGATTCTCAATAAGGGTAAACATTGAAGATGTCAATTGAGGATCATATGAAAAAATAATACAAGAAATAAGGATATGACATTATGGATATAATTGAAAATGTAAGTATTTAATCTATCATTGATAATAAAAATGAACCATGACATATAACATTATCAATTTGAATGAAATAAAACATAAGATTTAAAAATCATAATAAATTAACCATGAAACATAAGTTCAAGTCATATAAGTGTGGCCCCATCCTAAGAATAGAAACCATTTAATATTTAAAGGTTAACACTGGAGAACAAAAATTCATAATAGATAAATAATCAACACCTCTTTCCCATATCATAATAGATTACACATCATCACCTATTTCGCATAGTGTAGCAATTACATTAGCCTATTTTCCATGGAAGATCAAGCAAGGTGGATTGTTTCTAATAATTATATCATGGAATATAACTCTTTAACCATTAAATTGGAGTTAAATATATATAGTATCCATCACATAATATATATATTTATGTTCCTTAATATAATAAATCAATTATCATATTAATCCGTGAAAAAGTAAATGGGTTTAATACATTTGACCTCATATCATAACTGAAGGAAAAGAAACAAATTTCATAAAAAATTCAATTCATCATATCATAGCCTATGCTAAAGTAATGTTATTAATTAACATGATTTTATCATAATCATAAATTTGAGATATCAAAAAAATTACATATAGTAAAATTGGATTATATCCCCTACAAAATATAAACAATACCAAATGTTTTTTTAATCGTTAAATTTAAAATCCCTAAAATATCATTAATACATTATTGACGAAAGTAACTATTTCAATTCAAATAATATCATTAAAATAAGTAAAAATTACAAAAAAATTAAGGAAAACATTTATTTAGTGGGGAACCCGAAAAATTATAATTTTATTATTATATAATGTAGAGGTCATGATTGTTTAAAATTCTATTCATGTAGTATATGTTGAATTAGATATTTGATTTACAATGTCAGAAAACATTCAAAACTACCTTATTTAAAAAATAATATGACTTTTTATTTTTTAAAAAATGAAACTTCATGTATGGATAGTAATTTATTTAAATAATCATTGACAAATGGTAAAACATTATTTAAATAATTTTTAGAAACCATGGACCTAGAAGAAAATAATTTTCAATCAAAGAGAGAGAAAGACTTGCTTTTTTCATAAAAAAATTATTTTGGGATCTTAAGTTCATAAAGGATTAAAATGAAAATAGGGCATGTATATTGAAAACATTATAAAATTATAATAAAGGTCACGAGTTCCATGAATGTTATATTAAAGGAACTCATCATGGGATATATAACATAAACAATCCCACTAAACAATGATACTGTAATATACAATCTTTACCAATTTTTTACCTTTATAATTTTAAAAACCGTTAAATAATGAATATTATATGGATGTATATTAAATAATTATCTTGATAAAAATAAAAAAATTAATTAATTTATAGTATATATGCCCCACAAAATAATCATGTGGTGGATATCACATGTTTCCAATGAAAATAATAATGAGATATAATTCTCTTACCTTTAGTCTCAAATTCATTCCTAAATCTTCAAATATCATATATAATTTTTTTTCATTTATAAAATTTTTATTGAACCATACACATGTACAATTCAGTATATTTTTTAATTATGGACTTTTATTACTTGTTAATTAACAATTAATTTTAAAATCATAATTTAGGTATTAACTACAATGTATTTTATATATGTTTGGGTTTGTTATTTTTGGTCATACTATATTGATAATCGTTCAATAAAATCTAAAATACTATCTCTAAAATAAATATAATATTTATTTATTATATATTTATTTTGATCAATCACATAAAAAATTATGTCGAAGACAAATTACACCATTAATGGAGAGAGTAGTTCATATGTACATAAGAAAACTAATTCCATTTTATAAAAAGATGAAATGAAATTTTATTAAATAGTATATTAGTTTTATGAATGTCTTTCCCATATATATCACATATTTTTATTATATATATCCTTATTTTCATCCATGTAATCTGATTGTGAAGAAGTAATCACATAGATTTGCAAGGCGGTAGTCTATTGTACACATGCGCGACGTTATTATATTCTCATTCCATAGAATTTGAAGTGTTATATGTGATATTATAATGTTGAATTATAATGATTTCCAATATTAAAAAAAAATCAATCCATCATTATATCAACCCATGATAGGTTCCCATGAAAACAAAATTACACCATTTCATGATGAGATAGTCCTTCATCCACTTGATATACGATTTCATTTTAAATTTAATTGGGTAGGAGGAGAATATAGGTTATTCTATTAAAATAATAAGAACTAATTATATTTTTTATATATTTTATTATATATAAAAAATTATACAAGATTTTTATGATGTGGGGGAATAAATAAAATAGAAGCACTCGGTAGAAAATGTTACATATTCTTTGAATAACCTCCTTAGGATTACTACAAATACCTTAAAAGGATGGACTCATGATAAAAAAATTCATCTGTGATGTGTGAAGCTAAGTATGGAAATTATTTAGGAAAGGAGAGGATAAAAAATGGGTCTTGGATGTGTGGAGAGAATAGGAGAGGGAGTGCCATTTTATAAGTGGTTGAGTGAACACACACCGAATTTTTGTAAAGAATAAAGTTTACCCACATTCTTCACTTGAAAAATGGTATAAAAGGATCATTATCAAACCATAGGCGTGTTATAGTATAAATATGTCAATAATATGTGATTTTTCCAAGTTATTAAGTCATTTTACAGCTTATATTTTTAGTTGAAATCCTAATAAACATGATATTACATTAAGTATGATACTTATTCATATTGTTTTTTATTATTAATTTTGACAAAAAAATTATGTTGATGTTAATAAATAATATTAATTATTCTGAAAACAATCTGGAATCCATTTTTCAAAATTCTATTCGTATATATTGAAAATTTTAATTTCAAATTAATCATTTGGATTATTTTACATCACATTAACAAGATTAATTTTTTCCAATCTTTCATTTAGAAATACTTAAAAAACATATTTCCTATAAATAATTTAACCAAAAGACAATTTTTAATAAAATTTAATATTTTTTAGTATTCATAAAAAATTCTTCATTGGAGAAAATTCTAAAACATTTACTGATAGATTATTTTTTCAAGTTCATTCAATAAATTATGATAATTTTTTATAAAAAATATTCTAAATGATTCCAAAATAAATTTCATTTTTTTCTCAAAAAAATAAATGCAAAAAAAAATTTGAAAACAAATATTATTGATTCATAAAAAGTATTTCATACAAATTAAGTTTTTTTAAAATTATATTTTTATTATCTAAATCCATTATATTTAATAATAAAAATGTTTTCAGTCATATTAATACTGTAAAATTTTACTTCTAGATGATAACGACATGTTTAAATATGTATATAAAGTCGGTATTATAGTTTATTAAAACTCGGTGTTTCATGTAACGTAAGATATTGATGAAATTAAATTTATTATAAATAAATATTTTCTAAAATATCACGGGGTATGAAATATTGTCCATTGTTTTTGGGATTTTCATAGCTTGATGATTAAATATTATAAATATACATAATGATAATGAGGTATAGCTTTTATAATTTATTTTATATAAGAAAATTATTATAGATAATGAAAAAGGTCTAAACATGGTCTTTTTATTACTAAAGAGAAAATAAAAAATCGAGTCAAGAAAATATAAATCACCAACTAATATATTTAAAGTTCCTCTAAATAGTAGTATTCCTCACCAATTGAATAGATACATTTAATAAAACTAAAAATTCATTTGGATAAAATTTAACAAGATAAAAAAGGCCAAAATTTCAAAATAAGAATAAATGTATGGATATGATATTATTAACATGATTGTTCTTGTGAATTTATATGAAATGTTTATTCATGAATGTCTATGAGACTCGGTTGTGAATGTTTACTTGAATTAAACATTCATAATCTATTTCTCTAGAAATTGATCCATTATATTAATTGATATTTTATACTATTTATATTTTCTACAGTTATTTAAATCACAAAAATTTAAAGGGATGAACATTGAATGAATGATTTGAATTTGTTTTTCCCTAAATTACTTCTATTCAAAAAATAGAAATGGATAAAGATAAAATCTTTGTAAAATATTATCAGGTATCTAAAACATCTATAAATAAAATAATAAATGAAAAATGTAATTTTAATACCTAAAATGTGGTAAAAAATACACACTCAAATCATATAAAAAATATTATAATTTTTCCCATTAAATATTCTTTTTTATTTTTTATAGTTCATTGGATTGTCATTGTGGTCAATTTGGATACATGAAAGATATGTTTTTGATCAAATGAAGGGATATCCAACCAATTAACCAAAATTGATGTCCCTGATGAATTATTATCAAACATTATCTTAGATTATACATATTAAAAAAATTCTATTTTTCATATTATGTTTTATCATGTGTTTTTTACAACTGGGTGGTGGTATTTTACCATAAAAATCATGGTAACATGAAGAATTTTTTCACAAGAAACATTTGGATTTATACAAATAAATAATTATTAGGTTTTCTAAAACAATATCTTTGTATAAAAACGTATATCAATTTTAATTAATTATTTTTCACAATATTTCGTTAGTGGTAGAGCCAAATAAATCACATTGATTATGGATTTTAATTTTATAAATTTATCAAAGATTTCATATTTTATACATAAACTACCATCATTTAAGATTAATTTGGTAAAATAATAAATATTAAATTTAAAATATTTTCTAGCCATTTTATTTAAATATATTTCCAATACAACCATGATTTTTCAAAATCTATGTATTCAAATATGTAAATATATTTCATTTAGAATTAGTGGACAACTAAAAAAGTGTTATAATGCTTATAGCCATCATGAGGAGGTGACTTACTATCATGTTTATTATTTTTTTATTTGGTAAAGATCATGAAGAGGTTTTTTTACAAATTGTATTTATTTACTTTTATTATAATATTTAATTACATCTATGGAGAGACACATTTGAATAAAAATGTTTCTATCTAAATAGGGATAAGTGAGAATATATAGAGTGTTTTTTAGAAAATGATTGTGTATTAATGTTATCTATTTGATATTGGGATCCCATGTTAGTTTAAAAGATGATCATTTTTAATATTTATTGTCATTTCAATAATGAGATACAGATATTGGTGTTTATTTCCCTTGTAGGCATCAAATTTATGGGATATAATCTTGAAATAAAATTAGGGATCATTTTTATTGTAAATTTTTATTTAAATTAATGTAAAAAATTCACATGGCCTTTATTATATAAGACAATCAATATGATAGTGAGTGTTGTCCTTAAGAAAAAATCCATGAATAAAAAAATTTGGGTAAAAGAAAAATATTGAATGTTAACATGTTGTATTATTATGATAGATAATATGAGAAATCAATCTTCTTGAAAGAAACTTTTAGCGTCCTTGATTGATATTGGACACCCATTAGAGAGTGTTATATTTATTGAAAAGTTATATGGACTTGTCCCAATGTTATTTGTTGAAAATATAAGGGGTTTTTTGATCCCCTAATGTGAGTTGAGATTGTTTTCATGGTTTCTAAGGTGTTGCTGGTATTTCTTTTTACAAGTTGAGCTTATATATATGCATTTTAGATTGTTGTAAAAAGTACAGAAGGTGGTTCATGTATCTATTAATAGAAAAAATGAACATATATTTAAAGGAACCCTCTCAAAGACCATCAAATTTCATGGTATGATTCATCAAGGATTGATATTATGGGAACTAACGTTCAAGGTAGTTTGAACGTAATCAAGAAGGGGATGATAATTCTAGAAATTCACATATATACTTACATAAGTTATTTCCCACAATAAATGAATTAATTAATGTATATGTTCTATGAAAGATAATTTAGACGGGGCATGAAAAATTTTCATACTTATTTTCCTATTGCTAGGAAATTTAGTTAAATGGTGAACATTTATTGTAAAAACTATTGTAAGAGAATGTGATGATGTGCAAGAATTTGTTTAAATAACAAGTACACATATGCAAAACCTAAATTAGGAAATTTAAATAGACAAATTCACTTATAAAATATATCGATGTAAGTAAAAATCGACGTGCAAGGGTATATTAAGGAAAATATTTCTAAGGGAATTTAGAGACCCAAATTTCCATTCTAGGAAACATAATTGAATTTTCCTACGTAAAATATTTCCTGTAGGAAAATACTGGTGATGTATGGGAATTTTTTGTGAAGTAGGATATTTCTTGTAGGTTTTTATAAAAACATTTACCTACTATAAAATTAAATAAAATTTGTAGTATTTGTGAAAAAATATTAAAATCATCCAAGATATTTAAATTAAAGTATGATTTATGCAAAGAATGAAAAAGGACTTTGAGGGTGAAGTGAATTGAATTTATAGGATAGTTTTTTCACACTATAAGTGAAGTAATCACACTTTAAGAAGGGATACCATGAACATGAATTATATGAGAAAATATAGATTTTCCCACATTATTATAGGTTATGGATTTGGGGAATATCATTGATTTTTTGGGTGTTTGTAGTTTTCTACATAACACACAATGGAAAAGGGAGATGGTGATTTATAGGTGCGACAACCAAAATAATTGTGTCTATATTCAACCCTCATTATATCAATGACAATGAACATATAATGGAACTATAAAATATGGATATTATAGTATGGAACTATACATGAATTACTATTATGTTTCCATTTGTAGAAAACGGAAAAGTGCATTGTGATAACATCTTTTTTAGTATAATTGATAATGATAAAATTGAGATCTTATAGAAGATATTACTTCATCCAAAATAGAACAATAATATGAGAAATATGAGGTGAATGAAGAGACAAGAGTGAATCAAAATGTCAGTGAGAACAGAAAAATAAAGAGTTTTTAGTTTTTCTTGTATACCTGGAAATTCGTCGATGGAGGAAATTACAAACACCACAAAGATCTAATTGATTGTATGGATAATATGGTCCTATATTTGGATTCAATGAGATAACTTTCCATTCATTCTAATATAAATAATAATATATTTCTTACAACACATTAATTTGAATTAATTTCATTCACTACATTGGAAACTCATGATTCCTAATTCATTCATAAAAATAAAGAAGAGGTAGTGATGAGGGAGTTCACAGAAATCCTGTAAAGAAGAAATGAGGAGTTCATCATCATATCCATCCATGAATGAGGATTCATTCATCCTATATTTTTGTTAGTTCAAAAGAAAAATATGTCTATAAAACTTATGATAGTCCTTCCATGGAGTGGTGCATGGTGGAGCAGGAAGGATACAATGAACCATAGAAGAAATGAACCTTAATTTATAGGTATATGACCTAGAACCTATAATAATATTGAGATTTGGGTTGAAATAATTCAACATAGAACATGTATATAGAGTGATCCTTGGCATGGAGTGTATAAAACCATGTATACTAAAATTTAGTGAGTTTAGTTTTTAATTGATTAATTAAAAAATATATCAATTGTTTGCTTATCAGAGATTCCTAGTGTAGTTGAACCATGTTAACATATTTATATCCCTAAAAACATCACATATATTCATTATTATTATAATTTAGTGGTGTCAATTATCAATGGATTCATATACGAAATTCATATGCACATCGGTAGAAGGTCCTTAAAGAAAAATATGTAAAATGGTTTTAAATTTTATTAAACTACATTCATCCCCTAATAGGGTTATTAAAATGGTCCTAACATGTGGTATCAAAGTGTATTGTTTTGTTTTTTTTAACCAATGATGTGTATTAAATAGCTGAGTCTTTCAACAGTTTTATTTTGTGGGAATCATGAATAAGTGATTAAGTTTGATGATAAATAAGAATAATTCCTATAAAGAACTTCCTCATTTTGGAATAGGTTTTTGTGTTAGTGAGGTTCAGTTGATGGAGTCAACATTCTAACAATAACAACTAAAGGATATTTCATATTGTCAATATGTATTCCAATATAATAATATTTTAAGAATGTCAAAATAGGTTGACATGAAATGTGAAGTTAGAACATCCAATTATGAGTAAATATAATTGTTGTTTGAGGTTGAATATTTCAACATTTAATTATAATTAAATAAAATTCAATGTAAGGAGATAATAATTTTTAAGTACGAGTAAAAGTATTTTATGATTATAAAAAAATTTGGTAAAATGTAAATAGGACTCCACAAGAGATTGGTTGACGATGATAGGGAATTAAAGAATAATAATGAATCCTAAGCTATGTTATTGGAAGTAATTTCTTCCAATGTGAATTAGATCATAGTTTCCTCTATTGAGGAAGATGAAAACAATAATTATGTCCAAAAATTAAATAGAAAATGTGATGAGTTGTTTGGACACGTTGTGGAACTCATCTCGGGGAGTATTATGCATCTACATAACAAGGTGAACCCTAATGAGCCCTCTAATTAGGTGAACTCTAAAAGGAAGACGAAAAGTGACATGCAAGACATGATTTCAAAAATAATTTTGTTGAATTGATGTGTACTATAACATAGTTTTTCCCATGAGAATGGGTGGCTCAATGTATGGTCTATTGAAGGACTGTGTGTGGCTGCAAAATCCATATTTAAGGTAAATATCCATATTTAGGATTTTCTCCAATTAGGTACATTCATGGAACCAGATACACTCAACAGTTCCTACTTATGTAGGAAGTTACGTGTCTACTTTCCAAGGTATATAGTCGTTATGGTTTCTTTCCCAGAATGATTTTTAATTCAAATTTCTCGATGCATGAGAGGTTAGGCTCATCCTATCCCATTTGGTAGAATTATTTCCAACTCTAAGACTCTCTTATAATTGTTTTTGATGTACATGAATCTCTCTTTAATCCTCATACATGATCGGTTTCCCTAACGATTAGTAATCTATTATTGGATTATCTCAGTATTAATGTATGTTTATTTCAAAGGCTTTCAATCAAAAAAAATTATATATCATATTTACTCCATTGATGACACTATCTATAAGTTTTTTATGTTTTCCTTCATTATCCTATTATTAGTACATCATAATTCTAGTTTGGGGGTAACTATTATTTAAAGGAAAATATATAACTCTAGTGATTTTCACCATCTAGGAAGGTTAACAATGCTTATGGTGTTGGAATCAGGTCTATGAAGGGGATTTCTTTGTATCCTTATGAAAGGAAGTAGAATTAATATAGTTCAGTGATTCTTAACATTACATGTTATACCTTTTTAGGTCGTGTAAAATGTACCTATACATTTACAATAACATCTTTTCAAATGAACAAATAGGTGAAATGTTCCTAGTAATAGTTATATGGAACTCCTGAATGAGCTTCCCTTTTTGGTTGACCTCAAAGTGAATATGTCCCAAAAAGTAAGGATTTTTTTCAAATGGATTATGGCCCTATAATGTTGGATCCCTACTAGTATACAGCCTGATAAATGTTATATAATTAGTCACAAAAGAGATATATCTCTCTGTGAGGGGGTATGATTCTGTTAAGAATGATTACATATATAGAATGTTATGTATGAAATATATCCCAAAGAGATGGGAAGGCCGGTATCATGGGATTATAGCCAAGTGAGGGAAGGATAAAAATTACCTCATGAGGAATGAACCCCAATTATTTCGGAGATGCAATATTAGAGATATTGGAATAGAACAATAAGGAAGGAATTCTAATTATCTCATTGATATTGGAATCAAATTCGATTTTTTTTAATGAAACAATTTAATGTTTTGTTGTTGGATTGTACTTTGAAATTTCAAATTTTTAAAAAATACTTGGGTGACACATTATAATTTCATGAATTGGGGAGTTATGTGACAGAAAAGGTATTAGAATAGAGGATTTGAATGGAATTGCACATACCTATATCCAATGATATTATTTATTGATAATATATGACTTTTATTTTATGTCTTCCTAAGAATATATATCTTCAATAAGAATAAAATGTGGATAGCTATACACTAAATAAATTGAACCAAAATTGAAGAATTTTTGATATACAGATGGAATAATCCTCACCGATGTCTATGACTACATGTGTTTTGCTCAATATAAGAAACAAGGGATATGAGAGGATAATGAATTTTTCATGTGATCATAACATTTTATTTGATCATTTCATATGAACTGAAGCCAACTTGATAATAATATATTTATTATTACCTTGCATAACATGGCCCTATATAATCTCACACATGGAATATTTTAATATTAATACTATATGAGGAATTTTATGATAAATTATGAGTGTATTATAGTATTTATAGAAAATATGTACTCATGCATATCATGTCTATAACTGGAATCAAATCCCACAACATTATTTAGTTCTTAGGTTGTGGACATGGAATAATGTATGAACTCGTGAAGAATATTTATCTTCACGTTTGAAAAATTGGGAATCAAAAAAAAGGTGAATTCCTATTATGGATATAACCTCACATTAGAAAAATATAATACAAACATAATAGGTTAAAGTGGAACTTTGGTAGAAGGGGACCATATATTACGAATGGGAATTGGGTGATCTAATGAAGATCATTGGTTTATGTTAACATATAAAAAAGTAGGGTCATGAAATCACATAATAAATAGGGGTAATGTGATCACATAAGTAAAAGGGGTTCAAGGGTTCACAAAAGTTAAAATGGTTCATATGGTCATGTAAAATAAATAGGGTCATCAAATTGTTTAATCAAAACTATGATTGGTGATCATGATATATGATCATGTATCCATGTTTTCATCAAGTTACCAACAATTGAGAAGCATGTCATGTTGTCCAATTACATATAATTGTCTGTGAAATTGATAAATAGTTACATCTATTTTGGGGATACAATACATCGAATATAGTAACAAAAGTTTCAAATTTAAAACATTGAATTTTTATAATTATACAAAACTCTATTATTATCATATTAATGTTTTTTTTCTATAAATTGTGTTTTTTTATTTTTTCTTAGTGAGGAGGGGGTTATACACATCGTTGTAAGATCTTGGGTTTTCTCCATAACACTTTTTTATATGGTACATATCTTTTCTGTTGGGTTAAATTTTTTATATGTTACATATTACTCTATTCTCATCATATTAATGTGTTGTTTTATGAAATATGGTTTGATGAAACTGTGTGGAGACTTATAGTAGGTTTGGGGAGCCCATCTGGTTTAAGGAAACTAGGCGTATTGAGGTACACACCCATACGGGGAACATGTACTTTTAGTACATCCAAATTTCACTCTTTGCATATGGTTAGTCAAAAAGAGCATAGTGACTATGTGAGTTTCCCCTCTTTACCTCATTGGGTTCATGTTAAAGCAACTCAAATGTGGAACTTCCTCCTTGAGGAGTAAATTTAGGATTTTCTATGGTTTCTTCCTCGGATCTCGAAATTGATTAACATTGGTATCATTTGATCTAATTTGATATATACCCAATTAATTATCTATTGTTATCCATTTTTCATGGTATTAAAAAAAATATTTTTCTCTAAGCTAATATGCCCTATATTTTGGGATTTCATCCTTTCTTATTTTTTCTTCTTATCAGAGTGAAATCAAAAACTGGTACCTGATGAGGACTCCAATATGGACCTATAATAGGTTGTTTATACTTCTATAGAGTGATTTGGTGCTTTTTCATTATATTATTCATTATTTTTCATTCAATACATTCTAGTCCATCACAAAAAATGATTTGAATAATTAAATTATACTATTATTGATACCCACTAATTCCATGATATGTGTTGGAGGTTGTTTTCACCAAGAAGGCCACCCATGGGTTTTGCCATTGGAATTTCCTCTACCTTGTATTTATTTTATACCACCCGTGTTGTGAGTTTTTTTTGTATTCCTCATTAAAGGAATCTTGTAATAAACATAGTTGATGTGAGTCAATTTTTAAGAGATGGATACTGCCTCTATTTCATGATGATTATTTTGATGAATTGTATATATGGAATTTTTATGTGAGTGGATAAACACAAGGAATGAAATTTAATGTGACTTGTTATATGAATGGGTAATTTGATTGAATTTGGATTATAAAAATGGTTAATCACTTGAATTTTTAATTGTTATTTAAGACACCCTAATTGTGATACACTATGGGTCATGATAATGGTAGATAATTCATTAGACTTGAATTCTCCATAGATTGTAATTATGTCGGATTTATTGGGCCTTTATACCACTTAGATGTTGTTTCTATTGGTGTCATATTTTATATTGTCGATAGACCTACTCCTTGGACCCCAACTTAAGCCTAACTATGTTTCCATCAAGATTCTTCTAGGGATCGATTATGCGCTTTTGTCTACATACCTTGGATCCAGACATTTGGGGTCGAAACATGACTCTATGTAAATACCCTAGTAATTTTTATATTCATCGCTATATGGATTTTTGTGATTGTTCAGACATATCTAGTTATATGGCATGGTTTTGGTTGGGGGATATATAGACCATACATCAAGGATTAGGTTAAAATTATATGTATGGATGTATGGTGATGTCATGTTAGTTATTTCAAATAAAATTGCAGTTGCATTGTTATATGATACTGACCCAAGTTTTTCTTTTCGCATTGTTGGGCTATACAGGTTCAATATTTTTTATAATATATTCCAAGGTAACCATAAATTTATTTACATCTTACCTAGGATATGTATTTTTCCTCACTTTCGATTTTTATATTTCAAACCCTATTCTTTTTATAGTTGTTTTGGTTGTTTCCTGTTAGGATTGTATGTGACATCTATTTTGTTACATCATTGGGGTACCTAAACAGACAATATGGATGTATGTAGGGACTAGGGAAATCGATCATTGTTTGATGATTTCCCTTATGTCATGCTTTGGAACAAGAGAGAATAGGAGAAAGTTGAGGCTTGTGATGTTATTTGAAGATTTCTGTTTTTTTTGTAATTTTGATACGTGTAATACTGTGATGCCATGTATAACAGTTTGGAAAGATTTGTAGAAAAATGATTGGATCATAATATTTTATTTGATGTTACTCTTTTCATTATTCATCAATTACTATTTTTTATCTACCATATTGTTTTTATATTGCTTCCTCTATTTGTTTTGTGTGATTGATAATATTATTTTACAGTATGGTAAGAGGGAATTGATTCCCACCAAACAAAACTAGCCCCTCCCCCCTTCTAGTTTGAAACCTCTAGTGTTCAGAGAGATGTATTTGAGGTTCTATGGACAAAAGGGGTTGAGGAACAATTGAGTGGAATTATGGTTTGGTACATTACAGTCAGTTCCCAATATCTATAAATCTTTGAATTCAAATATATCCAAGTACTCAAATCTGGGTTAGTGGGAGTGATATACATAATTAAAAATTATCTACATCTCTTCAATGATGTCCTCTATCACATAATATGATCAAGAATGACAAAAAATATTCCATCCAAGACAACCTCCTACGATGGTGGACCCATAAATAAACATGTGTTTGAAGAAAATTTGATAAATAGAATCCACGAATGAATCGTATAATTGATAGTATATTCCAAATATGTTCCACAAATTTTTCATGGTTGGGAAATCATCTAACAACATTTAATTTTATGATGATGATAAAATATGAGACAGTTCTATCATGGATATCCTCCTTCAAATCTGATCACATGAAGGCACTTACGTAACATCATTGCATAAAATTGGGGCCTAAAACTATGTTGAGAAGGTTGTGAGATCTCATAATGTGATCACATAGCCATCAAGCTATCCTAAAATCTAATTATGATGTGTGTTTTCGAGTCTAAATAAAATTACACCATAAAAGAACCTGTACATTTGGTATTTTCGAAAAATAAGCAAGATAATATTTTTATATTGGATGTAATAGACCCCCCATTGAAAAAATGTCTAGATGAAAAATAGAGAGAGTAGATAATGTGAAATTTATTCCTATATAATTCACCATCGTTATTCATGGGTTTTTAAAGGTTGGGGCTGAAGCCTCATTTATAAGAATTGTATTCCCATCTAATCACGTGTTTACCTTTTGGTAATGTGATAACCTAATACCACAAGTATCATTGAATTCTATAACAATTTTTTTCTTTCATTGTTTACATGACTCATAAAAATTCATGTGACCACATGAAAATTTAATATCCCACACCCCTTTGGTGTCCATTCCTCATTAATTTGAAGTCCCCCATTTTTAACCCTTGGCTTAGTATTCCCTTTTTGAAGTAGTTTTATTAAAGAATGGAATATAAGGAGTTTACATCTAATTGGATATCCATTGATAATAGAGTTAATGTTGATTAGAGTGTTTTCTACAAATTATCTACTGATAATCTTCTGAAATGTATGGGTTTGAACAATATATTGTATCTATTACTTGATGAGCTTCCATTATAATAGTTCTACATGCATTATTATTATATAATCTCACCATATCTGTAATGACACAAAGTACATCAATGGAAATTCACTTCATATAATTATGTCATAAAATAACATTAAAACACAACAAAATGAACTACTAACTGATAAGTGGCCTTTAAACATATGTTTGTCACTTGGGTGTTGGAATTTTGAAAATATGACATATAGGGTTGTGTTCAAGATGATTTTGGGATTTTAATAAAAAAAATAATTTTTGGCGAATTTTAAACTACTCTTATGAATATTAACATACCCTAGTGAATAGTGATATATACTAATTAAAATAAACCTTACCTATAATATTATAAAAATAATATTCAAGTGAAAGTATAATGTACCTATATTTTTTAATAAGTAAATGAATGTTTTAAAACTGTTTTTAGTAGTAAATTGTGATATTAATTAAATATTAAATTAATCATATTTAGAAAATTATTTTTTAAAAATGAACATCATATTTGGATTATACATGTTGAAAAATTTTTGGGGTACAATTTTGGGATTTTTCTAAAATACTTGAATATTTTTTATGAATATTAAAATACATTAATTTACCATATAAATAAATTATAATTAAAACCCACTATTACTGACATCACAGGTGATGTAAGAACCCAATTCTCAAAATCACATGCCTTATTAACTATTCTTGGTCATGGATAACTCACTATTCCTTGTCTTAGGGGAAATTAATAAACTAATGAATTTTATATTAAGGAAACCCCTCTCCCCTCTACTATAAAAACCACCCTCCACACCCTCATTTCCTCACACCTATCAAGATCTAATACATCCCCAAACTCTGCCCAAATATCTTTCCTAGCCCCTCACCCACTATAATAAGCTTATGGTCTCATCAATAGACCAAGCATAGCATCATTAAGGAGGATCTCAAGAGGATGATTTAAGAGGTAATTTCTCTCCCTCTTCTCCTTTAATTTCCTTTCATATTCAAGTTCATTTCTTAAAATCTCCACACATATATTCATCCAAATTGTATTGTAACTCTATTATTAATCATCTACTATACTTTTATGATATTATATTATCCAACCCCCTTTCCCTCCTCCTTTTATTTTTATTAAAGAGAACGTTCTTCGTGTGGTGTTATTTTATCACCTTCAAGAATGAAAAGTTTTCTTCTTCCATTTCTACCTTCAGATATGTTCATGAAACCATTTTTTATGGTTGAACCAGAATATGTTATATGTATTATCTCCTATTTAATGTTCTGGAAATAACATATGGCTATATTACTATGTGAAAAATTAAAACAAGTTCATTGTGATCGAAAAACCGCCCAAATTAACCCAAATAACCATCATTTAATTATTATCTAAGGATTTATTCCTTGGATCTAATATAATTTATTATAAGATCATTAAAAATCTTATAATATCATTAATTAAATGTGATATCAGTTCTGTATGTTTACCCATGTTCTACCCGAACTTCAATTTAAGAATACAATTGAACCACTCAAAAAACCCATAAAAACAAACATTGCCAAATAATGGTTATAAACTATATAACTCATCCAATGGAACATAAAATCACTTAATGAAACCATAATGAAACATATTATTGTACACAAATTTATGTATTTCTAATTAACGAATATAATGTCATTATACATGACATTAAAGAGAAGGAAGCATTCAGATTCATGGTATGGAGAAATCCTAAAACCCAACACTCATCCTTCGTGGTCTCCCTCTTTCACTCAATTCATTTTGATATGGTTACTCCTTAAAAATAATTTGTTCATAATTGAATTTTATTTTCTAGGATATAAATGTTTTTCACTAGTATTTATGAAAAACCTAATGTTTTCCAAATGCAATTTTATTTCAAGAACACACCATTTACTTCTCATTCAAGATTGACGGTTCTTGTATCATGTATGTTATTCCCTCATTCTTTTTGGAACCCAATGTTTATGAATGTATTTTTACGAGACAAAACCCATTACTTTTCATGGTTTCATTATGTTCATTTATGTTATATGTTCATTGTGTCATGCAAGATAAATTATAATGTTATGATGTGATGGGTGCACCCTAAATTATATAGCGCAATATTAATGTTTAAATGTGACAGGTGTGACTGGAATTATACAGCGCACCAATGCATTGGGTAAAGTGATGAATCTCATGAGTAAATTTAAAATGATGTGTGAACAAGATGCTATCTTGGATCAAAATTATGTTTGGTAGTTAACCACTAAGACATGATGTTTCATTGTTTTTATGCATTGCCACATTTCATGTCTTATATTTATGCTTCCTCTCATGTTCATGATCTTTTTCCCATGTTATGATTATGCTCACCCCATGCTATATTGTTCTTATCTATCCTCTTTATTTTTTTCTAACTCACCCCTTTTGATGTATATCCTTAGGTGGATACATGTACTAAAGAGACTACAAGTTCCAAATAGAATCTAGAGAAGAAGAAATTAAATAAATGATTATGCTTGGTGTTGTAATTGTTATGTATAGTCCTAGTTCACCCAAGACACTAAACCTTTGGATCCTCTATGTAAAACACTATTATGTTTTTTATCATTAAAATTATGTAATGGTAGTGAATGAAAATGTTGGGTCACTATAGTTGGTATTAGAGGAAAAGTTTAGATAGGTTGGGAATTAGGATTAGTGAACCCTAGAGAAAACCTATTACATGAGACTAAGTACAAATATGCACACAAGAATATGTATATAGGGATAAAATATGTTATGATTTTAGTATGATTTTTTCAAATGAATAAGTTATGTATTCATGACTTGTTTACTTCTGTTTTGTTCAATCCTTTTCTATTTTAGAAAATGGTGGGAACCAGGAGAAATCAGCCCAACAACTCATGCACGGGCCAATGCAACGATTGCCCAAATGACCTCCCCAATGATTTGGGAGGTGGAGTTCAGAACATCATGGTGAATCTTACCCAACTATCTTTTGTTATGTATAATAACAATAATAAGGGGGAACATCATCCTTCACAAAGGAGGGAGAAACTGGCTATCAAATGTTTTATATGGAAACGACCATCGAAATTTAGTGGATTCTCTGAACCACTAGTTGCGGCACAGTGGGTCAACTCCATGGATAAAGTCTTTTCTTTTCTTCACTATTCTAAGATAGATAAAGTGACCCTATACATTTATCGTCTAGATGGAGAATCCGATCAATAGTGGTCTTTGATTAAGAACACCAAGCCATGGGAGGAAATTGAAGAGATGGAATGGGAAGACTTTAAGATAATGTTTCTTAATAATTATTTCCCATAAACTCTCTGTACGAAGATAGAGAGAGAATTCATAGAGCTCAAGCAAAAAAGAACGGGAATCTATCACTATCTATGAAGCGAATTTCACAAGTCATGCAAGGTACGCTCGTGTTTTGTTATCAACAATGATAGAAAAATTGATAGATTATTTAGTGGATTAAAACCACACCTTTGAAAGGATCTTGAAATTCATGACATTGGGATTTATGAATATGTTGATTGATGTGATCTCAAATTGGATATGGAGTTTGGAAAATGGTCCCATGGCTATGGTGATATGAAAAGAAAGATGGAGTTTCATGCTGGTGGATCTAATTATATGGATGGGAAGAATACTCAACGACCCACATGCCAAAAATTTGGAAATTTGCACCATGGGAACTGACTCAAAGGGATGGGGAAATGCTTCTAGTTTGGGAAAGTAAGACACCATACTCAGGAGTGTCAAAAAGGCACGAAAAGGAAGGAGAATGTAGCTGATGAAAGGAGAGAACCACTCATGGTTCAATGCTACAGCTGTAGGGAGCTAAGGCACTATGAAACCCAGTGCACTAAACCTCCAGTTCTCGAGGGTAATCAGTGTTAACAGCCACCAATGCTGAAGGAACAAGTGAAGGATTTTTCCATCACTACTACGGAAGTGGAGCATGATAATAAAGTCGTTAAAAGTACACATCCTATTCACTAAAGAATGGAAAATTTCTTATTTGATTCTGGTTCTACACATTCCTTTATATCTTTCATGTTTTCAAGAACAATAGAATCGAAGCCCTGAAACCTTGAAGTAGAGATATTTGTAAAAACACCAAGTAGTGCAATCATTGAAACCCAAGTGTTTGACTCGTCTCCAATTGGTGTATGTGGGAATATTCTTCCAGTGAATCTTGTAATACATACATTGGTAGAATTCAATGCTATAATGCGAATGGATTGGATCTCGTTATATAGTTCACATATCAAGTGTCAGGAGAATGAAATATCTTTTAATATTCTGAACTATCCCATTATCCTCTAAAATGCAAGGAAGATCATGAATTTTCTTTTGAAAAATCCTAAAAATGTGTGGGTGTTGATTCCTTATTAATAAGCATACCTTACCCAAATGGTTGAGTCGAAGAAAAGGGCATACCGTAAGGTAATTCCCATCGTGAGGGAATACGATGATTTATTTCCAGAAGAGTTACCTGCAATACCCCAGGATGGTGAGGTAGAGTTCTAAATTGACCTCATACCCGGAGCTACTCCTGTCTCTAAGTGTCCCTATAGGATGGCTGCTATTGAACTAGAGGAGTTAAAGAAGATATTGCACGAGCATCTGGAAAAAGTGTTCACAAGCCCTAGTGCATCACCTTGGGGCGCGCCAGTGCTCTTTGTGATGAAGAAGGATGTAACAATGCATATGCTTATCGATTATCAGGAACTCAACAAGATCACCAGAAAGAACAAGTATCCTCTCACAAGGATCGATGACTTGTTCGATCTGTTAAGTGGTTCTCAATACTTCTCAAATGTGGATCCTCATTTTGGATATCATCCAGTAATGGTGAAAAAGGAAGATATTCAGAAGGCTGCATTCTGTACAAGGTATGTGCACTACGAGTTTTTTGTGATTTCCTTCGGACTTACTAATGCCCCTGCAATCTTCATGGATTTGATGAATAGAGCCTTTAGACATTACCTCGAAAAATTTGTGGTAGTGTTTATCAATGATATTCTCATCTACTCCAAAATCAAGGAGGAACATGAAGAACTAATAAGAATTGTGTTGGCGACATTGAGAAATGAGAAGTTGTACGTCACGTTTAGAAAGTGTGAATTTTTGATGAAACAAATCACTTTCTAGGAACATGTGATCACAAGTGAGGGAATGTGTGTGGATCCATAAAAAACATAGGCGATAGAGGAATGGACCATGCCATCTAGTGTCACAGAAATCTGTAGTTTTCTTGGATTAGATGGGTACTATCGACGTTTTGTGAGAAACTTCTCATGATGTCCAATCCCACAAACTAAGCTAACAAGGAAAGGGGTAATGTATTTCCAGATGGAAGAATGTGAGGGAAGATTCCAGGAGCTATAGAGAGGGTAGATCACTGCACCTGAACTCACACTACCGAAAAGTGGAGAATGATTTGTGATATAAATTGATGCTTCCATGAAATGCTTGGGTTGTGTACACTTGAAAATTGATAATGTGATAACCTACACCTCACGACAGTTGAAAATGCATGAGCGGAACTACCCGACGCATGATCTAGGGCTAGCTGTCATGTTTTTTGCCTTGAAATTCTTTTGGCATACCATTATGGTGAGAATTGTGACATATACACTATCCACAAGAGCCTAAAGTATATATTCACAAAAAAGAAGCTCAACATGAATCAAAGGAGTTGGTTAGAGCGAATCAAGGATTACTATTGATATATTCACTATCATCCTAGAAATGCGAACAAGGTAGCTAATGCTATAAGCATAAAAGAACATGCTACTCTATCCATGTTGCGGATTGAGAAGGACCCTATCTTCTTGGATATGCAAGGAATTTATTTGGAAATTATAAGGGAAGGTGATCCATCTTACCATTCAAAAATTATTTCACAACCAACCATCCAAGAGAATATTAAGGAAGCACAAAGGGATGATGTGGAGATACAAAAGAGGTTGAATTCAGTAAAGGATGGGAAGTTGTAGATGTTCCATATCAATGATGATGGTTTCATTCGGTTTGGAACACGGCTTTGTGTTCCTTCATCACCCAGGATAAAGAAAGAGCTATTGGACAATTCACATAGCTCAACCTTATCTATCCTTCTAGGGAGTACCAAGATGTACCGTGATCTATTAGAACTAATCTAGTGGGATAACATGAAGAAGAAGATTGCGGAATATATATCATGTTTCTTCGTATGTCAGCAAGTTAAATCTTAGCGACAAAAGTCCAAAGGTATGATGCTGCCATTACTTATACCCATGTGGAAAAAGGAAAATGTTACTATGGACTTTGTCACAAGTCACCTGAAGATGTCGAAGGTAAATAATACGATATGGGTTTTGGTTGAGCAACTCACCAAGACTTCTCATTTTATCGCTATTCAGGAAGATCTCTCGCTTGAACAACATGAAATGATATATGTGAAGGAAGTGATGAGACTGCACGATGTTCCACTCTCAATTTTCACTGACTGTGATCTATGGTTCACATCTAGACTATGGAGGAGCCTTTAACATGATTTGAGTATAGAATTAAATTTTAGCATGGCCTATCAACCCTAAACTGATGGCCAGTCTGAAAGAACAATTCAGACTCTTGAAGGTATGCTAAGATAATTATCTCTAGAATTCATAGGGGGATGGGATTAGAATCTCCCATTGGTTGAGATCTCATACAACAATAGATTCCACTCGAGTATTCATATGGCTCCATATGAAGATCCCTATGGAAAGAGATGTATAACTCCAACCTGTTGGGATGAAGTTGGAGAAAGAATACTACATAGACCCGATCTTGTCCAAGAGATGATATAAAAGGTTAAAGTCATCCAGAAACACATCAAAGAAACTCAATGTCGGAAAAAGATATATGCTGCAAACTTTCAAAGGGACTTGGAGTTTGACGTTGGAGATAAATTCTTCCGTTGAATATCTCCATAGAAGAGAGTCATGTGATTTGGGAAGAAAGGGAAGCTATTCTGAAGGAATATTTTTAGCTTTGAGATCCTTGACCACATAGGAGCCGTGTACTTTCATCTTGAACTTTCACTGAATATGGATCAAGTTAATGATTTGTTTCATGTATCACTTCTGAGGGAGTACATACCAGACCCTTCACATGTTCTAAACTCAGATGTGGTGCAGCTGGAAGATGATCTATCCTATGAGGAGCAGCTAGTAAGGATCCAGGATCGGAGAGATAAGGTTTTATGCAATAAGACAACCCATCTTGTCAAATTATTGTGGAGGAACCATATTTTTGAGGAAGCAACTTGGGAACTAGAAGAGGCAATGAAAGATAAACACCCTTACCTATTTTTGTAAAGTGAAATTTTGGGGGCGAAATTTCTTAAGGGGGGAAGAATGTGATGACCCAAAGTTTTTCAATGGAAATCTCCTTCTTATAATCTGTCATAAAATAACATGAAAACAAAACATAATGAACTACTAAGTGATAATTGTTAAACATAAGTTTATCACTTCTGTGTTTGGAGTTTTTAAATTCTGACATACACGGTTGTGTTGAAGATGAATTTTGGAGTCTAATAAAACAAAAATAAATTTTGGTGAATATTAACCTACCCTTATGAATAGTAAAATAACATTATAAATAGTTATATACACTAATTAATTGTAACCTTACCTTGGATTTTATAAAAATAATATTCAATTGATAGTATGATGTATATATATTTTAGAATATGTAAATGAATATTTTAAAACTGTTTTTTGTAGTAAACAATGATTTTAATTAAATAATAAAATAATAATATTCAGAAAATAATTTTTGAAAAATGGACTTCATTTTTGGATTCTATACATCAAAAAATGGTTGGCATAAAATTTTGGGATTTTTCTAAATTACTTGAATTTTTGGTGAATAGTAAAATACATTAATTTACCGTATAAATTAATTACAATTCAAAACCACTATTCTTGACATAATGAGTGATGTAAGAACCCAAATATCGAACTCACATGACTTATTTACAATTCTTGGTCATTGATGACTCACTATTCTTTTCCTTAGAGGAAATTAATAAACTAATGAATTTTATATTAAGGAAACCCCTCTCCCCTCTATTATAAAAACCACCCTTCACACCCTCATTTCCTCACACCTTTCAAGCTCCAAGATTTCTCTAAACTCTACCCAAACATATTTGATAGCCCCTATATCACGTTCAAGATCATCTGGTCTCATCAAAAGACCTTTCATAGCTTCCTTAAATAGGATCTCAAGAGAAGGATTTAAGAGATAATTTCTCTCCCTCTTCTCCTTTAATTTCCATTCATATTCAAGTTCATTTCTAGATCTCAACCCACCTATCATAATCCAAATTGTATTGTAACTCCATTATTATACATGTACTATAATGTTATTATATCATATCATCCAACCACCTTTCCCTCTTCCTTTTATTTTTATTAAAGGGAACATTGTTCGTGATGTGTTAATCTATCACCTTCAAGAACAAAAAGTTTTCTTATTCAATTTCTACCTTCAGATCTGCTCACGAAACCTTTATTTATGGTTGAACCAGAATATTTTATATGTATTTTTTTTATTTAATGTTCTGTAAATTACTTATGTCCATATTACTAATTGATAAATTAAAACAAGTTCGTTGTGATTGAAAAACCGCCCAAATTAACCCAAATAATTATCATTTAATTATTATCTAATGATTCATCACATGGATCTAATATATTTCATTATATGATCATTAATACACCTGTAATATAATTAATAACATGTAATATAAGTTCCGTATGTTTACCCATGTTCTACACGAACATCAATTTAAGAATACAAGTGAACCACTCAAAAAACCATAAAAACAAACATTCTAGAATATTGTTTTTAAACTCTATAACTTATCCAAAGGATCATAAATCACATAATGAAACCATAATGAACCATATTAATGTACACAAGGTTATGGATTTCTAATTAATGAATATAATATCATTATACATGACATTAAAGAGAAGGAAGCATTCAGATACATGGTCAGGAAAAATTCTCAAACCCAACATTCATCCTTCGGGTTCAGCCTCTTTCACTCCATTAATTTTGATATAGTTACTCCATAAAGATAATTTTTTCATAATTGTCTTTTTTTCTAGGATATACATGTTTTTCACTATTATTTATGAAAAACCAAATGTTTTCCAAAAAGAACACACCTTTTACTTCTCATTCAAGATTGATGGTTCTTGTAACATGTATGTTATTCCCTCATTCTTTTGGAAACCCAATGTTTATGAATGTGTTCTTATGAGATATAACACATTCCTTTTCATGGGTTAATTATGTTCATTTATGTTATATGTTCATTTTGGAATGCATGATAAATGATAATGTAATGATGTGATGGGTTCACTCAGAATTATATAGCGCAATATGAATGATTAAATGTGATGGGTCCGCCCGGAATTATACAGATCTCCAACGAATTGTGTAAATTGATAAATCCCATGAGTAAATTTGAAATGATGTGTGAACAAGATGCTATCTTGGTTCACAATTATTTGTGGTAGTTAACCACTAAGACATGATGTTTCATTTTTTTATGCATTTCCACATTTCAGGTCTTATATTTATGATTCCTCTCATGTTCATAATATTTTTCCCATGTTATGATTATACTCACCCCATGCTATGTTATTCTTATCTATCCTCTTACTGGGCTCCTAGAACACCCCTTTTGATGTATATCCTCAGGTGGCTACATGTACTAAGGATACGTACATGAACAAAATTCATCTGACATTTCTAAATAATGGTATCTTTATTTGGTATTTCAAAAAAAACTCTATAGTCCTGATTTTAGGGGACATATATGATGAATTTTCTCTTGTTTTCAAATATCATGTATGATTCGGAATCAACTCCTCTCATCACAATATGGATTATATATCTGGAAAAGGATCCCCCTAGGATGTACTCTTGTCCATGAGTTGGTATCTATTTCTTGAAATGGGTTGTATTATTTATGATGAAAACATGGCACGATCCCCTAGACAATTGTCTTACGTATTCCCTATCACATGAATACAATGGTTTAGAGGGAACTTATTAGAAAATTCTATAAGAAGGTAATTTTAAATACTGGGGGTGTATAGTCATTTCCAAGATGAACTCCTTCTTTATATTATCAGCATCATAATGATGTAACTCCTCATGTATATGTTTCCAGCATGGGAGAAAGGTAGAGTAAGTGAGACTACATTCTTAATGGCCATGAAGATAGATAGGGAAAGAGGTATCATCTTTTCCATTCCAATAATTTACATGTTATGTCACCATATTCTTTTAAGTTATATTAAATGGGGAACATACACGATTTTAGGCGAATTAAATGTATAATGGTGATATTTTGGTGGAAAACTGGGGGCTATAAATTCATTAACCAGTTGAGAATTCTCAACACCGAGTTTAGGTCAATGAATCAACCATGTCAGGTCTTTTTTGTTGATTAACAATGAGATAATTTACATTTTTAACTTGTGTGATTGAATCATATTCATTACATACAAAGCACAAATATGAATTTTCAATAAAAACAATGATGGTCATGATTCTTGATCATCCCGTATATCTATCTACAAGGGTGACTTTTCCACTTGGATCAATGAAAATAAATTATGTTGGTGGTATACAACCTAACATTTTTAGAGGTAGTTATGATGTATAAAAAAAGTGACATAGTACTCTTCAAAACATTTTCTCATAGAGGCACCTAATGGTAGACTAATAGGTTATGGAATATGTTTTCCAGGGAGGAAGAATCGCATTGATGTACCTTAACACCAGATGGTGTTGGTGTTGATCTCTCCATTTCCTATTCTGACACCGAGGATTGATTATATTTAAATGATCAGTTGTGAATTCTACTGAAAAGATATATAGAGATAGATATGGTGCTAAAATTTGGGGTCTTGGGGGGTCAAGAGGAAATGATAATTCAAAGGCATTTGAAGAATCTATCTCCAAGTATAATAGGGGCTCTATAATATCACCAGAAGAAGACCAAGCACATGGACCTAAATCCATCATCAAGCAGGGCACTAAAATATGGGTATATAGTGGGTGGAGTTCCAATTAGTGGAATTCTAGTTTTTGGTGAATATTATATAAATAAATCTATTTTACCATATAATTCCATCAATGGGATGAAAAGAGGATAAAATTTTCTCTCACCAGGGATTGGTAGGTTCCTTTCTAGGACTAGATTTATATCAAGGGGTTTTATAGTGCCACTACCCCTAAATGAATTTCTTATGAGAATCAGTCTTCCAATGCCGAGGAACATCATTACAAAATCAATGTTTTGATACACTTGAATTAATTCAATGTCTACGATATTCCATTTGAATTGAGATTTAAAATTCTTAGTGATTTGGTTGATGTTGAAGATAGAGGAGACCAACATAGTTGTATTTAAGAGGTGAAAAAGGATAATTATTAGATGCATACTTTTTTCATGTCACTGATACTCCACAAACAATTGAACTGGAAATTGTAGGCGGATGGAGATATTAAATCACCTCCCTCTTTCCAAAAATACTATATCGAGTTAATTATTGATGAGGATGTATCCAATTATGATAACCAAGGAAATAATAGCACAATTGATATGTTGTAATAAAATATGATTGATCCATAAAATTTCCACTTGGTCCACTATTGGTTTTACCTCTAGAACCTCGTGAATCAATTCAATACAAGGGACTTCCACAAAAAATATTATGGAAGATAATGGTGGATAAGTGTTTGATGAAGAAAAATCATTAGATAAAATAGAATATTGTCTAATATGGTTGGATCATATAGGTTTTATTAAGGTCCAATTTAGGTGAAATTAATATTTGAATGTGGAATATATTTCTTCCAAGCCTCTGGTGGGTCTGTAAGATATTTTATGGGGTCTATGTATGGGTGGAAACAGGTAGTGTCCAAATACAATCAAACCTGCTGAATGATGAAAATGCACTGGCCCTCGCTCCCTTTGATCTAAAATGGGAATGTTCATTATTTTAGGATCTTAATATAGTAAACCATCTTCCTACTAATCTTTACAAGATGGAGCCATCAATGGGAGGGGGTAATTTTTCCTCTAAAATTTAATATATAATTGAGACAATGTAACATTGTATGTCCTATGCCAATTATTTCAACTATTCAGGATGGCAATCACATCCTACTCTCTATGTATACCATATTCTAGAAAGGATTTTATTTAAGTTTCACTTCTTCCTACTATAGGAAAACATCACTACAACCCCTCAAATAATGATGAATGTTCTAATTATAGTTTTTCCGATAGTTGATTATGGTATATATTATGTGGTTAACAAACTTACTAATGTTTTAATGAAGTTTTTTAATTATAATGATAAAAAAATGTATGTACTTAAATGCACTAGTTCCACATTAGAGTTTAGAGATCACAGATCCATTGGCTATAGGATCTCACAAGCATGAAATAATTGAGATAAAAGTGTTTTCTACACCATTCCCTTCAAGGGATGTGATTATGAGTCTACTAATCATATTCATGTGTATATATTCTTATTATAGGGATTTGGATTAGTTGATAATCAAAATACTCAAAATTTTGTCAATAACATAGGAACATATTATGTTGATATATATAGAAATGTTTCTTGGAGATACTGTGTGATTTCCCCAACCTGAGAGCCATTCAAGGTGCCCTGATTTCATTTGGACACATGGAATCATGAATTCCATCTGATACAAAAAGGGGTTGTGACTAGAAACGATAGGCTAGAGTATGTCAATTTGAATCCTACTCCCTCATTACCATAGTTTAGCACATAAAATAAATATTTAAAAACAGATTTATAATAGAAGCAGCATAATCAATTGATAAACAAGATAAAGACAAGCATAAAACATTAGACTAGTAACCAGCTATATTAGAAGAATAATAGAAAAATAATAATAAATTAATAACTAGAATCTAAATCATATAAAAAATAAGGATGATATATGTCATGTATCTATGAAACTCTAAAACATGGATACAATGAAATAGAAAATAAATTATATATAAAAGAAGAAAAAAGAATATAGAAATTATCCAATATCTAGAGCACTAGCTTGGTCATATACTACCAAGATACATCCAAATATTAGTATGAAATATCATGTTTCCAAATCAGAACATTTCCCATTGTCTACACCTGTATAGGGGTAATCTTCATGGGTACCAATGGCGGCCCAAATAGGGTGTGAGTTAAATCCCTATACACCAGCACCATCACCATCTCTACTATAGAATCTATGAGTATAAACTGATAGTGGGTTGGTAATTATAAATATAATGGAGTATATTAATTTAAATACCTCGAATTTTTTTTCATAAACATCTGGTAATTTCCTAGAACATGAGATCATTTAATTAATTAATTTTGTTCAGTTAATCTTGATATGTCATGTATGATATAACCAAAAATTGCATCATGTCATTAAAATAATAATATAGGGTCAATTTTATAACGACACTTATGATTATGGTAGTAATGATGAAGATCCAATGTAATTACCAATGAATCATTGACCTTAGGAGTTGAGACAACTCATCAATCAAATGTTTCCAAGCTTTAATGGGTCCACATGTAATCTAAGGGAAATATCCAAATTAATTCCACTAATATATTATTCTAACTGAGTATAAGGATCTTGTACAAGGTAAAACTAGGTATGAAATAATTGGATCCAATGGGTGTATTCAGGGCACCACATATCTAAAAATGTCAATATGTATCCAAGGAAAGTATCAATGGAATTATAATATCTAAATGATAAAGGAAGGGTCATATGGTTGGATACTAGGAATCCTCTTGTACAAATGGATTGGGTTATAAAATGGGTATCTCCCATGGAAAATTTAATCCTTGAATCGAAATATAATACATGAGAGCTCAAGGAATTCATTTTATAATACATGGAGAGATCAAGTCTAACCACTCCTGTAAAGATTAACATGTCGATATGAAATTGGATCCGTATACATGATTCATTATATAAGTTAGAAAATACAATACTCATTCATATTTTTATGTCATTTAGTACATTATATACCAGTCATTTGGGTGAAAAGTTATATGAAACAAATTAAAACAATTTTTATTTTTATTATTTTATAATTAATTTGGATAAATATGTTTCCATCCATTAAGTATGGATAGGTGTTCTACAAACATGAAACCATGTTAGAATATTATAAATACCTTTCAAATTTGATACCCATATATATATTTTTTGTTATCCATTTTGAGACTCATTTAATTTATTTAAACAATTATCTTAGAAGTTTCAATGGAAATTATTCATATGATTTGGATTAAGAACTCATCATTAATTTAATGTAAATGGATTTGTATTATAAGGGTCATGCCACACTACTAAATGGTGGTAAAAATTGTTATAACAAAATAGTAGAGGTTTCACATAAAGAAAACAACATACTTGGGGTGGCCATCATCAAGTACATATCCTCCAATGAAGATTAAATAATCTAACAAAAGTCTTAGAACACCATTCTGACAACTATAAGGAAGGATAATGAATTTTATATTCAACTCATGAAGATATGTACATGAGAACAATGATGAAACTTTAAATCATGTTGATACATTGGGATTAGTCATAGACCACCTACCTTATGCCTGTAGTACTCTCCTCATCTAATATCACTCACTATTTTTTCTTGGATCGAAATAAATATAATGAACGGTACAATTCAATAAAAATAGGGCATATGAACCTGCATCTGAATAATTCTATCAAGGTGAAGAGGAACAATGAATGATGCCTAAGGAGTGAAGGACTTTTCAGAGTTCGTCCAACATGATCGACAGATCTAGAATCGGATTCTTGACTATGATGAAACTTCAAATCCTAGATTTAAGAACAAAAGGGGACTCATGTGTTAGAACATGGAAGGGTCGAGGATATGTATATGAAAAAGGAGGAACATCATCTTATTTTTAAAAAACTCCACCAGAATTTAAATGGAATGTAAATTATTTTCACCTTATTTAAATCATGGGTTCTTACTCCATTGGGTATCCTTTTACATGAATTTAACAATCATTCCCTTGACATTATAGGTTGTGTATTCCAATTAAATGTCATGTAATTATTCTACAGTTAGCTTATAGAACTATATCCTCTTCATTTCCAAACACATCCCAACCATACCATGTAAATGATTTAGGGTCTATGAAAAAAGATAACTTTTAAAGGGACAAAATAATAAATTAAAAGGATCCCTACGTGGTATATTAAATCGATTTCATATATCCTTTATAACGATATCAACGACAAATTTGACCACCTACAATATATTTTCATGTCCCCGACTATAATGGTTTTTAATATCAATAAATCAATTAAATGGTGAGGTAGTTTTTTAACCATAGGATGTATAAGGGAGCCCTAAAATTGAGAGATTTGATGTTGGATGCCTCATCTTTATCTAGATAACATCAAAATTAGCCCTCAAACGAATCCCCCTAATGTGTGATGGAGATAAAAACACATCAAAACATAGTTGGAATGTTGAGATCTAAAATCGACTAGTTTCAATAATAGATTTCCCTCTAATTTGACATGTATCATTATATTGAAAATTTGTGGAGGAATAAAAAAAATATTTCTGTTGTTGAAAAGACCAAATTTGATGTTTTATCCAATGTAGAGGCACTATAATAGACTATGAAAATAAAAACTAAAACTATAGATTAATTGAAATAATTAATTTCCATAATAGGGATAATGGTAGTAAAGCTATAGGATGTATTTCATCACATGTAGTAAATTTTTCATAACTGTAGTCACTCCATTTATTTGAGATATCATGGGATATACTAAAAGATGTGATGACTCAATTATATTTTTGTATTATAAATACCTAAAATATTTTTAATTTCATCATATTATGTAGATATTTTTTAATATATCTTTCAAAACCCACCATATAATAAATTTTCAACAAATGTTAGGCATCACTGTAATTTCAATCTAATCCAAATAAAAAGTTAAATTATAGGGTCGTAATGAATTCTTCCAAGGATTGGCTCATATATGGATATCATAATGAACACTATCATATGATCTCTAGAGTTGGAAAACTCAAAATATTAGTGATTTTTTTTGGATCAATGGGGTGATTTGATTGATAATTTCAAAGATAATGTTTTATATAAATATTTCCAATGTTAGGGTCCTAGTGAATATAGCTCAAATATTTTTCTGATCATACAGTGGGATCCATATTCATTATGTCCTTTAATTTTGTTCCAATTATTTTTTCCTAACAACCTCATGTGGTAGGTTTTTAATTTAGGATCATGGATGTTTTGTACTCTTACTTTTATATTTTTCCATCCTAAAATGGGTAATTCCATTTTATTGACTATATTTAAGATCAAATTTTGGTAGAACATGCGATGATCATGTCAAGGGAGCATAGGTCTCAATTGTATTTTAAAACAACCCTTTTCATGTATTCATCCAAATTAGTATTATGTAGCTTCCAATATGTAGTTTGAGGTTATGTATGTCATGCCAATGTTGATGTTTTTAGGTTTATGTAGCGTCTACCATGTGTTGATGCATTATAACGATGTGTCACTTTGACCAAGTATTTCTATATTTGAAGTTCATGTAGATTATACCCTATTTTGTGGAGGTTTAATTTTATATTGATTAGACCGAGTGTTTTTATTGTTTATGGTCATACTTCTTTAACAAGGTGTTTCAAAAGTTTGGGTTCATATACATTTTATCAAATGTTTCTGTAGATTTAGGTTGTATAGCTTTCATTATGAGTTGCTTTAGTTAATGTTTTTATAAATTTGACTATGTGTTAATGATCAATGCACAAATTCTTGAACGATATAATCATTTAAATGGTATCTCATATTTAAAAGGTCTTGAATCGCGATGATGATACTCGACAGGCATAAACACAATGACAAAATAAAATTAGGTACACATGTTCGACTATAGTATTATTGAGATATATGGAGATCTAAAGACCTTTTTTCAAGGTAAAAATTCTAACAACCTGATATTCTAAAAGAACGATATGTTTGATATCATATACAAAATGCAACAGAGATCATAAAAGAACAAAAAAAAATATTAATATAAAATTAAAATTTTAAAATAAATATTGAATTACAATGTATGAATATGAATTAAAAAATTAAAAATTATATAAAAATGTATTGATCAATTCTTAGGAAATAACCATTCAATTTTTTTATTGTCATTTTATTTTTAAAAATATTTTTTCCATAAAAAATAATTTTATTAAGTGAATATTATAAATAATTTCAATAAATTTAAGAAATTTTATTTGATAAAATAATATAATTTTCTAAATATTCTAGTCAAAATTACCATATAAGGAATAGTTTTTATATTTTTCGAAATAAATATTTTTTAGTGAATGTTGAGAATTATTATTTTTATTGAAAATTTTTATTTTAGACTCGAGCATTTTTTAATTATTATTTTTTTCTAAAATATTTTAAAAGTTATATTTGTTCTATTTGATTATATATAATCCAATAAAGGTCATTTGAATGAATTTAATTTTCAAATTTTTTATAGAGACATTTTTATACAGAAAAAATCAATTTCTGAAAAAATATTTGTCATGGATTTTTTTGTTTTAATCATAAATTTTTTTTACACCAATCGAGATTGAATTAGAAAAATGGAAATCATATTTGGAATCCATAGTTTCCAATTTAGTAAATAGTTCCCTTTTATTTTTTGTCATTATGAATAGTATCTCAGGTAAAAATTTGTTACCTCAGTAATGGTAAAATGGATAAAAATGGTTAATACAATGAGATAAGGTCTCAATATAAATAAAAATATCACTTTATATCGTTGGATTGAATAAATGTTACTATTCACTTCCCAAATTCTAATATATTGACTTTTTTACATTTTACCCTACTAATGATATTTATATTATTTAGAGTTATGAAAATTCTCAAATGTCACACTATTGAATTTAATATCATTAGAATTTATAGTATGGATTAAATTTGGTAATGTTTAGTTATAAATTATTATTTTAATTAATAATTAATTATATTATCGCGGTAATTTAGTTATATGTTTTTGTGACTGAATAATCACTTTAAATTCATACGTAATAGTGACAATGTTTTTATTAATATAATATAAAAATAAAATAAATGTTTTAAAAAAATTAAAACTAAAAACATTTGGCGAATTATTCTCTTAAAGTAAATTTTTATATAAATATTAAATTTTATGGATGTTTTAATGCTTTATTTTATTAATTCCATAACTAACTTATGGGTTGTTTCACCTCTGAGGTAGTGCATTTCGGGTTATAAGGAAGTGGTCTGATAAGGACCATCACCCGTCCCTTTTTTCCTAAGAAAGTCTTCTATCATGTTCACCATTTATTTTGTTTTGACACATTCGGCATCATTATCATTCAAAGGCAGGATGTATTAACCTCATGGGGACTCGACAATTCAACCTATTCACATTGTGAAAGAGTTTCCATAGTTATATAATCCTAGCAGGCGATTGCATGGGGTCAAGTACTTGTGCATCGATCTTCTTCAGATATAACTTCCTCGAATCATCTCCAATGGGTTTATTCCTGGACCTAGAAACACCCAACGACCTTGGTATCCAAGATTTATGTTATTGTTTTCCAAAGGGGGTTCATGTTGATTTATGATTCATCCAATGACACTTATGCACTCTATTAGTCGAGAGGATGGGAGGTCAGACTCAACGCACCCTTCTGGGGGAGGATTTTTTCCTATTCCTGGACTCTCTTATATATTTATTTCATGTTTATATGTTCTTGAATCCTTGGTTCATTCTTGATGAGTGTGTCCATGGGATACCCTTGGTTTTCAAGATCGTCATAGGAGTGCATATATTTGTTGTTACAGAGGTGATGCTAACTTATTCCATAAAATAAGGCACTCTGGAGTTTATTGTCATCCAATGGGGGGGCAGATGTTGACTTGATGTTGGGATAAGACCCAGAATATGGGTTTTGTAACACCCCGAGATTTTATGAAAAATATTTTTTTTTTAATTTCATTAATGTCTTGTGTTGTACGGTACACTAAAAGGATCTTGAAAAACATTCATCCTGGACTTTCCTTGCATTACACGCAATCATGACCTTCCTCGATAGCATGTGTAGTACACAATACCGAGTTTCGCTAAACAATTATATGATATTAAAATATTATTAAAACTAGCCGTTATGAATAGTAATAACCACTTTTTTAAATTTTGTAAATTTTATTTTTCTAAATGGAATTCATTTTTAGATCCGGAATATCGAAATTAGCTTAGGGTGAAATTTTGGTACTTTTCGGATAACATTCATTTTCTGATGAATAGTGAAAATTACTAAATTTTAATTAAAAACAACCTTTTTAATCGAAATAATTAATAGTGACAAATTGTTAATTTGAGTGGTTTTAAAGTATATTTAGAATATATTTTTACAATTTAATAAAATGTTGGTCATCGGATGTAATTTCCCATTTAAACCAGACATAAACAAGTGTCAATCTTTTGATAGTTATTATCTCTTAAGAACACGCTATTTGTTTTAACGATGAGAATTAATTTTTAAATTAAGTAATGCAACTGATATGTTTTGAATTTGGTAAAATAGACATCATTTTTGAGTTCATAATATCAAATATATCTAAAGCCTATTTTTTGGTATTTTTCTGTAAACATTCATTTTTTTGATGAATAGTGAAACCACTAAGTGGTAGTTAAAAAAATTGAATTTTTCAAAAAACATAATTTTACCGCATCTTTGAGTGGAATTTCAAAAATCCGAGAGACACGGTTGATGTCAGTAAGTAAAATGTGGTTCAATGAGATGAAAATAATTTTTTGTGAACAGTAACTTTTTACTTTTTTTACCACGGTTAAAAGTAAATATTTACTATTCACAAAAAAATATTTTCATAAAACACTTGAACTCCATTCTTGAGGAAAATATCCTTTCTACTTCAAATACATTTTTTCTTTTCATAACATGTCATACAATTTTAAACTAAAATAAGATTATTAAAAATAAACGTGAAAACTTGTAAGGGAAGCTTCTTGGAAATAATTTTTTAAAAATCCATTCATTCAGTATAAGTTAAAAGGAAACATTCTTCCCGTACTTTTGATGGGAAAGTCAAAAAGTACCTTGTATGAGAAACGACAAAAGATTCATTTCATATCTTTTACTAAAAACTCAATGAAGGGTAAAATTGGATATAAAATATTGTAGAAGGATATACATATTACATATTGAGGAAACAAGGATGTGGATGATAAAATACACCCCAGTAAATACCAATATATAAAGTAAATAGGGTAATTTTCCTCAAGAATGGAGTTCAAGTGTTTTATCAAAATTATTTTCCATCTAAGATAATATAGGGTTCTAATTATATCCCTAAAATTACATTGATTTGATTATGTTGTGATGGAATTATTTTTATGAATTCCTTTATCTTATATAAATTGTTTTATAATGTCACGATGTTTAAGATTCCCATTTTTATTACATGCATTATGCTATGATGTATGGTTTATGATTTTGTGGCACACATAACAATGATATCATTAAGAGTTGGGTGGGTCCTATATCACCCTCCAATTCATTGGGTAAAGATTTTATATCTCATGAGATACACATGGCTGGAACGGTAGGTTATACCGGTTCAGTGAAACAGGACTGAAACGAGGAGTGAACTCGGTTTAGAATTGGACTTTGTCCACTAAGATAGTCTTGGAAATGAGTCTTGACTAATAAGAAATTATTCTCTATGATTATGTGTGTATGCCACAAATTTTCATTTTTTAAGTTATGAGTATTGGGATTACATTTCACTACTATGATTTATCCCATGTTATGAAATTATGATCTCTTTTGCAGGTTAAGATATCCAAAAGTTATGTTCTTATGAATATGATGTGATTGATATTTATTTTGTTAACCCTTATTGAGCATTTGAGCTCACCCTTTTATGTTTTCTTTTCCCCAGGATATAAAGAAAGGTTTTAGGTAAAAAAATGAGGAAGATCTTTATTGTAGATATTGAAGATCTTTCACCATGATTAGAAGATTATTTCCCGAGATTCCAAAGACACTAACCTATTACGGTCCTTGTGTGTGTGTTTTTGTAATGTACTAAGTATTCCTAAAAAGTAATGTAATTTCCATGTACATCAAGCTTCGGGTATTTACAAGTTTCTTATGTATCCGCAATAGAGGAATCAGAACCCATATAGTTCTGATTTTTTGGGGCTTACGTATAAAAGCATCCCATTTGAGAGGGCATGATTATGTAAATTCTTTAGGATGGGTACCCTTTTAATCTCAGGCCTTCGCCTAGGGATCCTACGTTTCCTGGTTTTATTTGGAATCATGATTATAATATTTCAGATTGTGTGGGGGCTTACACATAGAATCTTCCCATTTGATAGGTCATTATTGGGTGGACCCTTTCAGAATGGAACCGATTGGAGCTTGGTCCTTTGGGTAGGAATACTACATATCTGGGATTGATCAAGAATTAGAGTTCTTGTAGTTCAAATTTTGTGGATGTTTTAATCATCACAAACCTCTGAGCCCATGTGAGTTTTAATCTGTGTTAGAAACAAGAGTATGCGAGTAATCAAACTAACCACAGGCTTCCTCTCCTACTGGTGGGAGAGGTTGAACCTACAGTGGAAGAGGTCGGGGTGACTGGGGGAAAGGGTGTAGGGTGATAAACCATTCTATGTGAAGTGATATTGAAGGACATTTTTCCAGGCCTGGGAAGATTAAGGACTTACTTTAGTGGGAGGGCCCTAGAATACATTCTGGGAAGGGGAGGAGTTTATTTATCATCAAAAGGATAAGGGAGTCAAACTACATTGAATGATCACTATTAATCATTGAATGGAAAAGAAATTTTCTCACCCATAATCCCTAGAACAATGAAGTTAATGTCGACAACCCAATGTTGGACTCTAGTTTACCATGGGAATGAACACCCAAAGGCATTCTTGGAGCCCAAACCATTATGAGGAGAGCCTTCATGACTCCTCTTACCATCAGTATGTAGACTCAAAGGGGAGAACTGATGCACCTGATGTTTTGATCATACAAGTCTGATGGATTTAGAAGAGTTTTGGCCTGATTCTAGAGAACCGGTTCAAGGAGGTACAATAGAGAACTGGATGGTAGTTGAGTGGTGAGGTTGGAACCAGAGGAAATAATACACAAAAACACCACATTCTGCGTATTAATTTCCTATGCAAGATGGGGGAGGCTCTACATAACGTAGTGATATGCATGAAGAGGATCCATATCAATAACAATGTGGTATACAATAATGGGTATAGAAAACTACATAACATAGTGTTATGCGGCCCATCTCGCTGCTTTGGTTTCCATCCGTGTACTGATGCAGCACGCAGTGTCGGGTTCAGTCCGCATAGCGGTGCACTACGCGAAGCACCATTTTGAAGGAGGGTCTAGGGGATTATAGATTTTTCGATGTTCATTCATGAGAAGTATATGGTTCATGGTTATCATTTTATTATCATGTTCCCTCATTTTATGGTTTATGAATGGTTGTATATGCAGGGAGTTTGGTTCACAATTTGGGCTTCGCCGATGAATCAAGAATGAAGCCAGAATCTTCTTTGAACTCTTTTATCCACCCTCTGAGTCCCCATCAAGTATTCATCATTTGTTTTTTCACCCTCATCATTGTCCTCTAAATTAATTTTGATATCCTTTTACAGTGTATCGGGGCAATTTTATCTCTGGGAATGCAACACCGTTTGTGGAGGCCCAGGAGGATAAATCCTAACCTACAGAATATAGTATCTATTGAAGTTTGTAGAGGCCACTGTTTGTGATAATGGTTTATAGAAAACTACACGTTCGCTTCAACCATCAACTGATGATTTTGAGGACCGGTATGCAGATGGACTTCGTGGGCATGAGTCCTTCAGTGACACAGTTTGCAGAGGGTTGGGTTCATTGGCTAGAGCTCTGAGGGCCAACACCTTGCAGATCTTTCCATATACTCGGTGGTTTGTGATCTAGTTAGTACACAAACCATTCCCAGTGATGGTTTGTATGAAACTTGGAATTCTTTAAAAACATTAATTCCTTATAAGTTTATTCTGCAATTTGTTACTCAATTTGATCCCATTCACCATGTCAGACATGTAGGAGTACGTTTTCCTTTATTAATGTAATTGTGGGGGTATTTTTTATCCCTTGGTGGAATTTTCAGAACCCTACAAAACCCCCCATCGGAATGGGGTCCGTTCAGAATGAAAATGGGACTATACTGAAATACCAGTGTTCTTGAATTGAAATGGTTCACTATAGAACATATGGGCCTAGTTTGAGGGGACTACATCTATACATAGGGCCTATGACATTTTCCATTTACTGTTTCTCATGGTGAAAATCCATCTCGACTTCTCCCAACTTCCTCTACATTCCTGTACCATTCTCCTCAAGAAAATAATGTTCTGGAACTACTTTGTATGTTCTATGAACCAATATTTTGACCATTTCTCTACCCTCTTACCAACATTTGGATTTCGCGAATGGCGTTGTGGATGTTTTAAAATTAAAATCTAGATTCCACATAAGATAATGCTACGCTGCTCTTGTGTACACATACCGATCATGGATCAGCGAACCGTTCATTGAAAAATTATTAACCCAAACTAAAAATTTAATCTGTAGGTTTTGAACATGAACATAATTGTGGCCTAGGTTTGTGTTATCCACCTTCCGTGAACCCTTCTATTCTCCAACCAACGATCTATGGGCCAACACCTCATGAACGATTCGTGTACCATGGTTTTACGTGGTGAAATGAATCTGTCTACTATAGGTGTAGGTGGGGTTGTTCCACATGTCATGCAGTATTTGGAAAGTGATTATCGCATACCATTTCCAGGAATAGTATATGAAGCCTTATGAAAACAAATTATATGTCTGTTAGTCATTATTTTATAGCCTTCATCCAAATAAATATATTGGACTGAATTTTTATCGTCATATGGATCATCCTATGCAGTCTATAATGGCTACATCACTGGCTTCTTTTGAGGTCACTACATCTTCTGAGTCAGCTATTTCATCCCCTCTTTTCACTGTTGATGAAAGATTGAAGATCATGGAATCCTTGGTTTACAAAAAAAATCGTGTCATTCCATTACACCAATATCTAGTGAATCTAATTACAACAGGACAATGGGAGTACCTGGCTTCAGATAGGCTTCCTTATTATAGGTTTGGTCTATTGTTTGGCACAACGATCCTAGCACTTAATCAAACTTATCAGTCTACTTCCTGGATAATTAATACCTCTATTCAAAAGGCATTTATTTCTTCCAAATGGTGGCATCTTCAGAGATATACTACCTTGATTTTTTTCTGAACTACACACCTCAAACAATAGAGGGAGTGTAGTAGATGCCCGACAAGATGGACCACTATTATCAGAGAATCATGTGGAAAGCTACAACAAATGTGCAACACAGTTGGTCATCATGGTGGAATCTTCATCCTGGGGGCTCCTACGGCTTGGACTGGTGGTGGATATTTAGAATTCACCAAAGTTGTGAAGAATTTTGAACCGAGTTATAGATTGTGGGATTGTATAAGGCCACTTGGGTATTTCATACATACACCCATCGTCATACATCCCTCATGTCACAGCACTTAGGCAGCTGATGTCTTTATACAAACAACTTCTATTTGACCCACCGAGAGGTCAGTATCAGTCTTTTGGACATCTAAATAATTTTGGGAGTCCCTATCATTAAGGTCATGTATGAGTAATTTCTTCCCCCCTCTTCAACTTGGGATGATGAGGAAAGAACCCACTTAATGGACAGGATACTCATTGACCAAGTGCTGGCTCTTAATAATGAAAGTGATTCCTTTCTAAAGTAGGATGTTTCTTTTGATGACTGGTTTGGAGCTTTTGTTAAGAATACTAGTCTAGAGCCTGATCTGTTTAGACCTAGGTCTTGTCCTACAAAAACAACTCGGAGGAAAGTGGGTACTTACTAACCTACCCTGGAAGAGGGGAGTTTTTAGAAATGGCGATAGGGGATCATCTCTGACATAAATTGATTATTTTTACTTGAGGACTTCAACGGCATGTTTCTTGAGAAGGTGGCTACCACCAATGTAAGAATACAATGGTGTAAGAACCTCACATTTTATCATGTCCGCTCAGTTTCCAATATAAAATGCATTAATCCTACTCTCCCAGTGATGGAAAAGATTTACCGCTTACTAGGTCAAATCAATGAGGGGGCCACCTTAACAAATGACCACCCATTTTCAAATTCTTATTGGTTGGATGGGAGCCCATTGATGGGGTTATTCCATTGTCATTTCCTTACCAATTCCACATTCCACTATCTGACTGTATCGTCAGAGAACCAGCGAGGTCATGTAGGCATCATGGGCTTCATAGGTTATGAAAAAGGGGAAAATTGACAAGAATGAGAAGGAAATAATTTCCTGTCCCATTGATTTGAAAAGTTTTTCTTACCACCCTTCTGATTACCCTACTAGTGCTATTACAAACAATGCATTTGAAGACTTCATCAACTGAGGTTACTTCTTATCTTTATGAGAAGGCATCATAATTGCACGTATCAAAGGACAAATTATTTGAGAGTACTATGCACCCTATAAATTATATCAAAAATTCAACTGCCTTCAAAAGTTGTGCCCTCCTGCTCAAAATCGAGCTCATCAAGAGAAACATTGGATGATATCTCTTCCACTATGGCTAATATTTACCCGAGATAACACTAAGATCTAGGACATACTTCTAAATCATAGGGATTTTGTGCCCTTACATACCATGAAATATGTGGAGGCCAGGGATAAATCATATTCTAATGGCCAATTAGCTGACTTGGTGCCTATCATGATAACTTCCAAGGCATCCAAGGTGAAGGGAAAGGGGAAGTAAAAGGGACTTGTTGAACAATCTCAACCAGGAAAAGTCCTATGAAAGCCTCATGGATCCCCCCCCAGCCATAAAATGTTGTGAATGATGGGGTTGTGACCTCATGGCTGGTCGAACAACTTCTTGAAGTTACAAATGGGATTTCAACATCCTTCCACCCCAAGGAACATTTTTAGTGGCGTAGATGCAATGGGACCTTTTTAAAGGTCTTTCATCTACCTATGGATTGTCCCCTCTTGATTTATGGTAGCTTATCTGAAAATGGGAAGTTTATCATACATGTATTGTCTATGTGTCTGCACCGGCTAAAATTTCATTGAATGAGGATCCAGATATGGTGACTTCCTACCTTAAGGACCTCAATAAACTCTCAAAGTGGTCGTTATAAGTACCCTCATCAGGTACATTACATGTTGAGACAAGAAACTGTTAATGAGGACGATGAATTCATTGGATCACATATTGCAGCTTCAGTGGAAAAAAGTATCTTACTTTCTCCCATTGTCACAAAAATGATCCTCTTCATGGGGTCCTAAGATTGTAGGGACACCCAGGAAATGTTATCAGTTGTCGAAACATTCTCATCTCCCCTGTACCATCCTTCTGGTGCTGGCCATCCCAATTATGGCTGCATTTCCAGAGGCTTGTAAAGTCTTGTATGAATTTAGGGAGAGCACATCAGATGAAAATATATGGAGGCTTACTTAAATGGAAAACATATATCTTCTGGTTTTTGGGGATCCATTTCATCTACTGGTATTTTAGTAGATGAAGAGCCCGATGAGGTTTCTGCATACTTGGCTGAAATGGAAAGGTTTCTTTATGCTCTTATGGGAAGGAATTATTGGTCGGACTATGGGGAGTTGTTAGTAGTAGTCCCATAGTTGACAGTAGAGGTTGTTCTAGACATATCCTATGGCCTTAAATTCATTTATTACAGAGATGGTGAAAATTTCCAACCTTACATCTTATTTTTCAGGGCCCTTTCAAATTATTGGAAATGGCTTTTTCCCTAATTTATTCTCTTCTAGGCACTGTGGATGGGGAGTGATCCCCGTCAATTGTATGGGAACTACGGAAGGATCCCCTAAATCCCAAGAGCACATAGCAGTGGTTATCACAGACCCTTCTAGGGTGTTTCCTCCTTTATCTCCTCTTGGTGATCATATTCTAGATCCATCCCCTCAACAGTCAATGAATCGCAAGAAAGGCTCCCTGATGTCGAAGTGTATTCGATGGGGAATCAAAAGTAATTGTCTGTTCACCTTGTGATTGAGCCATGTACCCTTATCTTGCCTAATCACTATTTCATATATGTACTTTGAGACATCACATATTGGTGACCAGATGATGACTGCTCAAGAATCTATATATCTTGTCCCTTTTAGGGAAGAATACGGGTAACCATATATTTTAGTTGACTGAAATAGGAAAACATGGGAATCTAAAGTGACGAGGGTGCGATTGACAACACTAGTTGGCATGCTCCCACTCGACCAACATCTTCCCCAATAATGGAAGGACATCTATATGTTGATGGATCACTAGACCTTTTTCAGCTGAATCACATGGAGAGAGACATGGTGGTCTTTATGGAAGGGGTTGGGTCCAGTGGTGAACCCCATGCCTTACTGGATCTTGTAGGGGCTTTGAATGTTGAGGATCCAATCATTCTTGATCACTTGTGTTTTACCATTATAGAAGGAGTCTCTCCAAATATTTATATTCCACCAACTCTTGGTGGCTCTAGGAATGTCACAATTGTGGAGGCTGATATTCCATCCCCTAAAAATTAAGTGCAAACTAGCATGCCCTTTTCCCAGTTCTAAGGGGGGTTATGTTTTCTACCCCCCAGATTCTGAGACTAGTACCCTCATCTAGAATGACTATCCCTACATGCCTTATATTAATCAGCATCCTTTCGAGGGCTACCTTGAGGGATATTGTTTCAGCCGAGCATGGCCCTAAGTCTTCAGTATTCATGTGTATCCATGGAGAAAAACTGATTATTGAATATGGATCACCGAATGTCTTAGATATTAGTATTTATATGGAGGTGGGAGTAATTGAAGTTGTCTCCCTCAATCCTCATAATCACAACCACAAGCCTTGGCAGTAGTGGCAGGAAGCCCTATTTTTTCATTCATTACAATTACTAGATATGAAGTCGATATAGGGTTGAGTCATGTTGTAGCTACTAAATCATGTCCCCCTCTTATAATGTTCATTCCTAACTATATTTCATCGTCAAGGAGTGATTTCGATACTGATCGATAAATCCTGGTTGATCTCCAACCCACTCGGAAAAAGGCATAGAAGAACATTTGGATATTAATCTCCCCTTCTCAATTGGTTGAGATGCCGGTGAAATTTACAAAGTTACACTTATATTTTGTTTTCCACGGTTTTGGTTTATTTAACTATCATGGTATTTATTATATAGTAAGTTAGTTGGTTGCTTGTTAAGAAGCAACTGGTGCTCTTGAATCTCGGATTTTCATGACAGATTCGTCGGCTTTTCTGGCTACTATATAGAAAATTCATGTTGAAGAAGTATCCACTAATGATGGAATTGTTGATAAGTTTCAAAAAAATCATGAAGCAACAGTCATTGATAGAACAACTCATCCTAAAAGTAGAGCAACAAATCCAGAAATTGGAGAGACTCAAACAAGAGCCATCCCATGCTGCAACCGCCATTGAAGAAGGGTGATGGTAGTTGCAAGAGGGAGAAAGGACCGGCCTCCAATCCATGAGGGACACAGAGGTGCTGTTGGTGAGTATGGAGGCTGATACTGTGAATTTATTAAATATTTTCCAAGATGTTGAGGAGTCATACCAATCGTTGATATAACTCTGCAACTCCACCAAGCATCTTTGTCACGACCAGTTCCCTAGAGCTCGTGTTGTTACTACCCTATGCCTGCCTTCCATAGGCCAGGTGCTGACGACTATCACTGGAAATCCATATCCATAAAACTAGGAAGACATTTACTTTAAACCAATAAACTCACACAAACCAAGCACATGGAAAGACACAAGCACAATGTTAACAATATAGTAAACATGGTGCGTATAATAAGTAAAGGGGCCAGAATACAAACCACACTGGAAAGTACAAGTAAAAATGATACCCTCGACCTTGATTGACATTGTTCATCATAGGAATAAGACATAACAGGGTGTCGACGTATCCATTGCATGGGTTAGTATAACGATACTTAGTGGGGACACTGAGACCCCTTATGGTTTCTTAAAATCCACAAAGGATAAACCAAAAAGCATGAAAACAATAGTCAACCATAATAGTTATATTCCCATACATATACCTTAGTTTTCAAGTATACCCATCATGTTTATGAAGAAAACAAGGCCCAATTCTTTAACCAGAATCACAACTATTCCACGAAGGAATGAATACCATGAAGGTAACACCACAAAGGTATGTACCACATTTGAAACACCACACAAAATAATACCACACAGGTATCACCATCAACGTAAGTACCACTAAGGTAACACAACACATAAAATTACCATAAAGGTATCACTATATAGAATATTACGACAAAGTTATCACCACACCGAAGCTTAACACAAGGGTAAAGACTAAGATCACACGAGGCATAACTTATATACAGAAGTATAGATGTTTAGTCGTATTAATATATCATCATAATTTGTCAGGAAGCTCTTCTGTTGACCCATAAAGGATCAAAGATTACCCACACAGGACCTGAAGATGTTTCAAACAAGATCTGGAGATGACCCACATAGGATCGGTATGCACTGACCTACATTGGATCACTGAGGGTTGACCCACACAGGATCCGAAGATGACCCACATAGGATCTAAAGAACCCTAATGTACAACCATCCACAAGTTTCTTGCACTGTACATGCTTGATTCTGAGAGGTTCCACTCCTCAAGCCATTATTAGATACTTCAACATCCATGATGTCCCACAAAGATGTATCGCAATGTTCTGTCGCATCAATAGGGTCCCAATGCGACAGACGACGTGTCAATTGGAAACCCGGCCTGAATGTTTTTAGTGTTTCTGTTCCAAGGGCCTGGTTGGATTTGGATTCTATCCTACCCATATGTACCCCCACATTATCCAAAACTTAGGTGTAGTTAAAAAAAGGCCCATCTCATTCTAAAGATTCTAGCGTCACATACAATTTGTCAATTGGATTCCTGGATCACAAGTTATGGAAAAAAGCGTATTGTGGTTCAGATGGGCCTGTGTTTGGTCGGACCCTGTCGGACTGACCTCGCTTGGGCCGACCCGACTCGGTTTGGGTTCAACCTGGTCCAGCCTGGCTTAGCCCGTGCTGGGTGTGGCCCACTGGGTGCAGCCCGTGGTGCAACCCGCGACTGGGATGGCCCATTGTGTTGGGGTCCACCATTGCAGCCACCTGGGATGGAAGCCCCCCCAGGTCAACCGAATGGACCATAGCCCATTCAGTTTTGGCCATGTAGGTGGTGCCTCATAGTGCAGCCGGATGGCACACAGGACCCACCATAGGGGTCCCTCTATGTGTGACATTGTCGGCCTGAATGGTCGGCCCACCTTCCAGCGGTGCGAACCCACACCGCTTCTCCACTACGGCCTACTGGATGCCGGCTGCCCTCTGACCTTATCTGTGACCAGGTGGCCGCGTTCTCTATATCCGGTGGTGCGGACGCATGTTGTCGCTTCTCCACATGGCCGACCGACATTCTGGTAACCACCCTGCTCCACCGCAGCTAACAAGTCGTGGACTCCTATTCAACCAACAGTGCGAACGCATGCCTCCCTACCTCCATGTGTCCGACTGGCATGTTAGTTACTTTCCTACCACTTTCATGGCTGATGGGCCATGACCTCCATCGTTACTGGAAGTGCGGATGCACCGACCCGGTTCCACACAGTCGACTGGGTGGCAGCCACAACCTTTATATGCCAAAGCTGATGGCTACAGTCTCTTTCGGGGGTGTTGTTGTCCTGCCGCGTTCATTGTGGTCCGTGAAGACCATGTTTAAATTAAAGACACAGAGGGATCGGTCCATGTTTTTTTGTTGTGTAGTCTCTGTGTTAGACTGATAGCATGCGACTTTGAGGAGAAAGATTATGATAAAACTATGAAGAAATACATAAACACACCCCTACCTTGATCATCTATTAGAGGTTTCATGATGAAGAGGATGATTTGGATGAAGGGAACGTTGTGGTTTGTCTCTCCCACAACATGTTTCCAATCAAGGCTCATGCGTCTTCCTCGTCCTTCATTGGGGGTGGTTCATTATTGGGGGATCTCCATTGTTGGAGGATCTTCCTTCAAAAGATCATCACCAAAACTAGTTGCCAATCCAATTGTCTCCACAAAATAAGAGGATCCAATATTTTTAAGATTAATTATTATTAATTAATCACATCAAGTTGGCACATCAATGGACAGGTTCCCAGAGTTACCTTCAATTAAGGTAAGAGTTTGGGTGGTCCACACCACCATGAATTCAAATTGGAGGTTTCAAAATAAAAAAAGTTAAAAATTTTATTTTATTATTTCTTTAACCCTCCCTTGAAAATCCAAGAAAATAATTCTACCCTTGACCTAATGCGATCGAGGTGAATGTCTCCCTATGCGAATATTGATGTTGTGAGTTCAACAATGTCCTCATATTTCAATTCCGAGCAGAAGTTAAAAAGTTACAAAATTATGCTCGCACATTTACGGAACGTACTTAAAAAAATATAAGAAATTCAATTTGGGTGCACTGAGCCTTGGAATCACACACCATCAATTTTTTCGGATTCTTAATATTTCAGTATAAAAAAAATTACATTGAAAATCCAGGTCTTTACATTCTCCCCACCTCAAGGATTTGTGTCTCCAAAATACACAACCAAAACAAGGGAAACCCATGGAGGTTCTGAGCATGTATTTGAGCCTCCCTCTACCATGTGCTCTCATAGAGGTTCATGTGTTTCCAACAAACTTGTATTAGGGGTATCGACCACCCACGACGGACCCGCTCCTATCGATCCACAATCTCTAATGGAACCTCCAAAATATTTTCCCCATAGTCGATGTCCAGCTCGCCCTAGTCAATGATGTGTGAAGGATCATTTACATATCTCTATAGCTGAGATATGTGGAAAACATCATGCACCTGGTGTAACTGAGGGGGAAGATATAGGTTTTATGCCACATTGTCAACTCTACTGAGGACCTGAAAGGGTCCGATGAACCTCAGATATAACTTGTCGCACTGGCCAAATCTATGAAAACAACATCGAGGAGAAACCCGTAGAGAGATATGGTCACCATACTGGAACTCAAGTGGTCTATGTATCCTATTATTATAAAACTTATGCACACACTCGTCTCATGCCCTGAGCTGGTGATAGCCTGATCTGAGGTATATCTTCTAAAACCATCGGGCACCCTTCATCTAATCAAAGAGATCTTCAATCCTCGAGAGTGGGTACTTATTCTTCATGGTCACCATGTTTAGTCACCGATAGCCTATATAGAGTCTCAAACACCCATTCGCCTTCTTGGTGAACAAAATCGGGGCTTCCCAAGGAGAAAAATGGGCCTAATGAACCCCTTGGACTGCAAGTCCTCCAGCTATATTCACAACTATCTAAGCTTTGAGGGAGCTATCTGATATATTGTTGTAGATATCGATGTAGTCCTAGGGTAAAAATTGATATAAAGGTCCACCTGTCTATGAGGAGGTAGACATAGAACATCACTAAGGAAAACATTAGTGTACTAGTCCACCACTACAAGATAACTTAGACTCTCAACATCAACCACTCTAAGGGTAAGGTAAGCCATCTGATTTGTGTTCAGTTGCACCCTTCTCTGGGTAAGTCCATCTTGTACTACAAATCTTCTATTCTCTCTGATGAAGGAAAACATGATCCCATCCACATATACACACTGCACTATGCGCCTAAAACAGTTGATCTGAACATGAACTATAGATAACCGTTCCATACCCAACATGACGTCATAAGGCCTCAACATCAATACATTAAGATCCCATCCAAAGATCTCGCCTCCTAGAGTAAGTTTACACTACTAGCACCAGTGTGTAATTGTCAAATCCACGACAATTAGAGTCTCTAGCCATAATAATCAATCCAAAAGCTCCACCGGAATCTCTGAGCTCCGAATAAGGGTCGTGGCAATGAAAGAGTGACTAAAACCTAAGTCTATAAGTACTCCAGAAAAAGTGGAGTAGAAACAGATTGTACATCGTATCATATCTGTAGTGAAATGGTCATAGGCCTCATCTACCTAAATATGTGTTCATCCCTATCCACCTTCTTCCTATGGTCAGGGTGGACCACCTAGAGGTGGTGGTGGTAAGACCTCGTATCACCGCCCACCGCCTGCTGCACGACGAACTCGTCTGCCACCTCCACCTCCTGCCTGCAGACCTCCTAGAATAAATATTTTCCTCTACCTAAGAGGTCCTTCAACAATATTTTGGTCGTATGTACGGTGGGTCAGGCAGTCACGATCCATGTGACCCTGTCCGCCGCACGAGTAATACTCATTTCTCCTCACCTGTCCTGCACTGTCTCGGGAACCCCACACAATCGACCCTGTAACCTGCGGTCGTCTACCCATAGGTATGGTTCTAATGGACCTCTGTGACATATGTCCTCCACTAGCTATAGATGACTCTATTATGTAATGTTTAGGGGGGTCTCGCTACTAGTGACTACTCAGTAAGGATGCTCTCCACTAAAAGTGCTCACTCAAACACCCCCACCTGCATCGGGATGCTGAGTGAAATCATAGAAACTCTAATCTCCCGTTTGAGCCCGCGATCAAAGTTATGGGCCATAAAAAAAGGGTCGTGTACAATGTCAGTGGAGTAGAGAAAGAGGTCGGTGATCTTTGCTGAATACCGAGCCACGACCATGCTACCCTACTATAAGTGGAGAAGCTCATGTATATACACTGAGTGTGCAATTGCTGCAATAAACTCTACCCTGAAAAGGATCTCAAAGTCCTCCCAGATGATAGTGACCTCTTCATGATCCTAGAGCATCAAGATTTATAATCTTCCCACTACAGCCAAATGAAGACTACCAGCAAATATCACCATGAGATCAGCTGGAGTCCCTAATAGTCGAAAAACTCTATCCATATCCTCCAGCCAGTCCTTAGCTGCCTATGGACAGGTCTCTCCCTGGAACCTCGGTGGCCCCCGACACTAAAATTCATGCAGCATGCTCAAGAAGCACACACCCTCTATTGCTGGGGTCAGTGGAATAACCTTACCAATAGGTAGTGGTGTTGTCGGTAAACCACCCAATGGTACAACTGCCATAACGGGGCCATGCACTGAAGCCTCGTCGCTCAATGGACTGTCAGTGCATACTCTACTTAGAACCCTGTATGGATGGCTGCATGGAGGAATCCTGAAGGAATACGGATACCACCTTCAGTAAGTTATAGTTGGTGAGCTGACTAAATGAGATTAGAAAGAAAACATTTAACAAAACAAACACAATCAATGTTTCTGTGCATTAAGTTAGAAATATGAATTCAGGGTCCTAAGTTATGGATACGTCGGCCGCCACACCCACACTGGGATCCCCAAGTTGAAATCCATTCTCATCACACATAACAATATTGAAATAATGAAAATATCAGAGTCCTAGTTCATTGGTAGAACCAAACTCCTCTTATACCAATTTGTCACGACCCGTCCCCCGGGGCCCGTGCCGTGACTACCCCATTCCCACCTTCCATAGGCCAAGGGTTGGAGACTAACAACAGAAAGACATATCCCTGAAACCGGGAATACATTTCCTTTAAACATGTAAACTCACACAAACCATGCACATAGCAATACACAATCACAAAGTAAACTATAGAGTACACCGGGTGTGTACTGTAATTAAAGGGGCCAGAATACAAGCCCAACTGGAAAGTACATGTAACACTGAAACAAACCCTATGAACACCAGCCATGGATCCTACCTAAAGGGTAGGTACAGCTCTCAAATAGTCATCTCAACGATATGTCTCTTATAATATTCTACCTTCGAGCAGCCTCCAGTACTGGTACCCTTGACCTTGATCAGCGTTGTATATTGTCTGCAAAAAACACAAAATTGTGCGGGCATAGCCCCTGAAGGGGCGAGTATAACAATACTCAGTAAGGACCCAGATACCCCCTAAGGTCACTCAGAATCCACAAAGGATAAATAAAATTGCACGAAAACAACATTAAACCCTACATAGGTATAAGCCCATACATATACCTATGTTTCCATGTATACCCATCACCTTCATGAGGAAAACAAGGCCCAATTATTTAACAAAAATTAAAATTGTTCCATGAAGGAATAAATACGACGAAGGTAACACCAAAAAGGTATGTACCACAAAGGTAACACCACAAAGAAGAATACCACATAAGTATCACCATGAAGGTAAGTACCAAAAAGGTAACTCCTCGTAGAAAATTACCAGAAAGGTATCACCACATATAAAATTACCACAAAGGTACCACCACATAGAGGCATACCACATTGGTAAAGTCTTAACTAACACCATGTATAACATAAGTACGAAATTATAGATGATTAGTCATATTTCTAGATCATATTTCATCATCCAGAGGCTCTATTGTTGAACCACACATGATCTAAAGATTTCCTACATAGGATCGGTATGCGCGGAACCACACAGGATCACTGAGCACTGACCTACACAGGATCCTAAGATAACCCACACAAGATCTGAAGACTTTTCAAGTACAACCATCCATAGGGTTCTCGTACTAATAATTCTTGATTCTGGGAGGTTCTTCTCCTCAATACATTGGATGATATTTTAACTACCATGATGTCCCATGAGAAAGTATCACGATGTTTTACCATGTCAATAGGGTCCCAATTCTACTGACGACGTGTCAATCGGACGCCCAGTCTGAATGTTATTAGCATATCCATTCTGAGGGCCTAGTTAGATTTGGATTTGATCCATCGTGGCCAAACCCCAACATTATCGAAAACTCATGTGGAATATAGAAAAAGGACTGTCTCGTTCCAATGATTCCAACGCCATATATGTTTCGTCAATAGGACAGCCATATCACAAGTAATGGCCAAAAGACGTATCTGGATCCAAATGGGCCCAGGTCTCATCTGACCAAGCGAGATCGACCGAGCCCAATCTGACCTAGACTGACTGGACCCAGAGTGGGTCTGACATAGTTTTCGTTGTGGCAGGCCTGGCCCGCGGGGCCGTGGTCCGGCCCGGATCACCGTCTGCAGCCAGCAGGGAAACCCATGGTGCATCCCATGGCTGGGGTGGCCCCTTATAGTGGGGTCCACCCCAACTGCCACCTAAGGGGGGGTGGCACCCCCCCCCACCAATGGTCACTCGAATAGCCCATAGGCTGTTTGTTTTTGGACAACTAGTCGGCACCCTATAGCGCCACAGTCTAGCACACATGACCCACTAGAGAGGTCCCACTTGGCATGACATGGTCTCTCGGAATGGTCGGCCCTCCTTCCAGCAGCGTAGATGCATACTGCTGCTCCAATGAAACCGGCCAGATATTGGCCTCCCTCTGACTTTAACCATGACCAAGTGGTGGTAGTCTCTAGCTCTGGCGGCATGGACGTGTGACACCGCTTCACCACATGTTCGGCCAACGTGTCGATCCCCACCCTGCTCCACCGTGGCTGACGGTCAGTGGCCTCCTGCTCAACCGGTAGTGTGGACGTGCGCCACCCTCCCTCTACGCGGCCATCCAGCATGTCGACAGCTATCTTCCCATCAATGTGGTCGATGGGCCGCGACCTCCCTCATTACCGGCAGTGTGTACGCGACACCTCGGTTCCACGCAGCCAACTTGGTGAAAGCCACCACCTTTCTTCGTTTCGACCGATGGGTCAAAGTCTCCTTTGGCGGCGCAGTTGTGATTTCAGCATCATCACAACGCACAATGAACACATCAACATTATAGATGCGAAGAAACATGGCCATGTTTTTTTGGTTTGTATCCTCCATGTTAGACCGATAGTAAATGGCTTTGAGGAGAAAGTTTCAACTAAAAACCATGAAGAACAACATAAACACACCCATACATCGATAGTCCATAAGAGGTGTTGTGAGAAAGAGGATGAAGTCGATGAAAGGAACATCGAGGTTCGTCACTCCTGAAACCCATTTATGATCTAGGCTCATGTGTCATCCTTGTTCTTCCTTGGGGGTGGTTCTTCATTAGAGGATCTTCTTTGTTGGGGGATCTTCCATCAAAAAATTTCCACCACAACTAGTTCCAACCCAATTCTCTCTAGAGGAGGTGAGGATCCAATATTATTAAGATTATGTATTATTAACTAATAAAACCATGCTATCACATCAATAGGGATGTTCCAAGAGATACCTTCCCTTAATGGAGGAGTTCGGGTGGTCCCCACCACCATGAATTCAAGTGGGAGGTTTCAAAATAAATAAATAAACATTAAATATTTTTATTTATTATTTGTTTAACCCACCCAAGAAAATCCAAAAAACTAACTTCAACCCACGACCTACTACATTTGCTGTGAAGGACTCCATAACTTAGTATCTGTGCTACGAGTTCAACGGTGTCGTTAGATTTCAATTCCGAGCATCTGTTCAAAAGTTAAAAAATCATGCTCACGTATTTACTGAATGTATCTAAAAAAAGATTATAAATTAATTTCGGGCACATCGGGCCTCAGAATCATGTGCCGTCAATTTTCATGGTAATATTTCCATATAAGAAAATTACATGGAAAAATCTGGGTCTTTACAATCTCCTATAAAGATCATGTCTTTCTTCCATGGAGAGGCTCTAGATTAGGGATGCCCCCCTTATATTTTTATGAAATATGATGGAACAATATTTCCTTTGAATGAGTCTTATTTTCCATTTCCTATCATCTCAATTTATCATAATCAATTATAAAAATAATTTAAATTAGGTATTAATTTTAAAACCATGATTTGAAACTAGTAAACTAATATAATCGAATTTGTCTCTAATTGTTTCCTGAGTCACAGGACTCAGCGAGCGTAGTTATACTATTACAGATATTTTATGGAACACCTCATGAACTTTTATGTATTTTTCATTACAACGCTATTTTTTGTCTAATCCTACATAGCTTGGGCTTAGTGGGCATTACTTAACTTTTTCTTAGGCCACCCTCTACGAGATTTCAACCTAACAAGCATTACACATTTTTTGATGGCCCAATGTTTTTTAATGAACCGATACATTTGTTTTAACTAGAGGTGCATTCACCATGTTTTCCCTCTAGCAAGTATGGTGTCTTTTTCACTATTAGTTCATAGTCCTACCAATCAAACTCATTACTGATGTTTTTGGTCGATCATCAGTGACCAAACAAAATATGGAAGAGCCTTAATTTTGCATTGATATCTACGAATGTTTTAATATCCTTCATACATGCATTAGAGATGTTTGATGACCATAAATTTGTGGATTTTTCACATGCATGAGGCTCTAGATCTGTTTTAGGCGTACGGAAGAAGGAAAGGACTCTCCTAGGGATGAATTCTCCTTTGATTGATGACCATATTTTGTGAGAAACAAATGAAGAGCCCCCAGGGCATGATATGAATATTCAAACAAAGTTGTCTACATGACACTATCATTTTATCTCCAATGTCTAGGTAGGGTTATGTAACATTTTGAATTTATTTTGACATTGGGAGCCATAGTGGGTGGCATACCTAAGAAGGGGTGTCTGAAACATTAGGAAAATTCATATCGGCTTTTAGTAGGAAACTATTCCTGTAAGTTTCTTACTCAAGTAAGGTATAACTAGTTAATCATTAGTTCAGTGATAAGTATTTTTTAGGCAAGGGGATTTGGAAAGAATAAATTACGCATGTCGTTACCAAGAATTTTTCCAAATCTTGGTTGGTGACAGGACATGAATGTCATTTGAGTGTACAGAAGCTATAAATAACTCTCCTAAGAACAAATTTTCCATTGATTGATTTATTTTTTTAACGAATATATGTACATCCACAAGGAAATGATTTACATAGTCAAAGAAAGGTTTCTGCAGGACACTATCCATCCATCTCTGATGGCTTTCGGGAACCTTCTGAATATGTTATGTGACATTCTACAAGAAGTACTCCTAGATACGAAAAGGGGAATATTTCTGAACATATCAAAAAAATGTGTGGGGGTCATATTCTTTTGTATGAGGATCAACATTAATCATATAGATGTGGTATCGTTATAAACCTCAAAAAGAGACTAGAGATGAATCAAGCCTATATGTTCAAATATATACGAAATATGCGAAAGGAGGAAAATGTAAACCGTGACTTTGAGGGACCTTGATTCATGAGGGATGGAACGAGGATTGGAAGCAGTTGAGCATACTGAGATAAGAGAGGACTCTCTTGGGGGAGAATTTTCCTTTGATTGATGGCCAATTTTGTGGGAAACATATGCAGAGCCCTTGGAGGATGAGGTTCATAGTCAAACTAAAGTGTATCCTTGACACTATCCTTCCATCTGAGATGGTCTTGGAGGGTAATGAGGATTCAGGATCATAAAATCATTGAGTTTGGGGTACGACATGTGTGTATCGAGACATGTTGTAGATAATTGAGCTGCAATTTACTCATGGAATTATGTATCCCTTATGTAGATCTTGCTCACACATAGTGTGAAGAATTCATCCCATATTTGGGGTACGTGGTCATTTAATGTCACAAGGCCAGGATGTGGGGATCCTCTCAAGGGATGGAACCATGACATTTATTTTTGGTTCGTGCTTCTAGGAACAAATTCAAGGGATATTTTTTCATAATATCATGGTGGATCTCTATCTATGATCGCTAGGCTCATGTGAGCAATGCTCAGTGTGGGAAAATGAAATTACAAGGATTTTGGGACATTTCATAAGAATATAAAAAACATCAATAGAGGGAACATTATGATTAAACCATTTATATGCAGTTTAACATCATATACAAACGATGATTTTGACATGCATTTTAATGTCGTGTGGTGATCACATGACACTGTACTGTTTAGAAGCATGTAGTGAACGAAATTATTCAATCCTAAAGATCTTTAATAGTTTGGGATAATCAAAATCATGATGTTCTAGCATTCCATGGACTTGAGTAATGATAGAAGGTGCAAACCATAGTCACTGGGAATCTTGAATCAGTATGGATGACATGGGACTTGGAAGTATTTTTTCATACTGATATAGGAGATAACTACGATATGCAAGAATTTTCATTTTATTGAAATCCATTTTTTGGGTAACATATGGAGATCCTCCAATGTAAGATGTGCATAGTCAAACAAAGGTGTCCGCAGGGCACTATCCTTCCATCTCAAATGGCCTTGAATGATTATGGGGATCCATGTTTTCCAGGTGTATGTATTTTGACAAGCGGGAAAGACGCTCTTGGGAACGTAAAGGATACCCAAACCATGGATAACCATGAACTACTAGAGCTCCCACATTATTTTGACTCATATGTACAGGGGAAGTAGGATATTTTGACTTCTCGTGAGTGGGGGGCATGTCCTAGATCTCGTAGAACTGAGAACTGTGCCACACATAACTCTTGGAGAGTTTTCCAGCTTATCATCATGAGATTAGAACCCTTCAAGTAATCCTCATATAGGACTGACCAATGCATGAGTAAAGGGGAATTGTTTTATGGTGGATGGGCTAGTATTCCAAATCTAGGTCTCACTATGTATCCTGGATGAGTAGGAATCAAGCGATACATTGTTTTGGATGTCCAATGTACTAATTTGTCTTGGTTCATGTGTAAGGTAATGCGAGGGAATTTATTATGATGGCTAGGCCAAGATTCTAAATCCAGGCATCACTATGTATCCTATGAGGGTTGGAATTGAGCCCTACGTAGTTCTGAATGTTCACTAAAATTATCTGGATCGATCAATGTGAAAGCACATGTGAGGTATTTTTTATAATGGTTGGGCCATGATGCCAAATTCAAGCATCACTACCTATCCTAAGAGGTAAGGAATCAGTCCATATGTAGTTATGAATGATCCCTGTACTGATCTAGCTCGTTCATAGGGGTAGGGGATTTTTCATTATATACATCACTATTGTCGGGCGTAACATGTTACTATATAGTTTTCTTTTGTAAGGGAATCCCTACCACAGATTCTATGCTCATGTGAGTTATAGTTGATTTGTGAAAAAAGAGTGATAAGGGTTTCCCTTACTAATATTGTGTGATATAGGGAACGATGGAGGATTTTTTTTATGATGGGTGATAGGCCATGATTGAAGATCGGGGCTTCTCTATAGATCCGGCATGGGCATGTTTCATTTTGTATGTAGTTCTGTGAGTGAACATGAAGTTTATTGTCATGTGATTTGGATGATTTGTTCCATGTAGATTAATGTCTTTCTGTGAGGACATGAGTCGCAATTCAATGTCATATTAAAGGGATGAGTTCATTACAGTTTAACATCATGGTGATTGGATAATGACTCATAGTTTAGGGTCAGAGAAATTGGACCATGTCATGGGGGTTTTATAACTCATAGTTTAGGGTCATAGATCTTGAACCATGATATAGTGTTTCATGGTATTATTACTCATAGTTGATGTTCTTAGAGTTTCGGCCAAGATATTAGGGTATTGTAACTCATATTTTATGGACCTATTGATTGGAAAATGAAAAAGGTTTTCATGGTATAATAAGTCATACCTTACATTTATAGAGTTTGAACATTGGTAGGGCCGTATTGCCACACGTTGTACATCTTAAGAAATTTTTCATTTTGGGGAGCTGTGATGAGTTGTTCGTCCATTGACATCCTGGCGTATGCTCCATCGGAAAATACCCTATGTATGACATGGGGTCCTTTCCATTTTTGTTCATTATTTGGGAGATTCTTTCAGAGTATCATTGGGGTTCTAAGGAATAACACCATTTCTCATTTTAGGAATGATCAAAGGTGATACTTTTTGTTGAAGGCTCATGCGATCTAGTTTGGGTTGATTTCCAAATGGTGTAATGTGTGCATCCTTTTTACATATAGCTGCTCTAACTCATCAAACCATCTCTAGTATTGCTCTTCCATAGATAGTTCATATAAAATTTCCACAATAAGTGATGGAACATTTATTTCTATTGGAAAAATGGACTCTTCCCCATATACTAGTGAGTACGGGGTTGCCTGGGTGGTGGTTTTGGTCGTGGTTCAGTAAGAACACAAATCATGAAGGAGATTATCTAGCCAAGATTTCTCATCCTTATAAACAATCCTTTGGAGTCTGTTGGACATGGTTCTGATGAAATCCTTTATCTTCCCATTGGCCTATTCATGGTAGTGGGAAGACCAGTTGTCTTTGATTCGATACTCTTGGAATAGATTTTCCAACTCAAAAAAGAAAAAATTGGGTCCTTTGTGCGTCGTAATTTTATGGGAGACACCAAATATGGTGATGATTTTGGCCTTCACAAATCTAATTAGGTTTTTCACCTTTAATTCTTCAAGGGTTATAGCTTGGTCCCATTTGGAAAAGAAGTCAGTCACTGTGAGTGTGAACTTAAACTATCTGGATGTTGCTGGATGATATGGTCCAACAACCTCCATCCCTCAGGTGGTGAATGGCTAGAAGAACTTCACTGCATGATGTATCATTGGGGGTCGGTGTATGAAATTGGCATGAACATGGCAGGAATGTAACTTTTAATGAATATGGAACAATCTAGTAGCATAGTGTGCTAGTAGTACCACATGCATCAAATTTGGTGAGAGATCTTGGTTGCTGATTGGGGTGCTCCAAAAGCTCCAGTGTGCACTTTTTTTATGACAGATATAGTATATTCTCCACCAATGAACCTAATAAAGACTTTTTCAAGCCCTCAATTGTAAAGAAAATTTTCTTGGTTTATCCCATTATATAAAGAAATGTTGATTTCATATCATCAGACATCCTCCCTTTCATTCTTATCTGGTGGTAGTTCCCCCTTCTGAAGGTAGTTTTTAATATGTATCATCTAGCTGGTGGTGTAACCATAAGGATTAGAAATGGGGAAGATTTCATAGATTTCCTATGTACTACTCTAGATAAAGAGAAAGACCATCTAGTGGTGGGCATTGCTATTGATTGCTTTATCCCAGTGCGGATCATCTAAGGTAGTGGTTTCATTTTCCAAAGCATCAGCTTGGGATTTTTGAGACTAAGGGACATAAGCTAAATTTAATTTTTATGGGAATTCAGCCATCATTTCTAGAACATGGTTCGCCAAGGGGACCAATACATCTTTCTTAATGGTGTAGTCACCATTGACCTGCTTTATTACTAGATCTGAATCACCCATTATTTTTAGGTGTTTGTCTTACACATGATGTTCCATTTCTAGGATAGTAATAAGGGCTTTATATTCATCTTCATTATTTGTTCACCCTTTCAAAAGAGGAATGAGTAAAGAAAGATGGACTTTTCTGGGGATATGAGTATAGTTCCAAGCCCCACAATGTTGTGATTGGCATCCTCCATCATTTTGACAGTTGGGATTCATGAAGCACCATCTAAGAACATTTCCCATGTATGGAGGTTCTCCTGGACTTAAAACACTTCTTCATCTAAGATTTCAGCACTCAACGGTGTTGTTTCCTCCCATGGGTGCTCTGTAAAGAAGTATGATAATGCATGGACTATTATGGACTTATGGGTAACACATTTTATGTCAAAATTTTGTAGGATGATTTTCCATTATGATATGAATCCATTTATCATGGGATAGTTGAGGATATATTTGAGAAGGTTTTAGCGGTATACTAGTTGTGCCTTATGGTTCTGTAGGTAATTCCTGAGTTTCTGGACCGCAAAGATTAGAGATATGTAGTTATTTTCAATTTTAGAATATCAATTTTCAGCATCAATCATCATTCAGATGAGGTAATAGTGGTTGTTCTTGTTTTCGACATCATTTTTCTCCACAATGAAGGAATCAAATGACCATTCCAATGTATTTATGTACAAAATGAGTGGTATCCCCTAAACTGGTGGAATCAGAACTTGTGGGATTAGGAGATATATTTTGATATTGTCGAACTCTTCTCAACATTGATTATCCCATTAATACGTAACTCCATTTTTCACGAGCCTGGTGAAAGTAAAAAATTTACCCACTAAGTTGGCTATGAAGAGTTGAATGTAGGAGAGGTACCCCTGGAGACCACTCAACAATGTGAGGAAGTGAGGTGGGGACATTCCAGGGTATATTATTCATTATCAGGGTCTACTTAGATGTCTTGATGGCATACGAAGAAGCCATGAAAATTTTTCATAGGTAATGACAAAGGCGCACATTAGGGGAATCATCTTGACACTGTGTTGTACTAACTTGTGGAAGACAGTTTCATGGTCGGCCGGGTGGTTTGAGCGCTATCATGATTTAACCACTAGATCATCAACATATCTATCGACGCATTTTCCCATAAGTTATTGGAGATGCTTTTCATGGAACGTTGATATGTGGTGCCAACATTAAATTGACAAGAGGAAATCACTTTATAACAAAATAATCCCTAAGGGGACCTAAAATTTGTGGATTATTTATCTCCTTGGATAATACAAATATGGTTGTATCAAGAATATCCATCCATGAAATAGTGGGCTTCATATCTGGTGGTTGCGTCAATTAGAAATTATGTGATCGGGGCTGGGAAATCATCTTTTTCTTTATGCCAATTAAGGTCTCTGAAGCAATTTCAGATTCTAATCGATCTATTATTATTTTTGATAGGGACTATATTTTTCATCCAGATAGGATATTGGACCTCCCGTATGAAGTTGGATTTGATCATCTTGTCAAATTCAGCCTTTACTTTGTCTGTATGCGTTAGGTGGGTCCTTCTAGCTGCCAGCTTATAGCCCCTATGATCTTTTGGTATGTAGAGATGATGAGTGGAATCCTATGGATCGAGGCCTAGAATTTTGGTGTAGTTAAAGGCAAACATGTGTCAATTATTTTTCTGGAAGGAGGTATATGCCTATTTCTTGTCGATAGGCAATGCCAAAATGATAAGAGTGGGTCTCAGTTCATCTATAGTGCCTAGATATATCTCTTTATGCTTCTTGATTGTGGTGGATACACCTTCATTGAATAAATTCCATCACATTATATCGTCTTAAAGATGTTTTTTCGATTCGTAGAACCTTATTTGAAATAATGTCATTAAAAAGATTCACATGGGGATTTATCTGCATGCAATGTCCCATTTTTCCATTAGTGCAATATTTGACTTACTGATGGGATGATGACGTAATTGTTGCATGCTAATGCAGACTAGGACTTCCTAACAAGACGTTAATGGATGTAATTTTTTTGTACTACTAGGAAATGAGAATCTGACATGAGGACTCTATGTCGGGTTTTAATCTTGATTCATCCTAATGGTTTTTGCTAAATTTTTTCATATCACACTTGAGTTTTACGACATGGTGTCATGATCTTTTCATCATATCCCAACTAACAATGCATTCACAGTGGGAGGATTTTATCTATAAATCCATTGTTGGTGAAAATCCTCAAGAAGTCAATTACATTTATCTTTTCGGACACATATAAATGTTCAATGTGCCCTTGCATGATAGAGTATTCATCCATATATGTGGAGGAGATGACGATGTGACATTCTTCTTAACTAGTCTCTGTACAGTATTCTTTTTATACATCTACATTATCCTTTATCTCTTGGATACATAGTTAGGCTCCAATGAGTGCCACTCTAAGATCTGTGGATAAGATCAATGCATCTATGATTTTTATTATTGATGGTAATGATGCCAAAAACTTTTGAATATGCAAATTATTATCTAAGGGTCGACGCTTCCCAACAAGGGGATTCCCTTTCACTGAAACATTAGGGGTTTCACCATTGGTTGTAGAGGGTTTGACCTCTATGACCGGGGCCGGTGGTGCTATAGTCTTTTCCATGTATGGCCAAACTAGCCCGCACATATGACTTGGATTATTTGATATATTTTCTTCCCCTAATGGATATTATAGTATAATTGGGCTTGGAATTCTTCTAACTCGGGAAGAGGACCATTCATATTCTTGTTGTGTCTATCAGATGGTCCTTTCACGAGTTTTCCCAATTTTAACGGTTTGAATTTTGGTTTGGGTGGGAATTGGAATCCTTCCACCATCATGACATCCATAAGACCACTAGAATCTATGGTCTCCTCTTACAACTCTTTAGTTGGGTGTGGGGAATTCGGGTTCATGAGAATAGTCTCCATCCGAGAGGGGGTCCATCATGTGAATGATATTAATGCAACTGAATATCAGTTCTTGATTTGACAATTTGTTTGTCTGACTATATTTTTCTATTGATTCTATTTGGTGGGGTGGTTCCCATTGTACCATCTTATGGGGAAGTGCAAATTGTAACAAGTCTATTAGAATGAGGTTCAAAAGTGTCAACACTAACTTCAGCTTCGGTGTCAACTCATCTTCTTCCTCCTTCTTTCTACCCTTTTGAACTTTAGAGGACCGTGGGGACGAGGAGGATGCCTATGTTGTATTTTCAGATATTGGGGGCATAGTTTGTTGAATCAACTATGTCTAGAGGATTTTATGGACTCAATAAATTGTATTACATGTAATCCAATTTTCAAACATTTGATCCTTCTTACTAGAAACTATTTTCCATTCCTTTTCCTCCCTTGAGTCTGAGGTGGAAACATACACCAACTGTGATGGCAGTGGGCCCAACTTGACTTTCCTAGAATCAATCATGTTTGAAATTCATCCTCGAAAATGAAGCATTCTTGGATTTTATGTCCCAATATTCGGTGATAGGGATTGTAATTTGAATAGTTGTTGAGACCCACATCATCAGATCTCTTTGGATCCAGTAGTCGGAGAAAGTTGTAATTCATAGCGGCTATGAAATAGCTGCGGACCTAGTCATCTCAGAACGCATAAAATATAATTTTTTTTTATTTGAATTGATTTATTTTATATCCTTTCCCCTCATCGTTCTGAGGTTAGAATTTTGGTCGGCATCCAGGTGGTCCTGTATGGTTCGGTGGGCCCCTCGCAACTAGAGCTGAGGCCGGGGGTGTCTTAAGCATGATAGAAGATGCTTCAACTTTTATTATTAATTATATATATGATGATCGAGCCCCTTGGGACTTAAGATTGGTTTGTTTCAAGGATTATTCTAATAATTGGGTGATGGAATAAAAATCTTCAAACCTACATGTTTACGTTACATTGTTGAACGGTGTTTGTAATTCATCCCAAAGGTTATCGATGCACATGGAGAGAATTTCATCTTGGGGAAGTGGATGGTTCATGGAAGAAGTATTTCCTTTCTATCTGACAATGAAGTCTAAGACTCTTTCTTTCTCTCAATATTAGCAGTTCATGAGATCACTAACCATCGTATTGGGTAGTGTCAAACTGAACTTAAAGAGAAACTGTTACCAGTGGTCCTCCCATCCTACGGTTGAGTTAGCCAACAGGATAGTATACCATACTAAAGTCGATCCCTATAGGGATTGCAAGAAACACCTAATTTTTATTGCTTCTTACTGCTTTGGAGTGCCCATCAAGGGGTCACAATAAGAGGCGTAGTGTATTAAATGTTATTCTAGGTCCCTCGAGCTGTTGAATAGTAGGAATATGGGGTTTCCAAAATTTTGTGGTGGGAGATCATTGCTCACCCCATTGGGTTAGTGGTTTTGCTCTGGTTGTATTGGAGCACACAACCCCTCCACGACTTCTAGTCATGATTTCAGTAGATCGACGGTGTTTAAGAGCCATTGATGCATATTATGTCAGGCTTGAGCTTGGGCCAGTTCGATAGTGGGTAGGACTGGTCGTCCCAGTACTGCTGGAATTTGGGGTTAATACCCACCTAGAGGTATCATTTATGGGTTTACCTAAATATATTTTTTCTTCCTTCCTCGTGGGGGGGGGGATTTAGATATCCTTCCAGTTTTAGGATTAAGTAGGTTTCTAGTCTAGATGATGGATTGTACGACCCTCTGATCATGGATTGATTCACTAGGATGAGTTCATGTGGAAATGGTACCCCTTCTACAAGCTCTTACTGACTTTCAGTATGGGAAACACATCAGTCGAGGTAACTCCCACAACGTAGCTCAACATTAATTCTCTTGATCTCTTTCATTTCATTTTTCTTTTTGGTGAAAATTTCCTCAAGAGTGAGAGACTCATTTTCAGGGGAGGAGAAGGAGGTTCATAAAAAACCTTGGATTAAATCTTCTCTTTTTGGGGTTTCTCATGGAATGTAATCTTGGATTATCTGAGGGGGCACCAAGATTTAGGAATTCTCTCTGGTTCTATGTGTGCACAACATCAGGCTTGGTGTAGGATTCCTCTAGGTGGGAACCATATTCCTTCATGTACTCTACCTCTATGTCATTTCCCATGAGATTCATGGAGATTACATTTACCAAATTCACTGTCTCAAACCACATTTGGAGTGGTGTAACCAGTGTTGAAAGGTAGGTAGACTTTTTTATTCCTTGGTTAGACTTTCCCCATCCATTATACGGTATTCTTAGAGTTTCTTGGAATAGATTTACCTGAAGGTAGACATGTTCCGACCTTGTAACATTCCTTTGTCTCAGAGGGTGTGAACCATGAGAAAGCGTGGAACTGGTAACTTGCCAGCCCGTCATTCTTCTTTGACTGGAGAAGACAGAATTTTGTTGTGTGGGGACTTGATGTCAAAATGCTACCATCCTTGTGGGTTAGGGTTGTTCCCGTTCTACCATTGATGCACTATGACATGGATTCACTACTAAATAACAGGGCTATAGTCACAGACCTATATCCATGGTTTTATAAGTCCATGGCTATAGATTTGTTTATATCCACACTTCTATTAAAATTGTGGGTAAATCATATTTTATATCCACGCTTAAAAAATTTGTATCTATGTTTTTTTACCATCGATCGGGCTCCTCCTCCCCCAACCCCTTGCGATTACCTATGACCGTGGCCCTCTCCTCTTAGCCTTCGTGACTTCTCCTCTTGGCCTTCACGACTTCTCCTCATCACGACTTCTCCTCTGGGGCTTCATGACTTATCCTCTCTCGACGACGACCTCTCCTCTCGGCATCAACCTCTCCTCTTGGTGGCGACCTCTCCTCTCGGTGGAGACATCTCCTCTCGGCGGCGAACTCTCCTCTCGGCAGTGACCCTTCTTCACCGACAGCCTTGGTGACCTCTCCTCTCCCCAATTACCATCCCCCTATAGTTCCCGGACGGCCTATACGATGTTTCCCCATCCTCATCCCCCTCACGATGCTGCCCATCGCTATCACTTAATGAGGCAACTTATTCTCCTTCGTGGTAACATATCACCTCTCGTAACTCAAATTTGACCACCCTTGGCCTTTATCTGAATTACATACACATATTTCTCTGCACTGGAATTCTTCAAACTAGAAATTAATTCCAATAGGAAAATGATATTTTCATATCTTGTTGAAATCGCAAGTAAATCTATAGAGATTTTGGAGGACTGGAAACCTTAATCTTAAACTAGATTTACTCATAATTTCTAATTGGGACTCTAACTTCAATCCGCACACACATAGGAATATATTGGAAAATTTCTGGGTCAAACTAAATGGTTTTAATTGGTTCTTTTGGAACCCAAAAATTCTAAATGATATTGTCACCTCCTTAGGAAACCCCCCTCAAAATTGATCATAGAACATTAAATGTCGACTTATGTCTCTTTTCTAGAGTTATGGTGGATATTAAAAATGATTCAAAGCTTCCCACCACAATTTATTTCAATTCAATTGACTAAAAAACTAAAATTAGAATTGAATATGAGAGGAAACCTCATGTTTGCAAACACTGTAAGATCAATGGTTATACAATCTTCAACATTAGAGTAATTAGAAAACAAGTAACACAACCAGTTGAAAATGATTGGAAGGAAATTATGAGATATAAAAAGGATAAAGCCTCTATGATAGATATAACTGTACTCCCATCAATGATATATAAAACATGGGTGATATAGTGTAATAGAGTGATACACATATTGGGATATCTCAAGTACTAACTGGGATGCTATGGGTGAATAAGAAGCAACCTCACTAAAGATAAAGTCCTTTTAGAAGAAATTTAAATTTTGGTGTTAGACACTATTAGGATATCCAATAAAGATGAATCAAATACATGCTCAGCCAAACAAATATCAGAATCTAACCAAAATTCTAAACATAGCCCAGGTAAAAACTTGATGTGCACTGAATAAAATGCATACACTACACCCCTCATAACTATGTGGGAACTAGATCATTTGTTGTTCAATCTTTGGATGATCACTCCTCATCTATAAGTACATGAAAAATCGAGGTCCCCTCCCTATTAAATGACACTATTTTAGTAGGAGAAAAGATTCAGACCAACAGTAAAACAAATGTACGTGATAATTGCTCTAAAACTATAGATTCAACTAGAAGTTCTATAGATTTTGGGAATCTATTGTCTATACCAAAATCTAATTAGGATGTCACACATACTAGTAGTATGGCTATAACTATTTCCATGGATTTGGAAACTGTTAAAACAGTGAAGGTAAGTACACCCTCGGTACAGGTGACAATAATGTAGTATCTCATTTTATCCATCAAGAAGGTTCATCCCATGGAGGATACTGGGGTGGAGAAAAAAAAAGGATCTAGTTACAACCTTTTCTTATAATTTATACACTTTTAATGGTTCACAACCTGCTAATAGTGTTGATGTCATTAGTTCTCTTATGCTTTGTAATTTGAATCCTACAGACCAAACCATTAAAACATCATTAACTCATGATGCTATTAAATCTGTTAATCACTTCTCTGTCATATCTAAAAATAATACTACTCTGGAAATGAATTTGGTATCCAAAAATATAGAGAAGGATTTACTCCTTCTCCCCTTGCACACTATAAATCTATTACCAGTTATGTAGAATCTGGGAGTCAGATGATTATTTATAACATTGTTTCAATAGAGACACATACCATGACTTATAAAAATATTAAAAGTGTTGTAAAACCATTCAAACCTACTTGCACATCCCCGGTACAGGACCCTAATCATATGTAGACATGAAATATATCCATTACATTGAATCTGTACCATCCAAGAGATCTGGATACTTCCTAACAACAAACAAGGGATACTTCAATGTTTTCAGGTTCTCCTATTTCTATATTTATAATTAATGATGATTTCTCTATGAAATAAGGAAACTTGAAATCTAATCATAATATCAATTTTTTGTTGATCTGTTCTAAGAATTCTGTAGACTCACATATGAACGATCCCATTAAGAAATATACAAAGAAGATTCTAGTCACATCTAAGAATTAAATAGAAAATTCCACTAAACATAACCTAGAATTTAGAAGGACTAATAGAAAAAAAAGGCTCTGGAATAAAGAGAAAAGGGTGTTCTAACTCCAAATTCATGATTAAATGATGATCCCCTTTTGAAATTTTCAGGATATTGCTAACTATGACATGATCATTGTTTTAAAAATAATGGTTAACAACCATAATCCTATGTTATTTTCCATCGATAAACCCAAATGTCTTTCCTCTATATAATCACAATTTGGCCAACATAATTATGTTTTTAATGGTTCAATCAATAATACACTCAATGCTGATTCTTTGTAGATTTTTTCACACTATTATTTACACAATGTTAGTGTTTTCAATATCTCTATCCAGATATTTACATGCAACTTTAACATTTAGGACACACATACTTTCTGCTCCTTTTTCAATTCTAAAAATAGATACCAAGAAAGAAGAACTATTTGTAAGGTTATCTCACCCCTAGGCACTAACATAACCACCCCTAGTTTATAATTGGAGACTTTAATGCCCTTCATAACTCAAGAGAGAAAATTGGACCTTCTCATGAATCTATTTCAATGAAATAATTTAAAGCCTCAATTAAAGACACTAATATCATTGAAATTAATCTCATTGGTGTAAAATATAGTTGGTATAGAATACATTCCAACAAATTTGTTTCCACCAAATTGAATATAAACTTCATGAATATCCCTTATATAGATTAATGGGACACTATCTCTAGGACCACTCATCACAAGCTGAATTTTGATCATCATACCATCTTGGTCAATGTATTCTCTAATGTCATGAAACCCCAATTGCCTTTTATATTTAACAATACATGGTTCCCTGATGATGATTTCACCCATATCATCTAGAACTATTGGTCTACGATGTCTCATAACAATAACGCCTCTTCCTAAAAACACAAATTGAAACATCTCAAACAGACTTTAAAAACATCGTGTAGCTCTAAAGACAAACAAGTTTACAATGGAATCATGATTCTTGAGAAAGTCCACAATGATCTACAAAACAATAACACCAGATCTAACCTCATCATTGATCCTACTCAAGAACTAAACACTATAGTCAAACACATGTCTTTTTTCACGTTCAAATAAAATATGAGAAAATAAGCATTTAAAATTAAATGGATAACCGATGGTGACAGGAATACCAAATTCTATAACTCTATTCAATGAACCAGGATGGATTGTAGGTCGTTATCTTTTTTAAAGGATTGTGAAAACATGCTTGACAAAGAGGGGCAGGGGTGAAAGGGAGGGGGGGCTTTCCAGAATGGGGATGAAGGGGTCTGGGGGAGTATTATGCAGTGGTCAGGAATGGGGTCAAGGGGTGTGGGGGTGGAGGGGTTGGGGGGTTGTCCAGGGGGTTCCATTCAAATAATTCTATTAAAAACATAATTGGTCATTGTTCAAACTTATAAGAATTAATGTGGGTGTTGGAGGTACACAAAAATAATCTTAGGTGGTCATAGAAAGGTGTGACTATTAATGACTTTTTATAGTTTGAATCATTTATGAATTCCCTTGACCATAATATTTGATATGATTTTTTTATTGACATGTAATTGTGGGTTACTTATTATATTATGAAACAATACATCTAATGTTATGTCATTTTATTGATTATTTATTTATTGTATGTTTATATTTCTTGGAATTGATAGATACTGGATGTACAACGTTGAACGGATCACTGATGAATTTCAGAAGGAGCAACAAAATTTCTTAGACTTTTCATTTACTAATGATTCAGATGGTGGATTGATTCGATGACCATGTTCTGATTGTATGGGAAGAGCATAGGTAACTCATGAGGAAGTGAGTTATCATATTAGTAAACAAGGATTCCATAAAAAAGTTATCATGTCTGGTATCACAATGGGGGAAAAGTGTAAGTGGTGAATTTCATCGATTTAGCGGAATGGATTGGTATGAAAAACCTAATTTCTGATCGGTTTCCTTTTGTTTCTAAAGCCAGCACCTCATGTAGACTAGTGCAAGAGGAAATGAATACAGGACCACAGTTTTCATCTACTAATCAAGATGATGACGTTGAGAGTGTTATAAAGATGATGGAAGATGCAAATACTTCAGTATATCAGGCATGTGAAAAAAATGAGAGAAATAGATTTTTTAATGGGATTATATCAGGGAAAAGCAATGTGTGGATTTATTAATATTGCGGTCGACTATCTGCTTACATTTATTAAGGATTTATATCCTGATGATGCATGTATTCCAGAATATAATTACATGGCATCAGATTTGGTTGACCAATTTCAATTTTCATCTATTAAGATTCATTCTTGCCCCAATGATTTTTTTTCTGCTCTTGAAGGAAAATGCAGAGTTATGCTACTGAAAACAGTGTGTCATATCAAGGTGGAAGATTAATAAAGATGGAACGCAATCTCGAATACCAGAGAAAGTTATGTGGCACTTCCCTTTAATTCCAAGGCTTCAAAAAAAATTTATGTCAGAACGAATGGAAAATAATATGAGATAGAATGAAGATGAAAGAAATAAATATAATAATGAAATAGTGCATCCTGCAGATGGGTTGTCTTGGAAGAAATTTGATAAGTTACATCGCGATTTTGCAGCTGACCCACAAAATGTTTTAGTGGGATTATCCTGTGATGGTTTCAACACATTTCGCCAAATGAATATTGCAGACAGTACTTGGCCTGTTTTCATGAACATTTATAACATTCCTTCATGGATGTGTATGAAGAAACCATTTACTATCATGAGTATATTGATATCTAGACCCAGTGATCCTGGAAATTATATTGATATATACTTTCATCCATTAATATAGGAGTTAACGGAGCTTTGGATCGTTGGTGAACAAGTGTACGATGCATTCAAGAAGGAGTAGATTATGTTTCGTGCATCTTTATTATGGATGATAAACGATTTCCCTTCCTATGGAAGGATGTCAGGTTGGATTACTAAAGGGAAATCATCCTACACTATTTTCATGAAAAATAAACTTTTTTGAAGATTAAAGTTTAGATGAACATTTATCTTCATAGGCCATCAACGATTTCTTCTGATGGATCATCCATATATGAAAAATTGATGACATTTCAATAATTCCATCGAGAAATATGAGACACATCAGAGAATGTTAGGGAATGTTTTTATTAAAGAACTTTATGATTTGAATTATGTTATTGGAAAATGTCGATCAAATATCAAAAGTCGAAAACATATTGAATCGAATTCCAATAACAATTGGAGAAAGAAAATCATATTCTTTGAGTTTCTGTATTATTTATCAAATTTATTGTATTATTGTTTGGATGTAATGCATATCAAGAAAAAAATTTGTGAGATGTTACATGCTACTCTTATAAATGTTAAAGGAAAAACAAAACAGGATTTCCAATCTCGTCATGATTTGATGGATTGGGGTATAAGAGTAAAACATCATCCTGAGTTAATTGGTCAAAATAAGTGGAAAGTCCTTATTCCTTGTTATTCGATGAAAAATGTGGAGAAGAAACAACTTCTTCAGGTCTTGGAATGTATGATGGTTCCAAATGGTTATTCAAGAAATATTTCGAAAAGCGTGAAAACACATGATGTGAAAATAAAATCTCATAAAACCCATGATTACCATGTCTTGTTACATGAGTTGATTTCAATTTCCATTCAACATTTACTTTCACATAATTTTAGAGTCTCTGTGATTATGTTATGTCATTTTTATTGAGGCCTTTGTGCCAAAATACAGCTCAGAAGTGTAGTTATGAAATTGCAAAGAGATGCACTGATTATTCTTTACGATCTGGAGAAAATTTTCCCACTGTCATTTTTAACATGTATGTTACATCAGACTGTGCATCTTCCCGCATAAGTTCTTTTTGGTGGTCCTGTTTCGATCTGGTGGATGTATCTTACATAATGAATGATGTTTACTTGAAATATTATGTGTGAAATAAATATCACCCTAAAGACTCTATTGTGAATTCTTTTAGCACACGAATGGATGGATTTCTGTTCATTGTACTTGGCTAACATCACCATGAGGTCTAATCGACTTATGAGAACTGAATATGATAAATATGATCCCATTGATCCTGCATTTCCTTCACTACCCCAAATAGAGGAGATTTCTGGATCGTACTCATTGTGTAATTTAAGAAGGGAAGTGTGGGAAATGGATCATCGTACAATATTATTCAACTATGGTGTGCTTGATGATTATATCAAGTATGTAAAATAATAAATATAAATTATTTTATTATGTTATTTATTCATATCTTCTGATAGTTTTAATCTTTCCTATTTGTAGAGAACATTGAGAAATTATAAAAAAGATACATCACACTCTATCTTTTAAGAGGAAAGAACTGTTGCACAATAATGAATTTACTGCTTGGTTAAAGTCAAAGGGAATAGATTTTTTATATTCTTATAACATAATCACATGTCTCTATTTAATATTCAATGTTGGTATCTGATTCACACTCAAATTTACCGAAGATATGAAGGTAGACCAGTCCTTGTAGTTTAGCTTGGGTTATCGAATCCTCAAATACCTATGAAGAAACCTATAGACACGTACATTCTATAGACTATTTTTGGCTATGAAGTGGACAACATGGGATGATTTTATATGGGTTTAAAGGATAAAAAACAGATTGAAGTGAATTCAATTTAAAATAATTAGTTGATCCTAGGTTATCACTCGGGGTTGATTGGACATATTTTCTTTTCAATGATTTCAATTTCTTATATTTGAGATGGGTTCATTTAAGAATATAAAACAACATCATCACTTACTGTTTTAATGCCTACACCCTTTAATACTAATCAACTATACACTTTAAGGATCAATGTTTTGAGCACTTCAAGGTAAATGTTTTTATTAGCACATGATGTGTGTGGCCTTAAATTCAACAAGGACGATGGAGTTTAAAAATCATCAAATAAAAATATCAATTAGAGAAGTGATTATACATTAATGGGGTGATAAATAACCTCCAATACAGACCCTTGATACTCCCTTGCATCAACCCATAATTGAGTTAGCCCTCCATTGATTCTATGGTTTCAATGGAAGTGGAAAGTAGACTCATGAGGGAGGAAATGAAGATTTAAAGAAAACAATAAAAATAAAATGATCACTCCACCGTTGTGTGAATAATTTCACAAGATTTCGTGTGAATAAATTCACACCTTGAGGTTACAGTATCAAGGTGAGATGGATAACAATATAATTAGATGATAAAAATAACTTTTATTAATAAACTAAATTGAATTGAACAACTTACATGTGAAAGACAAACTTGAGACAAGAAAATCGCAACATAACATTACAATTTAACAAAGCACCAAAGAATAAAAACTCCTTCACCACCACTGCCTTAAATAATAATTTTGGGAGCCTTGGGTCGATCCTCCAACAGTACAAAAGATCCCACATGAGTATGGTAGGCCTAGGGTGGTGGAATGTAAGGGAGAGGAGACTTTTCCACCTTTGACCCGAGGTGGCAGCTAGCTTGCTTCCAATGAGGAGACGTACATGTATGTCCTTCTAGATGGCCGAATCAGAGTGGTCAATAGAAAAATAAAATGGATCACCGGGTGTCTCCTACCCGCCTGTAAAATGTGGGACCATATGGAGTTGTTTATTCCAAGATATGATTATATTAGTAGACTGTTTTTCTGAGCCGTAGAATCTGGCCCAAAATTTTATCTCTAACTTGGGCCGCCTAAATGGACACCATGGAGGCCGAATTAGCCTTGAATCCTGAATATTGATTTGTTTCACTACATTTTTCTATCATCCCACATAATAAGGGATTCATTGGGCATGTATTATGGGCCCCACAGACTCATCAGTGGGCTGGTGTCCAATTTGACTTCTTGAGAATTGTTTTCTTTCATCACAAAATATCCCCAACTTCTTCCATGAATTCTCCATTGATCCCTGAGCCAAACATGTTCATATTTAAGTGTAGATAAAATTAAAAAAATATAAAATTAAAATATGTATAATTATATTCCTTAAAATCAGATTAATCATTGGGTACTTTAAATGATGTTAAAAAATGTACTACATAATAGTGCATTTTAAGAAGGTGTTATAATCATAATGTGAAATGATGTTCAAAGTGTAAAATGCACTAAAATGGTGTTTATAATAATAAAGCACATGAATATTATATATATTAACAATTAATATTAGCCTCATTTAGTAGCTAATCACACCCCCCAAATTGAGTTTTGCTAGTCCCGAGCAAAATATATCTCAGCAATATGAAATTCGAATTCCCTTTTCCAATAACATTTTAATACACAATGATAACCAGAAAACCTTATACCAAAAAATCATGAAACCCATCAAAATATTTTAATACACGATAGTTTCATAAGCATATCCCAATCCCAAGCCCATTCCTTTGTTCAAATTCATTGCCATATTTCATCTAATATCCATTAAGTATGGGGATGTGTTGTGCATCACAATAGACATGAGGGTTCATCATTTTTCAAGGGGGAAATTACGGAAGCTCTAGGTGGAGTCACATTTCAATATTAAGATGAGTATTCAATTTTTTTTGTATTATATATATTTTTTTATTTTTTTCAATTTTTAAATGGTTATAGAAATTGCACTCAAAATAGTCAACCCCAGTAGCGAGACTTTGCCGATGACTCTGAGGCTCAAAGACCATAGGGCACCAAGTGAATCCCACATACTCGGGCATCATCTCATATTAACTGAGTCAAAAAAAATTCAAATTACCAAAAATAGAGATAAAAATACTAACTCTGGGCCAGAAAACTATGGAGTCACGATCCCCAAGTGGTGAAAGCCACACATTAGGTCATTTCATTTCTATACGTGCAAATTTATTATTTTTTTATTTTTTTTATTGAATACTCATACTATAACAAAAATTATCACCAAACCTATGCCATTTATTTGGGAGACCCCATGAACTAAAACTAATACCCCACTATCCAAAGGGTGTGCATTGTGATTTTTTTATTTTAGATGAAAATATAAACGATGAAATATCACACTGGATAGCCACACTTTCCAAAATCTATGCTCATTAAAATTATACAAGGATTAAAATCAGAATTAGGGAATGCTAAATTATTTGATATTCAGTTTTAATGTGTGAAATTTTTATTACCATGTTTAATGTTAAAAGAAATTTTCCCTCCATTTGCACATTTTTTTCAAGTCATTCATTTTTTTGACACAAAACCAGTTTTTATTTCACCCCCCCCCCAACTTAAAATAACATTGTCCCCAATGTTTAAAAAAAAGATCATTTAGAAGGGGTTAGAGGTAGATAATGAGAGTTCAAAAAGGAAATTTAAAATGAATATCATGGAATGAAGTCACCTGGTGGTTGAAGTCGAAATTATTGCTGATACCTTTTAATCCTTGGATATCCATGTCACTTGTAGAGTTCCCTCGTAGAAAATGGAAAAGAAAAAAAATGAAACAAAACAATATTTATATATATTTATATAATAATGAATGTAAAATATAATTATATAAATAAAAATTATAGAATAAGGAAGCACCAAAACCCGTAGGTCCGTGGTAAGTGCGTGCCCCTGTCTCCCTTCGGTCCCGGGTTTGAATACTCGTGGCTTCACCGGTTGTGATGAGGTTTGACCCACGACCTATGACAGGGACTTTTTTATTATTATATTTTTATTTATTTTTTTGTATTTTTATTTTAACCTACAAACAAATAAAAATACAGTAAATCAAACTGATGATACATTGTCTTCTTTTTAAATTTCTAGGTAAGGTATTACTCAAGGATCACACCACGTGACATAGATGAATATGGCGCTCCCCTTTCGTACCCATCCATAGTCATTATATAAGAACATGTCAATATTTTATTTTTTTTATTTCTAAATATCAAAATGACTCATTAATCATATTTAAAATTTAATTTTATTAAAAACCCAAAATGATTGGAAACATGAAAGCCATGGGTTTCCTCCCATGGAGCTCTTTGTTTAACGTCGTTAGGCCGACATGAACCCCATAACTTACCCAATACCAATTTTCAACATTTTACAGACCCCATATTTCTCCATGTCCACTAAATTGAGATTCATTATTTGTTTATAATTTTTGTCATGTGCAAACCTATGTTCTATAATGAGTGGTAAAATACAAAGAATATCAGAAATGGTTGATCATGTTTCTTTTTTAGTCATTCCAAATACTTTAAGAATCATTACCTCTTTATTGGTTTCAAGATATGAAATTGTGAAAATTGGAAGATTTTGGCTATCCTCAAAGAATAGAAACCTTAGGGTGGATGGAAAGTCCTTTCGTTCATGTTCGGGTAGGCTAACACATCAGACATAGGTTGGGACTTTGAATCAAAATCAATTTCATTTCCAAAATTTCCCAATATAATTGGTTCCTTTTGAAAAGAAGATTCAACCAAAAAATTGGAAAGTTCAATTTTAGGAATGGGTATGGACTCAGTTTATGTGATTTCTCTCAATTGTTCAGTAGTTGGTGTTTTTGAAAATTTATCAATGAATTTATACTTAGGAGACTCAATCCATGATGTCAAATTCTCCTCTTTTGAATCCAAAAATTCAATTTCCTCCTAATTTAAAGAACCTTCAACAATTCCTTGATCCTCTTCATCTATCCCAAATCCAAAGGTTTGTTCTTCAATAAATTCATGTGGGGTTTTTGGGAAACAATAAATGTCACATAAGGTTATGGAAGGGACTGTTAGGGTAGGGATGTGTTCCTTATAAGTTTTAATGCTTTTTAGTACTAACCTCAAAGATGAAACCTCATAATTCATTTTCTCCATTTATTGACACAATTTTTGAAGTAATTTTTGTTATTAAGATGGTCTAGGTATTGAAAAAGATGGTCTATTCTAGGTGGATAATTAAGTTGTTGGAATTTCACTGAAGGGTTTTCAGATTGGTTTTGTGGGGATTGAAACTCATTATATGTTGGGATGTTCTGGGGATCATAGGAGTAAAAAAATGTGGTTCATTAGGGTGTTTATGATCCCACATGTAAAAATTAGGATGGTCATTATACATCACAAATGGGGTTGGGTGATCAAATTAGGGATAGGTTTCCCTTGTTTGGACTTGTTCAAAATTGAATTCCATAGGAGTGATGTGTTGAGAACAGAGAAGAGGGATGAAAAAAAGATGATAATGTCTAAGATAACTTACTTAGGTCACCAACAACAATTCCATAATTTGATTCACGCTCAAATTTACCCAAGAGATAAAGGTTGAACGGTCCTTGTCGTTTAGCTTGGGTTATCGAATCCTCAGAGACCAAAGAAAAAACTATAAACATGTACATTCTATGGACTGTTTTTGGCTATGAAGTGGCCAATGTGGGTTGATTTTATATGGGTTTAAAGGATAACTAATATATTTATGTGAATTCAATTTAAAATAATGAGTTGATCCTAGGTTATCGCTCGGGGTGGATTGGACGTATTTCCTTTTCAAAGATTTAAATTTCTTATATTTGAGATGGGTTCATTTAAGAAGATAAAACAACATCATCACTTACTGTTTTAATGCCTACACCATTTAATAGTAATCACCTATACACTTGAAGGATCAATGTATTGAGCACTTCAAGGTAAAGGTTTGTATTAGCACATGAAGTGTGTGGCCTGATATTCAACAAGGACGATGGAGTTTAAAAATCATCAAATAAAAATCTCAATTAAAGAAGTGATTATACATTAATGGGGTGATAAATAACATCCAATCCAGACCCTTGATACTCCCTTAGATCAACCCATAAGTTGGATATCCCTCCATTAATTATATGGTTTCAATGGAAGCGGAAAGTAGACTCATGAGGGAGCAAATGAAGAAGTAAAGAAAAAGATAAAAATAAAATGATCACTCCACCGTTGTGTGAATAATTTCAAAAGATTTGGTGTGAATAAATTCACACCTTGAGGAAACAGTATCAAGGTGAGATTGTGAACCAGAAATTGTGGATGAACCGATTGTGGATGAACCGATTGTTATTTATTTGAATGTTTCCTTTGATAACATAGATGACTCAATTTCTAGAATAGATTGTGAACCAGAAATTGTCACAGACCACACATAGCTATGAAACATTTTTAAGTATTTACCTGACATTATCGTAATATTGTATGTATTTTTTTAAACATCCATACATGATATCAAATTAACTAAAATATTTTATCAATATAAATATCACATTGAAAATGTATCTCATTGTTTTATGATACATTTGTATTATTTAACATTTTTCATTATTTCTATTTATTTGAGAATAGTATTTTAAATTTTCAGGTCAAAATGTCTGAATATGATGATATTAGAAGAAATAGAAGAATAGAAAGAAATTAACAACATATGTGTCATCTATCCAACACTATAAGTGAAATTTATGTTTTAATATTATGTGTTTTCATTTTCTTTATCTTGTTATCGTTCTTTTAATTTTATCATCTATGTTATTTTTGGCTGCTACGTCAAGGAGACAGTAGAATTATACTACTAAGGCTGATAGTATCTCTGGAGGTATTGATTCTATAGTTCATCACACTAATATGTTTCTTGAGTCACAAGAAGGTCATACTCCCACTATGCCATCTCCATATTATCCATACACACATTTTCTATATCCATTTATGCCCATACCCACATCGGATGGTAGTTCTCAGACTCCCATCCCTTTTTATTTTCCATTCCCACCTTCTACTGTACAGGGAAATGCGCCTCCATATATCCCACTGCCATATACATATCCATCTCCACCCTCATCTGTATAGGGTTATCCATCTACTGTACAACGTACTATTACTTTAGATATCCCACCTACCACAGAGGCTACTCCCCCTCTAGATGTTGCACTTCAGGGGTCAATAAATCCCCCATCTACCGGTATGTGTTTAAACATTACTGTTAGTGATTAATGATAAATTCATATATATTATTTTCATTTTTTACCTTTTTTCATGATTATCTCTAGTCTCCACTAGAAGATGAGGCCACCCAAAAATACAAGAGGTTTGGAATCGTCACAAGAAAATCATGGTTGAATACAATGAGGATAAAGCTATAATCAAACAAAATGGTATTGAATGTAATACCATTATGAGAACACTTTCTAGACACGACAATATCATTACGGTTCAACCAATAAGTTTGGGGGGGGGGGGAGTTGGAGAACATATAATGGACAATTCTTGGGTAGTGATCTCGGTAAGTAATGTTAATCACCATTTATATATATTAATTTATACTATTTTTTTAACAAATATATTGTCCATTGTAGCTCTGATATAATTTTCCTGATGGAAAAAATTCCAAGGCTCAAAGGATAATGGATTTAAGTGAAATGTGGAGAACATACAAGTAGGAATTAAATCTTGGTTGTAAAAAGAGAGTCGGCACAGAGCTTGATGAAGTACCAATGATTCATGATTTCCCAATATCACAATACAAAGAGATGATCGGCTATTGGAAGAGTCAAGAGTTTAAGGTATTTTTTAAATTTATATATATATTCATCAATTTATTTGAAAATGAGTTTTATTTATATTAATGAAATTATATAATTCTTTGTTTATACGAGAAATCAGATAGAAATAAAAGAAATAAGAGTGGAATGAAACAAGTTTATACACATGGACACACTTCACTCCAAGATCTTGAGAAAACACATGTAATTTAATATTTAATATATTTAGATTCGTTTAGTGTAATTTTTTTACCTCTAATTTTGATTTATTTCATTGTTTTTTGTAGAAAAAAGTATTGAATATTGAGGGTCGCGTTCCTCACTCTACTTTGTTTTGTATAATCAGAAAAAAGAATGATGGTACTGTGCCAAATACTGGCACAGAGAAGGCGTTTGTATGTATATTTCAATTTCAATTATTTTGAGTGAATAAAATTCATTATACAATTTTATCATTTTATTTTATGTTATATATCAATCAAAAGAATGACTTGGAGACATTTTCAGAAAAAGTTCCTCACAATTTGGTCGTGAATGATCATCTACATCAGGTATTAGGAGATGACCATCAGGGAATAGTGTGTTGTCGACCTGGGAAGAAGATCGTACCATCTTGATACTGTTCAACAAAAAAGTTTATTCAAGTATTGGTTCTGTTTTAGTCACAGTTGAATTGATGAATTTCGCAATCAAATAAGTAACTCAAAAAGTAGAAAAAGGGATATTTGAAAATATGGAGAACGTTAGTCTGCCATTTCTTCTACACATTCACCAGAAGCAGCTTCAGGAGTTGACACATGTATGATGTCAATGAGTTCTTCTGGTGGAGCCAGAGCTGTATCTGGGGCCAGAGCTGTAGTTAGAGCTGGAGCTAGAGATAGAACTATAGCCAGAGCCGGTCCCAGTGTCCGACCCTATACAGATGATGATGTCAATGATGATGATTTTGGCATGACAGGTGCTGATGGTGTTTCTGTAGGAGGCATGGATGAGGGTTATCATGAATCTGATGACACTGATATTGAGACTCACTATTGATGTGAATTGTATTTTTGGATTGTTAATTTGTATAATTTTATTATGTAATGAGGTTTTTGTATTTTAATACTGAATTGTATTGAGGTTTTTCTGACTATTTATACATATTATATATGTAGTTACATTTTATTATTATTATATTGAATTATATCCTCCTCCGACGCGACCATAGTACCGCCTCAATGACGCAGCTATGATGCAACCCCTCTATCTCCTCCCAAATACTTCCAACGATATATAGTCCAAATTTCCATTTTTTTCCTGAGGTGGCCCCTCTATTAGTTTCACTGATCATATTTTGAGTTTTATGAATTATATTAGTTTGCAGGATAGGGATGCATTCTATGCAGAGAACCAACATGAAAACATAGCTGATGTAATTGATTTACTCCCATGACTTGTGATAAGGATTGAAGTCAATATAAAATTCAGGAGGTAATGGTTATTTTATTCCATTTTTTGCAAGAATTTAGTAACCATTTGTTGTGTTTTTATTGTTGTTTCTTGGAAATCCTATAATAATTTCTTTTGGTTCTAAATACTCAATTCCTATACAATGGGGCAGTGGGTAAGGGGGTGTGCAATGGGGCAGTGGGGGCTAGGGTGGGGGTGTGCAGGGGGGTGTGCAAGTGGACAAGGGGAGAGAGAGGGGGTGCCGTTCAGGGGGTGGGAGGGGTGTGAAAGGGGGAAGTGGGGGCTGGGGGTTGTGCAGGCACTGCATCTGAGTGACATGCAGTTTTGTTATGCATACTTGGTTTCATTCAATACATAATTTTTATAGTTTCATTCATGCAGATAATGCATAGTTGACTAAATAATTAGTTTTTTCCCTCAACTGCATGAATTAGTATATTTTCCCATCACGATTTCCATCAGGACTTTCTATGGTACCAAATAAATTTTTTAACTTCTATATACTCTATGCCCTACTTCGGCATCTCCGACTCATGATTTTCATCAGGACTTTCTACGACACCCACTGGATTTTTACTACTTTTCCACACCCTCCTCTGACATGTGAAATATCCATCTATTTATCGTAAATCAAATTTCGTCCAATATGCTGCTCCACACCCTCGATATTGGTGTCAACTTATCCATCATCACCAAGGTTATGGTTTTACCAAACCATTTTTTACATCATCAAAATTTTTCTTTTTACTCAACTTCGTCCTCAAATATGCAATTTAACCCCAAACTCACATTTTCATTATATGATGCAGTTTCATGTTTGGTTATTTAATTTTTTCAATGGATAGGTGAAATCTCCAGTTTAGGTGATGTTGATTCATCTTCCAACATCAATGGTATTGAAATGGGTAAAATTAAGATATCATCTTATTTTCAAGATTAAAATTAATATGTCTAATCTTGTAATTAATGAAAACATGATATTGTAATCATTCCATTAATGTGATTTATACTTTCAGGTCATGCATCATTACAAATAGTATTGACAACGACATTGCAATGTGCCTTACAAAAGGGTTGGGTGGGGATTATTTTTTAAAAGGAGTGTAGTTAGACTATTTATCAACTATCAATTAATATTTATTGTAATTTTATCCATTAAAATCATTAAAATTGTCAAAAAAAAATAAATTCATTTAATTTTATATATTTTCCAATTCTATTTTAATTTATTGAATTTATGAAATCTATAATTTTTAGGTTTAATTCTCCAGTTTAAGTGATTCTATTGAATCTTCCAACATCAATGGCATTGAAAAGAGTGAAATTTATATATTATATTATTTTCTAGATTAAAATTAACATGTACACTCTTTTAATTAATGATTACCTGGTATAGTTATCATTTTATTAATGTGATTTAGGCTTTCTGGACAAGAATCATTGGAAATAGTATTGACAATTCTATTTAAATGTGACTTACAAAATGGTCAGGCAGGGAGAATTATATTAAAGGAATGTATTTTGACTATTTCTCAATTATCAATTAATATTTATTGTAATATTATCCATCACAATCATTAAAATTGTCAAAATTCTCTAGGATTCATTTCATGTTTTTTTTTCAATTCCATTTTAATTTATTTCATTTATGAAATTTATAATTTTCATGTTTAATTCATCAAATTATTCATTTACATTCATTATTTTTCATTTAGTTACAAATTTTCTGTTTTTGTTTTCCTGTATATTTTTTTTCTGTAAATTATCATTTTTATATAAAAGACTATTATGTCGCATATGTTAATTTTTTTTCTTATTTCAATAATCACAAAGGTTAATAACCCCATTATTTCAATAAAATCTGTTTATTCATAGGTTATAAACACTATATTAATTGTAAATATATGCTAGTAAAGAGTCGTGTTTTAAATGTGTATACATGGCTATATTTTTCCTTCTTGACCTGTTGTATTTATCACTTCTCGATATAGGTCCTCAATTGGAATTTCCAATCTTCATTATTATTTTTCTGAAATTTATTGGAATTTTATATGCTTCTAATGTTAATTTAAATTCCAATGACATTAAATTATCCAAAAGTTATATTTATATTCTAAATTTTATGCTTTATGTTTTATCATTTTTTATCACTAGTTTCATTATCATTGTTATTCAATTTTTTTATGATTTTTTCTAGTGAATCATAAGAGTATACATTATTAAAAATTTCATTGATTTAATGATTTTGCTTTGATATTCCATTCAATAAAAACATCAATATGTGCCCAGAAATCTAAAATATGTACCTATATTCAAGATGTGCCTGTATGATGATGCATACAAGGGATGGACATGATTAGGTACTGCGTGAGATAGTTTCAAGTATGATATGTATATTCTATATATTTTCACATATACATATCAATATAGTTTTGACCCTTCCTTTTCTTATTGTATATTTCTATAGGGACATAGAGGTAATAGTGGATTCCCTTGATTGTCTCCATCTAATAAAGAATCATATTGGGCATGGTCATCATCTCACCTTCATTCTCTTTCAGTGTGATTTTACTATAGGAAAATAGAGGTTCTATATGTGTTTAACCAGCAATAATGTGTTCTTGCCTTTCTCCATGTAGGGATATGGATATTTTGAAGTAGATAGTAGTTGCAACTACTCTTGTACTCAAAGACACCACCATTCAGTACGTATTTGATTCATGTATAGTTGTAATTATCCAAATCAAATTTTCCATCAAATTGCCTAAGAGATGAGATAAATCTATTTCTAATTGGTGAATTTTCTAATTTTATACCTTCTCACACCATATTTAACACAGGTCTGCAGACACCCAATATGGGATAGATGCTATGATAGATATAGTGAAGATTCAAAGATCATTGGTGACTTAGAGATTATAATAGGTTTACAAGGAGAAATTCTCTCTAATTACCTAATAAACTACACTTATTTGGCTCGACTACATACACATTGTGATCTAATTTGTTAAACAGGTTGTACCTTTTTAACAAAGTTTAATTGGTTGGTTTGTTTTAAAAATTACTATATCGATTCTTAAATAATCATCTATTACATATGTACTAAAATAATTTGTATCTTCTTAACACTGTATTGTGCAATGTTGGAAAATCATTCTTGATAATTGAGTTATTCATGTTGGCCTGTAGACACACTCTATAGAGGGTGGTTCGATGGAAACCATTGGAGGGGTGTTCATTAAAAATAAGAATGATGAATTTTGTATATGTAATGTCCACTTAAAGGTATACAAATTGGTGCTTTATTTAATATACATCATAGTGTTGGATTTCATGCATGGTGTTCATAGAATTTTGGGATTCTAATTGTTTCTTATAAGATAAATAAAGGTCTTTTGATCATTTCAACCCCCTTAGCGGTATTAGAACTATGTTGTGTGCTTGGTTCACAAGATCATGTTCTAAAATGATGAAATTGTAGGAATTGTTCATGATGTTAAAAAATAGAGAACCATGTTTTATAAGAGATATGGTTCATATGGTTAAATATGACGAGAAGATGAAATAGTTGGTATTATGACATTATAATTTGTGATTATTGATTATTACATGGTCTAACCATATAACACATAATTTTAACCTAATGTTAATGTCACACATGTCATGTGCACCGAAAACAATTATACATAGTGACTTTTCATAATCCAACATTTCAATCTCACCTTATAAAGGCCCAGACATAGATAATGATAAGAATCAATTAGAGAGGGAAATAAAAACACTAGTAACTTCAATTAATAGTAGTAGAAAAATAAAGATGGAATAAAATATTTAAAAAATAGAAAAATTTATCCTTTGGAGTCACTGCTTCGAGGCCCAAGGCAGCTGCTCAAAATCTGTACAATAGATCCAATACAAAGCCATAACAAAAAACCCCCTTACAGACTAAATTTACCTTATTTATAAACTCTAATAGAACCTTATAGACAAACCCCTCCTCCCAAAAACAAACTAACAAACTCCTATCAACTTATTAACAACCTAAAAAACTAACAATCTAAAAACCACCTAACAACAGTTAGAGTAATTACACAACTACCCCAATGTAGTTTATTAAATCTCATACCCTTATGGCCAGCATCACCTAGCCCCTAGTCCCCCTTCACAACAGCAAGAAACCCTGGTCTCCCCTTCATAGAAAAACCAAGGCCCGCGTTCCTATCAATCCCCCCCTCTTAAAAAACTACCTTGTCCACAAGGTTATGGAATTGATCCCACTTCTTTTCCAGCAGAATATGTGGATTTGGTCTGGATCTAAGATGAACTAAAATTTTTCTTCAGTCTGGTAAAATTTTTATAATCAGGGAATCTTTCCAGTACAGAAAATATTCTTCCAATGAAATGCACATGGCCCTTGTGTTCCAGGTTGCTGCCAATGTCTAATTCACTATTGCAAACTGTTCCATATCCACTATTCCCATGCATGAAGACTTTAACAAACAATTTAGTAGTCTCCTCAAGGACTAAATATTTGAAGGTTAAGTCAACTCTTTCAAATTGTTAGATGAATATTACTGCTCCATTTGAACGAATGCAGTGCAACTCCATTCGGTGTGGTGGTTTGAGATTTTGGCCCCCAACCTTTGAAGTTATTTCCTGTAGTTGTTTGAAACTCCCTACTGAAGCTAGTATTTTTTATTTTTTTCTATCAGGAAAACCGCATGCTTTTTCCTGTATGCTCTGTCCAGCCCCTCCCAACAAGAATATATTAATCACTTTATCTATAACAGTTTTTGCAGAAAATCCAGGAGTAGCTTCTAGTGGTGGATGTACAGAACTTGTTGGATGTTTTGAAACTCTAGTAGGAATAATTGTAATGTGCACTGGAGAAGGGGATGTTGATGCTTCTAGGTACATTTCACCTGTATCATCCAATTCCATTTTTATCTTTTTGCCTAGAAATGAAGCCGCAAGCCAGTACAACAGATATTTTGGTGTATCAGGAAATTCCATCATCTGCACCTGCACCTGTAGTCGAGGTAGGGCCACAGCCAAAAGACTCATAAATCCACAAGAAAATGGTTCATCAGAAATTTAGGCCATTGTGCACAAATGTTCTTACGGTGATCGCTACATCTCCACTTGCATGGAAATCACAAACATCTCCTCCCATTTAACAATTGGTATTTCCCTGGTGTCTAACTCATCCACAATCATCAAACCACTTCCTTTTGTGTCCAGTATAGTGTCTAGTTCTATAACACTTTATCTTTACTTTCAATTGTCTTATTTACCATTTTCATCACCTTGACATGAACACTTGGCCTGATTCATTTTCAACTGAGACATTATTGACATCAATTCTTGTAGTTGGATCTCTTGTCAAAGAAATGTGTCTTCTTGAAGATGGAATGCATCTTCTAGACGTTGAATTCATGCCTTCTGTTGATGCATTCTGATTTTCAGCTCCATTGCGGTCGATTCCATTCAGGCTACTCTAGTATCCATGTTGAGTCTGCTTCCTTGCGTTGAAGAAATAATCTATTACATCAACAACCTGTAGATCATGGTCAATCCTACTGCGTCGCTGCATCCAGAAAATATTTGTGTCTTCACATGGTCCAGAAATTTCCAGCAGTATCTATCCAAAATCTATTTCTCATTTCTATCTCTAGAAATCACTCATTGAAAGCACCAATTGATATGAATCAATTAGGGAGATAAAGAAAATCACTAGTAAATTCAATTAAACATAGCATAAAAATAAATAAGGAAGAAGAGATTAAAGAAGAAAATAGAAAAAGTAATCCTTTGGAGTCACTACTCTGAGGCACAAGGCAGCTGTTCAAAATTTGCACAGCAGATCCAATACAAAGATAATACCAAATCCACCCTACAAACTACATTTCCCTTATTTATAAACTCCAATAGAACCTTATATACAAACCCCTCCTCCCAATAACAAACTAACAACCTCTTAACAACTTACTAACAACCTAACAAACTAACAAAATAATATCCACCTAACAACAATTAGAATAATTATGAAGCTACCCCCAGGCAGTTTATTATTTCTCCTACCCTTATGGCCAATATCACCCAGCCCCTAGTCCCCCTTTACAACAGTAGGCAGCCCAGGTCTCCCCTTCACAGCAAAACCAAGGCCCATGTTCCTATCAGATAATTATAGGTAGTGTCTAAAATAATTTGTTAATATTAAACACATTATTTCAATAGTGTGTTCCACAAAATTTTTTTATTCAATATATTCAGTATAATCAATATTCATATAGGATTTTTATCCTTCATACAAGGTGACATGATGGAGTAACACTCTATTTTGGAGAAATACAATGTCCTGGAAGACTGGAGGAAGGGTATATTTTCAAGCAGTGAGACATTTTATTTTTTTCAGTTAATATTTTCTTTTAATTGTATTAATTATTATATGTTCCCATGTATATATATATATATAAATGAATATTCCTGTCAGGGGAGACTAATATATACATATAAGCATAGGTGCAAGGGTCCCCTTTCACGTGCTCATAGCCATGGGGGTGTGTGCATAGGGGATAAGTACCCTTTCATGTGTGTGAAGGTGGATATACCCAGGGGGAGCAGCAACATTTAGTTAGAAAGCTCCAAGAGCGGATGTGGATGGTTTGGTTCCACCTTGACACAGGATCCCTCTTCTAGACTCATTAATTCAATAATGCCCTAAATTGAATTTAGCTTGTTTCTTAATTATGCATAATTATATTGAATTTCATATCTTCAATAAGTGTTCTTTAATATAATTGTTTCATTTTAAAAATAAATTCATGGTTTTATAATAAAACACCTCTAATGGAGGTGCGATGTCTGCAAATACACACAATAATAGTTATGTTGATCTAGTTGCTTAAATTATTTCATTTGATTTGTGTTGAATGAGTTTTAGAATAAATTTTAAACATAATTAAATGAATTGTGTGATAAAGTAATGCCATGATTTTATAATAAAACCACTCTAATGTAGGTGTGCTGTCTTCTAAACCAAAGAGTCGTGATACTTATTTGTAACAAGTTTAGACTTGGTTTGAGTCGTTCATATGCCTATTGTTGGTGTTTTTTCTTATGGATAGTTAGTTTTTGTTTTCTTTGATTAATATAAATTGGCATATCACACTTTTTTATCTCAAATGACATTTTTTGAGAAGGCATATTCCTTGACCATGAAACGTTCTTTTTTACGTTTTGAATATTATAAATAAAATTTCCATGTTTAGGAAAAGAGAATGAATTTGTAATTGGTTTGTGTAGGGTGTATGATTCTATTCCATTGTTTTGTTTACCTTTAGACATTGTGCCATTGTTCTGCTAGCTACATCCTTCTCTGGCGATCCACTGTTATAACATATTAAATAGTTGATCTGTTCTATCACCTGCCTGCAGGGCACCGGCCGGAATGTTGCTCTGCCTCTTACTGGTTCCTTCACTTTTGGCCAGTAGATGCTGCCCCATGGATGTTGTTGGATCAGGCCAACACGCCGCGGTCATGTCACGGTCACACTATGGTCACGCTGCGATCATGCCGTGATTTGGCCCTGCTCCAGGACGACACCCCACGGCAGTTCTTAATGATAGTATTCCTGGAGTCTTGTTATCAATGTTGATACGAACTAATCACATTATTTGCCGGCAGGGTGATGATCGGAATGTTTCCCCGCCTCCTCCCACTCCCTTTTCCCCTCGATGGACGATGTTGCCCCGCAAATGTTGCTGGACTAGGCCAACATGTCGCGGCCACACCGCGGTCACGCCGTGGTCACACCACGGTCACACTACGGTCATGCTGCAGTCACGCCGTGGTCATGTCGCGGTCACGCCGTAGTCACTCCGTGGTAATGCCACGATTTGGCCCTCCTCCAGGAGAACACCCTGTGGCAGTTTGAAGTGATAGTATTCCATGAGTCTTGTGATTAATGTTGAGACTGAATAATCACAATTTCTGTCGGTGGGGTGACGACCGGAATGTTTTCCTACCTCCTCCTGCTACCTTCGCTCCTAGCTAGAAGATGCTACCCCACAGATGTCGTTGGAGAGGGCCAACATGATGTGGTCATGCTGCTGTCATGCCGCAGTCACGCCACGGTCACCCCGTGGTCACGCCGCGGTCACGCTGTGGTCACGCCGCGGTCATGCCGCAGTCACACTGCGGTCACGCCGCGGTCATGCCGTGATTTGGCCCTACTCCAGGATGACACCCCCCATTGGTTAAAAATTATTGTATTCCACGAGTCTTGTGATCAATGTTGAGACTGACTAATCACAATTTTTTCTGGTAGTGTGATAGCCTGAATGTTGCCCCACCTCCTCCCGCTCCCATCGCTCCTGGCCAGAAGATGCTGCCTCACGGATTTCACTGGACCAGGCTGACACTCCACGGTCACACCGTGGTCATGACGTGGTCATGCTGCAGTCACACTGCGGCCACGCCACGATCATGCAGTGATTTGGCCCTCTTCTAGGACAACAACCCGTGAAGCTTCACAGTGATAGTATTACACGAGTCTTGTGATCAATGTTGAGACTGACTAATCACAATTTCTGTCGGTGGGGCGATGACCAGAATGATTCCCCACCTCCTCCCACTCCCTTCGCTCCTGGATGGAAGATTCTGCCCTACAGATGTCGCTGGACCAGGCCAACACGCCACAGGCACGCCGCGGTCATGCCGCGGTAATACCATGATTTGGGCCTGATCCAGGACAACACACAGTGGCAGTTTTCAGTTAGAGTATTCCATGAGTCTCGTGATCAATGTTGTGTCAGACTAATCAAAATTCCTGCAAGGTGAGGAAATGACCGGAATTTTTCCTTGCCACCTCCTGCTCCCTTCGCTTCTGGCCAAAAGATGCTACCCCGTGGATGTCCATGGATTGGGCCAATAGGCCGCGGTCATGCTGTGGTCATGCCGCGGTCACACAGTGTTCACACCACGGTCAAGCTGCGATCATGCCATGGTAATGCCATGATTTGGACCTGCTCCAGCCATATCCAACCCACACCATCCCCCATCCACCTTCATTTCATCCCACTACCACCAACCTTCCTTCCCGCAACAACCCCCCCCCCTCCTCTATCGAATTAGCCCGCACCATCCCCATAGAACCTGAAACCTTCCCCCTTCCACCATTATTCCAGCCCCCTTCTACCTACATTCAAGCCCTCACCAGCCCCATCCACCTGCAATCCATCCCACACAAGCCACCACACCATCCACCACACCCATCCTCCTTCAAAACACTCATTCCATCCATATGCCACTTTCAAAACAGCCCCAGCCACCAGTTCCAGCCCTCACCAGCCCCCGACCTCCAATGTCAAGGTGGGAATCTCCAATGTTATTATGGCGATGTCAAAAAGTCTTCTCGGTTGATATATTTTCCCCTAAATCCATGGACATGTGTAATGAAATTAAATCAAACCCTAGAGTGAAGGACCAGCAGCCAACATCAACCAACCAGACCAGCATTTATATCCAATCAAAGCATAGAGTGAAAGACCTCTACACAACCATGACAACAAATGGCCACTACACAAACACCTACTTGCACAAGAACACTAAACCACACTATATCCAACCGTAATAAGCACCTATAGTAGAAAAAACAATCAAAATATTAGCTTGAAACCAAATCGTTGAAAAAAATTAGAATCCTAGTGCATGTTCTATGCTAAAGAGAGGTAGATGTAGGTTCTAGTTCTAAAGGGAAAAGATTATAAAAATGTAATGGAAAAGCAGAATGGTTGAGGTAATATTTTGTTTTAAATGTAGGTCACTATGCCTAATAACCAAAGTAATATGAAATAGTTCAAAATATTGAATCACTATATAGGCATCATTGATTCCTCAAGGCATTGACACGATTAAATATTTATTTTCTCAACAAACACTTATCTACTAAGGCATAGTAAGTGGTAGTTTGTGGTCGATACCAATGATACATCTATTTAGAAATTTTACCCAGTGGTCATAACCTTTTGGTGGATTCCAAAAATTAACTCTCTTGTTTATATTGACTAAAGTTATGGAGCATGGGTATTAAAAAATTAATGGAAGTGGTGGCATCAATTTTACGATAAATAAAAAGTGTAATATTAAATCTAACATAGCATATACCTAAGGAATAGGCTGTAAATAGATAAAAATGATAACAATTTCACTTGGTCAAACCAATTGAATCAACCTATGATAGAAACAATTCATTTTTCAAATGTAGTATTCAACCTATGTGAAGTAATATTGAATTATAGTAATAAATAATTTTATAATAATAGTCGTACCATGATCTTATACTTCTAGGTCATGGTCATCCATCAATCACTAATGATAGCAAATGATAGTATTTGAAAATGAGATTTAGAATTGTTTTAAATATGGTTAATACCCATATGGTTACCCAACATTGATTTTAAAAATTCAAAAGTCTAGCTTTATCCAAAGTAATAGAACCACTGAACACCCAGCCCCACAGCCAACATCAACAAACCAGAACAGAATCCCTATCCAAACAATTCATAGAGTGAAAGAACTCTAGACAATCATTCCAACTTATGGCCACTACACCAACACCTACTTGCACAAGAACACTAAACCACACTAGATCCAACCACAATAAGCACTGATAGTAGACACACCACCCAAAATATTATCTAGAAACCAAATCATCCCCATACCACCATCTAGCCCCATCCATCACCATCTAAACACCTTCCATCAAAATGGACCACCCCCATCATAAGAAATTCTAAAAAACAAGCAGTCAACTAGTACCATCCATCTTATGTGCCCTGAATCACCCACGTCTAACCCATCATACATCCTCATGAATCCCCAAGCAGTCCCTGATCCAAATGTGAGCTAATACCCACCCAGAAACCAACACCTCTAAACCCCCCAAGTAGTCAAAGTACACCCACCCTAGAAAGAGAACCACCCATCCACTAGAAACATGCCTCCTAACCTGCAGCATCCAGCATCTCAAGGGAATTTTAGAACATCCACCATAGAAATACCTACAACATCAACAACCAGAATACACAAGCTGGGGAAACTGAGCCCAAGCCAACTGAATGTACTCCCATCCACCACCTTAAGACCCACCCGAAACTATATCCACCAGACTAGACCATTGAGAGAACCAAAATCCTACAATAGTAATCCAAAACAAAGGAGAAACACCAGAAATCCAACCCCTATGCACCCAAAACATGTTACCAACCATAGTAGAAATCACAAACTAACCAGATCTATGCATCGTATAAGTGTATCATGTACTAAACCATGTAGAAAAATCCAAACAGCAACACCCCCAGGTGAAACCCATCTTTAATGGTCATATAATTCTAAACAGCAACATGAAACTCACAACCCCACCTCCTAAATCCTCCACAAGAAACCTATAACCCCACTATGAGAATCTATGTAAGTCACTATTGGATAAACCTAGAATCTCCCATCCTCAACCTCATGATGCATCCAATGTAACCTGCATACCACTCCCTATGAACATATGCCCCTCCTTATGAGTTTCCCCTCCCCACCCTACCTAAAACCAGGAAGAACCACAACACACACACAGATACACCTCTATATAACTAGCCACATAATAGGGGGGGTGCGAGGGGGTGTGTAAGGGGGTCTAGCAGGGGGTTGCAAGGGATGTGTGGGGGGATGCTGGGTGAAAGGGGGGAGCTGCTGTACAAGGGGTCCGGCAGGGGGGCAGCTGTTCATGGGGGTCTAGTTGGGAGCAGCTGTTCAGGGGGTCCAACAGGGGGGATTCTATCTAGGGGGTTCAGTAGGGGGGCTGCTGTCCAGGGGGGCTGTTGTCTAGGGGGTCTAGTAGGGGGGGGGTGGGAAGCGGCTACTGTCCATGGGGTCCAGCACTTGGGGGGGAGTGGGGCTGTCCAGGGGGATCAGTAGTGGGATGCACTATTCATTTTTATTGAGTTATATTCATTATTAATATTATAAGATGTTTTGCTTTACTATAATTTTCGGGGATGAGCACTACAATGTTCTACCTTGTGTTGTATGTACTTTTGAGCTAGTTACAGACTTATTTGATAGTTTTTCTTATAGGGAGTCTCATGTAAGTGTAGTTATGTGTTTTTTATATTTGTATTTGTTCTATTCTTATTATGTAAGTATCTTTTTCATATAATTTATTTTGGAGGGGACAAGAAGGGGGGAAGGGGAGGGGACTAAAAAGGGGTGCAAGTGGGGGCTGGTAGGGTGGTGGAAGTGGCGGCTTGCAATGGTAGGGGGAGGGGAAACAAGTAGGGGTGGGGGGGGGGGGGGCAGGACTGGGTGGTCTAGGGGGAGACCAGTTTCTGGGGGGGGTTCAACGGTCTGTCCAGGTGGGTGGGTGGGTGGCTGTCTAGGGAATTGGAGGTCTAGGATATCCAGGGGGATCTGTCCAGGGTCTAAGGTGTGTCCAGGGTCTAGGGGGTGTCAAAGTTCGGGGGGGGGGGGGGGTTCCATAGTCTATCCTGGAGGGTGGAGGTGGATGTCTAGGGGAGTGAGGTCTTGGATGTCCAGGGGGATCTATCCAGGGTCTGGGGGTGTTCAGGGTCTATCTGGGGGGGTGCCCAGGGTCTGTTTGGGGGGGTGTCTAGGGTCAAGGGGTTTTCTAGGGTCTGTCTGGAGGGGGTGTCCAGGGTCTATCATGGAGGGGTGATTTGCAGGGGGGCAGTCCAGGGGGGTTTTGTAGGGTGGGGGTGTCCAGTGTCTAGGAGGGAAGGGTCTTCCGGGGATGTGCTACTACAGAGGGGGGGGGGGGGGGGTTGTGCAGGGTCTAGGGGTGTCCAGGGTCTGGCGGGGTGTCCAGGTTCTATCTGGGGGGTGTCTAGTGTCTATCTGGGGGGTGTCTAGGGTCTGTCCAGGGGGTGTCCAGTGTCTGTCTGGGGGGGGGTTTCCAAGGTCTGGGGGGTGTCTAGGTTCTGTATGGTGGGTGTGTGTATAGGGTCTGTCTAGGATAGGGGATTTGTAGGGGGTCTTTCCAGGGTAGGGGTGTTTCTGAAGGGTGGGGTGTCCAGTTTCTAGGAGGGAGGGGTCTACAGGGGGTTGGGTTATTACAGGGGGGAGCTATGCAGGGGGTGGGGGCTATTTTTTTATGGTTTTTTAGACCCTATATCCACGATTTTAAACCGTGAATATATGTCTATATCCATGGTTAAAAACTATGGCTATAGGTCTAATGCCACCGTTTCTAACTGTGGAAATAAATTGTGTCCCTCCTCTAGTATAGCCACAGTTCTAGACCATGGATATAAGGATATTACCACAGATTGAACTGTGTATGTATACCTATAGCCTACTTTTGAACCATGGATCTATACCTATAGCCATGGTTCCATACCGTGGCTATAATTCTAGTCCTATAGCCATGCCAAACTTATCCATTTTTGCTCAAACCATGGCTATTGTGTATAGAAACAGTTTTAAATCGTGGATATAGCCCGAATTTACAGTAGTGATTTTTTGTTCTTATGGGAGAATTTTGGTTTAAAATTGCTCCATCCCTATAGGACAGAGTTTTCCCCACATTATGGTGGCAGCCACCAGTCTTTCAACCTTTTTAATTTCATATATTGTTGCACGGGTGTGAGGTGAGTATGGAAATGGGAATTCCTAGTGTGTTTGTTATTTTGAAGACATGAGCACTACTTTTTGGTTCACTTCTCATAGGTGGGAAGATTACAAGATGTTCTTGGTAACCTAATTTAGAATATTTTCAATGGATTGATCTCTTTGGTCTTGACTCTCTTGAGACTTGCCTTAGGGTAGTTTTTGTGAGTATCACATATTTCCTATGTAGGGGTTTCGCTTGAATGCTACCTTTGGTTGACGAAATTTTAGGATTTCATTCAAAATGGGGCCTGCTGGATGGGACAAGGGGTAAAGTGTAGGGATACATGTTCTCCCAATCCTTGAATGTGATCTCCAGTCTACGTGTTTCCAGTGATGCGACACAACATATGAAGTGCATGGAGGAAATCCAGTTCAAGGTTTTTCTTTTTCCATTGGGATTATGGCTTATGTGTGTATGAGAGGGATTCTAAGTCGATTAGACGATGAAGCTCCACCAACATGTTGAAATGGTATGCATACCCTTCATAGAGAAGAAATTTTTCATTCTATTGGCGAAGGGTCATCAGTATATTGAGGAAAATTTCACGTGTACAATCCTATACAAATATCTTGGTATGTCGAAATGAGAAGTGTTTGTAGGCCTATACATCATTGTTATATTATCATAAGCTAGTTTATTTTCTCACAAGAAACATATCATGTTGTTGTTCTTATGGGGGCTCCTCTACATGATATTCCCAGCTCGACTACTTTTTAATATTTTCATTCCAAGCAACCGGGCTGGTGGGAGCCTTATCAATATATGAATGGTGCAGGGGTGGCTTAGATGATGATTGTGGACCTAGTCCATCCTCTGGTTGAGAAATAATATCACATGTTACAGATTGAATGCCTGATCTGTCTGACTACATATTTATGAGCACCTCATCATATGAGGTCTTTCTCATATTTGTTCTATAAAGGGTAGGGCCTTTTTTCCATCATTAATTTTGGTTGTGGGAACGATGACACAATTGGTGTTGCAATGGAAAGGACTACAATTTCAACATGATGCCCCACTACGGGAAATTTTTTTACTGTATATACCTTGGGGAGGACCTTTATGGTAGGATTCTATGAGGGGAGGACCTTCTTACTATTTTTTATTATTATGGGGAGGACCATTATAGCAACTTGCATTTTAGGGAGGGCCTTCACAATGAATTTCATCACGTCGATTACAATCCTGACTTGATACCATGATGCATGGAGAATTTCTGTAGTTTATATCATGGGGAGGGCCTTAAGGATGTACTACAATGAGAGGAGGACATTCTCATTGCTTGATTTTACTATTGGGAGGACCTTCATAGCAACCTCTATTTTGGGGAGGGCCTTCACAATGATTATATTTGTTGGGAGGACTACCATCATGACTAGACTTCCAACTATAGGGAGAAACATATCTACATATTATACCCTGGGGAGGACCATTAGGGCTGATGACAGCAAGGGGTGGACCTTCTTGCAATTTGTCCTTCAGGATGAGGATAGGGATACCCCGACACACGTCAGGAGACATTCTCTCTGGATCAATCATTCCTAGACGATAGATTGAAACATCATGGGTGCTTTGTGGACAATCTTTGGCACTGCTGGTAGAAATATTTTGAGGAGGGCCTTCCAAACTGGTAATTCAACTTACCTAATTTGATAATGGACTGGTAGGGTCTTCTGCTTTCATTGATGTATGTTTGAGGGAATCATGAACCCCAGCTTCTAGAAGACCAAGATCATGTGTGTGATCTTCTTTTTCTGGTTTCTTTGGGATTATTTTATCATTCAGTGATCCCTTACGGGTATGTAGGGATATCTGCTATTGGTAATGTCCTTCATATATAGTTCCTTGTTCTATTGGGCCCTGTGATGTAGGCAGGATACGCCGACAGATGTCTTGATTTTTGGTAGGGGTATTTGCCTACCGTGGAGCAACCACCATGTTGGACCGATGTCCCCCATTTCAAACATGTATTTTTTCATGATCCTATTGTCCATGTATCACAGGATATTCCCATAAACCCTACTAGACTATAGGAGGGATGCATAACTACCCTAGTGTGACTAACTCATTTGGTGAGTGAGTCATTCTGTTCCATAAAACCGAGTTTTGTGCCCAATTTCTCACATTTTCCATCAATGCAATAATGACTTGGCATGTTTGGATGATATTTTCTAGTATGGACGTCTCATCTTACATCATTTCCATGATTTATGAGGATATTCTGATGTCGGGGTAGGGGTTTGGGCCTGCTCCAGTCCTCCATGAGTTTCCAGTAGATGCTGGCACTTTCGCTGTGCTGGGAAAGAGGAATGAGTCTGCCACCAGTTTTCTTCTCCTATTGCCACCACATCTGATAGGTGGAATTCATATTCACAAGTTGGGGATTTTTAACTTGTTTCTTTCCACTGTATTTGTCTCATTGTATTTGTATGCATCCGCAGAAATTTGAATCTTCTCATATTTGTTTGTTTCCCTATTTGGATGGCAGGCTTTGTATGTGTTAGTGTTTATTTGTGTTTGTGTGTAGCTAGTTTCTACCCAGTTCAGATGGTAGGCTTGAAATGCATCAATATGTATTTGTACCTATACATAGCTAGTTTCCACCCTAGCTTGTTGATGGGCCTATTCTAAATCAGTAGATATCTACATCTTCCTATAGTTTGCTGCTATGTATGCACGGCTGGACTAACAAGCATTACCGGGAATGTGCTTCTGCTCTTATTATTCCACCCTACTTCTATAACGGGCTTGAGTGGAAGGGGTAGTGTCGTATGTCTACCTATTGAATGACACCACATTAGTTCGGAAAATCTTCTTCTTAGGAATCAGGGTGCTAGCGTGGTCCTAATTATATAATGGCCTCCCATGGTTGGGAGCCTGAGAGGAATTAGTCTCTTAGACTTTGGAAGGTGCCCTCAGCATAAGGTCCTCTTCGGCTAGAGTAGGTCTAGTAATCTGGTGTTGGTGATGACACTCTCTGGCGGGTGCATGTGAGTAGGACCCTGTGTAATTCAGATGAAGTAGTCATCATCAACTTCATCTACCTCCCAAATTTAAGAGTGGTACTTGTTGTCATGATCCAAGGACAAGATCCTAAAAAAGTTTGAGATGACCACAAAGGATGCCATGTGTTGAGGTGCCGGTCATGGATGAAGAGGCAGCTAGTGGACCTTTGCAGACTGGAGGGATAGTCTCGCAACCTCCAGTATAGGGAGAGTACCATTTCGATGGTACTCCGTGATTAGCATGTTGGGTACCCAACATGGAGATAATGGGTTGGGGAATGTGTCGTGCACTTCATTGGGGCCCTAGATGCATATGAGCTCCCTAATGCGTGTGTCTGCATCAGTCATCAGTGTTTCATTTGGATTGAAGGATGCTTTGTGGGAACTTGTGCCATACATATCTGACATACAGACCACAAAACCTAGTCAAAGTAGCATTCCTGTAAAGATGTTCATATTTTATGATTCATCCATTCCCCATTCCCTATTTATTCTATTATGGGGAAAAGGGTGTTGAGTGGGGTAAGAACGCCACCTTGGTTAGGGATTCACATCGGGTTCATCATTTTTGTTCCACCTTATAGGAGCCATGTTTCGCATATACTAGGGACAAAAAAATTGGATGACGTGAAATTTCCATTTGTCTTTTATCATTGGAAAAGAACTACTACCTTGGTTAAGGATTCACTTCGGGTTCACCATTTTTGTTCTGCCTCCAAGGTGGTGTGTTTTCGGTGATGAGGAAATGGTCCCATGAAGATCATCACACATCCCTTTTTCTGGGGACGGTCTCCTATCATGTTTTCCCTTTATTTTGATTCGACTCATTAATAATTATTATCATTTAAAGGTATGTTGTATTATATCATAGGGCCTAGGTAATTCACCGTTTCATATTTATATGGACGTTCCACACTCAGATGATCCCAGAAGGTTATTGGATGGGGTCAGGTACTTGTGAGTTCATTATTCCTTGGATAAAACATTCTCAGATGGTCTCCAACTGGTTTATTCGTGGATTTAGAATCTCCCAACAGCCCCAGAATCCACAATTCATGAAATTGATTTCCAATTTCAGGTAATCATTGATTGATGATTATGCCAATGAAACTTAAGGATTCTATTGGTCAAGAGGATGAGAGGTCAGGCTCACCGCACCCTTTTGGGGGAGGACTGTTGCATGTTCTAGGAATAAATTATAGATTAATGTTATGTTAAAATGGTCATGAATCCTTGCGTCATTCCTGAAGAGTGTGTCCATATGATACCTTTGGTTTGCAAGATCTTCATAGGCATGCATATATTTCATGCTACAAAGGAGATGCTGACTTGAGCCCTACAATAAGGTTCTTTGATGTTTATCATCATCTTGGGGGATGGAAGGTGACTTGATGTTGGGATCAGACCCATAAGATGGGGTTCCTACATATCCCTGGGACAGTAATTAGTACCCCTGTAGTTCAGATTTGTTGGGGCGTACGCATCAAAGTGTCCGATTTGAGGGGAACATGATTGGGTAAACCCTTTTGGATGGGTACCCTTTTTACATCGGGCCTTCCGGTATGCACCCTATATATCTTGGTTTGATCAGGAAATAAGAGTTATCGTAGCTGAAATTTTTTGGGGCTTACATGCAAAATGCTTCACATTTGATAGGTTATGATTGGGTGGTCCCCTTCAGAAGGGCACCCTTTTGAGTTTAGGCTATCTTGTAGGCATCTTATGTATTATTGTTTTATTAGGAATTAGAGTTCCCATATTTTAGATTTTGTTGTTGTTTTAATCATCTAAAACCTCAAATCTTATGTGATTCATGCACGGTGTGAGAAATATGAGGATGTAAGAGATACAACCAACCACATGCTTCCCCTCCTATTGGTGGGAGAGGGAGAGCCTACATCGTAAGAGGTCAGGGAGACTGTGGGTGAGGGTGTAGAGAAATGAACCTTTCCTTGTGATGTGAAATGAAAGTCCATGTAGCATGGACTCAAAAGATTGGGGACATACCTAAGTGGGAGGACCCTAGAATATGTTCTGGGAAGGGGAGGAGTTTTATCCCCATAAAAAGAAGAAGTGAGCATAACTCCTTTAACTTATAAAAATTACTCATTGAATGAAAAAGAATGTGATCACCCATAGTACCTAGAATGAGGAGGTCCAAGTCATCATCCCATGCTAGGCATCCGGATTACCATGGGAATATAGACCCAAATGCATTCCGGATGCCCGAACTGATTTTCAGAGAACCATATTGACTCTGCTTACCATGGTTATGTAGATTCAAATGGGCATACTAATGTATCTGATTGTCTAATAATATTTTTCTTGTGGATTTTTTGAGGCTGTGTACTAATTCTTGAGGATTGGTTCGCAGAAGGGCCATGGAGGAATATAAATTATTTGAGTAGTGAGGTTGGAAACTAAAGAAATAATACCCAAAACACCCCATTCTGCATACTGATTTCTTATATGGGTTGGGGGAGGCTCCTACTAGTGTAGTGGTTTGCAGGCCAAGGGGGCCTTCCATGTACTAATGTGGTACACATGAATGGGTATTGACCACTTCTTACCATAGTGGTATGCACCCCATCTCACCAATCTGGGTTCTATCTGCGTAATGATGTAGTAAGTGGCGCCATGTTCAATCCATGTAGTGGTGTACTGTGTGGAGCACCATGTTGAAGGAGGATACTAGGTATTATCATTTTGGGAAGTGTATCTGTGGGAATTATATAGTTCGTGGTTTCACTATTTTGGTTTAATTATATATATTTTATTATTATGTTCACCCGTTTTATGGTTCACGACCAGTTTTTCTTTCGGGGGGTGTGATTCGCAATTTGAGCTTTGTTGATGTATCAATAATGAAGCCGGAGTCTTTTTGAAATCATTCTTCCACCCTCTGAGTTCCCTTTAGGCATTCTTTATCCGTTTCATCACCTTCGTCGTCGTCCTCTAAAATCATTCTATGATCCTTTTATAAAGAATCAGAAAAATTGTATATATGGACATGTGACACCATTTTAAGAGGCCCATGAGAAGATATCGTGACCTGTAGAAGACTCATTAAACATGTTTTTATAGAGTCAACAATTTGTGATAATGGTTCGAGGAACCCTACATGTTATCTTTGTTAGCGAATTGATGAATCTTCAGAATTGCACATGGATGGCCTTTCTGTTCATGAGTTGTTCAGTGACATGGTTCAGGGTCAGCTAGGTTTTCTAGCCATCACTCCGTATCCCAGCTCCTCATGGATCGTTCTGTGTAACTCCTTGTTCATGGTCCAGGCATTCTTCCAACCGTTCCATGGCATGGTACGAGGTCCACTTGAAATTATTTGAAAACGTGAATTCATTCAAGTTTCTTCAAGAATATGCAACTCAATTTGACTCAATACACCATGTAATACTTGTAGGATTACATTCTTCCTTCTGAAAAGTAATTTTGAGGGTATTTACTATACTTGGAATATGTTTCAAGACCCTACAATGACATTAATGTCAATGAAAATGAATATTGTCTTAAATTGATATTGAAGATATTTGATGAAAAAATAATATTTTTTCTAAAAAATTAAAATCATTAAAGATTAAATTTATGACAAGAAGTTGTTGAAAATGTCATTAATTTTTCTTTTATCACATATTTTCTAAATTCTAAATAAAATCATCATTATTAGTATTAAAACATACATTTTTACAGTTAAGGATAAAATTAGTTTAGAAAGGGTTTAAACAAAAATATAAGGATTAAAAAAATATATCAACATGTAATAAATAATTCAAATTATTATTTTAAGATTTTATATTCCTTTTCTTATAAAATATATAATTTTGGAACCATTTTGACTGATTTGGACACACATTATACTACAATATTTCTGAAATTTATGAAAATGAAATTTGTGGTATTTTGTAACATATAGTAATTTATTAAATTATTTGAAGTCCATAAAGTACCATATTTTTTAAAATTAATGGGATTATGTTGGAAATATAAATGATGGATTGTTTATATTCCCCTATTCCATTATCATAAATTTTTTTATGGCTAAAGAGTATTTTGTTTTGATTTCATTGTAATTGTTCAAAGGGTTAATAGTGGTGATAACTAAGAGATAAATTTTATTATATAACATAATTTTTCCTAAATATTATTTTACAAGAGGATTTATAATAATAATTATTATGTATTAAAATTAAATAATTTTTAACCCATTTTCTATGAAATTTATTTTATAGAAATTTAATACTTTATATAATTCTACGAGAGACCCTCCCCTCCTTCAAAAAAGGGAACATTGTCACCCTCATTATTCGCATTGTCGTAGACATTTATCATATCCTAAAACAACCCTAATATAATTATATCTTCTTACACCACGTCATATAAATTTATTATTTCTAAAATTCTACTCTATGAAAGGTTTATTTGTAATCAAAAAAGGTTTCTCAATAAAGATGTATAACTCTTAACCCAGAATTTTAAATTTTATTTCTTATTTTACGTACTATAATACATGAATTCTATTATAAAATAATGAACCTGGAATATTTAATATAATGAATTTTATTCTTATGATTTAAAAACCACTATACACATTATCTTTATCAATGAGGGTTTGAAAAGAAAATGCTTCTGCATACGTACAAATTATCATCTCTACATAACAATGTAATTAATTTTATTTCTCCTCTTTGTATGGATGGTTACGATAATATATTTGAGAAATATAAAAATATAATTTGTCATATTAATGTAAAATTTTAAATTACAAATTATTAATTACATTTCATCTACTCCATAAATGTAAAACTGGAAATGACATTCTTGTGAATCTATAGTCTACCATCTCCCAGAGCATTTTTATTAATTTTAAATTCCCTAATTTAATGAATGATTATAAATAAATATATATATATATCAATATATACGATATTTATATTAGGTTTAACATTTTTGAGATGATGAGACCATGATCAAAGTACAATGAATATAATCATAGAACAAAAACATACATGAAGTACAAAATAGTTAAAACCCAGAAACAAATATTTTCATAACACGTTATTAATAAATGGTTATATAAATATTAAAATTAGACTATATAGGATATTATAATTAAGTTGAAGTTTTTTATAAATTTATAAAAAACAAAAATATAATATATGATAGGATAGATCATTTTTGAAGATAATGGAGCTTGATCTAGGGTTTTATTTTACTATATCATTACTTTCTGCTATTATTTATGATTATGTTCCCAATGATAAAATATCACGATCTACCTATAATAATTATCATTAATTTTTTTCTAACCTATTTATCTCAAGATATTATATTTTCTCATTTAATTTTCCTCTCATTGTGAACCCAAGTGATGAATAGAATATTTTTAAGGAAAACTGAATTTATTTTCCACTTTGCTTGAAAATAGTATTTCATATATATCTATGTATTCTAAAAACTATTTCAATAATATTGTCAATATAATCTAATGATTTTTTAAATTATTTTTTACCCATTATTTAATTTGTACATTATCATTATGGTGTTGTTATTTTCATTTTCCGAACAAGGTAATTGTGTGCTTTTACCGAAAATGTTAAACTAATCATTATTTTAACATGTAAGACATGAACATAAATTCCTACAAACACGAAGAATTACTTTGTTATTTAATGATTCCTCTATATGTTTCTATGGTAACATTGTAGTAAAAAAATTTCATTAAAATTTATTAACTTTTATTCTTTTAAAATATGTAATTTTAAAGTGAAAATGGTATTTTCCAGAAGAAATATTCCTTGTTTTCCTTTTAAGTCATTATTCATTAAAGACAACCTATTTGGAGGTTAATTACGATTTAATGGAGATATGATCTAATGGTAACATCCTTATTTGTTTTCTATATGGTTTACGATTGTAGTGATGATATTTTTTCAAAAAAAAATTCTTTTCCATGGGTTATGGTTTGATGAATCGTAAAAATATTTATGAATCATTATTCCCTTCCATTCATTGTGATATATGATAAATTATCAATGGACTTTTGGAAAACATATTAATATATTATGATTATGTTGTAGATGGGATCAGAATTAAATATCCCTCCAATGCACTAGAAAAATATGGATATATCATGACATAATAAGGAAAATAATGGGGATTGAAACCACTTAAATAACGGACATTGTCCTCTATGAGAGTCTTGGGTGTAAATTAAGATTACAAATATGATTGAATGGGGTGTGATCCCAATCCACTAGGATAGTATTGTAATTTATCCTCGACTAAGGAAATTATTTTCTTTATTATTTGTATTCCTAAAACATATTATGTATACCCATTTTATTCCCATATTGTTTATGTTCTTTGATTCCTTTATGATTAATTTATAATGAACTACCAAGATGTATGATCGTACACATTTGTAGAGATGTATCGATGGAATTTATAGGTATATAATTCTTTTTCCAATTTATCTTATGGGGTTTTTACTTGGGGTTTTTTCTTATAAACTCGATAATCATTAAAAGGAAGAGAATTTGTGCCCAATTGGGGCACAATTATCCCAAAATATGCACCCATCTTACCATACCCTGCATACCCAAATAGTGGGGATTCCCATGGATAGTGCCTGATTTGTTAAACAATACTCCATTTTAGGATAAACTAGGAACCCCACCCCCACCCCCCTTAGAATAGGTTCTTGGTTAAGACACATCATTTTTAAAACCATTCAACCCTACCCAGGAAACCATGATTGTTGTTTTTAATATAATAATTTATTTTAATAAAATCCCAACCCCACCTCCCACATATATTACACAAATGCAAACCAATTCATCCCTAAAAATTTTATCTCATTTGTTGAGGCTCTCAGATGCATTAATAGGGAATATAACCTTCGTTCATGATGATTCCAAGCTTGAATGGAAGATATTCACCTCTCCCAATAAGAGAATATGATGCTGATAGGTTTCCTCTCTATATCGCACATCCTTATCTCATACATTGAACAGATTATGTCCCTTGTTGACATAATATCTAGATCTAGGGTTGATGTATATTGATTTATTGGATCTTGTATATATTTTTTGGATATTTATCTCATAATTTGTCATGTTTCGGATAGTTAGTAATTCGAGATTTTAATTGGAGAGAGTTCATTATTGAACATGAGGTAGTTTTTTTATTCAATTCACAACGTCTTGAATTTAAATTTCCAATATGTTTTATCTAATTTAAAATGGATATATTTTTAATTTAATCTTAAATTAAGCAAAATAATAAATTTATTAATTTATGGAATCAAATGATTGATTTAATAGAATTTTTATTTAAATACAATTTCAGTTTAATTATATATAATTGAAATTTTTAATAGATTAATTAGTTAGGGAATTAATTATTACAGATTTATGTGATAATAAATTATATTATTGGATTAATTAATTATATAATTAATTAATGTAGATTTATGTGATTATGAAATTTTTCAATTGGATTAATTAGTTAGGGAATTAATTAATAGGATGTTGTCATTGTGAAATTGTTACGTTTTTTCAGATAAGTAGTGAATAAATTAATGGATGGAATAATATGATTATTGAATTGGATAAATTATTTTGGGAATTTAGTAATGGAATGTTATAATTGTACATTTTCTTAATAGAGAAATTATTTTTAAAATTAATTAATGGTATTTTGTGATACATGTGATATTTTGGGACATGTAATATTGTGATACAGGTGAAATTGTGATACTTGTGATTATGTGATATACATATTTGGGAGATGGTCTAATTCATGAAAATACCATAGGGATAAATGAGAGTGTGACATGTTCTCCTTTATAAAAAGACCATACTGATAAATGATAGCGAGACATGGACTACTGCATCAGAATCCCATTTTAATAACTATTTGATAAACTATTAGTTGGTCAGAGAGCACTTATTCAATTACCTATTGGGTGAAATATATGGCGATCTAGACCAAATAATTGTTTCTATTAGAGTATTCTTCTAATAAGTCATAATGTTAATTAAAATGGAATGGGTTGTGAAATCACAATTTTTATATTGAATTATGAGTTGAATATGTGAAATTGTTCAAACTCTTCCATGGGGTAGAGCATGTATTGACAGTGTAGGTTTCTATGGGAACCTTCATGTTTATTTTGGTAAAATAAGGATTAATTGAATATATTCAAATTGTTTACTTATTTATGGTGTTTTATTAATTATAAAATTTCATACTCTATTATTGACTAATCATTTTTTAGACACCTTTGGTGGGGGTCTAATATGTTATACTCAGACCCCACACAAGCTTCCTGATTGGTACACAAATATATTTCATGGTAGGAGGACATGATATGGGAAATATCTCTATGTAATATGGATGAGTTTGGATGGACAATAGATATAGGAATTATATTTTATTTAGGACCCTCTTGGGATTATCCAATGTTATTATTTATTTTTGGTTTTTTATTTTTACCTTTGACCTATATTTGGAATGACATATCGACTGCTTTTCTTTGGAAATAGTAATACTTGTTTGGTCATCATGGGAAGATAGTTTGGTTTTCTTATTGGTTATATCATCAGGTTATTATTATTTATTATCATTATTGAGATACTTTTATAAAGATGTTATATTCTCCATATTATCTATATTTGAACTTCACAGCTAGTTAGAAACATCTAACATATGGGGGGATCCCCAGAAGACATGTAGTATAACTTCTTGGGGAACTGGTGTATGTAACCCAGATTGAGACATTACTAATTTGTATCAGAGAGGGTTTATTTTCGTTTATTTTTATAACTATTTGGGAAAGGTAGATATAATAATACGATGAATCAGGTATTGGTAAAAAGCTTGTTCATGGAAGTAGCTAACCCATATATGAGGTTAAGATCTGGGTACCTAGGGTGGGATTTTTTTATTGATGTTTGTTTTTAGAGTTGGATGTTATTTTATAATGATTGATGCAATTTTTTGTATGGTAATTATTGTTTTTTAGATTTTTCAATATTTGGATCATGGACTGGTAAGGCATATCAGTTGAGTATGTATTCATCATTTAACGCACTCAGGATTTATGTTGACTTTCCTCATTTTAGGAATCCATGGGAAAATAGATTTATAGGTATGTTATTGAAATTGAAATGTGTGTATTCCTTGATTGTGTAATTTAAATGAAAAAATGGTTCCTAATATGATTGAAAAATGTTAAATTATGCATGTTTTGATAAATTGAAATGGAAACTAGGTGTCAAATGAGAAAATTGAATAATGAAAATATGTTTACCCTTTTGACCGTGATATATATTTAAAATTGTTTAAGGCATGAAAATGCCTCAGTTTTGGCCATTTTTGGGGGTTTCAAAAATAACATACAATTACTATTTGTGATTCCCCTTAATTTGTTTCATGTTGTACAATATATCCTAAGACATGTGTTTGGAATAATAGAGATATGCCTCCATTAAAATTCCTTTTTATAGGAATATAGGAGATTTTGGAAGGAAATGATCCTCTAGTAATGTAAGTTGAGGTATGTCAAGTGCTAGGTTTTGAAGATTGGGAGAAGATTCTAGAGAACTTTTATCGCTTCATACAATTTATGGAGAGAGGAATAAGGAGGGCTATGAAGATTATGTCTAACCTAACATGGATGTTCTAAATTAATCCCCCACATATATTTATTAGAGAGGGTGTGCCTGATGTAGGTGAGTTATGGATTGAGTTTATCCATATTGTACTTGACCTATAGGAAACTCTCACATTGAAGAGAGTCTAATTACCCTCTTACATGTTATGTGTTCAAGGAATGTTTTGGTGGGACATCCAAACTAAATATTAATTACTAGATATTATGGAGTGGAAGGGATTTTATGAGAAGTTCGTAGAGTGGTTTTACACTTATACTCTCAAATAAGAATGTGTTGTTGAGTAATGAGGCTGGATGAGGGGAATATATATGTGATGGACAATGATGGGTGATTTAAAAATTTTCAGTGCTTGTGCCATCATTGGAAGGATATGAAGCTACTGCGACAAAATTGTGTTAGAGCCAGCTTAAATATAAATTTATGTAGCATGTGAATATATTAAGGCTAGATTAGTTTTCAGAAGTGGTAAATAAGGATCACCTTTCTAAGGTGATCCTCAAAGAGTCTTTGAGGGTTATAAATGGTGTTTTTTCTAGACGGTCAGGATATATGACTTCAAAGAGTTGGAAGTGTTGTTATAAGAATTTTATCCAAAGAGATGGGAATAAGAGTTTGCACTAGGTAATGGACAGTAACGCAAGACCTTACTGAAGTGATGTATCACCAGTTTTGGAGGTTGGAAAACTTCTACACATATTCTTCCAATAGCTAGTAGAGTTTTGGTCCTACAACAAGACGGGTCATATACTATGATTCCATAGGAATCCATGATAGATAGGTAATTATTGATCTACTAGGTAGAACCAGAGTGTTGGATGGAGATCTTATACATTATAAAAATTCAGTTGTTATAATTTTTTTGTTTATTTAGTTCTCGGTAGCAGACATGGTACTTTTGGGAAAGAGGATCCCTTTTAGAAGTTTGGTATAGATCAGGGGACTCAGACTACATCACCTAGAAGAGGATATATATAGTTTCATGTCGTTCTTCCAACACTAGTGGGTAGTGATTCTAAACCCTCTATATTTAGAGGTACTATTAATTTATATTCTATTATATTTACTTCCTTATTTTAATTTTGATCCTATATTTATTTTAAATATTTACAATATTGGAATGGGTTTTCCCCATTTTTAAGTTTGTAAGAGAGGTTATGATGATCTTATACTATTGGGAGTATGTTCAAGACACATTTGTTTGTTAAAGGGGTGTTCACTCGAGACCAGGGAGTACTATTTCTGTTAGGATATTTACATTCTTGAAATTTCTTACTTTGACGTAATTTTGAGAATGGACTAGTTTGTGGCATACTGATCCCACATATATTGATTCCATAGGAGTGTAAATTTTACATCTCTTAAGGGGTGATAATTATTTCAAATGTGGATAGTGTGATATCCAAGAGGGGTATGGTGGCCCAATTCATTTGTAACTCGGGGATATCACCACCCATGATTCAAGTTTATTTCTAGAAGAAGAATATATAGAAAATGATATCTTTTCACTCGTAGTGGAAAAATTTCAGGACATGTTTCCTGAGGACTTCTCAGGGCTTCCACTTGAGAGAGATGTGGAATTTAAAATTGAGCTCGTTATATTGGTAGAAAATATATCTATTCTAGAATACAGAATGGCACCAAAAGATATTCAATATCATAAGACACAACTAGATGAGTTTTAGGATAAAGTATTGATCTATCCGAGTATATTGCATTTGGGTTCTCATATATTCTTTGCAACGAAGGAAGACAAGACTAGTATTTGTTTGCTGGTTACTAGGATATGAACCAGATAAATTTGATGAAACGGTATCCTCATCCATGAATTGATGATATATTTGACTAGATGATTGGATCTTCTGTTTTCTCTAAAATTGACATGAGATTAGGGTAACATCAATTTAGAGTTAAAACATCTAATGTACATTAGAATAAATTCAGATATAGGCATAACCTATATGAGATTGGCATGATGTATTTTGGGTTGAATAATTCTCCATTGGTGTTTATAGCGTCGATGAACAAAATATTCCTTCAATACCTCTGTTAGTCTTTGTTAGTATTTGTCGATGCCATCTTGGTGTACTCCAAGACACATTATGATCATGAACAACATCTTGAAGTTGTCCTGAGTAATTTAAGATAGCATTGACTATATTCCACACAATATATGTTTCAATTCGGATTGATATGGTACACTTCATGTGTCACATCATCTCTGAGGATGGTAGGCCTTTATCCCAGGGGATGTTTTTGGACAATTTTTTACAGAGATTACTAAGAACATTTTTGATATCCAATGGATTTTGGTTTGGCTTGATTTAATAGGAGGTTTATCCAAGAATTTTCAATATCAGTATCACTACTATCGATCATGAATAATAACAAAATAATGTTTGAATGGTTTAAAAAATGTGGAAATTGTTTCTATGAGTTGTTAAAACTCTTGAAGACATCACCAATATTTATCCTAATAGAGATATGGGAGATTAAATGGTGCTTTGAGAGGATTTTTGGATCAGACTTGAGGCATTATTGATGAAGGGTGATCGGGTTATGGTATAAGGGTCATGGTAGTTGAGGAAACATGAATATAGTTACCCTAACCATGACCTCAATATATTTGCAGTGGTTTTTGATTGAAGGTTTTGGCTACATTGTCTGTTAATAGAAACGTATATAGAGTATACTAATCATAAGAGAATAATGTACATATTTTTTTCAAAGAGATTTTCAAATATCCAAATAGAGGTGGGTTCAAAATATGTAGTAATTTGATTTTGAGGTAGAATATATTCACAGAAAGGGTAACAAATTTTTTGAAACATTAAGAATGAAATCAAAACATCTGGAAGTTCAGGAGTCTATTGCTTTGTAAACAATGATGACCATTTTAGCTTAGTTACATGTTGTGCTTTTGTAGATCTAGGAGTAGATGAATCTCATATTTGTTTTAGTGGAGTCTACAATATTGATCCAGAATAGAGACAATTTATGCGTGAATCCAAAATGTTTTTACTTTATATAAAGCCTTGATGGCGGGGAGTATCTATTATATTTTTCCCTATATGTGGATGAAATCATCCATTTCATGATTCAAAAATATTATTCCAATAAGTGTGTTGGAGGATATAATGCATGAATTTCATTCCTCGATGTGGGAGTGAATATAGGTGTGAAAAAATGTACCATGACTTACAATGATGATATTATGGATTTTATAGTGGGTCTCCAAAGGATTCCGGAGAGGAATGACACTATTTGGTTGATTGTGGACCGTCTGAAAGGAGTATAGAATTTATTCACTATATGGGTTACATTCATAGTGGATAGGTGGGAGACATATACATTCCAGAGATTAACCATCTTCACAGTTTTCCAAAGAGGATAGTTTCAAACCATGACTCATTTTTTTAATTTTCTTTCTTCTGGAAGGACTTATAGAAGGATCATGGTATAATGGTTCTTCTGATTAAAAATATCCATGGATTGATAGATGTGTAGTCAGTACACAATATACATGTGTTTGAGGATATGCTTCAACCATGGGTAATAATATTTGGTGTGTCTTTGGAGAGTCACTAAGCATTGGTGGAGTTTTCATATAACAAAATTTATCAGGAAACAATACAGAACGCACCAAAATTGGATTATTATGGTAGGACATGTAGATCACCTCCATTTTTGATGTAGGTAAGTGAGTTTGTGTTGCTGGGACCGAGTCACATGCAGGAGGAAACATAGTAGCTTTATCTAATTTGGAAATTTATGGACATGCCGTAGAGTAGATATAATACTATATGATGATATATCAGGATAACCCATATAGTTTAAATTGGGTGATTGTGTTTTCCTTATGGTTTCCCAAATATTAGGTTGACATAGGATATGGGGGTTGGTTATTTTGGCGAATAGGTTTGTAAGACTATTTGTTGTTGGGGACAGAATCTGGGTGGTGACATACCGATCATCTCTTCAACAGAGGTACAATTCTATGCATGATTATATTCTAGTGTCACAACTTTTGGGGTATCACCTCAACCCTTCTCATATGATCAATGTGGATGATGTTTAGCTTGATACTGATGCACCGTTTGAGGAACATTTGATATGTGTGTCAGATCATGGAGAGAATGTGTTGCAGCGTGGATTACATCTATAGATCATGTATTGGTGCAACATGGACATGTTCAAGAGGAAGCATATGGTAGAGAAGAAAATATAAAGGGTTACTGGCTGGATATTTTTTCCTATGAACATAGATATGTTTCAGAGTATAGATCGATAATGTTTAGTTATAATGTGGGGATATCGCACATCCCTACATTTTCTAGATATTTCTTGAGCATGTTTACATTAACCTTTCCCCTTTTTTTTAGTTCTTCTTATTGGGTTTCTCCATGGGGAGTTTTTTTTGGGAAATAGGAGAATTATAGAAGGAATAAGCATTGTGGATGATTGGTGCATAGTTTTCCAAAATAGTGTGTCCTACCAATCAAAGAATGTTAACCCAAACAGAGCGGATTCATATGTTTGAATCATGTATTGTCAAAATGTTCCCACTTTTAGATGTGATCTCCCCCCCACCTAGAAAAGGTGCATGGTTAAGGTGTATAGTATTGAAAACCTTAAGCCCCTATCTAGGAAACTCTGCACATGGATTTTAATATTACAAAAATTGTTTTTAAAAATCTCCAACCCACAAACATCACAATATTTTTACCCATGTTGTTCATAAACCATTTCTATTAATATTTTTATCTCTCAAAAATTATCATAAGGCTATTGAAGTCTGTTATTGAAGAATAAAAACCTAGATTAATCTTAATAAATAGGCCTAGTCATTCATCATGTTCTATATATTGCCTCTTAATTGGGTATTTATATTGGAGAGTGTTCATCACCGAACATGAGGTAGGTGGTCCAACTCATTTATCATCGAATTAAAATTTCATGTATGTTGTGAATCATTAATTGACACAATTGTAAATTAATCTATGAAATTATAAAATTAATTTGATAAATTAATTTATGGAATCATCAGATTTATTTAATGTAATTTCCAAGTAATTGTAATTTGAATAAAATTTTGTTCTATTGTAATTGTTAAACAGATTAATTAATTGGGGAAATAATTAATTGATATTGGTGTGATTATAAATTTTTTAATTGGATTAATTAAATAGGTAATTAATTAAAATATTTCCAATTTATTATGAAATAATTGGATTGGATTAATTAATTAGGGAATTAATTAAGAGAATGTTGTTATTGTAAAATTGATTAATTAGATTCATTAATTGGTGAATTAATTAATTGATGGAATGTTATGGATTTTGGATTGGATTAATTATTTTTCTAAATAAATAATGGAATGTTTTGATTATTCAATTATTTAATGGGTTTAATTAATTATAGAATTAATTAAAGGAATATTATGATAATTATGACATTGCACGACATTTAATATTTTGACACGTGTGAAATTGTGAAACTTGTGATTATGTGATATACATATGTAGGATAGGGTCTACTCTATTGAAAGAAGATAGTTGTAAATGATAGTGGTAATTGGTATGCTCTATCCAAATCCTATATAGATAAATGATTGTAGGATACTAAAATTTTCTTCAAAATACCATTTGTGTTATTGTTTGATAAAGGAGTTATCAGCCACGAACTACTGCTTTAAATACCCGTGGGGTTCTAAGTAGTGATGGTGCATGAATGAGAAAAATAAGCATGACATAGGACTAACTTGGGATTTGTATGTGTCTTTATTTATTTTTCTTCTTTATATTGACACCAGAATTTATTTGCAATGACATATATAATGATTTGGTTTTTGATATCGTATTCCTGCATTATCTATCATGTGAAACTAGTTTAGTTTGTTTATTAGTTAAATAATTTGGTCATTCTTATTTATTTATAGTCTTTTTATACTTTGATAATGTGGGTGTAGTATATCCATGACTGATGTTAGACCCTAACTACTATTAAGAAGCCTTAGGAGTACTGGGAGGTGTGCCTGAGATCATGTAACCAACCGACGCTGGTAACCAATTTTTTAGCACCTGAGTTGGGATGATATAGAATATGTAATCCATAATTTATTATTATAAAATATGATATTACGGTTATATATTAAAAAATGTTATTAAAAATTTATCATCCCTTTATGATCATGTTTGGTTTACCGGATCATTGATAACTACCTTGTTTACACTTAATGGTCCTCTGATAGAACTCCTTCTTATGTTTATTTTCCCCAAGTTATGAATAATTTTCATAATTAGGGTATGTATAATAACATTACTATGAATTACGATATTTTTGGGATATGTTGATTATTTTCCATTAAATAATAATATTTTCTATTAATTATCCATTTAATCCAAACCTTTAGGAATCCAGAATGGATCACAATGTTATGCAATTCATATTCCTCTAAAATGCAGTGATATTTATGTATGAAAAGTATAGGGGATGTGGAGGATTTTTTAATTAAAACATAAATCAATATATTTATCCCCTAGAGATATGAAATATAGTATTTCATGGATTATCTCCTAGGGTGGTTTCAATTTTAGTTGAAAAACTATCATAGTTTTTTGTGATTTTGTAGGAAGAAGAGTTTTTTTATTGGATTAAAATTTCAAAAGTAAAAAATTAATATGAACTAATATGAATGAAAATTGTATGTCAATATAGAAAATTGATAGGAAAGTAAATGTGTTTAAAATCAAAAATAAGACAACATTTGGGGGGAACCATAATCCTCTTAGACCCTCCCCTCTTTCTTGTTAAAAAATATTTTCCAATTAATTTTATTAATGACCACCCCAACACCTCCATTTGAACACCCTAGTTTTCATAGATATATTATGAATACATTAATGTGATTTTACCCATATATATATGTAATTATATAAATTTAATAACAGAAATAAATCAAACCTAATTTAAATCATTATGTTTAACAGAAAGACCTCACCGAAGGAATTTAAAAAGTGAAATAAATTATGTTACTTCATATATGGAACTACCATATAAAAAAATGATGAAAATTAATTCTAGAAATAAAACCAATTCGTTCATTCTAAAATATATGTTAACTTTATTTCGAAAAAAGATTACTAATAATGATCAAAACATGTAACAAAGTGTCATTTATGTGTCTTCGTCCACAACCACTTAGTGATTAGTCTCACAACACTGGTATATCCACCATATTTTCTATTCCAACATGAATATATAGAGTCATAAAAAAAAATTCTAACCCTTATTGACCATTTATCATTAAATCCAACCACTTTGAAAAGATGAGGAGATGGAAATATAAATACCTGGAAGGATATAAATCTTATGTTCAGTTTATATCATCCATAACAAAACTAAATTTTATCCTACTTCTAGGATGATTCTCAATTATGTGTGTTGTAGTGAGTTGAAAAAAATGAATTGTCTATTGAGCCTCCAAATTTGAGTTACTTGGGAGATTAATTGAAAAATATATGAATTAATTACAGAAAATAAAGCTTCTTGGATGAAGTGACCCTTCATATCCTTCTCATGGAATCATTCGTATACATTATTAATTAATGAATATTCCAAAAAAATAAACATAAATTAGAAAACTAAATTCATCAATATTATTTATATGGTGTGAATCCATTTTGAGGAACATATCTGTGTTTATGGAAAATTCATTTTGCTGGGTAAAATTCATTCATCCAAATAAATTTTCAACATTAATGTATTTATTTGGGACTCAAGAAGCTCCAATCAAAACATGGACCAGTTAAAAACATTGTATCCCTAGACCTTAAGAATCCTAAAAAATGGATTACACAATTTGATCACTATTGAAAATTTTATGATAAAAATACTAAAGGGATTGAAAACAGTTAAAATTATAGAATCCATACATTTTTTATTTTAACATCAAAACATCCTTAAATCTAAAAATAAATAAATACATATAAAATTATTAAAATGGTAGGGTTTAAATCATATAAATACATATTAAAAATCATTTAAATATTATCCCAATCAATATTTCACTATAGTTGGTATCATATTTTTCTTTACTAAATAAATATATAATAGAATTAGTTAAAGTTTTTGGAATCCTTGGAAATAATCCTATGTATATGATAACAAAAAAATGTTTTCATAAGAAATAAATTATATGGGATTACTAGGAATGCATCCCTATATGGATACTAAAGGTAGATGCAGTTTTGGAATTAATTAAACTAGGGGTAATAACCTAAAAAGGAATTGGTATAGTATACCATGACCATCATTCGGGTGCATGGTGAGTGTTCACTTGCTGAGCACAAGGTTTATCACTCCCAGAGGAAGTGATTAGGTTAAACTGAATATTCATGATGAATCAAAATGAGTTATTTTAACATATTTTAACAAATAATTTGATTGGTTATACCTATGGTATCAAAGGTTGAAAATGGGGTCTGATGATTTATACATTCTGTGAATGATATCCCCTGATTATATTATTACCCACTATGATAGTTTTTAATTACTTTATAACTTTTATTGTTTTTGTCTACGAATACAAATAGATGGAATCTTGTACAAAAGATTGTAATAAATAATGAAGATATTTTCCTATTGAAAAAATAATGGAATTGATAGATAAAAGGAAAAATCACTAGATTCTTCCTACTCATATATCTCGTTATAGGATTTATAATCTCTATGTCGATGAGTTTATCAAAAACATCAAAAAGAGTAAAATTTAATTTTATGAAAACCATGGTTGGAAAAATATTCATCTTTATAAATGTAAATTTTTTGGTATGAACAATTGGGTAAATATCATGATGTTTTGATAAAATGATTTATTTTTGGAAAATAAGGGAATATAGAAATTAATTTCCAATAGAAAATAAAAATTTCGATAGAGGGATATTAATTTCATCATATGGCTCTGTTTATTGTTTAATGTACAATATGTACTCCACGTAGCCATTATCTACGTAAATTCCTGAATAAAAGAGTTTACTAATTGAGAAAGGAAGAAACTATGTTATTATAAATGATGAAATGATAATATTCAAGTGTTTTTGTTTTTGGATTTGAAAATTATTTTATGAAAGTTTTATATCATTGATATATTGATTATAAGAATCCTAAAACATTTAAAAATTATTTGAAAATAGTTTTTATTTAATGATTTAAATTTTTTTTTGATATTGGATATTTATTGTAGACTCATGATTGAGGGATTGAAAAAATCTAACACATGCTTGATTTTGAGATAATAAATGTTAGTTGGGATAAATATCTCATTGAAATTGATGATTAAAATATTATAGCATTAGTATCTTCAAAATTGATTAGTGATTAATGAAGAATTTTTTTATGTGAAAATTGGTGAGAATTAATAAATTTTTGTATTCAATGAGTAAATGGGAATGCTTTTTTTAAAATTTATGATTTTTTCAGGTTTTATGTGATATTATTTTCAGAGGACTTGAACCATTTACTAGGTTTTTTCACAAATACTCTAATGAGGAGAAAATATCCCTTTAGGTTAATATTTCATTGTTGTTATGTTAATTATGGAATATTGGATAGTGGGATATAGATAATATTGATGTATTTAATGTTATTTTTTGACAATGATATTTTTTTGGAGATATTTATAGTAATGCTAAGGATTACATTCATGGTTAGTATATAAATTTGATTAATTATATTTTTGTGAATTGTACTGCATTATAAGATTATATTGTTATTTATAATATTGGGTAATGATATTTTGGGAGATGTTACCTTGGGTTCAGGTATATGAAATTCTTAAGTTAAACATGTGATTTATCAAGAATGATTATTATAAAGGAAGAAAATTAAATATTTTGGTATGTAAGATAAAAGGTATAAAATCACATTTTTGGTTAAAAAATTATTAAATTTTTTTTAATGAGATAATTTTGGATATAGGTTTCTTTATTAATTGAATGATTATAGTTTCACCATTTGTGTTCTTAGTGAATTTTAGAGAAACTTTCAACATTTCATCTCAAGAAATTTGGTATATTTTTTATATTTATTAATCATATGCTAAATTGTTTTTGTTTAATATTCATATATAATAGAAATATTTAGTCATAATTTTTTATATTATGTGTCCCACTATAATTTTATTTTAGTTCTTTGTGCTAGAAAAAATTCATCATTTATACTCATCGTTTGGAGAAAAATATGATATTGTAGTGGAATTGTTTTTTAAAAAATTACTTTTTAAGTATGTAGATTTTCATATTTCATTATTATGAACTGAAAAGTAATACCTCATCTTTAGTAAATTTAACATGAAACAAAACAATTATCCTATTACATTCATTTATATTTAATTCATATTCTTTTTAACACATCAATGATTTTGGGTTTTTGGTTATTAAAATTCCCATAATCATTAAAATTTTTGTTGTTAATGTAATATGTCACTCTTTATCATTATTCTGACATTATCATTTTCCTGTATTTTTAAATTTTCAATTACCACTAGTGTTTTCCTATTTCAAAACCTAGTTGTTTATTATTCCATGTGAACTTCATATTTCCCTTTCCGGATTTTGAAGATGAATTTTTCTTAACCATTTATATAGTTTTTATTTTTAATAAATTATTTCTAAAATGTCTAAACAATTTTTTTTATTACATGTTAAAATTTTAGGGAAATATTTATCAATTGTGGGGGAATTTTATACCAGGATATTTTAGAAGAAAAACATGTTTGTTAAAGTAAACAACATGAAAAATCAATCTTAAAAGTAATAGGGATTATTATTATTTTATGGGAATTATATGATATATATTGAATTGGTAGTTAATAATACGTGTATCTAAATTTTAAAATGTGTAAAACTGTATTGATAAATGCTTATAAAATAATAATATAATTTTAGTAGAGTAATTTTATTCACTAAAATATGTTTTCTTCCATAATGATACTTTTAGAGAGAATTTTATAATTATTTAATAGAAATTTTATAAATTATACACTATAAAAGGAATATGATTTTTTAAAATAGTGTTTCAAAATATTTGTATGATTCATTTTTTTTATTTTTTTCGAAACATTAATTTTCAAGAGAATAGTGAAAAAATAATTATTATTGAGAACTATATTATTGTTACAAGAATTTATAATGTACTATTGACATCAAAAAACACATACATTTAATTCACCTAATTCTTAAATGAATGATCTTGGAGAGTAGCTTGATCCACAGGCTTTGATTTGACTGGTCGTAGAGCCCGAACGGAGTTACAGATCCAAAGTTATGGCCGTTTAAAGTCAGGCTGCTGAAAAAGGCCATCCGGGTCAATTTTGGGGAAAGTAGGGTTTTGCGTGCAAAAAAGTGAAATCTCGCACGCAAAAATAAATATTTTGCGCACAATAATGGATGTTTGGAACGCATGAATGGAATCCTATGTGCAATAGTAATATCATGCATGTGACAGGTGTCTCAAACCTTTTACGCATCCAATGAGATGTAATATTCCACCCAGGCCACCCGAAAAACGTATAATGAAGGTGCACACAAGTTTTGATAGGTGCACGCCAAATTAGCATCTCTATACAAGATTCTTACGCACAAAACGCATTATCAGATGCCTCTTCTCACATGTGCCTGATATAGGTCATGTGGAAAACAACTTTCACGTGCTAAAGTTTTCATGCCCCACCTCACATGGAAAACAACATGTGCGCATCGAATATTACATGTTAATGCACACGAGTTCGTCAATAAATACAAGTGCAGCCACCGCCATTTAGGGGGAGTCTCTTCAGAGGTCTAGCACTGCTTTTCTACGCATAAAACAACATCTTCTATGCACGTGCAGAAGAATGTAATCCTCCATGTGAGATATTGCACGATAGGTCCCATATGGGTCCGCTTTCACGTGGGCACATTGTGGATTGATCCTCACCTAGCATATTTTTTGCCTAAGTCATGTGCACGAAAGATTTCAGGCTTGTGTGAAAAAATTCCAATCTTGTGCACAAGATTGCATGCTTGCTCACAAAATATCCAATATAGCGTGCAAGCCTTCAATCTTGTGTGAAATACTTCAATCTTCCACACAATTGTATAAAGGGGCTAAATATTTCACGCTCATATGCCGCAACCCTCCTCTTTTGGGTGGAAACCTACCCTCTTGGGTGCAACCCTTCCATCTTGCACATAGACCTTCCCTTTTACGTGAAACTCTTCCATCATGTGCGCATACCATCCATCTTGTCGGCCAGTCCAATCATGCGTGCAATCCATCTTGTGTGTAGGTCATCTTACGCGCAATAGTGCCCAGGCCTATGCCCGCTGGTCGCACTGTAAAAATTTCGGTCCAAGACGTCAGCAATTTCCTTTGTGACCTTATGCATAGCTGCCTTCCACCTATGGGATACCATGATTTAATATACTTCTCTCCACACCATGAAACACCTTGAGTCATCATATTCTTCTGGGACCATTTCTTATGCCGTTTGTTGAGATTCTCATCATCAATCCCCCTGAGTACCTTGAGTTGAACCATTACTCAAGCAACTAATTTAAACCCCATCACATGACCCCTATTATAGGTTGAACCAGAAAAGGGCTGCCCTTGAATATGTCCCAACACCAACCATTGATATGCTCTTTATGCCTAATAGTCTTATCTACATGACTTTAAACTGTATTAATCCCTATATGACAAACATAGGATGCCTCATACTAAATATAAAAGATGTCTTGGGTACCCAACATAATATGCCAATTGTCTTATCTACAAGACTATAAACTGTTGTACTTTCTATGTGACAATAATAGAATGCCTCTTGCACCAAAAAAGAGATGTCTTGTGCTCCAGGCATAAGATGCCAATAGTCCTATCTACATGACTATAAATTGTGGTACACCCTATGTGCTAAACATAGGATTTTTTTTCTCCAAACAAGAGATACCTTATGCTCCATGCATAAGATGCCTAATGTCAAGTTTACAATGGCATAGTTTTAGGAGAGCAATAGTTCATTCAAACATTCCATCACTCCACCTCACACTTTGTGTGTCCTTCATTTGGATCTTCATCCACTTCCATGCCTGAAAAGACCCCATAAAGGCATAGTCCAATGCTGCATCGGCTTTCCTACCATCCTAGGATAATGCCCCAGAAGACATTGGATGACACTTTGAGTCAGGTCCTGTGTTTCGAACATGGTCAACAATCGACCCTCATTTGTTTGTCCTCATTTCAAGGTAATGCAATATGGATGTTGTGTTTCAAAAATGGTCAATTGTTATCCTCTATTTTCATGGCACACTCACCACATTCCAAATGTTGGGAATGTGACTCACACATCTCATCTCTATTTGTCCGGACTAATTCCAACATCCATGGAATTCTCCCTCTTGTGCACTAGCGAAAAGTTGAATATCTCAACCCACTAGTGGAATGGGATTCCCTCATGGCCATACATGAAGAATGAGCATGGGCAGCCTCCTTGTATAAGCCCCATATACCTTTTCCGCTCCATAGCAGGCCCTAGGAAGCCTCCTTATATAATCCCCATCCACTATTGTCACTCTATTTCGTCACCTTGGAAGCTTCCTTAAGTAAGCCCCATCCACCATTTCTGCTCCATAGAGGCACCCGGGAAGCATTCTTGCATAAGCCCCATCCACCATTATCGCTCTATAGTGACACCAGGTCATCATCCTTGCGTAAGCCCCATCCCCCGTTACCACTACATAGCAGCACCCAGGTATCTTCCATGCATATGCCCCATCCACCATTGTCACTTCATAGAGGCTCTCGGGCTGCTTCTACACGTAATCCACATTCACCATTACCGCTCCATAGCGACACCCGATCAGCTTTCTTGCGAAATTCCCATCTTCCTTTGCTGCTCCATAGAGGCACTTGGGCATCTTCCTTTCATAAGACCTATCTACCATTGCATCTCCTTAGTGACACCTGGGAAACATTATTGTGTAATCCCCATTCATCACCCTTCATGGACATACCATCGCGTTGAGATCAGCAGGTCCATACTACCTCTTGTTTCTCACACCGATTACAACTCACATATGTTTAGAGTAATCGTCGACCATGAAATCATCTATGGGTATCCTAGAATGTAAGCACCAAACTACCTCTGAGCTATGAGGTCTTTTATCATTGCCATGTCAAGGTACATAGGAAACCTCCCTAAGGTTCAATCAAAACAACAGTTAGTCCCGACCACCTTTACGTTGGTTCACCAAACCCAACCTGAACAATGTGATCTTCGATCCTTCACAAGGAAAGGTATGTTAGAATACTCCCTCAGGTTCAATCCTAACAACCATTTCTCTCAACCACATTCACGATGGTTCACCAAACCCAACCTAAACAATGGGTTCATTGACCCTTACCATGGTAAGGTATATAGGAAGCCTCCTTGTGGTCCAAGACCACTAACCATTATCCCGACCACCTTCATTTCAGTTCACCAAACCCAATCTAAACTATGTGGACGTTGATACTTTACAAGTAAAGGTACGTAGGACGTGTCCCTAAGGTTTAATCCCACCATCCATTGGATCTGAACCCCTTCACGTTAGTTCCTACACCTCTAAATCTATGAAGAATTTAATCCATTCCAAGGCAAGGTACGTAGGAAGCCTCCCTAAGGTTCAAGCCCAAGAACCATTGGTTCTGACCCCCCTTTATGTCACTTACCTCTCCTTCTGAACTACACAAACATTGATCCTTTCCTAGGAAAGGTACATAAAAAGCCTCCTTAAGGAGCAAGCCCAAATAACATTGGTTTTGACCCCCCACCCCTTCATGTCGATTACCACTCCTTTGGAACTACATAGACATTGATCCTTTCCATGGAATGGTATGTAGGAAGCCTCCCTGAGGTTCAATCCCACCATCCATTCATTCTAACCATTTCAGTTCGGTCCACCACTATCTTGAACTACGCATAATGATATCCTCGCCAAGGAAAGGTACGTAGGAAGCCCCCTGAGGTTTAATCCCACCATCCATTGGTTCCGGAACCCCTTCATGTCAGACCACCTTCATCCCGCATGATGTCAAACTGTAAGCGCCCTTTTCTCCCTGCCCGACTTTAAAATACATCCCCCATCCTGCAGTAATCCATTTTGACCCCATCCTGTGGTAAGCCATTGTGACCCCATCTAGCAGTAAGTTGTTGTGACCCTATCCAGTAGTAAGCCATTAGAACACCACCCGAACTACGCAAACTTTGGTTTCCTTCCCTGAGGATATGTTGAAATTATTTTTAAGGGTCATTCCCAACACTACCATGACCTTCCCCACAGTCCCATTTCATTCCCCCTCCACTTCATTCAACTCTCCATAATCCATCCTGATTCTCACCTGGGCCGCCACATCTCGGTGGGACCATGATATTCATCCCTACGTTGCTCCTTACAGCACCTGACCAGCTAACCATGCATACGCTCGACACAATATATAACCATCCACACAAGAGTATCTCTCTTGTGATGGGTTGTTATCCATGCATAAGTTCCAGAATATATCTGGTTCGTTGTCCTTTGTGTACTCCCTGATTCCTCAACCCTTCAAACTACATGGGTATTGATCCCTTTAATCTACACAGGGTATGTAGGAAATTTCCACGAGGATCAATCCCAGCCGATGGTAAACCTTGGTGTTCCACCATTCTGAAATTCACACTCCCTGATCCGCCCTTAGTGGTATCCAGATCATCCTTCACGGTGTGACATCTTTCCTTTATAGGACACACCATATTGGGTCTTCTCTTATTTAGAGTTCGGATCCATCCACTTGGTAAACCATCCAGGTGTTCCCTCCTAGGGATGTTCCAATATGACTTGTCTCTATGGGTTGTTCTGATCACCCTCATTCATACTCCATAAGATATTAATCTTCAGGCTTACCTCCTGTTAAACATGAGATTCCAAAATAAAACCTTGGAAGACACACCTTTAGCATATCCGTCTTCGCAAGACGTTAAACTTGTGACATACCCTATGATAAAAATGGGAAGATGAGGAAAACCACTGAGACATTCCTCTGGCATTTTATACCCCGTGACTGATGTGGGATGCCTCAGGTTCTGTGCCCCTGAGATACCCCCTTATGAGGAAGAATACTAGTTCCCCAATATCCACACATCCTGATATGCCCCGACATGCTTGAGATTACCATCTAGTCTGACAGAAGGTTGCTACCATGCCATTTCCCCATTTAATGTCCTGACATAATTTGTGTAATTAACCAACATCCAAAAACGTATGGCACCGAGAACGTGATTCATGAACCACGAATCAATCTTTAAGGGTGATCAGAAGGGGTAACGAGATCCGAGGAGGAATCCATGGAAGGAGGAACTGACATCCTATCAACCTGTTACAATCAAAGAGTAAACGTCCCTGAATAATGAACAGATGCCACCTGCCATTGGAAAGCGGAGATACGGGGAAACAACTATGCGTCTTCCACAGGCGGCTGCGCGCGCCCTGAAAAAATCATCATAAACATTTACCTTTTTTGTTTAAACTAGGTACATATTAAAATTAGATATATATGATTAATAATACAATAGGGTTGATTTAAATTATTTTTAATATTAATTTTTCTATAAAACATTTTTATACATAAAAAGGCATATTTCTAAAAAACATTTTTTGATCATTTTATGTTTTCATATTAAACAAATTTATTATAATTATACCTATTGAATGTTGAAAAATGGATACAATATTTTTTGTTAGGACGATTAAATTTTGTAAATTGTTCCTTTTTATTTTTTGTCATTATGATCATTAATCTTAGTAACTATTTTTCACATGAGTAAGGATAAAATGGTTAAAACCAAGTGATATAGTCGCAATATAAACCCTAAAACATTCATTTATTTTGTTTTATGGATGAAATTATACTATTGAGAATAAAAATTATAATATATGGAATTTTGGTATCATTTTCCATCTATAATAAAATTTATATTATTTTAAGAAAATTAAATTATGAATATTTTCACACTTGACTTTAATATCTTGAAAACAATTTCATTTGAATGTTAAGAGAATATTATATATTGAAAATTTCTATTTGAATTAGGGATTAATTTTTTAATTATTTTAAATAATTTATAATTTCATATGACACAATATTTTAATTAACACCTTACATAATGTCAAAACAATATTTATTCAATTAATAGAAAAATTAAGTAAGTTATTCTCAAAATATATAAAGTAAATCAAATTGTGTGACTTAATGTGTTCCAAGTATTTTTATGTAGATATAATTTTATTTGGATGTGATAGTGGATTATATTATAAATATATAACAATCTTGCTGACTTTATAGTCGAAGGATTTAAATAGTGTCAAAATGACATTAATGTAATTTTATGAAATGTAATATTTTCTAAAATTGATAAAAAAAATCATAAAAATAATAAAAGTGGTCATGTATTCTAGGATATAGTCTAAAAGTCACACATTTGACATGTTGGAGCCAATGGTGTTTTTATAAGTAACATTATTACCCTATACTATTAAACAAGTCAATACTACAGTTAAGGTTTAAAGTGGATAATATAGAGTTTAAACCAAAATATATGGTTTAAAATGATATATACAGTGTAAAAAATTTGGTTTTATGATTATAATTGGACCACATAATTATTATCTCTAAATGTATTCATTTTAGAACCATTTTAATTGATTTTAACACATATAATATTATAATATTTCATGTATTTCGAAAAATTATGTTAATGATATTTTTAAAAAAATAATATTTTATAAAATTGGTAAATTATTTTTAAAAAACTTATCTCTTATTAATAAATTTCATATGGTTTAAAATCACAACTATGTTAAATTTATGGGTTACTTATCCATTTTTAGTATGTTTCATGACCCATAATGAGTAAAAAATGTTGTTATCACGGTAATTGACAAAAGGGTTAAATATGGTCCAAACTGAGATGGAAGAGTGAAAACATAACTAATAAAAGTAAAAAATTCATTTTATTAGAGGATATCACATAATACTCATCATAAATTATAATATTATCAATGTTGATCCATATTAAATTGAAAATAAATTTAAATAAAATTAATACACTAAATTATTCAAAGAGTACCCCTCCTCTCTCTTATATGAAGGGAACCTCATCTTCTTCATTATGTAAAATGTTTGGGCCGTATATTTCATAAAATACATACAATAATAGCATCCTATATTTATTTATCAAATCCTAAATCATTTTATCTTTTCTGAATACCATTATTTCAAGGCATAATGTGAATGATAAAGAGGTTTGTAAATGAAGAGGTATAACTCTTAACTGAATTTTTTCAATATTATTTCTTCTTGTACATCCTTTAAACCCATAACATCCTTTATAAAATAATGAATTATAAATTTAAAAAATATTTAATTGTAATTATTCGGGTGGAAAAACAATAATCCATAATTTTTATTCTTTTTAAATGAAATGCATCCCTTATACGTACATATGGATTATTATATTTATGTAGCAGTGTAATTGGTTTTTTATCACCACATTAAATGGATGTTTAAAATAATGGGTTTAATATATATATATATTATTTATGATATTAACAGTCTTCTATGATGGTAAGTCATTATTTACCATAATTACATTCCATCCTTTAAAAAATGTAAATAGTATTCATGTGTATGTACAACCTTTTATATCTGGGAACAACGTTGCACATTTTTCTATCCCAAAATTTATAGATGAATCTAAGTATTTATATATAAAATTAATATATATTATATTTATAAAATTATGAAAATTATATATATGATGGAACTATAATCAATGTCCATGAATATGAAATACATAACCAAAACATTTATGGAAAAAAATATCTAACCCCAAGAAACAATCATTTTAAAAAATAAAAAATAATAAATAGATACTGAACTGATAAAAGTTGATCATAAATAATATTATAATATTTTACATGATTCTGATTTATAATTTTAATAATGTTTAATTTATTATACTAGATTTTAGACCACATTCGAAGCAAGTGGATTTTCTTGTATGAGTTTTAGGTTACCATCTAATTGTTTAATAGGAATTTTTATGATTAAGATTATGAAGATATAATTTCATGGTTTATATATCAATATTCTCATTCATATTATTGTACTAGGGTTTTTTATAGGGATTTTATTTATTCAGATAATTTTAATCTCTTCAATTTATCAATATATTAAAAGGATAGTTTAAAAAACAACATTATTTCTCTCTTCGGAAAAAATTATCTTATCATCCATATATATGTTTTATAAAAGTGTTATAAATTATTTTTCTATATTATCATTTGATTCATTAAAATCATTTTTACATATAGGTCACTTTTTTGAAAAAAAATATCATAAATTAATCTTACAGTATCTTTCTGAACAAGATAATTTTTTACTTTTTTCCCAATAATGTAAAAGATATATTTATTTTAACATAACTACATGAACTCGATTTCATAACTTCACTAAACTCAATGAGTTGAATCTTAAATTTACTATTTCCATTGAAATTATTAAATAAATTTTTTTATCTTATATGTGAAAAAATATTATATTTTAAATAAGTGATTTAAATTTTAAAAGTGTATTTTACACAATAAACGTTCTATATTGTCTTTTAAGGAATGTTTCATCGATGACGACATTTATGATGTTACAAAACCTTTACTTGGGATATGATCTGATTATACCATCTTTGTAGTTTTTATGGATGAGTTCTGCTTATGGAGATGAGATGATTACAAAACCCATTTATTTACATTACGTTATACTTTGATAAATTTTTGAAATATTTATCAAAACAATTTCATTTCATTATGTTGTGATATTTGATGAATGAGTTATTATCCTATATAATATATTTTAATGAATCATTATTATGTGATGGATGTGACCAATATTATATTTCCAACCAATTCATTTTGTAAAAAAAGATATCACATTATTTAATAAGGATTGTAATGGGGAGTGAATGAGTTATTATCCTGTATAATATATTTTAATGAAACATGATTTTGTGATGGATGTGACCAATATTATATTTCCAACCAATTCATTTTGCAAAGAAAGATATCACAATATTTAATAAGGATTGTAATGGGGAGTGAAGCTGGTTCAATAAGGGACTCCATCCACTACGATAATCTTTTTAGTGGACCAAGATTAAATATATAGTGGAATATGGAGTGAACCATATCAACAAATATAGTTTAGGTAGGTAACATTGACTACAGAGTTTTTTATGGTTATTTGTATTCAATAAAAATATTTTTTTTGGAAAATATGAAAATATCACAGATTATGTTATTTGATTCCTCTATGATTTGTGTGTTACAAAATACCATTATTTAGATATTATTCATGATTATGATCAATAATATGCAAGAAATGGATTTTAAAATTTTATGATCATGTTATCATACACTTATTTTCATTTTATGTCTATTTGATTATTATTATATCCTTTTTAACCTTTCATGGAATCTAAGTGCACCATTTCTTATGTTTTCCCACCCCATTATTAGAATAAATAAAATATATAAGTTATGTATAAGAAGAGTTCAATGTGGGAAGATATTTATGGATGATGTTGAATAAATTTCATGGATAAAAATATTACTTATGTAGTCCCTAAAAACAAATATTTTATAGCTCTGTCCTGTAAGGTAATATAACATATTGAATATTCATATATAATTATGTTATATTTATGTATGATAATCTCGGGTAACCTAAAAATAACTCTGGTTAAAATGTGGAACTATGGGTGTATAAAATCCGGATACACTCCTTGTTACTAATTTCAAGGGATTATTTGTAAATTTTTCTTTGCTCTAGACATGATTTATGTCTTGGGAGGTAAACATTCAATATGGGTTTTGACACCACACACACACAGATATATATATATATATATTAATAAACAAGGTATGAGTGAAACATTACATGATTGGGGAAATGGTAAATCAATGGTAATGACTACCTTAAAAAATGGTGCATTTAGTTGATGTTCATGGGGCTCAGATCACCTGTCATGTGGTTTAGGATCACATGATGAGGACTATTAAAATAATCAGGAACAAGGTACCATATCCATTTCACAAGAACCAATATGGTATATGGTGGAAATATATCAAGGATTTCAAATACACTAGATTAGTTATATTATAGGTTTATAAATTACTTATCAAGGTATTTGAGAAAATGGTGATGAGATAAGACATATATATTTGGGATGATCATGATTTACACCAAAACACCCCGATATGTTTTAGAATATCTTTTCTCTAATAAATTTTATATCTTTAATATCTTGGTTGGATTGAATAATGATAACTAATTTATGAAAATTATATGGTTTAAATGTATGAACCAAATTAATTTGTTATAAATTGAATACAAATGAAAATAAATATCATTTGAATGTAATAAAATACATTTTTGAAATACTTATTTTATGTTTGAATTGTTATTGTTATTAGATTAATTAAATTAATCACTATTGGTAAATTATTTTAATAAAATATATATTATATATTGCATCAATTTTTTTATCGTTCATCAAATATTTTTTTTCAACCCAATAGATAAGAATTAAACTGTTTTTAAACTAAAACTATATTTATTCTAAATATTGGTTGCATCATGTATTCCATACATATTTAGAAATGAATAGGTTTTTATTTTTTTAAAAAATTATTTGAAAAAATAAATAACATTTTAAAAATAAACATGTCAAAATTTCCTTATATTTACATTTTTGTAATTATCAAAAAAGTTTATTTTTTTTGAAGAATAATGAAACATTCTGATATATATTAAAATTTGTATTTTCCTTTAAAGAATTTAAAAATCTACACATTACATTATCATGTTTCAAAAAGGAAAATTATTTCTACTATACTATCTTGAATCCAATTTACATCATTGGAAGCATTATTATGATCAGTTTTTATACGAATAGTTTTTATACATATGAAAACACTTTACTTGGAAATCTATTTTCTGTCATGCCTACATGTTTCATTTTAAATTGAATTATTTAACATATAAAAAATAATTTTTTAAACAAAATAGATCAACAAAGTTGAATCATATTTATTAATATTTATAATATTTCTAACTTGTGTTTTTTCATTATTATTAGCAAAAAAGTAATAAATTAATTATATTAATTATTGAAAAAATGGGGTTTTCATTGTGTTAAAAAAAGATATTGTTGAATTTTTCTTTAAAATTTATCTAATTCATATATTAAATCCATATTTATACCTTTTATTTCAACAAATTATAATATAGGTCTATTTTTAATAAATGTTCATGGGAATACATTATAATTTTATATTCTTCTTGGAAATATCCAAGAGGCTCGCCCACATTATTAATGGACATCTCCTAGAATATCCACTTCCATATTAAATATCATTTATCATCTAAAAATACCAACTAAAACCCAATAATATAACCCTTTACCACCTCCTTAATTCTTTTTTTGGAATATAAAACCCTCCTTTGAAAGGTTTTGGTGCTAAACTAACGATGTTGTCTAAAAAATAGTATGTGTTCATAACTGGGACTTTCATTTGTTGCATCCTCCACTTCATTAAAATATTATTAAAACATTCTAATATATTATCTTGAAAATATAAAATATTTTTATATTTTATTCTATAAAATTCATTACCTTAATACTTCTATTTTTCTATCAAAAAGGAAATGAAATCATCGATCGTGTGTAACTTTGGTTACTACATGAAATACTAAGGTAATTTTTTTTCCATCAACGACTCTAACAGAAAAATCTAATAATGGATAAAATGAATATATGTTACATATATGAAATAATTATTCTTATTTTACTAAAAAACTACATCAACCATCTTACCTTAAAATCTGTTTGTAAATTATATTGTCACACGAGTATGTGTGTTGATTACCTCTTTCACAAAGTGATTTGAGATAATTTTAATTTTTTTAACATGGATGGTAATAAAGATAGATTTAATAAATAACTAAATATATTAATATATAAATATATATATATATATATTATTAAAATGATTATTTAATGGTGAATTTTTATATACATTTCTTTCATTCCACGCTTCAAAATATTGAATCAACCATTATGCGTGTGTACAACCCACCGTCCCCAAGAACGGTGTAATTCATTTTTTAATCTTTACTTTGATGTATGACTCTAAATATATTTATAATTAATTTAAATGATATTTATGTCTACAATAAAATTTTTTACATATTTTAACTACAATCAAACAAGAAGTATCATTACTAATAAACCAAATCAGAAATGAAAAATGATGTACTTATCACATGGTATAGTGATTCTAATAAACAATAGTTAATAAATGGATGGTAAAATGATATAATTAAATAATATATGGAATGATATGTATTATTATGTTTTTATAATATATTTATAATTAAACAATATTTATTATTCAATATTTTAGAATTTGTAAGAAATCTATCCAGACTTGAGGTAACAGATTTTAATCTCACTTCTATTTCTTTGAGACACATTTCATATTCCCAACTAGTTTCTTCTGTGAAATGTGTATACAACAAAAGAAATTTTTTAATGATTATTATCTAATAAATTATTGGATATTAATATCCATATAATTTTTTTTCTTTCTTGTATCTTACAATTCATCTGTTACTAAAATGTTGAGGATTTTGTAATACCATCACATCTTTATTGATATTATTTATGATTACACTTATGATGATTAAATATTATTATAAATCATTTTAAAAACAAATGAATATTATTATAATATATAAATTTCATTGAATTAAAATTTTTACACCATTGAAATATATTTATGTACACAATATACCAAATTGTCATTTTAAGAAAAATCACCTCTATTTCTCTCTACGGTCGAAAATTCGTTCTGTCACATATCCATTTTTCTAAAAATGATTTCAAGATTGTTTTTTAATATTCATATGTGAATTTTAATTTAATTTTGAACACTTTTATATTTTTACCATAATTCTTGAGGATTAATATTCTTATATTATTTTGAATGACTTACAATGGAATTTTTACTAAAAAAGAGAATGTAAACTAGGTTTTAATATACACAAAATGAATAGATTTTTTCACCATTATGGACACACATTTATTTTATTATGACATTATATTTATCTATTTTTCTTTTAATGAATTGTTTTTCAAAATTTAGAAATATTTTAAATTTTAAATGAATGGTTATAAATTGGAATGTTTATTTTCATTATGAAATGTACAATGAATTATTTCAAAAGAATTTTCCATCTAACAAGTCATCCTTTGATGTTCTTAATCCATAATGGGGATATAATTCAATAATACAACATTTATTTTTTTCCCAATAATTTTTATTATTATGATAAAAATATCTTTAAGGATCTCATTCCATGTCCATATGTTATGATATGATAAATTGATGAAATAATTATGAAAACAATTTCTTTTCCTTAGATTATATATGGGATAAATATTTATCAAACACAATTATTTCAATGGATTGTGATAAGATTAATGTTTTATGATATTTTTGAACATATATGCTTTATTTTATTTATGTTATCAGTGGGGTGGGAATAACATATTCGTCAAATGAATTTTTAAGGATTTATATATCGTGAGAAAAACTTGAATGGAATGCGGAGTTAACCTAGTATTGTAATGTAATATATTCCCAATGATTAATGTTGTAATGAAACGTGACTGATATTATGGTTGGTAGAGTGAACTAAATCCATAATGATAGTGTTGGAAATTATCCTTTACTACTAAGGAAATGATTTTCAATGCATTTGTTTATGTAACAAATATATGTATTATTCCAATGATATGATCTAATTTATAATGTTCTTTAATTTATTTATTATTCATTTCCATTAAAACCCAATAATTAATTCCATGAATTTATAATATGATAAATGTTTTTTAGTGTATTTTTTTAAAAATTATTCCCTTTTTCATATAACCATATGTAAATGTTTTGTTTTTATATCCATTGATTACTATAACAAAGAATATAATATCACTGATTCTTATTTTTTCTTCCCAAACGTAATGAATAAATGTATTATGTATGAAATTTCTAATAAGGGTGCTCGTAATGAAGAACATATTGGATTTGATATAGTTCAAACATGAAAAATCAGTTGTTTATTTGTCTATGTTTCCAATAGAATTGGACCTATACGATTGTGGATAGGATTATTTTCTTATGTAACAAATATTAATATAATAAGATGAAATAACTATATTTGAAAACAGTGGATCACTATAGTTAGTATTAGAGAGAAATTTAGTCAAAATTTGTAAAGAAGGATAATAAAAAATTATTAATAACCCTAGGGATAAGATAAATTTTAAGAAAATTCTCTTGAATTCTTGTAAAGGATAGATATAGTGGTATCTAAACAGATGTATCCCTCTATGGATACAAAATGATTTTGTAGAAATGAAATGGTTTTACCTAGGGATAATAACTAATAAAATAACTCATTGGGATTTGACTCGATCATCATGAGTTTCATGAAAATGATACTTTCTTCACACCTAATTTGAAACTCCAAGGTGATATCTTCTGAAAGATATCTTTCTTATTACGAAACATAATGATGGATTTGAATACATGATGACTATGAGTAACCTAGGAAAAACTTAAGGTTTTAAAAAATTACAAATAAGAATCCTCATTTAGAAATACAATAATTTTTTTCATTATAATATGGTTTCTCCCAATGATTATTTTTCTCACACTATTATATTTTGTTTTACGAAATGGTTAGAACCAAGGGAAATATTGTTAATGGATAATGGGACACACAATGTTTTGATTATCAGAATAAAAAATAGATAATGATGTATGTGAAAGATATTATGATTCTCCCTAATTAGTTATAATGATATATGATTAAAAAATTAAACATTACTAATTCAGTCTCACTAAAGATGAGAGGAATAGAGTTCACTAAGAGCACGGGTGTGAGAGACCATGGTTTAAAAATTCCCAATTTCTTTCATGTTTTAAATGTTGAATGAGAAACTTATGAGAATATTTCCAAGAGACTTGAAAATGTTTTTTTGTGTGCAAAATAATGGAGAAAACAATGATTTTCATAGGAATAATGATGAGGAATATAGAGGCTAAAAACTATCTGAGGGATCCCTTTATAGTTTATCGACATAAATGTGGAAAAATTTCGAATTATCCAATTAGTTACACTCTTCTAAAGGGTCAATCCACGAATAAGAAAGGGAATATACCATGTTGAAGTTTGTAAGATTGTTCCCAATGAATATTATTAATTTTTTATTTGAATTTATTTTTTATATGTAATAGTTTTCATTATATTGATATTATTCTAATTTATATCTAACAAGAGTCCCATTTGATATTCCAAAACCAACATATTATTAGATATTAGTGTGAGGATAAATAAAAATATTCAATATAATGAAAATACATTATATTGAAATGATTCAATTTAAAAACTGGTGTTATCTCACATGATTGGGATGAAACTCCACATCGATGATATTCATATTGCGTGAGATTTTTTAGATTTATTTCTATTTTAGATTCCTAGTATTCCACTAAATTGGGGATTTTAGTTGACAATAGAACTCATACTAGGTGATAAACCAATCAAAACACACTATGGAAAGGCTCTGATTGTCTTATTAGAATTGAAGAATCATTAGAAGAATCGTGAGAAGGGATTTATTCAATGAAGTGTATCGCTATGGGTTTCAACTATTTTTTTACAACGAATTATGATGTGAATAGAGTCGGTATCTATTTTCGAGAACAGAAAAATATCATAATCAAGTTAAACTCTAACCTACGCTGTATTGATGATTTTTTTGATCAATCAGATAGATATTAATACAATACCATGATTTATCATCATTATTGATTACATAAATTGAGGGTCAAGATGGTGGATATAACAACGAAAATGTTTTATAAGTTGTTTTTAAACTCTTAATATATAGTTATGATTTTTTATTTTACTAATTCCCTAACTATCATTATGGATTTAATGAATAGAGACTACATACATTACCTTGATCATTATTTGATATTATTTATATAATATATTCTTATATATTCATAGAGATTATAATTTCATGAAGATAAATTTAAAATTTTACAATATTCCATAAGGATGGATAATTTGTTTTTAAAAATCTTATGTTTTCAATTTAGATACAAAAGACTTCATTTGTTTGTCATAAATCTCATTAGTGTGTATATATATGGATCCAACAATTAATAAAGTTATTGATCCATGGTGAAAACCAACAACTGTTTATAAGATCCCTATTTTTCTTGGTTTCTATTGTTAATATCAATTCATTATAGATAATTTCTCTTGACTATCTAATTTAATCACAAACATAACTCAAAAAGGATCAATGTTCCTTTGTAAAATTAATGTGAATTAAAAATTAAGGAATTTAAGAGAGGGTTAGTTGGTAAATCATTGATTAGGTTACCCTATAGTAGATATGGTTTTTAATCAATAATGAATCATAAAATAAGTTTATAGGATGTGTTATCATAAATAATGACATGGTTATATATTCTGCCTCATCACAATTGAAGGTTAATTAGCCATGTCCCCAAAAATTCTGATTTGGACATAACTATACTAATATTTTCATATAATATTTGAAATAACTATATTTAAGTTTAAAGGGGTTATATATATATTGATAATAAAATTTAAGTGTATTTTCACAATAAAAATGATGAATGTGAAACTGGGAAGATAGATATAGAAGATTAAAGATTTGGAATACACAGTTAATTACCATCCAGTGAATGTGAACAAGGTAGCTGATGATTTCCGTTGAAAAGATCATGCTAACTTTTCCTTGATGATGTTATAAAAAGATAAAAAAATATAATGATTTTCAATTGATAGATCATGGAAATTGGAGGGGATAAATCTAACATTTCTCATTTAATAATTCATTCATCTATCATATATAATATTATATAGGAATAAAAGGAATATATAGAACTATTTAGGATTGTGAGAAATGTTCACGATATTAACATTACTTATGATGGAATGATACAGTTCAAAAACCATGTATGTATTCTATCTATATTATATTTAATAAATTATATAATTGTTAAGGATTATATTTCTAAATTTTATATTAATCTGGGAAGTATGAAGTTGTATAGATATATGGAAGAATATTTCTGGAGGGAAATAATTAAATATAATATTTTTGGGTATGTATCTTTTTTATAGATATGTAATCATATTTAGTCTAGGATAAATAAGTATTTGGGGGTTTTAAATTCATTATCCATTCTAGAATAGAAATAAGAAAATTTTAGTATGGAATTTTTTGTCAGACTTCTCAAAATGTATAATGGATATAATGATTTGTGGGTTGTAGTTGACCCCCATAAATATTAATCACACTTCATTGATATTAGAAAATATTCGTATCTAGACCATATTTAGAGGATATACATTAATGATGTTTTCAAGTTTTATGGAGTACTGCCTTGTTTATATCTTATAGGGACCATACTTTAGACTCGATGTTTTAGATGAGTCTTCACATAGATTTTCAAATGGAGGTTCATATTAGCACTTCATATCATCCTCAAATTTTCATAAAGTCTAATAAAACAATTAGAACACTATTGGATATGTTCAAATCCTGTTTTATGGATTTCAAGGTTGGTTAGGGTCATCATGTTTTTCTAGTCAAGTTTTCATACAATAATAACATTCCCTAGAGCATTAAAATGGATCCTTATGAATATATATGTATATAAAATTATAGAACTCCAAAATGTTATAATGTTTTTATAAATAATTATATTGGGACCCAATTTAGATAATAAAATCTAAGAGATTTCTAGATCCATTTAGTAACACATAATGTTAAGAAAAAGTCAATATAAAAGTTATGATGAAAATTGTTGATGGGATTTGGAGTTAAATGTTGGTGAGAATGTGTTTATATGGATTAACCAATGGATGGTGGTTATGATACTTAGGAATAAACTAAAGTAGACTCTATCTTATATAGTCCTTTTCAAGACTGATTATCATATACAGATGGTATCTTATTCTTTATCACCCCCACCAGACCTCTCTTAATTTTGGGATATGATACATATATCTCTATTAAGGAATTACATAGCTGGAAATTCAATTGTAATAATATCTTAGGATATACCCATTTAGAATGATATTAATAAGAGAAAAAATGGTTGAGATTCTGGATCATGTTGATAATGTGCTATAAAACAATACCACTCACCTTGCCAATGTTTTGTGGAGAAATTACAATTTTGGAGATGCTACCGGGGAACCATTGGATATGGTGAGGTAAAGTAATACATAGTTATTTTTATTAGGGTAACATAATTTCAAGGTAATATTCATTCTAATTGGGGTATACTATTAATCCATGAAATTTAATGGAATATTATTTTCAAATAAATTTAATTTTTCAATATCTTATTATACAAGCATTAGTAACAAAAAAACTGTGATATGCAATTAAATTTTTTTATTTAATGATACATTTATAACCTAACAGATAAATTGGCTAGTAATAATACTAATTATAAATTAAAAAAATTATATAGATTACAGATAAATAAAATAAATCAATTGGTTGTTAATTGACTATAAAGGAAAATAAAAACCATTTGAGATTAAATTAATTTTTTTTCGTAAAAACATTTTCTATGAGTACATAGACTATTTTATATTAATAGTTTATATTAATCACTATTTTTGTTCATTTTAAGATAATCTATATATTCTATTGAATAAAAAGTTTTAACATCATCTAATATTTTTTACTATTTATGAGATATGAATAAATATAACTGTTTTCTTCAAAATATAATATTTTCTATAAAGATCTTTCGTCATGTTTCATGAACAAATTTTAAAAATATTTTTTAAAACATATATAAAATTTATTGTACAAAATTAACAACATTTTTAGAATCAAAATTTTAAAAAAAAAATTACTATCGATTTTCTCATAATTTTTTGAAACGATTGATTTTTCAATGAATAGTCGACAATACTAATTTATGATAAAATGTGTTTTTTAAAGATTTAAAAAACTTTAATATGATTTTAAAAATAAAAAATAATTCTATAATATTATCAATAATCTGATTTAGGTCATGATTCATGCTCAAATTTACCTAAGAGAATAAGGTAGGACGGTCCTTATAGTTTAGCGTGGGTTGTCGAATCCTCAGAGACCTAAGAAGTAACCTATAGACACGTACATTATATGGACTGTTTTTGGCTAGGAAGTGGCCAACATGGGTTCATTTTAGATGGTTTTAAAGGAAATATAACAGAATCAAGTTAAGTTAATTTAAAAGAATGAGTTGATCCTAGGTTATTACTCGGGGTGGATTGGACATATTTCCTTTTCAATGATTTCAATTTCTTATATTTGAGATGGGTTCATTTAAGGAGATAAAAAAACATCATCACTTACTGTTTTAATTCCAACACCCTTTAATACTAATCACCTAAAATCTTTAAGGATCAATGTTTTGAGCACTTCAATGTAAAGGTTTGTATTAGCACTTGAAGTGTGTGGCCTTAAATTTAACAAAGATGATAGAGTTTAAAAATCATCAAATACAAATATCAATTAAAGAAGTGATTATACATTAATGTGGTGATAAATAACATCCAATAAAGACCCTTTATACTCCCTTGTATCAACCCATAAGTGGGTTATCCATACATTTCTTCCATGGTTTCCATGGAAGCGGAATGTAGACTCATGAGGGAGGAAATGGAGAAGTAATGAAAAAAATAAAATAAAATGATCACTCCACTGTTGTGTGAATAATTTCACATGGTTTGATATGAAAAAATTCACACCTTGATCCAACAGTATCAAAGTGATATTAATAACAATAGAATAAGAGTATAATAAGAACTTTTATTAAGAAACTAAAGTGAATTGAACAACTTACATGTGAAAGACAAATTTGAGACAAAAAAGTTGCAGCATAACATTACAATTGAACAAAGAACCAAATATTCTTCAATCCTACAAAACCACGGCCTTAAATAGGAATTTCTGAGCCCTTTTGTCGATCCTCCAACAGTCCATGTCTCCTCAATTAATTGTGGTAGGCCATAGGTGGGTGGAAAATAAGGGAGAGTTGATTTTTCCACCCTTGACTCGAGGTGGCATCCAGCTTTCCTTCACCAAACAGACGTGCTTGGAAGACATTTTCGATGGCCGAATCAGAGAAGTCCATAAAATAGAATATGAATATACGGATGGCTTATAACCCCCTGTAAATTTGGGCCTCTTTGGAGTTGTGTATTACGAGATATGAACATATTAGTGGGATCTTTTTCTGGGATGCAGAATCTGGCACAAGAATTTTATCTCTAAACTGGGCCGCCCAAATGGACACCATGGTGGCCGAATTAGCATTGGATCTTGAAGAGATATTTGTTCCTATAAATGTATTCTAGAATCCCACGAAATTTGGGATTCATTGGGCTTGTAGTTTGGTCCCCACATTCTCATCAGTGGGCTGGTGTCCAATCTGTCTTCTCCAGAATTGCTTCCTTTCATTGCCAAATATCTCAATCATTCTTTATGAATATATCATTGATCCTTGAAGTGAATATCCAGTTCAAAAGAATATCAAATTAAAATATTTTTAATTATATTTCTTAAAATTAGATTAATCACTAGGTACTTCAAATGATGTTAAAAAATGTACCACATAATAGTACATTTTAAGAAGGTATTACAATCATAATGTGAAATGATGTTAAAAGTGTAAAATGTACTAAAATGGTGTTTATGATTAATAAATAACATGAATATTATGTATATTAAAAATGAATATTAGCCTCATTTAGTGGCTAATCTGGCCATTTGAATCAATTTTATGTCCTTATTTGATATGAAAATTTTTTCTTTGGATAATCATTTTATCTTCTCATTTGAGGGTTTAATTTTAATTAAATTCATTCAATTATATGAATTAAATTTGTTAAAATGGATTTTATATTTGTAATATTCATAACTAATGTTATATAATATGGTAAAATTCATTTTTTCCCTATTATGAATAGTAAAAATAATAAAAATTAATTAACATGGTTAATGTTAAAAGAGGTTTACTCAGGGGGTCAGATAAAAGTGTAAGGGTATGTTTTATAAATTTACTTTGATAAATATTACATTATATCTACACATTAACCTTATATTGTCTTAAATTTTAAATTATTTCCATTATGAATATTTTTTCATGGGAATGATTATCATTTTTCATTCTTTTTTAAAATTTTCAATTTTTTCCCAACATTATATATAATGGGACATCTCCTCTTATGTCCTCTCCACATATATATTTCCTTTTGTATTAGCCAATCCAAAAAAACCCACTCCCTCATATCTATTACTATATCCTATATGTGTTTTTTGATTAAAAACTATCACAATAACAATTTTACTACTATCTTTAAGTGGTTGTCAAAAGAAGAGGTATCATTTATAGTAATTTCACACACTATTTTTATTTTTCTTTTTTCATTCTAGTTTGTTTGGGGATCTATGTTTTTTTCTAGAGTTTTTGTGTTTGGTGGTTAAATGTTGAAGAGTTTATTTTTTTAATTTTTAAACCCATAATTATTCCTTTGTTTTTTTGAATTTCTTCTAGAAAAATTGGATTTTTAGGCTTGGTAGTATCCTATGCATGGTTGGTGCACACATTGGATAACCCTACGGCCCAAACTAGGAAACAGTGAGGATAGTGTCAGTTTTAGACCGAGGATACCACATTTTTTGTGCATGGTAATTCAAACCATGTGGTATTGTCATGTAGGAGATATCATTTTAGGAATTATCTACTGTATGATTGGTGCACGGTTAGGAAAATCATGCGGCCAAACCGTGCGTGTTTCCCAAAACATAAAAATATTTAATTTAACCTATTTTCCCTCAAGATGATAGACCCAACTATACTCTATTATAACCCCACATGATTTTTAAAATCCTATAGAGTCCTCTACTTGGTTATCCAAGCCTCCTTCCCCTTCTAATAGATTATATTTAAGGTTTCTTTATAGTTTCATGCCCTATCTTCATGGTATTTACCCTCCTCTAATATCCCAATTCCTCTTTATTTTATTTTATCACGAGTTTTATTCACTTATAGTCATGTTGAAATAGTTTCATTGTTTCAAATTGTTTTATGTTTGATATTTCAGTTATATAAGGTTCCTCTTCGATATTATTACTTTTTTAAACCCTTGTAGTGTGGTTTTGGGTGTGCATTGTCGGAGCAACAAGGTATTGATATAGGATTATCTATTAACATTCCTTAATAATTTCATATTTATTGGTTTATTTATTTTTGAACAATAATTACATGTTATGATTAGTTTTTTGGTCTTTGGATTTTTCTTTGTGTGTGCAATTTTGGGATTTCAAATTTGTTTTAGGATAAATGACATTGTTTTGTTAATTATTTCACACCATGTGTTCGATAAAATTTCAGGATTTTTTTTTGGATCTTTTCTGACATTTAAATCATGTAGGGGATATGAACATATATTTTTCACATATAAATGGTTGTTTCGGTTTCTCAAATGAATATATAAGTGGTTTTGGATCTTGAAAATAGAGTGACATGTGATAATGGTATGTGGCTCGATTGACACAGAGATGAAAAAGATTTACTTAGAATGTGTGGTGAAAGTACCTGAGGAAGATTTGTAAAACTATTTTTGAAATGGTTAATGGTGTGTTTTCACCTTTTTGGAAATTCCATTTGGTTCTTTGATAAATAGTGGCCTTTATGAAAAGAGACTGAGTACTGTTTAAAACTTTTATGAAAGTGCTGAAATGTTTATCTGGAAAACCATCCCTGAATAATATTCTCGCCCTATTTATTTTTAATGGATGGTATCTCATCACTATGTAATCCTCATGACCCATTTATCTTGAGTAGAATGAGATATCCTATATATGGAATATTTCATGATTTATAATCTTTACAGTAAGAGATTGATCCTTGGAGTGATTCATGGTGATTCATGTTTTGTAAATTAATATATATGATATATGTGAATGTTATTTGATTCTCTATTACAATTTATTGGATCCCCACTTTTTATACATGATACATGGGAACATGGAATGGTGAAATAACATTCTGAGAATGGTTGTTTCACTAGATAGATTATGCAACTACTTGTGGACCAAACTAGGTTGATATATTATGTTTATTTCTATGGAATATTCCCCTTGAACTGTATTGAGTTAGGTTGGCTGGGAGTATTTAGGGAACTTTTTATGTCATCATATGAGGCATTATTCGGTATATTGGTCTCATGAATTTTTATGTCCTGGATTATTAATGATCTCATAGTTTCTCTAATGTCTATTGGAACAAAGTTACTTTCGATGGATGATTTATATATTTTTTTACTCATATGTGTTTTTTTATAATTACCTTATTATATGAATAATTTAGTTATCTCATGTCTAGTTCCTTTTTTAAAAGTGATGAGTTTTACAAAAAACATTAATGTTAAAAGTTTTAAAATATAAACTACTTATACTATCTTATGGTATTTCAAAATTAAAGAATCACTTTCCCCATGAGAAGGATAATGTATCATTATTAGAAATGAGCATGGTTTATGGAATACAAGAACAAGAAATGCGATGTGATTTAATTTAAAAAGAAAAAATACATCAAAAATACTATTTTATATAAAATATTTTAAATATAAGGTTGATGTTTCATTTATTTTAAAGAAAGTGCATTAGAAATGGATTTTTCGGGCACACCAACTTAGTTTTAACACTATTGCATATAGTTTCTGATTTTAAGATTGTGGTGCAGTTAAAAAATTGGTATTTATCACCATGGGATATAGTATTTCGTGGTATTAGAGAGTTACCATTAGGGTCACATAGAGACGTTCTATTCTTCAGGTATAGTTCGATTTTGTTGTTCTATTTGGTTGTATTTTCCAGATTAGTAAAATTTGATTTTATAAATATGTGGGATGCCCTATTTATCTTTTATTCATTTATATTATTTATTGTCATTAGATTAAATCAATCCCTTGAACTATATTCATTCCTGTTTCAATTTTCCAGCATGTGGGGATCAAAAACGTATTTCATGCCAAGTTGCAGATCATCTCAGGTTAACCGTTTGGGGTTGACCTGTGTTAGTTCATGAAAAAATGGTATCATAGGAGGTCTGATATATAAAGGGCCTTCCATTTCAGATCTCCCTTTGTTACTTAGGAATGTGAAGGTAGATTTTATAGGATTTTGGGTAATTGATATGTATGAATGAAAAGGACTTAATTAACCATTACTCATTCTGATCCTCAGGTTTCCATGGGTTTTCCAGTTTTGTTAGTTTATTTTGGTTCATGTGGATGGTTTGGTATTAGGGAAATGAAAATGGTGTTGGGTTTGTGGTCACTATGAGTTTGTAGGTCTTGTCAAGAAATTTAAAGCTGGTGACATGGTCCTAGAGAGATCTCTATGATGGTGGTGTGTTTCGAATATGAATACCAACCATATAGCCATGTCACCCATCGAAAATAGTTTCCCATGAGAGAATCCTTTTGACTTTTTTGATCATGAAATTTGTTTTGATTTATCTTGTTGTGGAAGTGTGAAAATATAGACTTTTAAAACAAAAATATCTTAACGATATTGGATCATTATAATAAAATTAAGAGATTTATGGAAAACAATTATTTGAAAGTGGATGTTAGTTTTCTATATTGTTCCAAATTAATAGTGGTGTGTTTTAATAAAATGATTTTAATGAGATGAAACTTATTTTTGGATTGAAAACCATGGAATTAAATTTTTGATCTTGAAAAATGGATTTAAGTTCGGAAGTCAAAAACAATTTTTGATTTGGTGGTTTTCGTTATTTGAAATGTTTTGTGTAATTTAAAATGGAATGATTTTTTATGTCCATTATTGTTGTCCAAGGTGATCACATGAATTGTTATATGTGGATATGTAGATGATTATTGTTATGGTATGGATGATTGGTTCCCAGGGTGGCATGAAAATGTCAATGTGAGTGATACTCTATAGAACACTATTGATGAGTGCACAAACCACTGGGTTTGTTCTCTTTTGAAAATGTTTTGAGAATGAATGTTTTGATTTTTTTAAAAAATAAATGGTTTCTTGAGGCTTCTATTTATGATTTTTAAGTATTTTTTATGTGGTGTATTTAATTTGAGAACTCTTATTGATGAGTTCTCTTTTATAATATTCAAATATTCCTTGTTTCTCAGTGATTCCCCTCATACAAATATTAAGGAAACTTTTGATATGGTAACATGTTAGTCTATATTAGAATACATTCCAGTTTATCAACCTTAGTATTTTGTTCTTGAGTATCAAAGTTAAATCCCACTCTTTTTTGGATCAAGAGGATCTACTCAAAGCGGAAGATTAGATACAGAAAATGGAAAGGATATTCGAATCTATTCGTTTCCCTGAGTCATTGAAGTTGATGCTTGGTACCTTTTAGTTAGAAGGTTCCCCTTAAATGTTGTGGAATTCAATGTCTCGAATGAATCCTCATGAAGATATTACTTGGGAGTTCATCATGGCTTTTTTTATTCATTAGTATTCCTCTAAAATATAAAATTTGATGATGGGAATGGAGATATGTTATTTTATGCATAGTAATGGATTGGTTTTGAAATACATCCAACATTTTATATCCCATGTTCTATACCTTTTAGTGTATTTTTTAAGGTGATTCCATGAAGTCTCAAAATTTTGAGTGTGGACTTCATCCCGACCATTCATCGATGGTGTTAGAACTCCACCTATCTTATTCTTTTAATGTGGTGAAACATGCTCACCATGATGAAGTTTTGCTTGAAGAAGTTATTGATGAAACAAAACTTCCTCTAGTCCATGTGATTGGTGATGGTAATTATTATAAGGAAATGCAGAAGAAACCTAAAGCCTCATGTGCTAGTCATGGAATCAAAAGGCCTTAGGATATTTTTTCCACCTCTTATGTAATTGAGAACCTGGTGTTTAATCAGTGTTAAAAGTAGGGCCTTTAGAAGATATCATTCCCAATTTATCCAAGGTTCTACCATGGTTATGGATTCATAGGTCCCTTGAAGTGGTTTTTGGAGGTGTTTCTTTAAATCATTATAGATCCAATTTGTAGAATTGATGTAATCTTAGGGGTCTCACTTAAATATTCCATATTGTAAGTGTCCTTAATGTTATAAGGGTTATTTTTTGTGGTATTTTGGATGGTGGGGTATTCTTTTTTTAATTTAATGTAATTATCTGATTCTTTTAATTATCTATTATTATCAATGAACATGTTGTTTTCATTTTGGAAATTCTATTTTTATTTTATTTTTATCTAATTGGATGATGAATGTTACTTGTTGGGGTTATAAACTTATAATAGCTGTGTACCTGATGTTTCAAACATAAAAAATCAAGCCATATGTCCTATATATGAGCTTCTCATATAGTTAGGAATCCATCAGGGGTGTTGGGAACTTTGGATAATTTATTATACCCTCTGTTTAGGAGTGGGCAGTTTAAATTCTACTATATTATTCATCTTAACCATGGTTGGTAGGAAAGTGTGGAATAATTTTGGCTGGCCTTTATAGGAAAGGCCCTATGTTGGATCATGTATAATTTTCAATTGGTATATGTTAATTGGTTATTTAGGGTGGGGAGACCCATCGAGGGTCTTGTTGATAACTCTATAGAATTATTTACTGTTATATGGTTTCTTATGATGGGGAGTATGTTCTCCCCCCACCGTGTTTCTAAATTAAGTGTGGTTCTCAGGGATGGCTGAGAGGTGTGTGTTACAATTTTATGATATCTAATTTTAGTGTTCCTTTAATTTGGGAAAAAAATTGGTATCATTTAATTCTTCCCAATATATCTGTTCAAATCATGGTTATAAATGGTGTGTCTCTAATTTCTAATTGTTTCTTAGGAATTAGTGTCCTTTGTGTTATTGTTTTGGGAAAGAAGTGTGCTTTTAGTTTGGATATGGTTGATATGTTCTTTGTTTAATAGGTTTAATGTTGTGGTTTTGAGAGACCTTAGTCATTAATCTATTAATTGGAAAATATTGTGGCTTTTCTATGCTTTAAAGGATTAATGGTGGGGAGAAATGTCCCACATGGTTTTCAATTTTAATATTTTATCCTAATTCATTAAGGTATATTGGATTTCATCTCATGTACAGAGTGTGAAGTGGGTTAAATTTTGAATAATTTCTTTATATATTTTTAAACCTATGGTTATTCATTTATTCATTTGGGAGTTCTTGGAGTGATGTTTCAATTTTAGGCTTGGCATTAACATGTAGACAATTGGTGCACAGTTGGAAAAACATGCATCCTTACCCAGGTAATTGTGTTTTAGGTGTTCATTTCAGATAGAAGCTACCTTACAGTTTTCACATGGTAGGTCAAACCATGAGGGCTGGACATGTGGTCGACCTCCTCTTAGGTAGCATCTATTGCATGTTCGGAAAATTATTTTCTAAACCGTGTGGCCAAACCATGCGATTTTTCTAGAATGTATTTTTTTTTTTAATTTAAAATTTTACCAGTGGTATTTTAGACCAAATTTCACTCTATTCATCACCCACATAGATTATACCGCCCATAGGACGACTCTACATGGTTCTATAGGATTCATTGTCCCCCCATAAATATATATCTTAAGTTTATTCAAGGTTTTGGTTTATATCATCACTGTATTTCCCCTTATCTCATATCCCTCTACCTCTTTGTTTTATATTCTCATGTGTTTTTCTTATCCTATAGTCATGTAGACCAAGGGTTGGTTTTTTACTTTGACTTATGTATTCATATTTTGGTATTTTTTGTTAATTCTTGGATATTCTTGCCTTCTGAAACACTTTCGGTGTGGTTTGGGGTGTGTGTTATTGAAGCACCAAGCGACTAAGGTAGGATTCCATTATCATAGCCACTTATAATTTAATATTCTCGGGTCTATTTATTTTCACACCATCCATACGTGTTAAAAATAGTTTTTTGATCTATAGATAAATATGTTCGTGTAAAAAGTGGTTATTTCTCCTTCGTTTTTGGATAAATTGAATTTTTTTTGTTATTCATTTTACACCATGTTTTTGATCAAATGATCAGTTTGATTTTATGGATTTATTTTGGCATTTATTACATGGAGTTATATAGAAAATATTTTTATGACATTTAAATGGTGGTTTTTATTTTCTTAAATGAATTTATAAATGGTTTTGGATCATGAAAATAGAATAACAAGTGATGACGGTGTGTGGCCCAATTGGCACTTTGATGAAAATTGTTCCACATGGCTTGTGTGGAGAACACACGTGAATAAGATTGTTAAATGTATTTCTAAAATTACAAATGGTGTGTTTTCCCCTTTTTTGAAAGATGATTTGGTACTATAATAAATAATGATCTCTGTGAAAAGATCTTGAGACCCATTTGGAACATTTAGGAAAGTGTAGAAATGTATATCTTGAAAAACATCCATGAATAATAGTTTTACATTGTTTAAATTTAATTGGCAGGATTTCCTCATTATTTCACCCGCCTGACCCATTTACCTTGAGAATAATGGGAGCTCCTCACTATGGACTCCTTCGCTATATATGATCATTATGGAAAGATATTGATCATTGGAATGAATCGAAGTGATTTCTATTATATAAATTACTATATATGATATATGTAAATTTTATTAGACGCTCCGTTGGATTTTCTAGGTCACCGTATTTTTAAACAACAGATATGGGATACTAGAATAGTGATAGTATTTTCTAAGAATGATTGTTGCAGTGTCTATAATACGCACTAGCTTTTGGCCCATAATATGTAGATATATTGGGATTATTGCTATGGGATTTCCCCTTGGCATGTTCAGCAGTTAGGGTGGCTGGTAGAATTTAGGAAAATTTGGATTTCATAATTTGTGGAATTATTCTGGGGATGGGTCTTAGGTATTAGTAAGTTCTGGTTTATTCATGATCTCTTAGGGTCTCTTATGTATATTGGAAAATAGTTACTTACAATGGATGACTGAGATACATGGTTACTCTTGTGTATTTATGTTAATTTCACTTATTAGGTAATTATTATAGTTCTATCTAGTGTGGTTTATTTTTGTTAAGGTGGTCTTTTTGAATACAATGTTTTATGAAAAATATTTTAAATTTTAAATGAATTATACACTCTTGTGCCATTTTAAAACGAATGCATCAATTTCAACTTAAAAGTTTTAATTTACCTTTATCTAAACAAACATGGTTTCAATAATGGAAAAAGGGAAATGGGTCATGATTTTTTTTAAATGGAAAAATTCATGAAAAGTATTTCTTTATATATTCAATTTTAATCTTTAGGTTGGTGCTTCTTTTATTTTAAAGGAACTGCATTGGGAATATATTTTTTTGGACATACCAACTGAATTTTAAAACTCAAACCAATAGTTTCTTATTTTTTTTCTTGTGGTGAAGGTATCATCTTGTTCATGATCCTTAATAGTGATAGTTATTTTTGGGAATGGAGAGTGACCCTCAATGTCACATGGATATTTTGTAGTAATCAGGTCTAGTTTGATTTTATTGTTCAGTTTGGTTGTATTTTCCATCATGGATAAAGATGAATATTTATATGTGGGGGAGGATTTGTTTACCATTAAACATTTGATTTATTTATTTTAAATGTGTCAAAATTTTATCTTTTCCCTATAATGAATCTCAGTATTAGTATCTTTACCATGGGGATTAAGAACTCCCATCAGGCCATATTGCATATCAGCTCGGGTGACCGGTTTAGGGTTAACCAGGGTTGGTTCTAGACAAATAGCTCTATTAATTTTATTTCATATTCCACATATTTTAAATATTATAAAAACATTATGATATAATAATATTAGTTTCATAAAAATAGAAAAATTATTTTATCTTAATTTTATAACCTATATCTACATCCTCTTCAATTAAATGGGAACCCAAACCGTCGATCCCATGTATGGCAGAGTATCACCTCACAAACCAATATAACTATTATTCCATTTACAGAGGATCTATATGTGTATATTTTTAATCAAATAATGAATATTTTTTAGTCCACTTAAGTGATAAAACGCATGTATTTAATTGTTTTATGAAAATTATGTGTAATTTGAACTATATAATGAAAATGGTCTAAATTACGAAAAGTTATTACTTCTAGTTTTTTGACATATTTTTCATCAAGGGTATTTTGGTAATTTAATTTAAAATATAATTCCAAATTCAGTGATTATTTTTTTAGAGTATTTATTTTATTTAATTAAACTTTCTCTTTAGTATTTAGGGATTATTTGAGCATATAGATGCCTTAAAAACCAATGAAGTTGAAGAATTTTATGAGCGGGCAGCGTGGACCCCACCCCCATAATGAATCCCATGTTAGTCTACACACCTCCAAATGAGGTTATTCAACATAAAATAGAATTAAGACACATAGCCGCTTCTCTACAACCAAGTTAAATGGGTATTGAAGTCATTATGTTTGTCATTGGATGTTATATGTTTGAAGAAAGCTTCCAATAACCTTCATCGAGAAAAATGTAGAAGTCAATTAAAACACCATAACTAATATATCATGTGTCCAAATGAGCTATAATTTTTAGATAATATGATCAAGAGATTTGAGATAAACATTTATAAATGGGACATGTATGAATCGTCCATTTAATTGGTCTAAAATGACAAATGTTTTAAAGGAAGAATTATGCATATAAAAGGAGGCGCTCTCCTCCTTCCAAAGTCATTAACCTAGATCTAAAAGACAAGGAGGGATCCCACCAAGAGCTAGGCACTGCTTCTACTCCTCTCATCCCCTTAATATCATTTTTTATTTTATTTTGATTTTATTTATTCTAAATTTAAATTTAATTTATATATTTAATTTATTTTAAATAGCTCCATTCATTTTTATTTTGGTTTCAACTATTTAATTTCTTTTATTATTATAATAATATTAATAATTAAAAACTATTGTTTTTATTGTTATTATTATTATTATTATTATTATTATTTACAATACCTCAATCACAATTTCATATTATTTTACTTTTTTCTCTCTCCTTTTTCAAAAAAAAAATTATTATTTAAAAGTAATTATTATTATTATTATTATTATTATTATTATCACATTAATTATAAATTATTAGTATCTTTCTCTCCCTCACTCCAATCTATCCGCCATTATGATATCATAATCTCAAAAATGAGATGTTTACCCAAAAGTTGGGCCTGGGTGGAGGTCACTATGTTCTTGAATTTCCCTTAAAATTTATTCTAAATTTGTGATACACTTATGTATTATGGTTGGGAGAGGTGAATGTCACTAATTGGGTGACAGTCCCCAAAACATGCGGTTCAAGAAATTTCTATTGTGGAAAATAATTTTAATTCGAACATGATATTTCATGTTCGATTTATCAAATTATAATCAAACATATAAAAGAGAATAATGACTTATTCCATTACTAAACCCCAAAACCAAGTCCTTTCTTCTAAACATCATTCTGTTTAGACTTTCACCATAGTATATATTTTGAATTATTTCATTACATGTCATTGTTTTAAATAATCAAATCCCACAAAATAGATTGAAGTTGAATTAACATAGTTGGAATGGGGGGAATACTTAATTATTGGGCTCCAAATGGGAGATAAACAAGGATTTGTGGAATTCTTTATTAAATGTTATCAACTACATGATCTCCCTATTCCATTAGAAGAAAGAAGATCCAACACCACAAAAGGAGGATACCACCCATGTGGTGGAATTTGAACTTGAAATAGAGGATCTTGACTACCCACCACAATCTTCTAAGAGTCTAATCCAAGAGGCATTGATCCCTAATGAATATATTGAAGCTGAACCTACTCAAAGAGTTGAACATTTATTTGACCCTATCACTTCTGATTCTATTGAATCTTTATTGTACCACACTCCTTGTTGTTTTTATTATACATAATTTTAAATTCATTTCTATATTGTGACGGATGAAGAAGAACATAGATATGCACCTACTGAGGAACCTATAGATCTCCCGGGACATGTGTCATATTTGTTAATGGATGGTCATGAAGAGATTCCAATTGATATTATTTATTAAACCATACCCAAATTTTATTAATTTTATGAGAAATTATTTTATCTTGATACTTGATTTTTTAATTTAATTCAAAAACAATTACAATCCGACTTTCCCTTTGACTATTCTTTTGATCTAGTACACCTTAAGAAACCACTGGACATAGAAGATGTTGTTTTACAAGTAGAAAAAACGAAAGGGGATGATCAATACTTCATCATATTCTGACCATGAATGCTATCCCTCTTTGTGAAGGGGAGAGTGGGTGTACTCTATCCATAAATCGTTACCCACCTAGAAGGATGAACCAAAATTTGGGAAAAGCTTCATGTAGTTGTTCAAATTAAAGAACCTTCATCCACCATCAAATTTTGGATAAATTTTGTTACTAAAATCTAGAGGTAGTAAAAAAGCATGGCCCACATGGGTGATTTTACAATGATTTATATTTTCATGATTTTTAGGAATTTTGATTTAAATCTCATTTCTTAGGAAGTAGTATATCATCTAGCCCCCTCCCTTTATATTTTTGAGCTTAAATTCCATGATCCTTATTCTTAATTGAGTTTTTTTCTATCATCATTTCATGATGGTAGGAGTCAGTCCGAATCATAGAAGGAATAGGACTTAGATTTATTTAAATGAGAGTTTAATTTTAATTTGTATCTTTTGAACTCCTTTATTTTTGTGGGAAACAAAAAAATTTGATCTTTGAAGTGAAAATTTCATGCTCACAAAAGAATTATATTTTACTTGATAAATCTAAGAGACATGAATTTCGTGGGAATCAAGTGATTCCATGATTTAGATATGAATATTGGTAATATTAAATTAGTAAAATGGATAAATAAAATTTTAATGTGAAGGGTGGATATTGAAATGAGGTCTCATGATTTGAGGGAACAAATTGATTCATGTAAATGAAATTTACCACAAATTTTTCATGGATTGCATTTATGAAATTTATGTGAATTGGTTTGTTATTATTGATCATTCCTTGAGTGATTTTTTTATATCATATATCTCAATCCTAGGAGGATTTTTAAACCGAGTACATCTGATTAATTTTTAGAATATTTCTTGAGTGTTCATGGGACATGTCACCTTCTAGAACATGTTTTGAATATTTAAAATTCTATTACTATGCAAATAAACATTTAAAATTATTGAGTCCCCCATAGAAAAGAAACTTATCCTTAAATTAACACCTTCACATCAATCTTTATTTTATCCTATAGAGACCATGAATTACCTTGTTAGGGATGAGACTTGACTCAAGCCATTTTTATCCATTCCTTTCATCCTCAAAGAATTTTCATGATATTTTAATGTTTATGATTGGGGTTAAAGGGAATCAAGGTGGATGGGATGATATACATTATAAGGAATAAGTGTGGGGGTGCTATTGTGGGAACTGTAAAAGGTTTTGTAATCCTTCATTTTGCACTATTGTTTTTCCCTCTTGAATAAAAAATAAAAAAATCACTATTTTTAAGTCTGACTATCATTTGATCATATTGGTTGGGTTATGGATGTGAGGTTATATCAAATTGTAACTTTCAAAAGAAGAGATAAATATCAAAAAATTAAGAATGTTCAAAAGTCATTCACTAGGAATATTTGATTATAACATTTAATTTGAGTTTTGGGGAAGTGGGTGTTTCTACATTTAATGGGATTTTTCAATACACTTTTTAATATCATGAATTGTAATTAAACTACAAAAATCATCCTTGAGACATAATTTTTAAAACAAAAAATCCTCCTAGACATAAAATTTAGAGTCATTTGAACCATTATTGAATGTATTTATGATTTATTGTGTCATTTGTATTTATAAAGTGGAGAAAGTAGTTCATTTAAAATCCTATGGATAAAGATCATGTTCTCCTAATATGAGAATTAATCTACTTGATTTTTATCATAAGTGATGAGATAATAGTTTTAAAAGTGCGGTAGATCAAGATTTTAAATTTTTAATAACAATTAATTGAAGAGCATGAATGAATGAAAGGATAAGTTAGGTCATTTTTGTAAGGGAAAAAGAGAAATGTATGAAATATTTGTTTCTTTGAAAAATGAGAAATCAAATACTTATTTTATGTGTATTTTGGAATGTTTGATTTGATATTGACTTTTTTATTTTATTGCATTTAATTTTATATATTGATAACAATGGTGTCCTCTGATTTCTATGTTGAGATTTTATGCTTGACTAAAACCATGGTTTATGTGAGGAAGTATTTGACAGTGAAAATTTATGTTTATATTTTTAATGAAATAATGAATATCTTTTAAGTGTTTTCAATGAAAAAACCCATATATTGATGTTTTTTATAAAAAAATTTGTAATTTTAATTATGTAATGAAAAGTTTATAAATTGTGAATTGTGCATACAACTAGATTATTGACATATTTTTTCATCAAGGGTATTTTGATAATGTCCTTAAAACTATAATTCAAAATTGAGTGATTCCTTTTTTAAATACTAATTTTATGTACTTCAACATTCTATTTAGGATTAGGGGGTTATTAGGTCATCTGAATGCCTAAAAAAGAAATAGAGTTATAGAATATTTAGAGCGAATAGTGTGGACCACACCACTGTAATAGAATCCCATCTAGGTCGACACACATCCAATCGAGGTTCTTTTTCCTAGAATAGAATGAGGATATATTTTCATTTATCAAAAATGTATTTTAGAATGTTTTAGATTCATTAAGGTTTCCATTTGATGTTATAATTTTGTAGGAATCATTCTAGAACCTTCATATAGAAAAAGTAATAGACAATTAAAAACCATAACTCATACATCATATGGCCAAATGTGTTGAACATTTGAGAGGAGACATTAATGATAATGGGGGAAAACATTGATGATGAGTTCCACATGTGAAATTTCCATTTAATGGGTACAAATTGCGTAATGTTTCAGAGGAAGAATTATTCCTATAAAATGAGGCCATTACCTCCTTCCCAAATCATTAGGTCATATCTCACATCCAAGGAGGGATCCCCCAAAGAGACATGAACCAGTACTTATCCTTTAACCCCTCGTCATTTCACCTTTTTATTTTGTTTTCATTTTTGTTTTTTTAATTTAAATTTTAATTTGAGTTTATTTTAAATAAATCCCTACATTTTATATTTGGTTTCAACTATTTAATTTTTTCTATAAAAATAATAATAATAATACTAATAATAATAAACTATTATATTTATTATTATTTATAATATCTCAATCTTAATTTCAATGTATTTTACTTTATTTCTCTATTATATTTCAAAAACTATTTTCTTAATTGATCATAATATTAATAATTAATAATAATAATATTATTATTATTATTTTCACATTAATTATAAAATTTTAATCTCTTTTTCTCTCTCATCCTAATACATATACCATTGTGATCAATTACTATCCGAGACGAGAGGCTGACCTCGAGGCTTCGACTGAGGCGAGATCAAGGTGTACTTTAATTTCCCTAAAACATTATTCTAAATTTGTGACATACATGTGTTCTATTCTTGGGTGAGGTGAATGTCCCTGAATGGGTGACAATCCCCCACATCATGAATATCAATATATTAATATTATCGAAAGGAATATTGATTCAATCATGAAATTTAATGTTTCAGTTATCAAAATAGAATGAAACATATAAAAGATAATAATGCTTAAATCAATAACTGAACTCGAAACCAAGTCATTTATTCCTAACTTCATACTATTTAGACTTGCATCTTAGTATAAATTTTTAATTGTTTATTTACATATTATAGTATTAATTAATCAAAAACCTCAAAAAGAGATATATTAGGTGAATTATGTCAATTAATTGAACCACACTGAATGTATCCTCAAGAGCGACGACCCTTGTCTGCCACTGTGCTGCATTACGAAAAATATAATTGCATTTGTCCACGACCTGCGACAGACATGCTTCATCCATCAGAATTTCCAAAGGATGGATTTAATTTATCTATATGATATTTATTGAATAGTAATTATTCTTTAAATAAAATATCACATCTACCTTCTTACCTTCAAATCTATTCAAAAATGATAACGCTACTCATGCGTAAGTGTAGACCACGACTGCTACAAAGCGATGGGATACATTTTTCAGTTTTTTACATGGACGGTAGTAAGGTTTTATTTCTTTAATAATTTTGATAATTTTTTTAATTAAATTTAATATATTACAGTTATATCTTATTTAAGATTCATTTTTCTAATCGATTAAAAATAGAAATAATATTCACGCATATGTACGGCCTACCAACTCCATGAATGGTGTAATTAATATTTCTTTATCTTATTCAATAAATGAATCTAAATATGTATAAATTTAATTTATATTATATTTATATATTCACTAATATTTTAGGGATTATGGAACTATAATCAATGTATGTGGACCAAAACTATCGAAGTGAAACATAATTCAAAAATAAAAGTTATCACCTAGAACACTGATTTTAGTAAATAATTACAAATAATGTGGTGGTAAAAGGTTAGAAGTAAATTATATGTGATTTGATATATATATATATATATATATATATATATGCATGTATGCTTTGTTAATAGATTTATAAACTACATATATTTATTATATAGGTGACATTAACCATTTTAATGAATCTCAATACTTGGGGTGTGGGATTTTGTCTCACGTATATTTTCATGGAACACATTCTATAATCACCACATGTTTATTTTTTGTTGGGTATATACAAACAATGAATATATTTTATTTTTAATATCTTCAAAATTATAGGATATATGTAACACCCCAAGATTTTATGAAAAATATTCTTTTAATTTCATTAATGTCTTGTGTTGTATGCTACACCAAGATTACCTTGCGCTATACGCAACACCGTATTAACTTGCAGTATACGCAACACTATTCTTGGATCGTGTTACACACAATGTTGATAATAGTTATTCTACACAACATTGATTATATATATATATATATATTCAATGTATAAATGAAATATGGTTGGTTTATGTTATAAGAAACAACGAAGGATTCTTTCACAGCACGCAACCCTGACTTGGCTTGCATTACACGCAATTGTGACCTTCCTCGATAGCGTGTGTTGTACGCAATACCTGGTTTTATTAAACAACGATATATTATTATAATATTTTTATGAACTATCCGTTATGAATAGTATTAACTAAAATTTGAATTTTATAACATTATTATTTATCTTACACATTTTCTAGAACATGGTATAAGAACAAAATAATTTTTTCGGGTAAAATAAGTATGTTTCAAAAAATGCATTTTTACCGCCTTTTGATGGCGCACCCACGTTAAATCTAGTTTTTGACATGTTTATAAGTTCAATTTGACAAAATAAAATTATTCTATTAAATCATGAAATAAAAATTTACTTTGGATGAATTTTTCATATTATTCTGGTAACTTTTATATTTGGATGAATAGTAAAAACACGCTATATTTTAATTAAAAAAAACGTTTTTCATCGCAATAATTTTTATGGTTATATTATAATATTGAATGGTTTAAAAGTATAAATTGAATATATTTTTACCATTTAATATAATGTATGTCATTAGCATTGATTTTATCTTGAATTTGTAGGTTAAATCAATTCAATCTTTTGCAATGTTTTAAAGAAAAACCCGTTTTCTTTCGGCAACGAGATTAATTTTAATTTAATTTCTTCATCTTTTGTGTATTGAATTTGGAAAAATGGATTCCATATTTAGAATCAGTGGGTCCAAATTATGTTAATAAGCTATTTTTTATTTTTGGGCATTGTGAATAGTAACTACGGTACATTTTATTTACTATAGTTAAAGGTAAATCGGGTAATTAAGGGTAAATATATTATTATAAAATTACCCTAACACTTGGAAAAATCCTATTGGACGGCTACAAGTAGACCCATATAACCTAAGGGTCAGATTAGATTGATTTTATGGACTTTTTTCCATGAAAATAATTTAATTATTATTAAAACCAATGAATGTGACAACATGTCACTTTCTTAAATATTATAAGTATAATAAAATTAATTTAGTGATAAACTTCATGAAACCTCGAACATGAATAGTCTCCAAAAAGATAATACAATTATCTACATCATAGGAATTTATTTAGAATTTTTAGGGATTAAATAATTAACATTTATTATGACACAAAGATGATACAGTAATTGTCTTATTAATGAAATATTGACATAATTGATGTTATAAATGCCCAAATAAATGTAATTTGAGACTTTTTATGACTTAAATTAATTTTCTAGGTTAATATGACATGTTATTGTTGATAAGTAACTTGGTTTGAACTTATCATTCTGTTATGAATTTCATAAAAATCATGTATCAAATAGTGTCAAAACTGACATAAATTAGTTTTTAAAACAAGTATTATATTATTAATTGTTCTAAGGTTCGTCCAAATGACTTATATAAGGATATATATATATTAATAATAAACAACTTGGGGTTCTTTTGGCTTGTTATGGTATGTTTATTAACCATATAGTGTAATAAAACAAAAAGACACGGTAATGGTTAAATAATTTAACTTAGAGGTAAATCTAATTGATAAGGTTAAAATAATAACCAAAACTTGTCTAAAACCTATTGGATGAGATTATTTTGACCCATAACCACTTTATCATAGAAATATGACCCTTTGGAACCAATATAAACTGAATTTGACTTTAATATAAAATAATATTTTGAGAATTTTCTTAAGGTGCCCCTCTCCTCCCTTATAAAAGGGCACCTCCTCCCTCTCCTCCTCACACCAATTTGAGAATTCAAGCTTGGAAAAACCCTGCAAAAATCTCTTTTCCACTACCCTAATATCATACTAGAGGTCCTTGTCTTCTTCAAAGACCATCCTTAGTTCTTTAAGTGGAGGTTAAGTGAAGGCGCGTCAAAAAGAGATAATATCCATTACCGATCCTTTTCAATTTCTTTCTTCTTCAACTTCTTTTATTTAGTTGTATAATGATAAATTAATAACATCATTATTTCATATATACTAATATGTTATTATAAATATTAAACAACTCTAATTAACCTTCTATCCATCTTACGGAAAAAGGAAATCACTGCGCGTGTGTACGTATGGAATACCGTCTCCACGCCGTGGTGTAATCTACTTTCTGCCACCACCTTAATTGGATGGGTATAATGGTGTAAATAATAAATATATATGATTATTTTAAAGTGATATTGATTATGAAATAGTATAAATACACTCCAATACAATTCCACGATCCTGAGAACGATATCATCGCTCGTGCGTACGTACGGACTACCGTCTCCACGACGCGATAAGATTCATTCTCCAGTTTAACCATTCATGAATGATTATAAAGTATATATAATAAGTAATCATGAAATATATGACTTAATAATACTGTATTTATGTGTATATATATGTATGTCATCTACTTAATTCCATTCAACTCAATAAGGAAACGAAAACAGCGTTCATGCGTACGTACGGACTACCGTCTCCATGAACAATGTATTTCTTTCCATTTACTGATATATTATATATATGTATATTCTGAATATATATTATATATAAATCATGTTTTATATTCTGGAATTATGTAATCATGATCTATGTAATCATATGAATAATTACAAGTCAAAACACCGACGAAAAATGAAACGATTTTACCCAAAACAATCTTTAACATGGAATTTACAAAAGATCGAGTAATATAAAGTCATAAGTGAACCATATATGATATCATAATAATGATTATGATTCTGGAATAAGTCAATGACATTATTTAAATCATTATACAGGAGGTTCGAAAACTAACGAAGCAAATCGGACCTATGGTAAGGGAAATATCACAATCTCATTTTTATCCGAGATTGTTTATACTTTGGAATTTACTGGGGTGAATTTTATCATCCACATCCATGTATCCCCAATATGTAATATTTACATAATTATACAATAGTTTATATCCAATTTTACCCTTCGGTGAGATTTTAGTAAAATATATGAATGGAATCTTTTGTCGTTTTTTGTACGAGGTATTTTTTGACTTTTTCGACAAAGTACGAGAAGAATGTTTTTTTAACTTATATGGCATGAATGGATTTTTAAAACATTATATACAAGAAGCTTCATTTACAAGTTTTCATGTTTATTTTTAATCAACTTCTTTTAGTATAAAATTGTATGACATGTTAAGAAAGGAAAAAGGGTTTTAAAGTAGAAAGGATATTTTCCTCAAGAATGGAGTTGAAGTGTTTTATCAAAATTATTTTCCATATAAGATAATATAGGGTTCTGTTTCTATAACTATTATTACATTTATATGATTATGTTTTGATGGAATTATTTTTATGAATTACTTTATCTTATATGAATTGTTTTATGATTTCATGTTGTTTAAGAATCCCATCATTATTACATGGGTTATGTAATGATGTATGATTTATGATTTTGTGGCACACATAAGAATGGTATCATTATGAGATGGGTGGGACCTATATCTCCCTCCAATTCATTGGGTAATGATTTTATATCTCATGAGATAGACATGGCTCGAACGGTAGGTTATACCGGTTCGGTGAAACAGGACTGAAACGAGGAGTGAACTCGGTTCATAAAGGGACTTTGTCCACTAAGATAGTCTTGGAAATGAGTCTTAACTAATAAGAAATGATTCTCTATTATTATGTGTGTATGCCACAAAGTTTCATGTTTTACGTTATGATTATTTGGATTTCATTTCACTACTATGATTTATCCCATGTTATGAAATTATGCTCTTTTTTGCAGGTTAAGATTTCCAAAATGTTATGTTCTTATGAATATGATGTGATTGATATTTAATTTGTTTACCATTATTGAGCATTTGAGCTCACCCTTTTATGGTTTCTTTTCCCCAGGATATAAAGAAATGTTTTAGGTAAAAAAAAGGGAAGATCTTTATGAGATATGTTGAAGATCATTCACCACGATTAGAAGATTATATTCCGAGTTTCCAAAGACACTAAACTATTACGATCCTTGTGTGTGTGTTTTTGTTATGTACTAAGTATTCTGCAAAAGTAATGTAATGTCCATGTACGTCAAGCTTTGGGTATCTACAGTTGGTATCAGATGAAATGTTTAGTCAACCTTTGGAAACTAGGATGTGAAAACGTTAGTGAGATCCCTATAGACATTTCAAGGTATGTCTAGGGATGTCCCAAAGGATAAGTATACGTATAGGATATAGTCCTAGAACTATGGTAACGATATTAGATTAAACCAAAGATGTTAGATATTGAAGTTACTCCCCCTTTATTATGATTTTTTCCTCTCACACTATTCTTTTTGGGTTTTAGAAAATGGATGGAAACAAGATGATTCACGATAATGGAGGATATGATGGACAATGGAATGATATTCTTCATGAGGAACCAAATGAAATGGGATTTGGAAGTCCAAACATCATTATTATGCCAAATCAGCAATCTCATAATATGATCAATAAAGTAAAATTTGGTAAGTGTCCTGACTCGGCTAATAAGTGAATGATGGAGTTTCATTATTATCATAGAGGAAAGAATGTTAAATTTCCTCTATGTAAATCATGTGGGAAGAGGCATCAAGGAGAATGTTTCAAAGGAACTGGAAGATGCTTTGGGTGTGGAAAAGTAGGACACAAAGCCAGTAACTGCAAAGGAAAAGGTTCAGTTAACAACAGGGATTAGGATACTGGTATTGCTACGACATCAACAATGGTTAAATGTTTTAAATGTGGAATGTACGTGCATTATGCAAACCAATTCCCTAAGGGAAAGTCTCATGAAGAGAATCAGTATGGTTGTATGGGTAGTATTTATGTGGACGATGATGAAGAGACTACAAATGATATGTGAGATGAAAGAATTGTTGAAGCTCGGTCAATGGTTTAAGAATGTAGTGGAATGATTACATGTTTATCATGTGTAATGTTGTATAAATAATATCATGCTACTATGAAATAAAGAGACATATAAGGATTGTTACACTATTTTCTTTCCTTGAGTTTTGAAATTGTATGATTAACGATACTAGTATCCATGAAAGGTTATTCAGATATTTTTGGAATGTAGATGATATGCGCATAATGAAGGGATAAGGAGAAAATTAAATGTTTGATAGTATTCACAAGCTCATGACTGATATAAGGAGAAGGTTATATCATGGTTTGAGTATATAGAATTTTTGGATTTTGGTATGTGGAAAGACTTAACTTTTGACAGCATTCATGTTTTCACTAAGGTTTAATGGGTATTCATTTTTCATGAGAATACATCATTAAGGTATTCACATGATTGGAATGTGACCAACAAGATATATGGGGGATAAATGATGGTATTCACATGCTTGGTTGACGACATTTCAAATAATCTTTTTCTTTATACTATGAGCTTGGACCGAAGTATTTTAGATAAGCCTAATGATTGGAATGGATTATGTTAACAATAAGTTAGTATTGTTTAAGGATACAACTTTTTTTGATATTATTTATGTGATGTTATAGTAATGTAGTTTTAGAAAAAGGACAACCTGCAGGACGGGCGATAGCCCATCGCGTCAGAAAAGGATGTGGGAATCGAACCCACAACTGAAGTGCGACTGGCCTTTATCGCCTACCACTGGCCTACAGGATGTCCCTGTTTAGTAGAATCTAGTTTTTTTATATTAAGCAGTATGATATATGAACTATAATTCCATTTTAGGAACTATATATTATTAATCTCACTATAGATGGACTTATGTATTTTTTGATAACTTTTCAAACCTTTTGTTTGAGACACATGGAATGACCCATCATTCTATCACATGATCTACTAACACATCACGAATGACAAATTCAACTTCATTTCTTTAAGAGATGAAGTGGAAATTGTCCAAAGAATGACCAACAATGAGACTATACTTAAATCACGAAAGTATTTCTTCTAATTCCTATTTCATCAACTTTAGGGAAATGATCTTGGAAAAAAAATTGTTGTCCTAGTGCTCTTATATCTGATGAATCAGATGGTACCTTAGATCGTCATAAATTTATGGCTTTTTGATTGCTGGCTTTTCCATATCCATGTTCTCTACCACTCTCCATCAAAACATTATGGTTATATTTCTCTTCCATATCCATATTTTCACCTATGTGGAAACCTAGTGATTAGTTTATTTGTGTAACCTTTACGTTTCATACTTTTGTTTTTAAATATTGGTTTTTGTATTCCTTTTTACGATGTGGGTTTCTATTAAAGAAACTTTCGAATAGTAAACCATTTATTACCCCGAAGAATTTCAAGGGAGAAATTCATTTTAAGGGGGGTAGAATGTAACACCTCGAGATTTTATGAAAAATATTCTTTTAATTTCATTAATGTCTTGTGTTTTATGCTACACTAAGATTACCTTGCGCTACACGCAACACCGCATTAAGTTGCAGTATACGCAACACTATTCTTGGATCGTGTTACACACAATTTTGATAATAGTTATTATATGCAACATTGAGTATATATATATATATATATTCAATGTATAAATGAAATATGTTTGGTTTATGTTATACAAAACAACAAAGGATTCTTGCACAACACGCAACCCTGACTTGGCTTGCATTACACGCAATTGCGACCTTCCTCGATAGCGTGTGTTCTACGCAATATTGGGTTTTACTAAACAACGATATATTATTATAATATTTTTATGAAATATCCGTTATTTATAGTATTAACAAAATTATGAATTTTATAACATTATTTTTCATCTCACACATTTTCTAGAACATGGTATAAGAACAAAATAAATTTTTCGGGTAAAAATAAGTATGTTTCAAAAAATGCAGTTTTACCGCCTTTTGAAGGCACACCCACGTTAAATCTAGTTTTTGAAATGTTTATAAGTTAAATTTGACAAAATAAAATTCTTCTATGGAATCATGAAATAAAAATTTACTTTGGATAAATTTTTCATATTATTCTGGTAACTTTCATATTTCGATGAATAGTAAAAACACGCTATATTTTAATTAAAAACAACTTTTTTCATCGCAATAATTTATATGGTTATATTATAATATTTAATGGTTTTAAAGTATAAATAGAATATATTTTTATCATTTAATATAATTTATGTCATTAGCATTGATTTTACCTTGAATTCGTAGGTTAAATCAATTCAATCTTTTGCAATGTTTTAAAGAAAACCCCATTTTCTTTCGACAATGGGATTAATTTTAATTTATTTTCTGCATATTTTGTGTATTGAAATTGGAAAATGGGATTCCATATTTGTAATCAGTGGGTCAAAATTATGTTAATAATCTACTTTTTATTTTTGGGCATTGTGAATAGTAATTACTGTAAGTTTTATTTACTATAGTTATAGGTAAATCAGGTAATTATGGGTAAATATAATATAATAAAATTACCCTAACACTTGGAAAAATCATATTGGATGGATAAAAGTATACCCATATAACCTAAGGGTCGGATTAGATTCATTTTATGGACTTTTGTCCATGAAAATAATTTAATTATTATTAAAACCAAAGAATGTGACAACATGTCACTTTCATAAATCTTATAAGTATAATAATTTTAATTTAGTGATAAACTTCATGAAAACTCGAACATTAATAGTCTCAAAAACGCTACTGAAATTATCTACATCATAGGAATTTATTTAGAATTTTTAGGGATTAAATAATTAAGAATTATTATGACACAAAGATGATGCAGTAATTGTCTTATTAATGAAATATTGACATAATTGATGTTATAAATGCCCAAATAAATGTAATTTGAGACTTTTTATGACTTAAATTAATTTTCTAGGTAAATATGACATGTTACTGTTGATATAAGTAACTTGGTTCGAATTTATCATTCTGTTATGAATTTCATAAAAATCATGTACCAAATAGTGTCAAAATTGACATAAATTAGTTTTTAAAACAAATATTATATTATTAATTGTTCTAATGTTTGGCCAAATTACTTAGATAAGGATATATATATTAATAATAAACAAATTGGGGTTCGTTTGGATTGTTATGGTAATTTTATTAACCATATAGTGTAAGAAAAACAAAAAGACACGGTAAAAGATAAATTATTTAACTTAGAGTTAAATCTAATTGATAAGGTTACAATAATAACCTAAACTTGTCTAAATCCTATTGTATGAGAGTATTTCGACCCATACCAACTTTAGATTCTAAATAAGACCCTTTGGAACCATTATAAACCGAATTTGACCTTAATATAAAATAATATTTTGATTTTTTCTTAAGGTCCCCCTCTCCTCCCTTATAAAAGGGAACCTCCTCCCTCTCCTCCTCACACCAATTTGAGCATTCAAGCTCGGCCAAACCCTGCAAAAATCTCTTCTCCACTTCCCTAGTATCATACTAGAGGTCCTGGTCTTCTTCAAAGACCATCCTTAGTTCTTTAAGTGGAGGTTAAGTAAGGCGCGTCAAAAAGAGGTAATATCCATTACCGATCTTTTTCAATTTCTTTCTTCTTCAACTTCTTCTTATTTAGTTGTTTCATGATAAAGTAATAACACCAGTATTTCTTATATATAGATATGTTATTATAAATATGAAACAACTCTAATTAAACTTCTATCCATCCTACGGAAAAAGGAAATCACCGCACGTGCGTACGTACGGAATACCGTCTCCACGCCGTGGTGTAATCTACTTTCCGCCACCACCTTAATTGGATGGGTATAATGGTGTAAATAATAACTATATATGATTATTTTAAAGTGATATAGATTCTGAAATAGTATACAAACACTCCAATACAATTCCATGATCATGAGAACGATATCATCGCTCGTGCGTACTACGGACTACCGTCTCCACGACGCGATGAGATTCATTCTCCACATTAACCCTTAATGAATGATTATAAAGTACATGTAATATGTAATCATGAAATATATGACATAATAGTACTGGATTTATGTTTATATATATGTATGTCATCTACTTAATTCCATTCAACTCAATAACGAAATGAAAACAACGTTCATGCGTACGTACGGACTACCGTCTCCATGAACGGTGCATTTCGTTCCATTTACTGATCTATTATATATATGTATATTATGAATATATTTTATATATAAATCATGTTTTATATTCTGGAATTATGTAATCATGATCTATGTAATCATATGAATAATTACAAGTCAAAACACGGACGAAAAATGAAACGATTTTACCCAAAACACTCTTTAACATGGAATTTACAAAAGAACGGGTTATATAAAGTCATAAGTGAACCATATATGATATCATAATAATGATTATGATTCTGGAATAAGTAAATGACATTATTTAAATCATTATACAGGAGGTTCAGACACTTACGAAGAAAATCGGACCTAAGGTAAGGGAAATATCACAATCTCATTTTTATCCGAGATTGTTTATACTTTGGAATTTAGTGGGGTGAATTTTATCATCCACATCCATGTATCCTCAATATGTAATATTTACATAATTATAAAATAGTTTATATCCAATTTTACCCTTCGGTGAGTTTTTAGTAAAAGATATGAAAGTAATCTTTTGTCGTTTTTCATACGAGGTATATTTTGACTTTTCCGACAAAAGTACGAGAAAAATGTTTTTTTTAACTTATACGACATGAATGGATTTTTAAAACATTATCTCCAAGAAGCTTACTTTACATGTTTTTTTGTTTATTATTAATCAACTTCTTTTAGTTTTAAATTGTATGACATGTTAAGAAAGGAAAAAGTGTTTTAAAGTAGAAAGGATATTTTTTCCTCAAGAATGGAGTTCAAGTGTTTTATCCAAATTATTTTCCATCTAAGATAATATAGGGTTCTGTTTCTATCCCTATTATTACATTGATTTGATTATGTTGTGATGGAATTATTTTTATGAGTTCCTTTATCTTATATGAATTGTTTTATGATGTCATGTTGTTTAAGAATTCCATTTTTATTACATGGGTTATGTAATGATGTATGATTTATGATGTTGTGGAACACATAATAATGGTATCATTATGAGATGGGTGGTACCTATATCTCCCTCCAATGAATTGGGTAAATATTTTATATCTCATGAGATAGACATGGCTGGAACGGTAGGTTATACCGGTTCAGTGAAACAGGACTGAAACGAGGAGTGAACTCGGTTCAGAAAGGGACTTTGGCCACTAAGATAGTCTTGGAAATGAGTCTTGACTAATAAGAAATGATTCTCTATGATTATGTGTGTATGCCACATAGTTTCATGTTTTACGTTATGATTATTGGGATTTCATTTCACTACTATGATTTATCCCATGTTATGAAATTATGCTTTTTTTGCAAGTTAAGATTTCCAAAATGTTATGTTCTTATGAATATGATGTGATTGATATTTCTTTTTTTACCCTTACTGAGCATTTGATCTCACCCTTTTATGTTTTCTTTTCCCAAGGATATAAATAAAGGTTTTAGGTAAGAAAAGGTAAGATATTTGTGGGAGATGTTGAAGATCTTTCACCACGATTAGAAGATTATATTCCATGTTTCCAAAGACACTAAACTATTACGATCCTTGTGTATGTGTTTTTGTTATGTATTAAGTATTCCGAAAAAGTAATGTAATTTCCATGTATTTCAATATTTAGGTCTCTAAAATATATATATGATACTATAATTTTATATGTTTCTTTTGGATGAGGATTCAAAATCTAATAATATCATATGGGATTTAGAATACAATCTTATCGTTTATAGGGATTGTTTATGATTATGCTTTTTATGATGAAAAATTGTTATATATATCTCAGTAAAATTATGTATTTTATTATACTATGGTTATATCATGAAATAAATATTTTTCTTAATATTATCCTTTTTTTGTAACCAAGATAAGAGAAAAAAGTATTTTAATGAAAATTTGATTTTTTTATATCGTTGGTACAAAATAATTTTTATTCTATATCAATGTTCTCAAATAATGCTTTCATGAATGTATTAAATATTCATATATGAATGTTTATATTACATTTTATAAACATTTTAATTTTAAAAAAAATTAAATGTAATCCTTAATTCATTATATGAATGTCATATTGTTTATTTTTTATCGAAGGTGTTAAAGTAATTGTCATTTTGGCAAACATGTGATGTGCAATTATTTTTTCATCTCCATAAACAGTAAATTAATTGAATTCTCCATAAAATGTATCCAATTTTATATTATAATAAAAAAAATTACTTAATATATTTAAATGTTTTAGTTATTAAATAAATTATTTCTACATGGAATGGATATTTTTTTAATAAAATTATCCAACTAGCGTTTCAAAATCATTTTCTATCAAAGTAAATATCTTTTAATGTTCTCAAAATTTAATAGAGATATGATCCAATGACAAAATCCTTATTAATTACATATATAGATAATGATTATTATAAAAAAATGTTTATTAAGACCATTCCATTTCCTTGAGTTATGTTATGATGAAATGTTGAAATAATAATGAAACCTATTTTTTTCCTTGGGTTATTTCCTTATAAAATTTATATGAAACCCATTTTGATACATATATTATTATATAATGATATTTCTATGATCTTTAGAAGCATATCTGTATGATTTTAATCATTCAATTGATGTTAATGGAATTATATATCCCTCAATGGAAATGGTTAAATATTGATATCTCATTATATAAACAATATTGGAATGAGGAGTGAACCAAGTTCATTAAACAAATTTTTACACTATTGTAGACATATAAGTGAACCATTACTACTAAAAAAATTTTGGGAGTGAACCCATCAAACTATGATAGTATTAGAAATGATCCTCTACTATTATGGAAATGATTCTCTATGCTTACGTGTGTACCACAAATAAATATCATATCCCAATGTTATGATCTCATTGATTATGTAGTTTGATTCCATTATGATTCATGTATTATAAAACAAAAAAGTTTATACCATGACTTAATATCATGATATATGATATATAGGGTATGGTTTTCAAATTTAAATTTTCATATTCCCATAACCTCATTCGAACTTTATGTCGATATCGCCCTTATTTACTCTAAATAAGCAAATAATATCATGTTTCATTATGTTTTTTCCCAAGATATGAAGAATGTTATTATTTATAATATGCATAAAGAGGGTTGTTGTTATGGAGAACATAATTTGGTATGATGTAGTTGACTTATTGAGAATTAGATGATTCTGATGTGGAGTTCTCTGTTATGTAATGAATATTGATAAAATAAAATTTAATATCTCTGTTGGAAATGTTTGGTTCTATATATACACAAAGGTAATGAGTTCAAGAATAATTATTATCGACATAAATGGATCAATATAAATTTTCGAATGGTGAAAACACCCCAGGTTAATAGGCCAAAATAAATGTGTATATGAAAATCCAACAAATTGCATGTATGCATCATCTAGTTGAGGATTCAATGAAATATAGAGATTCTCCATAATGATGTTTGTGGAAGTTTTTTTATTTTTAAATAACAATCACAGATATTTTTTCTTTGGGGAAAATTATATCTGATGAGGGTTCTAGAGCCTGAAATATTGTTTATTTGTGTTTTAAATACATTATCAACATAATGAATCAGTGGATCCAAAATGATAAATACCCATTTTTTAAGATCATAATATGGGCCCTATAATTTTTTTGATTCATTTAAATACACTCAAATTATTTCCAAATCTCATAAGAATTGAAGAATAGTGAATAAAGACATTAATATTATTAGACCCCCATTTATAGGTTTTTATCATGACAAATTTTATGAAAATTTCACTAAAGGTTTAGGGGATTATTATATAAACCATCAATTATTGAAGTCTAAATTAATACAACCATTACTAGAGTTTACATAATTTATCGTCATGATTAATATTCCATGGAGAAAAGGAAGTGTGACACAATATCCTGATTTTTATTTCATAGGTAGAAAATAATATAAAAAAATTTTAAATAGAGGTGGGGATTCTAGAAATTGGGGCTAAAGGGTCTCAGATTATGAGTAATGGTATGAGATAGACACACCATGGATGTCAATAAACCAAATTAATGTGACATATTATATAGTAATGTTGATAGGTAATATATATCTCATATGAACTTTTTATAATGATGAAAACGTATTGGGTTGATAGAATACACTGATGATGCATATATAGGAGCAAACAAGGTGTGTATGTTCATAGTCTAGAAGAAAGCCCCCTAAATCAAGATACACTCCATACTAATGTGCATAAAAGTTTTATAAAGGCCTAAGATTCTAAATAATTGATGTTTGATTTATGGTTATAATGTTCCAAAAAATGTGGAAGGGTCACCCGAAACCATAATTGATCATGGTTAGGCTATTGTAGCCCTTTTATAAGGAATTTCATTGAAGGTGGTCATTTTGTCTAACATGATGGAATAAGGGTGAAATTTATTTTGTTGGTCAGAGTGGATACTCAAGAGGGGGGTGAATTGAGTTCCAAAAATGTTTCTATTTAAAAGATTTGTATGAAAATCCCCCAATTCATAAATCAAGTTAAACTATAGTGACTTTATAAATATTGTAAATGTTCAATTAGCTAATCAAAGATTGATTACTTCTAAGTAACTTAACCTGATGATTAAGTTACCTTTTGAAACTAACTTACTAGTTCAAAAAAAAACAGATTCGAGTTCAACTATCATTGTTACTTTAAAAAAGATATATATTTAAAGTACTTAGCAGCGAAATATTCAATAATGTTTTACTAAATGAAAAAAGCACAACTGTTTTAAAACAAGAAGTCCTGTCTCAAGATGAGACCTAGTCCTCTCAAACAGTTTATATAAACTATGATCCACAACCTGGATTGAGGTTTTACAATAGTACTCAAACTGTTCAGGTCCTCATACCTCTACCACAACTCTTCATGGGTAAAAAAACAACAACAACACTCAGGCTATTGAGGTCACACTTAACTTATTCCACAAAGTATAGTGACATACAATAAGGTGTAAAATGTTTAGTCTGAGGATTTAGTGTCCTCCAGTTCATCCCAGGAGTTAGTGTGTGTCTAAATAGATAGACGGACACACACTGCTCAAAATGTTAATTAAAGGTAAAATACAGAGGAAATAAATGTATGATGAGTTTAAACTGCTCTGAGTGATTGGAGATGAGCTCTGGACTAGATTGGATGTTACAGATGTTATTCGAGTCCTTTATGGTGAAGATGAAACAAACCATAGTGTCTTTGTTCTTCCCAGGTACAGTTTCTAATCCTTGTGCATATGATGTTCAGTAAGGCATAGCAACTAATATTTATTGTTTGTTCTAGGTGAATGCTCTTCATGAAGATATTTGGTTTTCATAAATGTTCTTCAAGTTCTTATTTTTTTCGTGTGCCTTCACACCCACACACACATGTACACTCTGATTCTTCTCGTTTGTCTCTGTCTGTATTTATTTTTGTATATTCATTGTCATCGTCTTTTACTACATGTAGATATTCCTTTTTATTCCTTGAGATGTGGTAAAAGGAATGATAAATTTTGGTCAGCTACGAGGTACAGTTCCCCGACATCTAAAAACCAACATTAATTAATAGCAGGTGCATTAAATTTATCAAATATGACCATTGGAATTAAATAAGAATTAATAAAAATTCAAAAGTTTTCATGACTATCGGTGAGTCATGATATCAGTAGGTCATTTTAAATTTTCATCATCTTCGGTAGGTCATTCAATCTGCATCGGATTTGGTATTTCATTTGATCAACATCGACTTATGTATCAGCGTCAGCTTATGTAGGTTATTTGATCATCATCGTCTTCGGTAGGCCATTCGGTCAGCATCAGATTCAGTAGGTGATTTGATCAGTATTGGTGAGACAGTTGTATCATTGGTGTTATCATTGTCATCAGTGCGAATGTTTTCATCAGTATGAACGTTGTCATTGAACCAACCATTGTCATCGGTGTGACCGTTGTCATCGGCGAAACTGTTGTCATCGGTGCGACCATTGTCATCGGTGCGACTGTTTTCATCGGTGAAACAATTTTAATTGGTGCGACTGTTGTCACCGGTGTGACCGTTCATCAGATTTTCATATCGGTGTCTCATTCCTTTAACTATTGGTGACTCAAAAATATAACAAATAGTGAGTCAAAAATATAAATTTCTCATAATGTGTCTGTTTAATCCAGAATACTTCCACGTCAATATTAAACCATAAATAATCCTAGATAAACATATGTAGACATGATTAAACATATATAAACACATTTAGAATAGATTTAACAATTCACTAAATTTACTTATAATAGAATACAATAATGATTTTTGATTATTTAAATAATTATCGCACATAGGGTTCAACAATCTCCCCCTTTTTGATAATCATGAATCTATGGCATAAATTAAGGGGGAAGATGATATAACATTTAGTATCCTCCCCCTATTAAAAAAGAATATATTTCTAAAGGTAAACATTTCATCAGAGAATGGGATTAGATCATAATCAAAGTTAGAGTATATCAACATAGTATCAGAGCTAGAAAACATGACATCCAAGCTAAGAATATATTAGAGCTATATGCGTATTAGATATTATATAATATATATTATGAAATTAGAGCTTAATGCTGATTTAGATCATATATATTGTTCTCACCTTGCTTATAAATATATATACTATTCTCCCCCTTACATATATATGTATACTTCTCTCCCCCTTTGGGATTATCAAAAATTTAATGTAGAGAGAGAAAAGAAGAATGTGTCATTGAAACAACATATGAAAAGACACAAAAAAATAATAATACACCCCATCAAAAATCACATGCACAACTATTTATGGGGGTGCAAGGGTGATTTACCTTTAGCATTTGGGGAATGGATGGGCCATAAGGTGGCTTGGTGGATGACTGATATGGACGGATGGATAGATGAGGTAAGACAACTTTGGGTGGAAGCACACTGGGTGCTAAGGTTATTTGTTGTTGGCGGGAAGATCCTCATGAAGGTGGCTGTTGAATGACTGGCCGAATATTGGAAAAATCATGAGAAACTGATATCTTAACAAGAGAAACATTGGATGGACTGAGAGGCTCAGCAGTAGGAAGAACAATAGCCTTTTCTTTCACATGAAGATATGGTTTGAGCAGATTGATAAAATCCTGAATTTCATCACCACCATATTTCAAGGCCTTCTCAAAATCATCTTTGTTCTGCATGAAACTCTCTAGAGTGGGAGTAAAACCATTAAATTGTTGGACATGATCCTTAAAGGATTGAGTGACTATAGGTAGCTTCAAATTCTCATTCAGGACTATAAACTGAAGGTTCAACTCATGCTTGGTATAAATTTTAGAAAAATAGTGATCCACTTTTTCTTTGATCTCTTTCTGATCCTTAAAAGAATCTTCTGAACATAGATTCACCATATTGTGAATATGATCACTATTTTCTATCAACTTTTTCAAATAATCCATGTCCAGAATCTGTACAAGTGCTGCTAACTCTTCTTTTATAACATCTTTTAAGGAATTAATCTCATGTCCAGTTATCTTGGTCACTTTGGTGGTGCAAGCCTAAGAAAAAATCTGAATTATTTCAGCCTTCAATATTCTTAAATCCGATTTCTTCAGGTGTTCTATGAAATTTCTAAAAAATTCCATCATACCAGTGATGTTTGATCTAAATTCTCCTGACATAGATACTAATTCACTACTCAAATCCATGAGCACTTGATTTCGAGAAGAAATGTTCCTGCCAATCATCTCACCAGTATTGCACAGGTCTGGCATAATAATATTCACCACTCATTGAGTTATATCATATATAGTAGCCTCAGATAGATTCACCGGAGCAGAAGTATTAGATAATTCCTCTTTCATTGTTTCTCTGACCACGTGGAGTAACTCATATTTAAACCTATCAAAATTAGATCTAGAAACAGAAGAAACAAGTCTCTCTACAATCACTTGAGCTTCCTCAGCAACTTGTCCAGCTGCAACTGGATGGCTTAATCTTTTGATATTCAACTCTTCTTCCTCATCCTCTGAATAATCCAAACCTAGAACCGCAAAACTTGGGTATTATTCTCATGCATCTTTAAAAGTTGTATACTTAGGCTTTACAAAATCAGCATTACCAGAATTTGTAAGAGTATTCCCCATATACAAAAATCATATTCTTCACTGTCCTTTCATCCTCAAGAATTTTTTATTGCCCAATTGATTGTGGTTGTGGATTTGGTTGAATAATATCATGAACATCCACTGGTTTAGTACTTGAATCATCATCATCATCATCATCATTACTATTCCCATTATTGCTTACCGAAGTCTCATTGAAACTGTCTTTGTTACTGGATTCATAATGTTCAGAATTTGATACTTTAGTGTTAACATCTTCTTTATCACCTAGAAGGGGTTCTGACTCAGGTAAGATAATAGGTGGACTTTCTTGTCCAAATTCTATTCATTTCTTAAGACATACTATATCAGGGTCACTAATGTCATCAGAAGGTGACTTAGGTTCCTTTTTAGTATAAACCACATCATCAGCTTCTGCTTCCACTATTTACATCCAATTGGAATCTATAGTGTCTTTAGGAACATCTACCTCTTTTTCCAGATTAGAATAGAAAAATTCTTCATCATGTTTTAAACTGGGATCTCTCATCCCCTTTGGTCTCTTAGAGTGTTCATTAGGATTAAAGGATTCATACATCCTATCTTCATCCGCAATCCATGTATTCTTACATTGATTCTAGTTAATTTTCATTCATTTCAGATATCCTTGATTATACAAAAACTACTACAAGACGATATACACTCATCTCCATCTTCAACAGAGCCTAAAAACTATATCATGGTAGTGACATTCTTAGAATAGAATAATTTGTAGCTGTCTTGGTTGGCTTTACCATCTCAGCAATATGAACATTAATATACCTACAGAAGTTGATCTTCTCATCATATAGCAACAAAAACAAAAAGAAAACATCTTGATAATTCAAAGATAAAAAACCACCCTTTCTGGGACAGATTTGGTGTTGAATAAACTTAAACAAGATTCTACATTCTCCATCTAACTCAGTAGCTGTTATTCTTCTGGATTTAGATTTTCCAGTAAACATCTCCAGAGCATACTCATATGAGAAATATTCAGTGGTAGAAGGAATATTACCAGTTAAATCCTCATATCTAACTTTATGTGATAATCCCAAACACGCATACCATTTCATAGATGAAAAAGTTATCTTTTTGACTTTGATCACTAAAGATAATCTTTTAGCTTCTACTCCGTCAAATACAATACTCAAATTCAAATAAAACTCATGCACTAACTTTGGGTATTAGACTCAGTTATTATTAAAAAAACCATTCCTTCCATCCTTGCATCTCAAACACTTTTAAAAGCACACACATACTGGATAACACCCATTCGGAATGTACATCCTTTTCTGCAGTGACCACCTGAGTCTCCAGTTTCGGGTTCACAGACCTTTGAGTGATGTTTCTAGATTCTCCTCGAGTGTGTTTCATAGGTGAGGAGATTTCAGATTCCTTGGCTTGTCTCTTTTTCTTTTCCATTTGGAGATTCGAGAGATTTAAGAGGTTTTAAAGGTTTTAAAGTTTGGGATTCAGAAGATGTGGAGTTCAACGGGAGATGTAAGGTCAATAGTTCTGTGGAAAAAATTTTCCACGGGTCATTAATTTTATCATTTAGGGTTACAGCATTACATATAATATCGATTATGTAAAAAAACTTCATTTTAAAAAGAACTAACAGTTTCATAAAATGTATAACTCCATTGGTAGTAGAGATATGTTTCAATAATCGGTTTTAGAGATCAGTTTCAGAGATAGGTTACACTAATCGGTTTCACTGATCGGTTTCAGTCATTGGTTTCACTGATCGGTTTCACAGATCAGTTTCACAGATTGTTTTTACTAATCGGTTTTACAGGTCGGTTTCACTGATCGATCATAACCAACTCTTGTTTAATAAAATATATCCTTTCAGTGCTTAAAGGATTTGTGAAAATATCATCCAATTGATGCTTAGTGTCAATAAATTCAAGAGAAATATCACCATTTTGATAATGATCTCTCAAAAAGAGATGTCTGACATCAATGTGCTTAGTCCTAGAGTGAGACATAGGATTCATAGAGATATTTATTACACCAGTGTTTTCACAACTTATAGTCACATGTCTAAATTGATATCAATAATCCAATAAAGTGTCTTTCATCCACAGGATCTGTGCACAATAACTACCAGCAGCAATGTATTCTACATTAGCAGTAGACACTGCAACAGAGTTTTGGTTTTTACTACACCAAGATACCAGGGACTTTACCAATAGATTACATGTTCTAGATGTTCTTTTTTCTATCTAACTTGCAACTAGAAAAGTCAGCATCTGAATGACTTATTAAGTCAAAAGGGTTTCCTTTTGGAAAGAACAATCCTAAACATGTTGTATGTTTAAGATATTATAAATTCCTTTTATCAATAAGAAAATGAGATTCATTAGGATTAGATTGAAATATTTCACACATGCAGACACTAAACATGATATCTTGTCGACTAGCAGTATGGTAAAGTAAGCTGCCAATCATACCTCTATAATATTTTTGATCGACTGGTTTCCCAGTTTCATCATTATCCAACTTACCGGTGGTATTAATAGGTGTATAACTTTTTTTTATTACTATCCAAACCAAAACAATTTAAAAGATCATTTTTATATTTACTTTGATTTAAAATAATACCATCTTAATTTTGAAAATTTTGAAATCCAAGAAAATACATGAGTTCTCCCATTAAACTCTTTTCAAAATCGTTTTTCTTAATCATTGAAAAATAAATACATAATAAATTTGTAAGAATATCCAATGATAATATAATCAACATAGACTTGTACAATCAAAATATCTTTAGAAATTCTTTTAATAAAAAGAGTGGAATTATAAATTCCTTTAAAAAAACCTTTAGAATAAGTAAATTTGTAAGTTTATCATACCAAGCTCATGGAGTTGGTTTTAAACCATATAAAGCTTTAGACAGTTTAAAAACATGATTTTGAAAATGGGGGTTTTTTAATCCATGTGGTTGTTCAAAAAAAACATCATTAATTATAAAATTAATTATAAATTCACTTTTGACATCCATTTGATATAACATGATGTTCAGATGAGATGTATAAGAAAGTATGATCCCAATGGCTTCTAATCTAGCTATAGCTACAAAAGGTTCTTCATAGTCTATTCCTTTCTCTTGATTGTAACCCTGTGCAACTAATCTAGCATTGTTTTTAAGGATATTTCATGAATTCATCAACCTTATTTCTAAAAACCAATTTACTACCTATGGTCAAAGTTTCCTTAGTTCTTTCTAGTAATTCCCAGACATTGCTTCGTTCAAATTGATTAAACTAATCTTGCATAGCCATTACCCAAAATTCATCATTGATTACATCATTGATATTTTTAGATTCTTGTTATAAAAGAAAGGCTTGATGTTCAACCTGATTTCTCAGAGAAGATCTAGTTTTTGTTCCTCTATCCAGGTTACCTACAACTACATTTGAAGGACGATTCTTTATAATCCTAGTTGATCTAGTGATGGAAGGACTATAAATTTCAGTTTCTTCTCTTGGTTAGAGTTCAACAGAAGCATGTTCTATTGTATTTCCAGAGCTGGATGAATTAAAACAGGTCCAATATCATTATCATTAGGATTTAGAATAGTCAAGTCTTCTTTTGGGTTTTCAATAGTAGTTTTATGTTCATATGGATAAGTTTCATCAAATTTGATGTGATCAGATTTATCCACACATTTGGTTCTCTTATTGAAAACTCTATAGTCTTTTCTAGAAATTGAATACCCTAAAAACATTCCTTCATCACTCTTGGATGCAAACTTTTCTAGATTTTCTTCAGTATTAAGAATAAAGACCTTTCAACCAAAAACTTTGAAGTAACTAAATTTATGTTAAATATTATTCCAAATATCATAAGGGGTTTTCTTATAAAGAAGTCTAATCAGGACTCTATTTATAATATAATAGGCTGTATTGACAGTTTCATCCCAAAAATAAACATGTAAATTATATTTATTTAGCATTCTCCTAGAAATTTCCTGAATGGTTTTATTTCTTCTTTCTAATACACCATTATGTTGAGGTGTCCTAGGGGCAGAAAAGTTGTGATTATAGCCATTATATGAGCAGTAATATTCAAACTCATAATTTTCCAACTCACGACCATTATATCATTTCATGGTTTTAAAGTTAAGTCGACTATGGGTTTCTACAGACTTGGAGTATTTAATAAAGTTAGAGTAAGCTTCCCTTTTGTGAGCTAAAAAGTATACCCAAGTATATCTAGAAAAGTCATAAAATAGAATATAAACAGAGTGCTTCAAATTTAAACTAGATACTCTAGATGTTAGAAACAAGTCAATGTGAACCAACTCAAGAGTTTGAGATGTTGAAACTTCTTTCATTGATTTAAAATAAAATTTTTATTTCTTTCCCTTTTGACATCGATTACACACTTTATCAGATGGGAATTATAGTTTAGGTTTGTTTCTATCTAATTTATTCATAGTCAGTTTTTTAAGTGAAGGTTTTTTGTAGTGTCCCAATCTTCTGTTCCAAATCAATGATTCTTTATGAAAAGAATTTGACAGGTAATATTCTTCTTAGCTAAAGATTTAAAATCTATAGCATATACATTTTCATTTCTTAAGGAATAAAATACCAAAACATTTTTAGAATTAAAAAAATTACAAGAAACATTTAAAAATTTAACATTAAAACCATCATCACAAAACTGAGAAATACCTAACATGTTATATTTTAATCCATCTAATAATAAAACATTATGAATTAAAATTGAATCGGTATTACCAATTTGGCCAAGGATGATGATTTTACCTTGAGAGTTATCACCAAAGGTGACATATCCTCCATCAACCATGATTAATCTTTTGAAGCATGAAAAGTATCCTCTCAGGTGTCTTGAACATCCACTGTCCAAATAAAATGCCTTCTTATAGAACTTTTTAAGCATGTTTCCTACAAAACAATTTTAGATAGAAAATGATTTTGGTACCTATATTTTCTTGGGTCCAGACAGGTTCACAAGAAAATCTTTTGGTACCCATATTTTCCTAATGGGTCTCTTATACTTAACATAATTATGATATTTTGATAGATAAAACATATTTGGTCAATAACTATGTGAATAGCTAGTTGAGGCCTAAGAATTTTCAGAACTAGATCCAGGAACATACTCTCCAGATTTAGGAATAAATTTATTCTTTGTAATTTATCTTTTTCCAGGCTGATAACCTAAAAAAGTAGTATACTTTGGTTCCACCAGCTTTCCTATCATTTGTGTAAGTGTGTCCTTTCCATTTTAAATTTTTCCAAATCATTCCTGAGTAGCTCATTTGAAAATTTTGGTTCAGTATTCTCTTTTAGTAGTTGATCATTCTTTTAGTTTTCTACTTCTATTTAAGATTTGACATTTATAGTTTAAACATGTTCTTTATTTAAGTCTTTATACTTATCTTTCAGATCATTGCATGTATCCACTATAATATTATAGTGTTCAAATAAGTATTCACTATACATGTGTTCAGAATCAGAATTATCCCTAGAATAATAAGAATTCAAACCAGGAGTATCCAATGTTACCTAAGATGTGTTTGTCAAGAAACTCATATTAGTTTTTTGATATTTTTCATCTTGAATAGAATCAAAATCACTTGAACTATCTTTTGAAACACTCCATGTTTCTTTCATAGCTTTCTGGTATATGATATCCTTATAGTCATATTTCTTCTTGAACATTAATTTTGGACAGTCATATTTGACATGTCATTTCCTTTTGCAATCATAGAAGACTATGTAATCACTCTTATCAATCCTTTTCCAATCATTCTTCAAATGACCTTTTCTGTCATACTTTCCCTTATAATTGGATTTTTTTCAAAAAATTAATTTTCAAATAAAATTTCTTAAATAATCTGGCTTTCTGAGCCATCTCAGCATCACTATCTGATGCGCTTTGTTCACATCTAGAGCTATCACATTCACTTTGAATTTTCCATTTGTCTTTAATTTTTTATGTAGAAGTCTTGAAATCTATAGACTTCTTCCATGGTTCATCATCTTCTTAATTGTTTACTTTCAGTTCTTCTTCATACATCATTAATATACCAATGACTTCCTTGAAAGGGAAAGAAGTAATGTAATAGGATTCTCTAATTGAAACTGATGTGCCTCTCCATCTTTCTAGCAGGAATTTGAGTATTATAATGATTTTCTCCTTTTCTAGAACATCTTTTTCTTGGGAGTTAATTATATTTACTATCTCATTAAAAATGAGATACATATCAAAAATAGGTTCATTACGCTTCATTTTAAAATTATCATACTTTATGGTGTATGTGTTTAGTCTCATTTCGTTAACATTGGTTGTTCCCTCATGTGAAATAGCAAATGTATCCCATATTTCATAAGCAGTCTTATGAGAAGATATTAAATTAAATTCTTCATCTCCTAAAGCACAATTCTGGGAATTCAATTATTTACAATTATTATTGTAAGCAGCATTAGTATGTTCATCCCAAGTAGTTCTAACAGTTTCTGGAATCTTATACTGTGTCTCTATAGCAGTAAAAATGTAAAATCCCATACTTTCTAAATGAATTTTCATTTATATTTTCCATTGGTAATAATTTACACAATTAAAGAAGGGTAGCCTATTGGTAGCTACACCTTCTAATCTGTTATCCATAATTATATTTCAACAAATGTATTTAAGGATATAAAATTTTAAAAATAATAGAAATTTTAAGATCTTTAATATACAACTAAAATCACAGTTGAAAATAGAGTAGTTTTGAAAAAATTTATTTCCTCTGATACCAAATGTTGGTCGGAGTGGATACTCAAGAGGGGGGAGGGTGAACATAGTTCCAATAAAAAAGTTCTATTTAAATTATTTGTATTAAAATCCCCCAATTCATAAATCAGGTTAAACCGTAATGAATTTATAATGATTTTAAATGTTCAATTATATTTTCAAACATTGATTACTTCTTAGTTAAAATAATATGATGATTATGTTAGATTTTGAAACTAACTTACTGGTTCAAAAAAATTACAAACACTTTCTAGTTCAACTATCAGAGTTACTTTAAAACATACTTATATTTAAAGTACATAGCAGCAGAATATTCAATAATGTTTTAACAAAGGCAAAATGCACAACAGTTTTAAAACAAGAGGTTCAGGCTCAAGATGAGACTTATTCCTCTCAGAACATTTATAAAAACCATGATCCACACCCAAGACAGAGGCTTTACAACAGTACTTAGACTGTTCAGGTCCTCCTACATATTACACAACTCTTCATGGGTAAAAAAACAACAACACTCAGGCTATCCAGGTTACACTTGACCTCTTCCACAAAGCACAGTGGGATACAATAAGGTGTAAAAGGTTTTTTGTGAGGATTTAGTATCCTCCAGTTTAGCCCAAGAGTCAGTGTGTGTTTAAATAAAAAGATGCACACACACTTCTCAAAATGTTAATTAAAGGTAAACTACATAGGAAATAAATGGATAATGAGTTTAGAATTCTCTGAGTAATTTTAGATGATCTATGGACTGGTATGGATGTTGCAGACATTATTCGAGTCCTTTCTGGGGAAGATGACACAAAACAGAGTGGTTTTGTTCTTCCCAGCTACAGTTACTCAAACTTGTGCATATGATGTTCAGTAAGGCACATCAACTCAACATTAGTGTTTGTTCCAGGTGAATGATATTCTTGAAATCCCTTGTTTTCATAGGTGTTCTTCATGTTCTTATTTTGTTTCATGGGCCTTCATACACACACGTACGCTCTGCTTCTTCACGTGTGTCTCTGTCTGTATTTCGTTCTGTATATTCATTGTTGTCATCTTTTACTGCAGATAGATCTTCCTTTTTATACCTTGAGATCTAGTAAAAGGAATGATTACTTTTCGATAGGTATGAGGTATGGTTCCCTGACATACAGCAACCAACATTAATTAATAACAAGTGCATTAAATAAAGAAAATATGACCATCAGAATTAAATAATTGTTAATAAAAATACAAACCATTTTCATAACAATCGGTGAGTCATGAGACTAGTTTTTCATTTTGAATTTGCATCAGCTTCGGTAGGTCATTTGATCATGATCAGTTTCGGTAGGTCATTTGATCAGCATCAGCTTCAGTAGGTCATTTGATCAGTGTTGGCTTCGTTAGGTCATTTGATCAGCATCTGGTTCAGTAAGTCATTTTAGTAGCAACAACTTCGGTTGGTCATTTTATCAGCATCGATGAGATAGTTGTATCATTGGTTTGATCATTGTCATTGGTGTGACCACTGTCATCGGGGCGACCATTTTCATTGGTCCAACCATTGTCATCAGTGTGAATGTTGTCATCGGTGCGACCGTTGTCATCGGTGTGATCGTTCTTCGGTTTTTCATATCTTTGTCTCATTCCTTTAACTATCGGTGACTCAAGAATATAACTAATGGTGAGTCAAAAACATAAAATTCTCACAAAGTGTCTGTTTAATCCTAAATACTTCCAGGTCAATATTAAACTGTAAATAAACATACATAAACATATGTAGACATGATAAAACATATATAAACACATTTAAAATAGATTTAGTAATTTACTAAATTTACATATAAAAGAAAACAATAATGTAATGTGATTATTAAAATAATTATCGCACAAAGGGTTCACCAATTTTATAGTCTAAAATAATGTTAAAAGGACCTTATGATATGTAGTTTAACACTATAGATACTGATTAAAAATTAATCTCATTGTAAATTATTCAAAATTCTTTTATATATACCCCACAATGGTTGAAGGTGATTGAATACATTCATGTTTTGCATCCTTACATAAGGTTACGGATGTGGATCCATATACTGGGAGGTACTAATATATGATCACGGTCATATGTAAGACATACAATTACCTCATAATTGAAATTTCTTGAGCTGTATACGGTCTTGTAAGATTGACTAAATTTATGTCTCCCTGGTTTGATTCTATTGATCCTAGTTACATATAATAGGGTTATAGGAGAACACCTCTATGATCACTTGAGTCATACACAGTGTGTGAAAAAAGGGGAGACTGGGGAAAAATCATTCCATATTTCTATGTGGTATGTGAATGTGGAGGTACATGATATTTGGGGAACCCTTTATCATATCATGGGTTTGTAAATAGATAAATATTCTTAGAATTTGTGCATAATTGTTTTATCTTAAGAAGAATACTCTTATAAAGATCTAGATCATAAGAAATAGGGGTACTTTTCCATTTTTTTTCTTTATAGGGATCTAAATCATGATTTGGTAGAATTGAATCATCTTATATTGAAAACTAATGATACCCATTTCGAAGGAAGGGTATTCAAATCAAAATCCAAGGTGAATTCGTGGAATTTATGATCACATTCGTTGGATCCATCTAGGTTTCACTTTGTATCCTGTAAGGATTGGATTAATGAAACAATTAACACTTATATGTAATTCCTTATGAATCTAAATATTTGATATAGGGGTTATGAAATTTATATTACCTTTTCATGAAGAACTCAATGATGACGAAACTATTCTATATCAGTCATTTACACCTTATAATGGCATTATTTTGAGAAAAAAGAATCATCAAAAAAAGAAATGATGTTGAGGTGTTAGGATGCATTATTTTATTTGAAATTATGGTAGAAAAATATATGTAACTTCTTAGAATCACTATGTATCATATTATAATATTAATCAAGACACACATATTAAATATATGGCTCCCAACATAGATCAGACTCATATATAAGAATTGATCCATTTTAATTTTAATTTTATCTTGGACATAGGATCGATAATACTTATTCCATTGTATATGTCCTTCGATGATAAGAATCAAGCCACATATAGTTCTTGAGTTTCATCTCTATGAAGATCAGGTTTATTTATAAAGTAGATTACTTTTTTAATCTATTCACTAACGAATAATTCAACTATTTATGATTATAAATAGAATAGGCTCATACATATGATGTATAATTTTATAATGTTATGAATAATTTTTTGGAGATCTCATCTAGATGGATCTATCTCAAAAATAGTGAAATAGGATTGCACCTCTCATTAATAATGTTCTATTAGGTAAATGATGTATTACTAGAAAGGCTGAAATTCTATGAAAAAATGGTTGTTTTTTGAATATTTTTCCTGGTCCTATGATAATAGGTCTAGGTTTCAATATATATCATTTTATAATATAAATATACCCACATATATTAAATTAAGTTAATTTCCGAAACACATTTTTGGATAATATTGAGGAGTATGGAAAATAGGTTTCACTTTAGTTCATGGATAGATAGTAAGATAACTAAATCTAACACACTAATGTGAATGGAGTTGTTATTATACATTATTTTTCTATGATGAAAAATATTTTTTGGAAGGTAAAAGGATACTTGGAAAAGAAATTATCTTTTAATAAGATGAATAAATCCTTATATTGTTCTTAAGAAGTGTCTCATTCACCGACCTAGATCATGCACTAGAATAAAAAACAGTGGTATTTGTGGAAAATTATGTATGGCCCTTGGAAAAATAATTCAGATTTCATTATAGATCCTATGATATCAAGAATCAATACCCATTTAGTTCTTGATAATAAGTCCCATATATAGATCTAACACTTATGTATATGGGGACATTAATTTTCATACATTGTGGTTCAACCTATGATATGGGGATATGGGTGTCACTTCTAGTAAAATATTGACAAAAATAAATCTATATATATTTCTTCTAAGATGGATGAGGTACAAGTTTATTCACTATTGTTTATATTTTATACTCTAATAACTATCATATAGGGAGTGTTATAACTTTTGGGGACATCTATAAAACATTACATTTAAATATGGGTGACCCTTATAGATCTGAACTAGTCTCTAAGGATAATTATGATGGAAATACAATATTTTATGGGCACAGAAAAATATTTCCAATCATCACTATGTATCATAAGGAAGAAATAATCATGATAAACATAGTTCTTTAAATTAATTAACCTACATAGTTTTGTCTTGTTTATAGAGGGTCAAATTGATTCTTAGTGGAATGGGTGGGTATTATGATGAAGTATTATATATCTATCAAGTTATAAGGTATGGGAGAAAGAGGAAATGAATAATATTCCCCTATAAGAAGTTTAAATTCCTACAAGATAGGTTTTTACATTACATTTTATCATCCTGTGGTTGGTTTGGTAACTATGTAGTGTAATATAATATAGTAAGAATGTAGGAATAAGGTAATTAAATTTCATTTTTCACAGACAAGGATTATCATATAGGATTAATGTGAAATATTTATTGGGAAACCTCTAATTGGTAGGGGCATAATGTGCTCCCCATCCATGGTGCCTAATGAGTTTGCTACTTTTGAAATGACCTTGTGTATTATATAAGGTTTTCCCATAGGGTTTCTAAATTTATAGGCTTCTTCCATAGTATAATCTAGGTTCTGAGAACTAGTTCCATTATTTGTTGACTAAATAGTATATGGGTACCTTATTATAGATGGATTTCATAGTATAATTCTAATTGACTTCCAAATTGTAAAACTCATAAAACTTCTTCTCATTGGATCATTCAAACTCATTAAGTCACTTATATGATAGTTCATATTCCGAGAACTAAATGAATATACATATTTGATGTGAGGGTGGAAATAATTCCAAGTGAAACACAACCTATGTTCCATGGATAAGAAAATATGCAGTTTCTTTTGTTATACTGCAGTTCATGGTATAATAGGACCGAATGGAAAGCATGAGTTTTTATGTCTAAAGTTTTATATTTTTATCCACATATTTGATAGAGTATAAATAAAGTCCTCAATATTACTATTTTACACCATGTTATAGTGATAAAAATTATTCGAATCTATGTTATAATCCTCATAGGACCTTTTTAAAATGGAAGAACATAAATATGATAAATTACATGTAAATATGGTATAATAGATTGAAAATATGGTGAACATTATAAACTTCAACAAGTTGATAATTTTAATATTCCTGACTACCATATGTGGAATGGATTTTAACCTTTTGGAATTGATATCGGTGTAGTTATAGACATACTTAAGCCTCTTGGATTTTTCAAGGGGATATTTCCCCATGAAATTGAATCCCAAAAAAATGTTACCTTCTATATCTAGCATTATGAAGGAACTTGGGGTGATGATAGTGAAAATTTGTATATACTGGACAAGCATGAAATTTCGGGGGGACACCTATGAATTCTTGTATCATCATAGGTAATAAATAACCATGCCTCTTAATTTGGCATGAGAGCATGGTTTCTGACAAATGTTCATTACAAAAGCCTAAATGGAAAACATTCATTAAGGTATTGCCCATTTTTTATTCAATTAATTTGAGGAGTAATCCAAAATAAATGTTTTTATAGTAAATTCTATTCATTCATCCCATCACAAAGGGTTTAATTTTTTTCCTAGTAGTTTATATGTTTCTTTTTTGGCACGATCCTCTGCGAGGGTCCTATTTTGGAGGTAGACCATTCTGGATTTCAACCATTCATTAATGAATTTTTGATGATTAGGCCCTGAGAAGGTCATATTTTGAATGATTTCCTGCATTTCGTAGATGAGGGTTGAGTATTTTACCATTCAGTGTTTCATGTAGAAGAGAGATTAATCTTGGTCATGGTCTTCAAATTCTATGGATTCATTCTCTAGAAAATAAAAATGATCATTCTATGTAGAGGGATTTTATTTAATATTGTTTCAAGAGAGAAATCCACAATCATTCCCTCACCAAGATGATTATAGTGGGTTACTCTCCATTCATGATAGAATATTCATCATTTATCTACTGAATCACAATCTCTAAATCACCCTTACCTTTTAGATGGAATATCTATAACATCATGCCTACATTAAGGGCTATGATAAGGGCTTGGTGATGTGCCTCATTATAGGATTATCCATCAAATAATAGTAATAAATATTGTATAATTTCCTTGGATAAGGGTACAAATAGAATATCTAGAAAACTATGATTATGATTCATAATATTCATTATATTCTTAGTAACACATTGATATTATCCACCAAAATACTTCACTAATGTTTTGAGAGTATCATGGCCAGAAAAACCTCTTTCTCTGGCAGTTCAGCTTTTAATATCTTCCTTTTTGGGGATGAATGTGCTGTGAGTAAATCAGGTATTGATTCCCCTTCAATTTACTTCTATGATATGAAATGAATCTCATATATTTGTAGTATGATTTCACATCAATATTGATCCCTACTTAGAATAGGGAGGTTTATAATGTACTTGATATGGTCAATATGATAGATCGTATGGACCACATGATTCTGTAACTAGTTCTTCATGTTTTTCACATTGAAAATGTGTAGAAATAAAATTTTCCCAACATATGAGTATCTAGTATCTATATTTTTAATTTTCCTACTATGATTATAAATACTATTTTTTCTACATCATTATTCTACATCAGATTGGTGCTAAAAGATCACTCAATTATTGACGCATATAATATAAGTGACATCCCTTCAACTTGTGGAATTAAAATGCTGGGTGAAGTAGGCATCACATTATATTTTTGAAGTATAATTAAAAACATCAACCTATTGATTAGAAAATACCTTCTTTATCATATTCATGAAAGAGAGGCATTTTCGAGAATGATGAGTTATGAAACATATGATGTAAGAAATTCATTCATAAATACCTCTTGTATGATTAAGGTTTTGAGGAAGTCTCATCACAATGATCTATCTCATCTTATCATGTTCAAAATTGATTCTCTAATATAATATAAAAAATCCATGTATTTTTCATAAAATTTCCTCAAAAGAAAAAATCAAATGGTTCATCATTAATACATGTTACTATAATTTTATAAAAATTGTTTGAATGCCAAAAAGATGATCATATCCTCATACGAATATAACCACAAGATCAGTGACACCGCATTCTATGACTCAAAAGAGAAAGGACTTGAAAATGTGATGTGTGGAATTTTGGAAGTTGGGATAGTATTCATTAAACCGGTTGTCATAACAATGTTGTGAAGTATCTCCTTGGGCTCTATGAAAGCATTTTCATCCTCATTTCTATATTACTTCATTATTTGACAGTACCCAATGTACCCATCCACAATATAATGGACTTGGAATCTTATGGTTTCATCAGTTTAGATTTTCGTGATTTGAATTGTGAAATATTTATTCAGACAATTTTGATTGAGATCTCTCGAATAACTGTACACCCTGATATATCTATCCTTCTTCATAACATGTGTGATGTTGGATATCCATTTAGGGTATTCCACCTCTGGAATGAAGATGTATTTGATAAGATGGTTTACTATGGACTCAACATGTCCAGTATGATAATGATGCATTATCTTGGATTGTAGCTTGAATACTCAATGATAATCTATCATAACTAGGTGATGGGTAGCCACATTAGGTTCAAATCCCACATTCTAAATGAAATTAATGGTGAATTCATAATGATGTCATGTCAACAATTTGATATAGATATCTCTCTCATCCATAAGAATGGAATAACTAATTAATTTTGTTATGGGATCCTCTTATGTACCTATATTTACTTTTCTTATATCATCATTGGGGGTAGAAATGTCTTATAAAAATTCTAGATGGGCATTACTGAGGTGATCAACTACATTTTCAACCACAACATTGATAGAAATTTCCTCAGGAGTGGTAAATTGTATGAGGGAATCCTTCACGATTATAAAGTGAATGGATTTTTCCCTAGTCCCTTGGAGTTCCATGTCATGGTTATCATTGTTGTAAGATTTCATAAGATGCTCACTTTCCTCTCTTTTATAATCATGTGATGAAGGATCATTGAAATTTCATGTTATAATAGATTTCATAAGTGTATTTTCATTTCCTCTTGACAGAATAAAGGAACTATCTGATCAACATAGTGGAATGAGGGGACCTAAATGTCTTGACGATGGAAGAGGATCACCCTTGTTTGAGGAATTAATCTCTTTAAGTGTGACCCAACTGTCTCTTGAAATAAAAAAAATTAGGTGTCATGATTAATATTATATAGAGACGGGATAGTGGAATTTGTAGATTATGATAACTTACTAGTGTTGGACATAAAAACTCTATTCAGATAGTTGGAAATATAAAATCATTACTATGTTCCTGGAGGATTTCTATTGCAGTCACATGCATTTTGTGTTGGCATCCCACTTTTCACCCTTTTTCATCTATTTCATTCACTCTCTCTTATAGAAATACATATCTGTATACTAATATTAAAATGATTCAATGTGAGAACCAAATAACATTATAACATTTCCATTTATTTGTTACTTTAATCTTTGAGGGTACGAAAATGGCATCACTCCATCGATAGGGATAAAAGGCCTTAAAGGTAGAACATTATATGAAATTTGAAACTTGATATCCATTAATATAGAATTAGATTCTAGGTAATTGAACATGTCCTTGAGTTTTGTCTTTATGATATAAATCCTATAGAATATTGACATTGTTGAGAATTCCTGGAATATATAGGGGTATGATATTCCCATAAAGGGATTATTCAAGATCATTATCTATGAATGTTCTTATGCTATGGAATTTATATATAATAGTTTTTAACAGAAAAACCAAAAATGTGGTTACTTCTGGTTCAACATCATGTGGCTATGGAAAACATCAAGAAAACCCACTTAGTGTTATTTTCAAATATGGAGTGCATTTAGGTTGGATATTTTTATTGATGAAGCCTCTATGTATTTCAATGTATCAAACTTATGAATGAGATTTCTTCTATCCCTATTGTGAGTTTTCTCCTAAGATTGTGTATTGGGATTTAATGTTATTGAAGTAGATAATTTTTTGTGTCTTTTAAAAATATTATGTTATTCCTATCATCCATGGATTTTTCCAATATAGTATACCCATTGATCTAGTTAGGTTAGACCACTACACTCCCTCCAATATGTCTTCCAAATAAATTACTTTAGAAATGATCCTGAAGGACTTTTTGAAGTCCCCATGTTCATGTTTGTAATGTAGATGTTATTTTTCGAGGCTCTCAGTCATATATATAGATTTATTGGGGATGTTTCCAAAATACTAGGTTCATATAGGATTTTACCTTCCCTTGTTTCCTCAACTTCTATGTCCTATATCTATGGATCCGTGATCAGGTACACAAACCAAGGGTTCATAATCATACTCATAAATTGATAAGGAGCCTTCTCAGTGAATATATTTGACATTACCAGTGAAAATAACATAGTATTTTTTTTAAAGTTAAATTCACATTCTATGAATGATGTGGGAAATAAATACCCTTGATTTATTACGGTTTTGGTGACCAATGAGCCTTTTTTCTTGTTCATAATTATTCTACCAGTGAAATTTTTTTCCACTAGAGGTTGGGTTTTAAGGAATACATTTGGTTGACGTATAAGGCACCGATATCATAATATAGTGACTGTGTTAATCTCTTTTATAATGTTGACCTTGATGAACAATTATTTAGGGTATCCAGTCATAAAACATTCATTAAAACGAAGCAATAACTTATTGTAAATTTTCTTCTTCTACTGGTTTGGAAGTGGATACATGGGACACATTAATTAGGTAATATCCTTGTATTATGTATATGCAGCCAACCATATTATTGTGGATTCATTTTATGTCAATGTACTCTTGGATGATGTAAACTACCGTTCTATGAAAGGTTCATTAGTTAGTATGATCATTCATGATGACATGATTTTGATTCCTAGGAGTTGGTAGCATAGGGTAATTTGTTTCCATGGATAGGAGAGAAAACCATAAACCTATTCATATTAAAGGATCTATATTTTTTCCTTTTATTACTATAGATCTATGTGGACATGATCCTTTCTTATGTTTGGGAGGTAGTGATTTTCTTTTTCATGGAGTGGGTAATTCAGATCTTCCATTGGTCCTCCAGTATTCAATGTCACACATTTATCTATAATATAAGTAGTTCCCTTATTAATTCACCCATTTTCCTTATGATATATTAATGTGCCTAGATTTGGGCCTGGCTTACAAAATGGTGTCCCCTATAAATGTATTCATGTATTAGAACTACAGGAATCTGCCTATATATTTTTACAGGATCAATGATATCTATAGGTCATCATGGAGTTTTTCATCCAATATATCCAACAATCCTTACAATATGAGTTTAATTCTAAGGGATAATGATGAACCATTACATAAAAGGATAATTTTGGGACCCTTTAATTTTCATTTTTTATCATTTCACAGGTATAAAGACCATCCACCTTCACAATTTGTAGAAAAATGTATAAATAAAATTCTATAAAAGGTTTTTTTTCCTATGATTGATCCAACTAGAAGGATACTATAGAAGACAAAATATGGCCCCATGAAAATTTACCCAAATAACCTCAATAGGTTTCCTTTTATTAATCTCACATGCTTATCATAGGATCACATACAAACATAAAGTGTGAGTGATAATTCATTATCTTTTATACACCATCAAATGTAAGGAAAATAGTATTCTGATAATTCGTTGGATGTAGAGTAAAATCAAATGATTTTGGGATATAGATTCTATTTGGGATAAATTTTGAATTCCACCCTTCCATAACATCCAATTGAGTGGAAGGAGGCTCAGTTATATTAAATAGTTTTATAGATAATATCATCTTACTAAAGTCTTGAGTGTGAGTATAATGTGATGACTATTGTGCTCACTCTAATTTCTTACTATTCTAATATCCAATCCAAATTCAATATAGGAGACCAACCTGTTATAGGGGTGGTTGCTTCCACAATAGAGGAAAATCATGGTCTTCAAGAACCCCAAGGTAAGCGTTGAAGGATTTTCATAACCCAAACACTACATGATATTCAAATTCCGTCCTCATTGGTTAACTAACCTCCACATATGTTATGAGAGGATAAATTTTCATTTCATCATAGAGGTCACACCTAAATGGTATATTTCCCCTATGAAATTCATCGTCATGTCATATTATATTTAATATATCTGCCACATCTTCTACCAAATTATATTCCTTATAAAGGTATTAAGACTCACATTTTGGTGAGTGTAATTATAAAATTAATTTCCCTTTATCTATAGTGGAATAGTTTCTAGGGTGATTCCTATATGTTTGTAGTTTCATGATCAGGTTCCTCCTATTATTTCTATATGTGTGGCCTTGACCTATTATTTTGTATAACCAAAATCTTGTTGAATTGTTTACCTATTCCATGCATCTGAATATATATCTTGATCTTTATCATTTACTATATTAATGGTGATGAAATTTAACAAGGACTTTAATGTGGAAGGATTAGTCTCATTATGATTTGTGTAATAGAGAAACAATGCATGCCTCATATCCCATTCAAGATATATACTGTAATATTTCTAATGAACCAATTTCTAAGTTGCTTTTTATTCTTATGAAATTTTTTATGTTTATTTTCAATCATCATGTGTTCCTATAGATTTATTCAATTGATATTTTCTATAATATAATCATTGATCACCCCCTTGAACATTTCCCAATGGAAAAGGTTGTGTGATGTGGTTGTAGGAATGGTCGGGGCACCGGCTATTGGAAACCACCGCCCATTGAAGAAAATGTAGATTTCAATAATGAAGGATCCCGAAATAGAAAAAGAGGGGAATGGAGAATCAAAGTTTCAATTTTTTTTAATCTAATTGATCTTATTCCCACATTAGTAGGAACCTATTAAACCTATCTGATAAGAAAGTGAAGATACCAAAAAATCACATGAAAATTGAAGACATGATGATTTTACTTGGTTCACCAGAAATAGATATGTCCAAGGAGCATATGTTTATTGTTTTTCTGTTTCAAAAAAGTTCACTAATATTCACTAGTTGTGGAGTAAAATAGATTTACATAGCCACTCTAAGCTAGGTTCACTACCATTAAATTGTTTTAGGGATTTCACATTGCATCCCTCAGAACACATTTCTCGACTCCCCCTTCATTACTGTGTTGAGAAGAATCTGAACTCCTTTTATCAACATAATGGTCCCTTAAATGGGTTTGAATTAACTCATGTGTCCTTAACTGTAGACAGATACACTATTTAGGTATGGTTATCACATGTATGTGTAATTCACTTTTCCCCACACTGTTAGTTCACAAACTATTCCTTCTCAAATTGGCCATTTCTACTGCATAATATGCTCCTTCCTCTATGTACTATGCTACTTCCTCCATGCACTGGGCTTCACTATGTACTACTTGTGATTCATGAACCACTTCTAATCCATTAACTAGACCTTCTCTGTGACTTGTCTCTACTTTTGCGTACTATTTATCCTCCACTGACCACCTTCATTCCTTAGGTTATTCTCGTTCTTGTATTGTATGAGCACCGCAGACTGAGTTCTTCCTCTATATACTACCTATCTTAAATGGACTTTTATTCAACTAGAACTCTTGACACATACGGGATGTTGTCTTCTCGTGAACCACTCCAGACTTCATGAAATTCCTCTTGGATTTTTTAAGCTCAATATCTCTCTTTAATTAAGGGATTTAATCTCCTTATATATGAAAATAGATCCATATAATCCAATAAACTGAGATTAACCAGATCATTGATACAACACTTCCTTTACGATGTATCTTTCATCTCTTGTGAACTATATTACCTATACGATCGACGTACTCCCATTATCTCTACATAGCAGCATAAAAAAACATCATTTATGAAAACCACACGCTTTTAGGAGTCTATAAACTCCACCTCATTATCGTGAATGAAACTCTATCCCATGAAATGTGTGTCTTCTTTGAACCAAAGGCCATCATGCGAACCGTAGGCCTTCCTTTGAACCTCCTTCACTCCGTGAACCATTTTTCTTACATGGTCTATATACCTTTTTCCATTTTGTACTTTGATCCTCCTATATGGTTAATGGTTCACTATTCCACATACTATATTTCATGTTCTACGAACTATTCCGAGAAATTCCATTCAACATACATCCTTTGCATAAATCATTACTTTTCCTAAAAAAATTAATATCATTCCACCTTAAATACATGATTCAGCTTGTATTGTAAGATAAATTGTATGGAGAACTCCTTGATCAACCCAATGTGGGTTGAAAACTAACATAAATCATACTCTATTTTCATCAATTAAAATTCTTGGTTCCAAAAATGATTATAGATGGTAATAATTCCTCAATAACTAATGGTTGGGGATAATTTTTGGTTTCGAATGATTCTTCCAAAACCCGTTGAGGATATGTTAGATATTGTGTTGGTGGTTGTGTTAAAAATTCCAATACCCCTATAGGTTGGGATTGACATGGAGTATCAAATAATATCATTTGGACAGACTAAGGATTCGATAACCCCACTACTGGAAATAAACTATTTCCCAACGGTTCAGAACCGTTGGGAAAGCCCCTGAAACCGTTGGGAAAGGTTTTCCCAACGGTTCTCATAACCGTTGGGAAGTAAGCCGTTGGGAAAGGTTTTCCCAACGGTTTACTTGCAACCGTTGCAATAGGCCCATAGAAGTTACCCTATCCCAACGGTTTGGGTGAACCGTTGGGATAGTTTTTCCCAACGGTTCTCCCAAAACCGTTGGGAAAACCAAATGCCACACATTTTTTCCCAACGGTTTTAAACCGTTGGGAATTGGTGAAGTCTTTCCCAACGGTTTAGAACCGTTGGGAAAAGACATGCTAAAACTTATATGCCAACGGTTTAAAACCGTTGGCATACCCTATGCTGCAAATTGCAGCACCCTGCAATTTGCACAGCCCCTGTCCCCTGTCTATCACCACCGGTCATCAGGCCTCATTTTCACCTCATTTTCACCTCATTTTCACCTCATTTTCGATCCAACTATTGTACCAGTAATAAAATAAAACATACATATTCAATTACGAACAAATTCATACACATTTAACATATAATGGATCCTGAAACTATACAAATCCATAATTAAATTACAATTCATAAACATACATAATTCATATAGAATTCAATTTAAAATTTAGATGACAATTATACGTGGAATCTGAAATTCAATTCATAATATGATCGGTTTTTTCTATACCATATATTTTTACCTCAAATGATGTCCATTTTAAACAAAATACATACACCTGAAGTGATACCGGCCACACCGCACCTCAGATTGAGGCGGGGTTAACTCGTACACGTCACATTTGACTCATGGATCGTTGTGCTAAAGTATCGACAGAATCCTAATGCGTTTGGTCGGTTTTCCGTATGCCAGTTGATGTTTTTCACTTAAAATGGCGTCCTTTTGAAACAAAAGACGGACACTATGAGTGGTGCCGACCACACCGCGTCTCCAATTGAGGCGGGGTTGATTCGTACACGTCACATATGACTCATGGATCGTTCTCCTAAAGTTTAAATGGAAACCGAATGCGTTTGGTCGGTTTTCCGTATGTACCTAAAATGTTGTCCATTTTAAACAAAAGAGTGACACTTAGACTCATCCCGACCACACCGTGACTCAGATTCATCCCGGGTTGGCTCGTACATGTCACATATGACCCATGGATCATTGTGATAAATTATAAAAAGATTCCGAATGCGTTTGGTCGGTTTTGCGTATGCCAGTTGTTCTTTTCATTTATAATCATGTCCATTTTAAACAAAAGAGACATAGTTAGAGCGGTGTCGGCCACACCACATCTCAGATTAAGACGGGGTTGACTTGTACACGTCACATATGACCCATGGATCGTTGTGCTAAAGTATCGATAGAATCCGAATGCGTTTGGTCGGTCTTCCGTATGTCAGTTGATGTTTTTCACTTAAAATGACGTCCTTTTGAAACAAAAGACGGACACTTTGAGTGGTGTCAGCCGCACCGCATGTCGGATTGAGGCGGGATGATTCGTACACGTCACATAGGACCCATGGATCGTTCTCCTAAAGTTACAATGGAAACCGAATGCGTTTGGTCGGTTTTCCGTATGTACTTAAAATGGTGTACATTTTAAACAAAAGAGAGCCATTTAGACTGATCCCGGTCACACCGCGACTCGGATTGACCCGGGTTGGCTCGTACACGTCACATATGACCCATGGATCGTTGTGATAAATTATCAAAAGATTCTGAATGCGTTTGGTTGGTTTTGCGTATGCCAGTTGTTCTTTTCACTTATAATCCTGTCCATTTTAAACAAAACAGACACAGTTAGAGCGGTGTCGGCCACACCGCGGCTCGGATTGAGGCGGGGATGATTCGTACACGTCACATATGACTCATGGATCGTTCTCCTAAAGTTTCAATGGAAACCGAATGCGTTTGGTCGGTTTTCCGTATGTACTTAAAATGGTGTCCATTTTAAACAAAAGAGAGCCACTTAGACTGATCTCGGCCACACCGCGACTCGGATTGAACCCGGGTTGCCTCGTACAGGTCACATATGACCCATGGATTGTTGTGATAAATGATCAAAAGATTCGGAATGCGTTTGGCCGGTGCACCAGACAGAAGCAAGGGATTTCTCTGGCTCCACCGGCTGACCGGTGCTGAGCCACCGGCTGGCCGGTGGTCCGGACAGAAGCATGCTATTCTGTCTGGGTTCCACCGGCTGGCCGGTGGCCAGGCACCGGCTGGCCGGTGGTCTGGACAGAAGGTATTCCATTCTGTCTGGGCCCACCGGTTGGCCGGTGGCCAGACACCGGCTGACCGGTGGCACCTAGCAGAGGGCAAGGCCTTCTGCCTTGTCCACCGGCTGGCCGATGGGCTGGATCCGGCTGGCCGGTGACCTTACCGGCGGGCCGGTGGTCTCACACCGGCTGGCCGGTGGACTTAAAATGACGTCTTTTTGAAACAAAAGACCGACACTTTTTGAGTGGTGTCGGCCACACCGCGTCTCCGATTGTGGCGGGGTTGATTCGTACACGTCACATATGACCCATGGATCGTTCTCCTAAAGTTTCAACGGAAACCGAATCCGTTTGGTCGTTTTTCCGTATGTACTTAAAATGGTGTTCATTTTAAACAAAAGAGAGCCACTTAAACTTATCCCGGCAACACCGCGACTCGGATTCATCCCGGGTTGGCTCGTACACGTCACATATGACCCATGGATTGTTGGGATAAATTATCAACAGATTCGGAATGCGTTTGGTCGGTTTTCCGTAAGCCAGTTGATTCTTTTCACTTAAAATGACGTCCTTTTGAAACAAAAGACGGACACTTTGAGTGGTGTCGGCCACACCGCGTCTCCGGATTGAGCTGAAACCACCGTGAAACATTCTAATTATTATTCGTGACGTGTACGCGCAGACGGCACGTCAATCGGACGTGCGGTTTGCGCGGTACGGCTCAATATTAGTGTTTTAAGTGATGCGCGCGCTTCGTAAACGCGCGTGAGGGGGGTCCAAACGGGCCGAACGATGTCGGAATGGCCTGAAATCAGACGACAAATACGGGTGAGTGATTTCTGAAGTGGTCGAGCAGACGGCACGTCAATCGGACTTGTCGTGTGCCCGCGGTGACCGACAACGCAGTTATGGTGTCATAAACGGCCAGAACGGGCGTCCAACGGTCAAATTCATAGCGGACGGCCTCGGATTGATCTGAAACCACCGTGGAACATTTTAATTATTATTCGTGACGTGTACGCGCAGACAGCACCTCAATCGGACGTGCGGTTTGCGCGGTACGGCTCAATATTCGTGTTTTAAGTGATGCGCGCGCTTCGTAAACGCGCGTGAGGGGGGTCCAAACGGGCCGAACGATGTCGGAATGGCCGGAAATCAGACGACAAATACGGGCGACTGATTAAAATAATTCAACTCCAATACTATACTACGAGTCTAGATAAAACCAACAACTAGAATAGATTAAACATCACATGTCAAGTCAAAAATGTAACGGATCAATATGTCCCACATCAGCATCACCATCTCCATCATCATCATCATCATCGCCCTCGTCATCGTCCTCCTCATCGTCATCACCCTCCTCAACGCCTTCCTCCTCGCCTTCGCCCTCCTCCTCGCCCTCCTCATCTCCATCCTCTTCCGAATCAGACTGCTCGCCATCATCATCTTCAAGCTCGACATCGGCCTGACCACCACTGGAACTGCCACCTGGTGCACCATATATAGAATGTATCGACGGCATGTATTCATCAATCGCTGGGCTGGCCTCTGCTGGAAGTGTTGGACGTAGAACTTCAATAAATTTCATAAATGCACTGTTTGCCCTTGCAGACTGTTCTGCCGTCTCTGTGGCCCTTTTCTCAGCCTGTTCTGCCTGTGCCCTAACTTGCTGCAGCTCGGTGGCACTACAACTCGTACCTGAGGCAGGCCAATACCTCGTCGGGGCTATCCTAGGTCGGCAGCGTACTCTGCCAGAATGATCATCTCCCAACACCTGATGTAAGTGATCAGATGGCCCAAAATTGTCTGCTTCTTGGGCATCGAGGGCCTCTAAAGCATCCTGTTACAAATATAAATATATTGTTTAGTTACGAAATAGATATTAAAATATAAAATCAACAGATTAAAACTTACAATCTGCTGCTGAGTCGCTTCGTTGACAGCACGTCCATCCTTTTTTCGTCTACTCGAGCAAAACAGTTTTGCTCGAGGCACACGTCCTTCAATATTTTGTACTTTCCTCTACAATGACATTGAAAACAAAATTTATATAAAGACTTCAGCAAATAATTAAATAATTGAGGAAAAAAAAGAAAATGTAAGTCGTAAAGAAAACTTATAAACAATTGTCATACCTGCTGCCTCTCATGATCCGGCATCGTCGTGCGTCCTAGTGTATGGAGGTATTTTTTTGCATCAATGTTTTTTTTATTTTTACCAGATGATTCCTAAATAAAATTCGATAATGCAAAGGATAATATTAATGCAAAACTTGAAAGTTATTATTTAAATACCTCAAATGTAATTCATACCTTAAACTGGGTACTCGTCCAATGAGTAATCATCTGACGATACTGCTCTATAGGACAATCATCCACGACTGGTACCGCCTCTAACTCAGTGCCAACTCTAGCACGCCAGCCAATATACAGCTCATGCTTGTAGGCTCTCCAAAGCTCGCCTAAATCCTTTAGACGTTCCATTCGTGCACCCTCACCATCAGGAAAATTAAATCGAAGCTGAAATGAAAATATTAATTTATATAAATACAAAAAAAATTCATGGCATTAAATACAACAGATTTTTTTACCCATATCTCTGCCCAAGCTCTATCTTTGACCTCATGTGGCAAATGTCTCCACGACAGCGGGCTGACGGGAATGATGTCGGAGTATTTGGCAAGCGTCGCCATAAAACTCCGACATTGCTGCCCTGTTTTCTCAACCATCTGATTGTCTTCATTATATTCCACCATAACCTGTGTGCGACGGTTCCACACCGAACGCATGCGTGTACGGCCCCGCCCCCGCCTCCTTTCAGTAGATGTATCTGTCATGAAAGAAAAACAAATATTTTATCAAAACATGTTATAATGAAAATAAATATTACTATAAAAATTTGATAGGGTTTTATAAATATACCTGTGCTAGTCTGATCAATGAGTGGCGCCGGATCCACAGAACCTGATGGAACACCCTCTGGTGGAACGGGAGTCGAAGACGATGGAATATAAAAGCTCGGAGAGACAGAAGTAGAAGGAAAAGAAGATGGAACAACTGTATGACCTGATGCTGACTGGGGAGTGGGAATCATCATGGGATGTGAAAATGATGGGGCAGAAGATGCAGAAGGTAGCGAAAACATGGGAGGTCTAAATATCCCGTGTGTCCCTAACGACACACCGGGATCAGAATGTGGGAAGGCTGAAATGTCAGTGGGAGGGGCAGGGTCTAGTCGGGCACGCGCAGCTCTATGTCCACCTCTGGTACGAACCCTCCTCGTACCACCGGCCTGAGTACTCGGACCAGTACTAGGCTCCTCGTCAAATAACTGTCGACGTAATGGTGGAATGCCCAGCTCCTCCATCCGACGATTGTTCTCCGCCATTTTTTTTCTTCGTCTCTCTTCAATTGGCTTCATTTCCTGCATTGGAAAACAAATATGTAATTAATTAGAAAAAGAAAATTAATGTGTAAACCAAAAAACTAAATATATGAGGGAATGAGGGGATTCATTGGTAATTTAGCTATCAATTGTTTTAGAAGAGCTTGAATGAATTTAATAAAACATACAAGTTGTAATGTTCACCAAGTTTGAAATATTGTTTGATTTGGTTTGAATACAGTTCAATTCCAAATTAGAAAATGCAATTCAAATAAAACAGCAACCAATAAACATTGAAAATTCACATAACGGTCAAGTCAGCTAAAACATATTTGTGATCAATACTAAATAAATATGAATATTACCAACCTTAACAACCCAACTCGAGGTAAACCAAAAGAATTGAGAACATGGATGAATGATTCTATATATTTCCAACCACAACTTCAGGTTCACAATCAACTCTGACAATTGAGCTATTGGAGTCATCAAAAGAAATAAATGGATTGGTTCCAATGGCAATAGGGACAGTGTCAATTCCATCATCAGCATCATCAAAAATATGTCTTGGAATTACTTCAACTACGACACCAAATTCAGGTTGAAGTTGATCTTTGACATAAAAAACTTGTTTAGCCATTGATGCCAACACATATGGTTCTTCGGTTGCAAGAGTGCGGGTCATATTAATTACTCGAAATCCACAATCATCAATAAATGTGCCATGTCTCGTCATCGAATCAAACCAATGGCATTTCATCATTGTGACTCGTCCATGAGAGTAATAATCCAATATTATTATTTTCTCAACGACTCCATAATAACCCACATTTTCAAGTCGCGGTCTACTATCTGATGCGCTGGCATAACAATCTGTTGTGGCAGTAACCATAATACCATCATGTTGTGTTCTCATGTTTTTGGCTCGTTCAGTGACAATAAATCTGTACCCATTGATAACAATTGATTTACAGTCACGAACCACGGTATTAGGACCAAAAGCCAAAGCTCTTATTTCCTCAGAGACAGAGTCAGCAGACAAACTCAATACCTGCAATATAAATGACAGCTAAACTTAAGTAAATATTGAAATAATTAATTTAAACAGTAATATTTTTACCTTCAATTTTAACCAAGCAGAAAACTCTTTGCTATGCAAAGTCTCTCTCCTTCTCAAAGATAAAGAACGATGCTTCCTATTTATCATTGTTTTATGTTCCCTGTAGATAAAAAAATATGAATAGTTTAACAGATATATATGTAAGATATACATATTCAATTTTGTTACCTGATATAGTCATCGAACAAATCACAGTTGAACAAAACTGTGCGATGTGCCATCTCCCGCTCTTCATTGCTTAATGTCTTCAATGTATATGATCCAGGAATTCCTCCTGTTTGAGGAAGTGATGGAAAACTGGGTTCAATTTGCTCATATTGTTCTTCTTCATTTCTCATTGGTCTGCTCATTCTTGTAGTAAGATCAGACAAATACATTGAACAGAAATCCATACATTCTTGAGCTAAGTAACCGTTCACGATAGAACCTTCGGGATGATTCTTGTTTCGAACATAAGACTTTAATGTGAACATATTTCTTTCAGTTGGATACATCCAACGAAAAGAAACAGGTCCTCCGAGAAGTATTTCAGTTGGAATATGGACAGTCAGATGCAGCATGCATGTGAAAAATGATGGGGGAAATATTTTCTCCAACTCACACAAAATTAATGGGGCATCTGTCAACATTTTTTGCAAGAAAGACTTCGACAACTTCTTAGCACAAAGATCTCTAAACAAATGGCACAACCGAATAACACCCACCCTTACATTATTGGACAAAAGATGACGGATTGCTATTGGAAGCAACTCATGCAGTAGAACGTGATAATCATGAGTCTTCAAAGATTTTAGCTTCAACTCTCTTCTGTTGACCCGTTTAGATATGTTGCTTGAATAGCCATCAGGAACTCTAATAGTCTCTAATACTTCCAAAAATTGTTTTTTTTCAGTAGGTGTCATCACATAAGAAGCACATGGAAGTTGCCATTTATTTTCACTGATACGCACAGGATGCAATTCTGGTCTGATGCCCCAATCCACCAAGTCACGTCGAGATCGTAAATCATCTTTTGTCTTCCCCTTGACATTTAGAAGAACTGAAAGCAACATTTCACATATATTCTTTTCAATATGCATTACGTCTAAGCAATGACGTAGCAAATTGGTTGACCAATAAGGCAAATCAAAAAAGATACTCCTCTTCCTCCAATTGTAACAGGTTTCTGTGGAAACATTCTTTCTCTTTCCAGATTTCATTTGACCCTTCCCGAACGAAAAAATGAAATCTTTCAATTCATTAAGCACATCAGTTCCAGACATACGCTGAGGTGGATCATCGGTCTCTATAGTATTATCAAATCTTCGACGATTCATTCTATATGGATGATCCTTTGGCAAAAATCGTCGATGTCCCATAAAACTGAAACTACAACGATGTTTCAGTCTTCTGGATCGTGTATTCTTCATACAAACTGGACATGACAGTTTCCCCTTCGTGCTCCATCCAGACATCATTGCATAAGCCGGAAAATCATTGATTGTCCACATAAGCGCAGCGCGCATCTGAAATATGTCTTTCGAACATGCATCGTATGTGCGCACACCCACATCCCAAAGAAGCTTCAACTCTTTTATTAAAGGTTGCATGTATACATCAATATCAATGCCAGGATCAGAAGGACCAGATATGAGTATACTCATGAAAGTGAAAGGTTTTTTCATACACAACCATGGGGGAAGATTATAAATGTGTATAAAAACTGGCCATGTGCTGTGCGAAGTAAGCATCTGCCCAAACGGATTAAAACCGTCGCATGAAAGACCCAGCCTCACATTACGCACGTCAGCTGCAAAATCAGGATGTCGAGCATCAAATCTCTTCCATGCAAATCCATCTGCAGGATGAACCAACTCATCATCAGTCTTCTTTCTCTCGGTATCATGCCATCTCATTTTTATTGATATGTCATCAGACATAAAAAGATTCTGGAGTCTGGGAATCAATGGAAAGTGCCACATTACTTTCTGTGGAACGCGGGATGGTGTTCCATCAGATTTTGACTTCCAGCGGGATGTGCCACATTTTATACAATCATTTCGTTCAGCGGTTTCCTCCCAGAATAAACTGCAATCTTTCGGGCAAGCATGAATTTTGTTTCTTGAAAATCCAAGTTCCTCAACTAACTTCCATGCCATATAGTGGTTTGAGGGAATATCTGCATCATCTGGAAGTAAATCCTTCAAGAGGGTAAGAATGTAATCGATTGCTGTATTAGAAATCCCATACATAGTTTTCCCATGAAATAATCGGATTAAAAATTACAGCTTTTTCATTTTATCGCATTGCCGATATACTGGAGTCGTGGCAGCATCATTCAATTTTTTCACCCTATCAATATCATCATTTTCACTAGATGCATCAGCTGTCCTCATATCGAAGTCTTCTTGAGTCGAAATCCTTTCTTTTTCATGATGACGAATAAACGGAAACCGATCATCTAACAAATTCTCCATTCCAGTCTTTTCATTTCGATCATCACCAATTTGAGATTTCGTTTTCTCCCCATTGTGATACCACAGAAAGTAGTTTGCTTGAAACCCATTTTTGGTTATGTGGTAGCTGACTTCTTCACGGCTCAACCAAGGTCTACCAACACAATTGGAACATGGGCAGTGTATGCGACCACTATCTGAAGCATTGTCAAATGCAAAATCTATAAAGCTCTCCAAATTGTTTTGAAAATCATCTGAGATCCGATCGGTTTCATACATCCAACTTCTGTCCATTCTGTAAAAAGAATTTATATAAGTCATTTTGTCATAAACAATTCAATAGGCATTAACTATAATAGAATATACATTTAAGTAAACGATAAAGGAAGAAAATAATCAAGGTATCAACTACACATGTCAAAAAAACATACAAATGTGTTATTGAAAAAATGTAAAACCAACAAGAACTTAATGTGTTATATCACATAACAGCATGACTCATCCCATAACCATATTAGTAGGGTATCATGAACATGAATAACATCAACCTTGTGCCATCCTCCTACCCTACATGACCCCAACCACATGCCACATCTTATTATAGCCTTATCACATCACACCTCATCGAAAAACACTAGGGAAATCATAGTACATCTCACCTGAAGACACATGGACAATCACATCGCATCTTGCCTAAAAACACATGGTCAATCACTTTTGAAGGAAGAGTAGGGAATGTTGTACCCCACTCTCTTGGATTTTAATGATCACAATCACTCTCATAGTGATCTAATGTTGTTTCAAGTGTTCTTGTTAATAGGCATGATTTTAGGAGCAAGAAGTGGCAAAAAAAAGGAAAAGTGGACTTTTTTCAAGTCCACCGGCCAGCCGGTGTAGGACCACCGGCCAGCCGGTAAGGGCACCGGCCAGCCGGATCCAGCCCATCGGCCAGCCGGTGGACAAGGCAGAAGGGCTTGCCCTCTGCCAGGTGCCACCGGTCAGCCGGTGTCTGGCCACCGGCCAACCGGTGGGCCCAGACAGAATGGGATGTCTTCTGTCCAGACCACCGGCCAGCCGGTGGCCTCCTCACCGGCCAGCCGGTGGAACTCTTTGGAATAGTGAGACCTACTGTCTCACCACCGGCCAGCCGGTGGCCTTCCCACCGGCCAGCCGGTGGCTCCTGGGCAGAAGCTCTCTCCACCTTCCAAGGCACCGGCCAGCCGGTGGGCAAGCACCGGTCAGCCGGTAAGCAAAGTCAAACTAGCCGTTAGAGCTTGACCAGACTTGCCCACTTGATCCCCAACGGCTCCAAGAACCGTTGGCAAAACCTCTCAAATACCAACGGTTATACCAAACCGTTGGTATGTAAGTGTTGGGAAAACTCCAGTTTCCAGTAGTGAGGATCTTACATACTAGGATACACATCATGGATCACTATCAAAACCATAAAAACATTGACAGATCTCAAAAAATGAGTGCATGCCATCATTACCTCATAGAATTGAAAAAAGGTAAGTAACAAGCAATATATCTCACTACTCCATACTCACCCCACAACATAAGGGTCTCACATTACTAGGGAATAATTCTATCCAATACTAAATGATCTTGATCCATTTTTCATATACATATATGATTCACCTCACCAATTACTAAATATTAATAACATACAAAATTATGATTCCATTTAACTAGAGTTAAACCATCAGGTTTTACAAGGAAATTCTATATAAGTATTTGTTTACACTTTAAATAAAGAACATGAATGTCATGTTAACACTCAACATTGATTCATTAATAAATTGTATTCGAATTTTATGGAAATACCAAAATAAATTAGTGAATCAATGTACCTATAGTGGTGCACATGACCACCATGAAACAATCATAAATTTTTACAAAAACCCTAATAATTGGGAATAACGAAATCAAGAATAGAAGTATATGATTTATAAGAGCTGGAACTATATCGTTGATAAAATATAGGAGTCTAACCTGGTAGGTGCTGATCTGATGGAAGATGTGGGGATTGGGAGGTCCTTCTGCAAGGAATCGCTCCAGGAGGACATGAACTGAATGCTTCTGGAATGTGGGGAGGCTGCTGGCTCGATTTGGTATTTGGGGCTTTTTTTCCCAACGGTTATTAAAAACCGTTGGGAATGACCAACATTTCCCAACGGTTCCATAGAACCGTTGGGAAAACAAGATTTTTCACCACTTTTCCCAACGGTTCTTAGGAACCGTTGGGAAAAACCTATCTTTCCCAACGGTTGTATGAAACCGTTGGGAAAACTATGCATTGAGGGGTTTTTCCCAACGGTTTCTATAAACCGTTGGGAAAAACAAGATATGCCAACGGTTCATTGAACCGTTGGTACACAACTGTTGGGAAAGGTCCCTTTTCCAGTAGTGCCCCAATATGATAGTGGTGGTAAAAATTTCCCCAGTGCTTTACACTGTGGTTTCTCATAAATAGCTTCTTGGGTGGCTTCCAGTGCAATGTTCATTATTTGGAATATTTCCACTCATGCATGAGTTTGTTTCATTATGTACATGGGATGGAAGATACTTTCCATTGGAACTACATTTATGTCTAAAATTTCAGATCTCTCATACATGGAAGGTTCTCGAACATATAAGAGGCCTCAATCATGATCCTTCCAATACCCAACTCTCTACGACTATGACATATTTGTACCTTGTATATAGTGTGATATAATTTTATTGGTCAACTAGGATGTCCATTGATTGGACACGTGGTCTCTCTTGTGATAATGACATTGCACGATGTCACCTTTGTGAGACATTGTTGATTCATTAATGAACTAAAGTGTTATAATATATATTCTCCCCATCCTTAGAAATTAACTTTCATCAAGGATTTATAGATTATATTCCAATTTGATTCTCGGCTTTCAGTAATGGAATGAAATAGGATCTTTGAATGCATTGATAACAATGGTTCTTGATCCATAATCAATTTATTGTGGTCAATATAACAACATAATTCATTCTCTACAAGGAGATGATCATCATATCCCTTATAATAGACGTGATTATCCGTTAATTGTTGAAAACTCTACCATATGTTATATTGTTGGAAAGTCATGAATTCTGCATTTAGATCTTATGAGATGTCATAGATGGTGGTGGAAATGGTCCAAAATTGTTTTTTAATGTTATTACAAAATTATTTCTATATATTAATTTCATACCATTCCAAGTGGGAGGTTTATCCCCTTACACGGTCATACCACATTGTTCAATTTTCCATCGAATCTAAATCACAACCTATAGTCTAAAAGGATTATTGTATCCACTCTAGGAAACCTACTAACCAATGTGGTGTGTCACTAAAAATTTATGGGGAACCATATTCAGTTGAAAGAAGTGTTTTGAGAAAAAATCAATACATTGGTTCCTAAATAAGGGAATGTTTTCCTTTTTTGGGTTATATTTTGAAGTGGGATTTTTTTCTATGATAGATGTTAGGTGTAGGATCCCCCAAGTCTATTTATGTGCTTCCACGATGAGAAATGCAATTATTATATGGCCTTACACTTCATATGAAGAGTTATAAGATCAGTTTGATGATATAGATATACATTACTTGGACTATTGTATAATAGAATATATTAGTATAGGGATATCAATTTCATCCAACATCGTCATTGGAATATTTCATCTTGTCATTTCTAGTCAATCAGTGATTTTATCCCATAGTAGGGTTCCTACAAGAATGTGAGGATGAATGTATTAGGATTTTTTGGGATATTCACCCACTATTGCAAATACATTGGGATATATCTAGAAAATTCTAAATTATTAGAAGGAATATAATCCTGACTTTGGGTGAATTTCAGAATATACTAGACATCCTTGGATGAAACCTGAATATGTACCTGATATTGATTGTCACTCCAAATAGGAATATTCAAATGGACCACTGTCATTGGAGGATGAATATATACCAAATCTAGTATAGTTTTTGAGGGGTGATTATTTAGTCCTCCACTATTTGGAGAAGGAATTATTTTTCCCTTGTCAACAATCTAAATTTTTCCGAAAACCTTTAAATTCATTCTAGGCATATGGGCCTACCCTGAGGTCACTAGATGTATATGTTAATGAACTGTATTTTGGACTAGTATATGTTCCCAATATCAGTTTTTCATTGGAATATGTTTTCTTCACTCATTTATACGAATATATACATGATTTAATGTGACTATCAATCTAGTATGTTAATTATTGAAATATTTCATTTATATATTTTAAAATAAAAAAAATTATTTTTATAATTAAATTCATAATAGATTCAGGATTAATTATTATTTTATTTATATTATGAAATGATATGATGATTTATTGAAGTAAAAAAATATATTAAAACCATGATTCACATCATGATATTTTAGGATATGATTCCATGGATTGAAGAGGAAGTTTGACCAAAATTGTTGGAAGAAATGTTACGGATATGACATTAATAGATTTAAATATTCTACAGCCTTTTAAACATGAAGTATTTCATTCCCATTCCTACCGTATGGTCCAAAATGTTAAAAAAACTAATGCCAGATTAGGATAGTCATATTTTATGGTGTGGAACCTTATATCATACCATGAATCCAGATAACATGAAAAATTGACATCCTATCATTGGGAAATCATGGCCAAATCCAACAACTTTTGACCCATGACTCTTGTGAAAACTTTTTATTAACCAAATTACATTTACGGAAAATTATGAATTCAATTTGATACATATAGGAGATACATTATTTCAAATAAATAGAAGATGAAATAGGTGATGAAATCATAAATGAGGGATTATATAATTGGGTGAGGTGCTACGCTGTTACAAAGTCCTTCACTAGCCATACTACATGATTCCTTTCTTAATTTCGTTTCCTCCCACCTCTTGTCATATTCTTTCATTACTAGTATGAGGTATTAAGTCTCAACTAATTTCAAGTGATATTGAAAAAGTTTGAAGGTGTTATGAATTAATTTTCTAATACTATATTCATGTTTGGGATTCTATAATCATAATTATCTTTTAATATTGTTCTTCATCCTATCTCATGATCAATGACATTTGAATCTAGAACGTATTTGAAATTCTAATAACTAATAAATTTTCACTAGGCATGAACATTGAATATAATATTGTAATTTTGTTTAAATATGGTATCAAGACACCGAATTCATTAATAACAAAAAGTAATTGAACAAGGGAAAAATGATTTATTCATTAAAGAGGTAATTCTAAGGCTCAGAATCTACCTCGTCTTGAATTTTACCATTGACATGGAAAATAAATGTATATTTTAAATTATCTACCACAAAATCTGGGAATCTACAATCACTAACATGATTTATCTATTTTTTTTAAAAATATAACCTTATTTGATTAATCACATTCATGTTTCACATTAATAAATCTATTTTAAAATTCATATAGTCTACTTTCTTATTTTAAGGGGTTTGACCACAAACTACCCACTTTTTACATTTATTTGATCAATTTTTCTTATTTGAGTAAAATATAAATTATAAAATTAATGTCTCCATGAATGATTTAACATATCCCTTTTGGAAACACAAGATTTTTTGTATCATTTCTAGTCATAATGCCTACGTACATTAGTTTTTTTTATATTAATTTTTTTAATTTCAACATTTACACTCGTTATTCACGTGTTATGGGTTTCAGGTTTCCAATATATATACACAACCACTTCTCGTGATAAAAAAGGTAGGAAATACCCGATTGTGACCCAATGTTATAAATAACCATGAAGAAGAAAAATAATCAAATGTGATCATAAATGGTGAAAAAAAGAAAGAGGTAGGATATATGAAATGAGGAGATCTTGGACAATGAACACTAATGTATTATGAAATACAATCAGATACTTAAACTCAAATGGGAATAGTCATACCACATATTTATTCTACACACCCTGATATCTTTCTGACTGTCATTTAGATGATCTCCAACACTGTGAAATTCTTTATACTACCTCGAGATAATCTAAACCAAAATCTATTGATCTTCCATCAGATGTAGAATACATCCTTAGTTCATAAAACATAATTATATGTGGTCATACTTCTCATGTTCCAATATACATTAATTGAGAGGTCTAGAAAATGGATTCAAATATTTATATAGCATTCAATCACCACTTGAGATGAGTTATCAAGACACTTCCACACCTGATTTCATCCTCCTTCCAAATATTGTACATTAATGTCAACATTTGGAATTTCCAAAAATATAAAAATGAATCACTTCATTGCACATGGGAGTATTTCAATGACTTAATTAAAATATTTCCACATCATGGAATTCAGATCTAGAAATAAAACATTATATAAATACCTTTCATTTTGAAATAATCCAATTAGGATGCTACAACTATTTGATCATTGATGCATAATTAAATGGAGGAGAGATACATATTACTATATGAGAAGGAGATAAAAAACGTCTAATGAAATATTGAAAAGAATAAAATTAAGATGTATTCACATAGGGGAAAATACTAGATGGATTGTAGCACATATAGAATACCAAATCAAAAATATTAACATAGTGATGTTTCAAAAATATCCCTAAGGTATTTATAATGAATAAGTTAATTTCATAGAAAATAACCATCAAAATAAATTCAGGTGCTATCAATCACAATAACAACAAGGTCTGGTGTAAAAAGGTATAGTTGGATTCCAAATGCTATATGGTCCATAAATTCAAGAAAAAATCATCATATTTGAGGACACCTAGGATATATTAATGTCTGATACTATGGAATCCAATAAGGAATTGGTGACTTATTCAAAAGATCAAAGAAAAATATATCAATGATATGATGAATGATTTTAGTGATCAAATGGTAGAACAATAGAAAATTTAATTTCAAGTGGTCCAAATTGCAGGGAGACATAGAGAGAGACCATGACAAACAATTCCATCCCACACAAAATTAAACCCATGAGGAGATTTAAATGTCACAACCCTATAAACTAGAAAAAACCATAAGTAACAAATGAACCAAGAAGTTATTGGAACCAATCACAACACAATTGAGTGTTAGATAGAGGTATAAAGAGAATTATTAAAGAGGAATCAATTCCCATGTTGTTTTTTTAAATAAAATAAATATTGTGTCCAACAAAAATGGATAAGCGCTATAGTAATTACCTAAAAATATGAACTAAAATTCCAATTTTTGAGTCAACAAATAGTTTTTTTGAAAGGATTTATAAGACAAAACATGCAAACATTTGGTTATTTTGGGAAGTTATGTGGTCTTCCATATTTAAAATGTGTCTAAGAATCATAAAAAATGATAATATAGTAATTTTATAGTGAACATTAAGAATACTATATTAAGATTGGTGAATAATTTAATTTGACAATGTGAAAGGAATCAATGATCTACACAAGTAGGATTGTACACCACGAATCACATTTATTGATGCTTTTATGTGATATGGCATTAATGAGATTATATATTGGACAATCCGATGAAAATATTCTATATCTACTGGAAAAAAATGAAACCATTTAAAGGATAATTTCAACATTTTATATATCACATCCAAAACCGTGTTCATTGTACCACCGCATGAAACACCCACCTCCAAACACATTACCCATAGAGAATTCACTGGTGTAATAAAGAGATATTTTTAAAAACCCTAATAGTATGAATTTCTATACACACTTTTAATTCAATTAATTATAATATTTATTCCCATTTGATTATTACTTTTTAATTAATTGTATATAATTTGGATTTTGAACTGTTGAAACAAAAATTCTATTCATCGGAAATGTATACATTCAAACAAGGAACCAATTTTGATGAATTTAAGTTCTTTTTAAATAATTGATATTTTAGTAAAATATTATTACAAAATTATATTGATTTAAAATAAATTAAAATTTAGTTTTATAAATTGAAATGTATTTTAATAAGCATTTGAAACCCATTTTTGTAAAAAAACCCCAATATTTTTCAATAAATGGATCTGTTGATTTAAAAGTCAAAATTCACATATATAGATAGTTTATTTGTTAAAATAAATATGATTTTTAAAAATCATCATGTCTTAATTATAAAATTGAATCATTTTCCTATTTTTTTGATATTTTAAATTTAAGAGTACAAATTAAATTCAGTGTAAATATACAATATATATTTCTGATTCATAATGACCCAAATATTAGCCATAAAAGGTATCCATGGAAAAAATATATTTAACATTTAAAAAAGTGTTTTTTTTTCACGTTATTTGATTAATTTTATAAGCCCTTAATGAATACTCCAAAATCCATATTATAGTTTTATGTTGTAAAATCAATTCTTTAGAGACATGATTCACTTTCACATCACTATGGGTGTAATTTTCATGTGTTTTGTTCCCAAAATTAAAAATTAATTACAAAAATAATAATTTGGTAGAAACTATGGGAAATAAATAAGTGAAGGTTAGTGGTTTTGATTAATTTATCATATAGATTCCAAAACCTAAATTTTGAAATTAAGAAAGAGTCATCCAATTCTTTTCTAAACAAAACCACCCAAACACTGATCACCCTTCACTAGAAACTCACAAATAATGAAGTATCAATTCGAATAGATATATATATATATATATCATGTTTCCACAAATATATTAGGAAGCTCCTCCAAGTATTTTAGAGGCATTATTTCAATGTAAGGTATCCAATCATACATCTCTTTATTTTAGCTCCTTCTTTGTATTATGACCATTATTTTCCAAATATCCATTTTTTATGTTTTTAAATATGTAAATTATTATCCTTATTATGTAAAAGTGATTATAGACACCTCTTAAATGCATTAATCTCTTCTATGAATCATTATCTACCTATATTAAGCTTCACAAATTTTCATAAATTTTTTTAACCAGAAAATGTTTATAGTGAATAACCATCCCCATTTCCACTCAATGGTATTCACCTTTATGTACCTTCCGTTTATAGAATGGGGGATTAAATGTTTATATCTCACATTCCTTAATCAAGTTATTAAAAGTGATTAGATAGATTATTATGTTGTCTGATCAATGTGGTACACATATGCAAATACAAGATATAAAAGTGATACGTTATCCTTAGAATATATTATTAACCAATGCATTGGTTAATATATTTCTCTCATGATATGTAATGTATGGTGCATTGGATTTTATCATAATAACACTGTGTTATATTTTCATTGATTTTATCCATGATATATTTTTATTATTTCATGTTTTGTGTAGTTTCCACATTAATATATGGTATTTATATTATCAAGCAATATCATGCCTCATTATTCAAGATTTTGATTCGCAATACACCTATTTTTCCGATATAATCCTCTTGGATCAAATTTACTCCACTACTTTATTCTATGTTTTTCTTATTCCCCTACTTTGATTTATAGATCATGGATTTCTTATATACATCCCTAGGCTATGTAATTCATTTTTAGATGATATGAGTAATATAATTTCTTATTTTATAGTATTTAAAAAATGACATCATACCCACATTTCATGATAATATTATATACAAAAAATTAACAAAATTACCTAGAACATATTACTTATGGGTTTTTATTAAGTGTATCTTAATATAATAAATCATGAAATAATGTGTTTTATAGATATGATTTTTCATAGTTAGTATCAGAGGACAATTCTAATAATTTTTCGGATTAGGAATAGAAATGTCTACTAAAATCATAACCAATACGATTATACATTGGAAAAAATCAAAAAAAATAGTAATTTATAGATTAAGCTATTTCAATGAAAATTCATTTATGTTTGGATGATACATTTGGATGTTCCTATATAATAGTTATACCTAGGGGTATGAACATTGAAGAGGAAAAGTTGAACTAGAATTTATCATCACCAAGTGTATGAAAAATGTCCTTGTTTTAGACCTGGTCTCACACTCTCTAAGGATATTTGATGAAAATTTCACATGATTCTTATAAACCACTATTAAAGAAATATAAATTCCAATACAATTTTATGGTAGGAAATAGGTCCGTGAAAAATTAAATTGAAACCTAAAAATTCCTAGGAGAAAGAGTATAATCCATTTATTAGTTATCCGTTTAATTTTTATTTTTTACCATTCATGTGTTTAATAGTCTAAAAGTAATCATCCCTAATCATAAAATTATCTTTGTAAAAGGGTAGAAATAGTAGAAACTTAGCCAACAACCAATCTGTGGGAAACTTGAAGGCAACTAAAATGATATTCCCAACTCAATAGGAGTAGGAATCAAGAAGTTTTTTACAACAAATTCTTAGTAAACTCAATATTTTTACCAAAAATAAAAACAATATGAAATCCTAAATCAACCTATGAATGACTAATTTTCAATTGAGACGATTATGGAACAAATGCATCAATATTTCAATGGATATAATGATAATTTAATCATGGAACAAAAGATCAAATCAATTGAAAATATTTTATTCTCCCCTAAATTATAATATAAAGAGAAGTTTTTAATGGATATTTATCAAATCGAAGAATAAGTTGGTCGATGGTAGAGGTTGGTTATGAATAAAAAACCAACTTCAAAGATTGAAGCGATGTGGTGGAAGGAATTACGATAATTTTTTTTAAAAAAAATATTTTTATCACACTCTCTCACATTAATTAGTTATGTATTTCCTTAGCTTACAGGAAAAGGATGATGAAAAAATCATGTATTATGTGGAAAACCTTGTAAGAAATGAATGATATTCCCTTAATTGTTTCATATCTCACAAATGTAATGTTGAACCCTTCATTGGTATTATAAATTCAAGTCTACATAAATTGTTTTTTATTCAGTACATTGAACAATATAAATTTATTTTTGGTTGTTTCCTCAATGTCTAAATTTATATATATTTATATTAAGTTTCTTTTGGGACAAGATACAATAAGTAGAAAATGTATTTTTGTCTTGTCAGTTTGATGTAAAAATACCATGATGTAAGAATTTCCACTACCCCACCTATCAAAAGTGTTGTATGATTCATTGTAGATATTTCCTAAGGAGAAAATGGAAATGATTTGGGTGTGGGATGGAAGGAAACCTAGATAGTGATTGTTGGTAGGAGAAACCCACCAACGTGATAGGAAAATGGAATTCTCCTATAATCCCGTATCCTAACATCCAATATTTCTACTTCATGGAATAGAGAAATAGTGGGATTTGATTCCCTAAGAAAGTGGTTGTCGAATATAAAAAAATATAGTAACATCCATGGCCTCGAGAGAAATGGAGAGATTATTCCATGAAAAATGATGTGTTCTATCCTAATAACTCAATGGTTATATGTATTCATGTTATTAATTCTTAAATAGATATATAATTATTTGATTTTAGTTCAACATATTCTTTCATATAATGCATGTTCTATATAATGATTCAAACACCACCTCAATACATGGAATTTGAGTAATTTATGATGTTACTAAATGGGTAAATTTTTGTATCCCATGAATATAAATCATACCTTTTATATATTTTTTGGGATAAATTTCACAAAAAAACATTACCATACTCTAATATGTATAATTGAATTCTATTATGATCCTGGATTATATATCATTGTACATATCCCACTATAATTACTGATATAAGGAAATCAACCCCCTTATCAAAAATATAAAATTAATTCTCTACGGGAAAAAATAGGAGGATGAATATTCATTGGTAAAAATATTTCATTAATGTATATTATTTACTTGGGAGAAATTGTACTAAGCTTAATTCATTAAGTCTAAAGAAAAGAACAGATGTGATGACATACCCATTATAGTGGAATTTTTGAATGTGTTTCCAGAGAAGTTGTGTAGTCTTATTCCTAGTAAAAATTTTGATTTTTTAATCATGATCATACCCTATAATTTTCTAATAACCCAAACTACATAATGAATAGAGATTGTTAAACATTAGAAGATGAAAAAACAATTATCGGAGAATCTCGATAAATGATTTATATGATTTATTTTTTTACAATGGAGTTCTCCAATCCTATACATTGATAAGAATTATTTGAAAATATCCTATATATTTATTATCATGAGATTAATCAATTAATGACAAAGAATAAGTATCCTCTTCAACGTATTAATGATTTTTTAGATCAGGAACATGGAGAACAATACTTTTCTACTTTGGTTCATCAGTAGAGATAATATCATGTGATGATAAATAAGGAGGATATACCCAAGACATCCTTTTATAAAAGGAACTCACAATTTGAATTCATAGTGAAACCAATTGGACTCATTAATTCTCAAGAAATTATCATGGACTTATGAAATAGATTCTTTAGGGATTACATTAATAAATGTCTTTAGTCTTTATATATGATATTTTGAAAGAATCAAAATGTGAGTAGGAACACAAGAGTAATTTATATATTTTGTTGAATAATTTACTAATGGAAATTTTATAAGAAAATTATCTTAAATTCTTGATTTTTTTGGATAATGTATATTTACTCTTGAATTTTATCAATAATAAGAGATATTTTTTGGATCTTTCAAAAATAGATACATTTAATAGAAGATCTTTACCAACATCCATGATGGATATAAGTCGTTTCCTAAGATTAGGTAGGAACTATAATCAATTTTTCAAAGAATTATCAAAATAGTTACTCACATTAACCAAGGTTAATCATAAGGGATTCATTTTTTTCTGGACTAATGAATGAAAATAGAGAATTAGAATACTGATTAAGAGACTATTAACTTTAGCTATGATCACATTAACCACTTATGGGGAAGGATTTATACTCTAAAACATGCACCCAAAATGGATTGGATTTTGTACTCATTCAATATGCGAATTTGATAGCCTATACCTCATTCGAATTAAATATTAATGAGAAGAACTACCCAATGCATGATCTAGAATTGGATGTAGTGATCTTCTTATTGATGATTTCATGACATTACCTATATGGAGATTCATGTGAAATATATAAATATCTTAACATCATTAATTACATATTTATACAAAAGGATCTTACTATCCACTAAAATAGGATAATAGATCTGATCTAGGATTGTGATTTTTATATCCATTACCATCCTCGTAAAGTAAAAAATGTGGAAGATTATCTAAGTATAAAGGTTCAAACAACTGTACCCTTAGTGAGGCACTAAAGGCATCCAATAATCATTGAAATGAAAAAGACAGAAATGGATATCAAAATATGATATTTATCCCACATTTCTAAAATATTTACTCAAATATTCATTTTTGATAGAATAAGCCCTAAAAGATAAATATTTTTTATAGAATAAGGCATTGAATATCCTAGGGATTAAATATGTTGATTATGGAGTTATACGGTTTGGAAGATGGATATTCATCCCATCAAAATATGAATTGAAGAAAAAAATTATAGATGACATGAATATCTCAAACATATCTATTCATCTAAGAATAAATAATATGTATAGTAATTTTAAGAAAAACATCTTTTTGGAAAAGTTGAAGAGGAAATTTGTGTAGTTTTTATATTTATGATGGGTCTTACAATAATTCAAGGAGGAATGGAAAATTAATAAGGGTATTATGCAACCATTTTCCATACTAGTATTGAAATGGGAAAACATAACCATTGATTTCACCATCAGACTACCCCAGAAACCTAATGGTAATAATTCCATCTAGGTATTAGATGATATCCTTAGATAGATGGAGTAATTAATTTCTATCATTGATTATTTACCACCTGAAAAACTCCCTAATATATATGTAATGGAAGTGGTAAGAATGCATAGAGTCACAATATACATTGTATCTGATCAACATATGTGGTTTACCTATAGATTTTGGGGATTTCTCTAACATGTAATGGATACATATTTAAGCTTTATAACTACCTATCACCCATAGATATATATTCATTCTAAAAGGACTATACAAACATTGTAAGATATTTTGATATCATGATAAAATTATTTCTATGAATTTGGGGTAATTAATTTACCCTAGGAGATTTCTCAAATTATAATAGTTTCAATTCTATCATTGGACTGGAATATTATGAGGCTCTATATGGGGAAGGATTCAGACTCTCAAATGATAGGATAAAGTTATAGAGATTAATCTAATGGTACTTGATATTATACTCAAAATAATAGATAACACTCAAACCATTCTGTTGCATAGGAAATGCAACAAAAGTTGGTACAAAATCTATTAATTAAATAATAAAATAGACCTAAATTTTGAGTTAAAATATTTTATGTTCTTTGAGATATTTATGTGGAAGAAATTCATGCGGTTTTTATGAAGGGAAATCTTAGACTGAGATACATTTTCCCCTTTGATATCCTTTATTTCATTAGAGCAGTGGCCTTGAAAATAAAGACCACCAATCCCACATCAAGTACATGAGGTGTTTTTTGTATCCCCATTTAGTAATTACATTTCATAACCCTAACATGTATAAAATCCAGAGGTGGTATTTTTTGATAATGTTCATTCATATGATGAGAATCTGATGAAGATATTTGATCATCTAGATAAATATCATCAAAACAAGATAACTCACCAGGTCAATGTGATGTGGAATAACCATAATTCTGAGGAAGAAAGATTAGAAAATAAATATGTAATAAATATTAAGTAGACTCATCTGTTTTAGTGTATGAAATATAAATTTTAATGGTGAAATTAATAAAGCAAGAATAATGTAATAACCCATACTTCTATAAATGAAATTTCATTTTTGAATTTATAAATAGTTTCTTAAATAATAAATTTATAAAAACATATGAACTAATTTTGTTATTTTCGACCATTACATGAACATTGAAATTTATAACACCACTATGAATGATAACCATAGATATTATAGATATTTTATATTGACCATTAATATTAGTATATTAAGGGTTATGATAAAGATCATTTAACTATGTTAAATGAAGTGATAAACATGACATGTAGGATCGTACCCTATAAATCCCATTTATTGGTGATTCCAAGGGACATAACATTGCTAGTATTTTCTTTTTCCCAATAAAAATCTTATATTAAAAAAATAAATTATGAGAAAAACTATTTATATGATTATTTCAATTTCAATGAGATCTAGGACAAAATCTTGTTTATTGAACCACCCCATGAAAATATCACCATTTCACACCTTAACCTTATGAATTAAAAAGTGTAATAAAGGGGTATGTATCTAATAACAAAAATTATGAATACTTATAATCAACATCAATAAAATAATGACTATATTTTTTCAATATTAATTATTACTTTTTTACAAATTGGATAAAAATTCGATTTCTGTATTTTGAAAAATAAATTGTATTAATAAGAATATTCAGTTTTAATCAAGGCACACTTTTTTAAAAATTTACTATTTATTAAATAACTTTTATTTAAATAAAATATTATTAATAAATATTTTTATTAAATATAAATGAAAATGTAATTTTATGAAGGAAATAAAATTGTTATGAGGGTCATAAAACCATTATTGTCATAAATCCATTATTTTTCAACACATGGGTATCTTTACTTCAATGTTTAAGTTATCCTATATAGAAAATTATTTTCATTAGATAAATATTACAAACATAATATGCTCATCAAAATTTCTTGGTAGTTACTTTCCTAAATTTTTGAGATAATTGTTTTTTTTGGTGAAAATTGAATTCAGTATAGATATATGGAATACAATATAATATAAAAATAAGCAACACTTTATTTAATATATTCAATAAAATATATCCACACCCAAATATATATTTAAACTTAAATATAATTTTTATTTGAATTTATTAGATTAATTTTAGAAACAATTAATGAATCCTCCCAAAACAATATTATATTTTATCCTGTTATAATCAATTCCATATAAACATGATTCACTTCAACAATACCAATAGAATTATTTTAATGATATTGGTTCATAGAAAAATAAAATAATTAACTCCAATATTATTTTGGGGATATAATTTTAAAACACCTTTTCAATTTTTTTTGTTTTATTAGATTTTTTATAGGGTCCAAACCCTAAATTTTGAAATTAATATAAAAATATACTCTCTTTTTATATATAAACCCAACTATCCTTCAATTAGTATTCACTAAAAACTCTTAGATCATGAATTTACTATACCCTTACATCTATATCAACCTCAAAAAGTTCCCATAGTCTCTTAATAATCACATCCCTTACTTTCATAAGTGACCTCTCATGATAACGTATCTTCTCCTTATCACCTTTAGTCAACCACATTTTTTGTTATATTACCATTAACTTCCAAATTTTAATGTTGGGTTATGTAATTAAGAATAATTATTATATTCTTATAATTTACAAGTGGTTATATACCCCTTTATCTCAAATTAATCCCTTCTATAATTATTTATGTACCATTATTATACTTGTAAATTTATACTGTGGGTTTTCCTACCAAAAAATTCTATTATGAATACACATATTCACTTCCACTATTGGGTATTCTCCTAGATATACCTATCCATAATTTATTTTATACTTCCTCATATTTATCTAACACTCATTAATTATGAAAATAATTTTAATTTTATAAATACTTGTTTTTTATGACCTATGAGGCTCACTTATTCAAGTACATGATATGAATGTTGCACGTGGGACTAGAATTATTTATCCCTATAATGGATTGGGTAATGTTTTTAACTCCATAGATTCCTTATGTGGTGAAAGTGATGTTATCATAAGAATGCTATGTAATGTTTCGTTGGTGGTTATCGTTGAACTATTTCTATGATGTTTGGGTTTATGTCATTTCTATATTCAAATATTGCATTTATGTTTTCATGTTATTTCACGCCACATTGTTCAAGATTATGATTCTTATCCGTATCATGTCACTTCATATACCCCTTCAATCACATGTATATATTTACCTTTTCTTATGTATTTATTATTCCCATACTACAATTTATATCTTACATCTTTCTAATGTATATCCCCAAGTATTCGATGCCATTTTAGAATATCCAAGGAATATAAGGGAATGTTTCATAGTTTTTAAATAATGACTTCGTACCCCAAAAATCTTATTAATTTTAACCATATCTAATTTACTAAATACACATGAACTCATTATGTTTTGGTGTTTTATTATTTTTACTTTTATGTAATAGATCAATAAATAAATTGTATTAAAGATATGGGTTTTATAACCATGTTATCTAAGTGTTAGTGTGAATATCATATCATATAATATATTCAAGATTATTGAGTAAGAGAAGATTAATAGAATCAATGTGGTTCAATAACTATAAGAGTCAACATTGAATTATCATTGAGGTATAACTAAAGATATTTTAGTCAGTTTGAACTAATTATACCTCCATATGGATTTTATAGTACTAGACATAGAAGAAGAAACAACTTGTCTCATTTTGGGAATACCATTCTAGTCTACCTAAATATATTTAATAAATTTGAAAAGATTGTAACTATTTATAATTGGTTCTAGTGAGGAAAAATTATTTTATCTTCATCATGCGGTGATGAATTATGATATGAAGGATATTGATTTCAAGAAACACATCACATCTGAAGCTAAATATGTTTCTATGATTAATTAAGTTCATGAGTTTTCTAATATCATACAAGATAAAATAGAAATTGGATTTACTCCTACGAATAAAGGAATGATCTGAGAAAAAAAATAAAGGCACATTTGGATCATCTCATCCCACTAAATTTAATACGGTCTTATTGGTATGGAGGGTACATAATATAAACATGGTTTTTTCAAGATTAATGAAACACTCATGGATCACATCGATTGTGGTTGAGATGGAGTTTTTCACTAGAAAATTATAGAAATATTCACAGAAATAAAAATTTTCCACAAATGTTGTCAGCTCATAGATGAATTTTTTTGATCTATTCTAGCTATAGTCTTCCCAGTCTCTTATCACCTATTTTTAAGAGGTAAGGTCAATCCAATCATGCTAAAAATCACTTCTAGTAAGTAACCTGAGTTTTTTAAGGATTTATTATTTTATATTATTATGTGCCTAAACTATACCACAAATCATTTAAGGACAATAATGTTTCAAAATCATGTAAAAATAAATCTTCGGGATTATATTTAATGAATCATTATTTACAGAAGTTGGATGATTTTTTAAATGATATTTTTCTTATATTTGGATAACTATGAATTTATTAAATTTTTTTAAATGTTTTATTAATAGTTTAAAATTCTGGGATTGATAGTCCAAATTGATTTTACAATTCCATAGAAAATTTATATGCCCAATGATTCCATTATTTTCATGAGAATATATCAATATAGAAAATTGAGAATTTTATTCTTCTATAACTCGCAATACATGTTTTTGAAGCTATGACTATACAGAGTAAGTTTAAAAAAAATTAAATATTTTTTTAATCACTTGTTCATGGAGAAACCTTTACATTAATCCTTCTTAGTCTCATAGAATCATTGAAATATTTTACTGGGATGAACCTCATTGGAAGAATAAATTATCATTTCCTTCCCTATAGAATTTATTTTTCATGATTACCAAAAAGAAGAGTGTGGGGAAGAATATTAAATGGTATAAGGGGAATTCATATTGAAATATATAAGTGTGGAGGATTTTTTCATGGAATAAAAGAGTTTTTTGGGATATTTATTAACTATAATTCAGACACACCAACTTGAAATAAAACATAAACATAATAAAAAAATATTTTCTGTCATGTAGGGGTTAAAAATATCTATTGACATGACCAATGATTTTATCATTTGTTTTTGGGTGGATTCATTAATACTTTATCCAGTTTCAACATTCAATACATTTGTGACAAATTTAGAAAACAAATCAATATGGTGTTTTAGTAATTATATTATTTTCTTATTTATCTTTATTTGATTTTTCAGAAATGGGGATGACCAGAGAATTGTTTACCGATAATTTATTGATTATTAGGAATGCCACAAAAAGATTTCCCCCTTTTTTACTTTAATAATTTTTACATCATTTAAAAAACAACCCTAAATCCTTTGAGTCATTATATATTAATGGATAATCCATATTTATTATTTATTATTTTTATCTCTATAGGCTGGAGAATTTAGATCCACTACTTGCCTATGGTGAGGAACATGATTTGAGGTAGGAGAAAAACATTGTCACCATTTATACATTAAATGATGAGTGAAATTAATTAAAATGGAGGAAAATATACGGTCCAAAAACATTTATATTTAATTTAAATATATAAATATATGAATTAAGATCCATGGATAACTTAAAAGAGAATGAGTTAAATTCATCGTTGACTTGTTTCTCTGAAAGGTGACGAGATACTTAAAATTTAAAATGTGATGCATGAAAATTTAATAATCCACTTAATAAATTGAGTTTATTGATATCATATATAAATAACATATAGTCCAAACCAATTTTCAATATGGTGATAATTCATTATTAAGGTAAATCCCAAATTAAATTGGGGATCGATACCAGTATTCATGCATATCATTTTGAATATAAAATTCATCAAATTTACAATTAAGTCGATATTTATTTCCTTGTTATTTTTTATTTTTTATAGATGATAATGAATGATTAATGTTGATAAAAAGGATATCAAAAGACAATGATTAAAATCTTCGGAATTTCAAAATATTATTCCATGGCTTGATGAAAAGGATGGATTAAAAATGTGAAAATTAGAAGTACATATAATGTTTAACATAACTTTACTTCCATGAAACATAAAGAAACATGTACATTAGGATACCCTATGAACTAGGACTTGATTTTTTTACTAAAAGTTTTATCATGATATTTCATCGCATGAAACTATATGTCTCATTACGAATCATGATAATGGGATAAATTGAAATAATTTATTTGTGAAATCATGATTGAATATAATACCTTTGGACACATGACTCCCATGAAGCCATGGGATTGATTTGACAAAAATTATTGTATGATTTAATTGAATCTAGGATATTATGGGGTTTTATTTCTTCTTATAAATATATGTTTAGGGAGGTAGTAAAAATTATCAATAACAGACCATATCCTAGGAAAATATGATATGCTTCTTTATAATCATTCCCCATGCCTACTCCATGAATCTTTTTTGAATTTCTTATCATTTATCCTCACATAGAACACTACCATGGATAAAATTTGGAATAAATCCCAACATTTTTTGTGGGATATATCCAATGTAGGGGGATACATTGAATTGTTTTTCCATTTTTTATTCTTGTTTAGGTTGCTGAAATCATAATTCACTTTCAATTTCTTTCATCTTCTTATGTAATGATAATTGGAATAGAAATATGGAAATTATTTTAAACTTTTGAAACTAATTACATTAAACTAGGTTTGATCATTGAATTGGTTTGGTTAATTATGTTTAGAAATATAATTTGGATTATTAATTCATTAATAACCTAAAGTACATGACCAGGAGAAAAGGTAATTTTTTACATTTATGAGGAGATACAAAGTCCAAGGATCAAACTCATCTTGACTCTGAAAATATAATGAGTAATAAATTTAATCTCCACCTTCACTAGTGCATAAAACAAAAATATACAACACAAACCAATTTATCTTTAATTTATTTGAAAACCAAATTATTCACGCTATTTCATAATCTACTAAATTCAATCACTTTTTCATTTCACAAACACTACTTTCATCATGTGATGGGTTCTAACACAAATTAACTGTAGTTAGCCACAATTTTTAGATAAATATAACTTGTGAATTTTTCATATCTTGATAATATTTAACTATTCGCTTCATGTTCCACTAATAAACAAAATCAATAATTGGTATGTGGGCCTAATCATGTGCCTCAACCTGTATTAGGATACTCCAATAAATGTTTATACCATGAGAAAGAATATTTTCTTTATATATAGTAGTTATCAAGTCATGATAGACATGATAATGTGCTTCTCAATCAGTTGTAGTTGACTTTTTTTCATGTTCCTCTATTATCACAAGAGTATACAAGTGAATTTATTCATTTATTCAAGAATATGTTGGATATTCAGAAGAGTTTGAGTAGGAAAATATGATTTATCATTTTTTTTATTTAATGGTTATGTTGGAAAACATCTATTGTTGAATGGAAAATGTAAACCCACTCTTGTACAGAATTTTCCTTTGGGATATGCAGGTGTAAATCACATGTTGGGATTAGAATGATCTCTTTCCCGTACATATTCCAGGTACATACTACATACATGTTGAAAATGAATAGGAATATGAGTATGCATAATGGTTAATATAATAGTTTTTTGGAAGACTTATTTAGTGGAAGTAAGAATATCAACCCACTGTTTAGGGCCTATACTTAATCCCATCAAGAGAGATCTACTAGGTGCATAGTTATTAGTGATTGGGGGGATATTTATATTATCACCATTAGTAAATAGATTAAGGGTAGTAATTTTGTGATGTTAGTGGTGATGGTTGATAGTATACCTCCTTGGAGACTCTTGAGACATAATGAAGTCTTATTTTACTCCATAATCTATCAACATATTAGTGAAGGATCTATTTTATATCTCCAGTGATAGGCTTGTGAAGAATTTTTTTATGGTGATAGGTGTCACCATATTAAAAATGGATTTTCTTAAATTGGACAACCCTAAAATATTTTGTGCTCAAAGACCACTGTTTCTAGTATCTAGGGTTAGGATGGAACCACACAAGTGTTAGGATCAAACCATTATGTTTTCCACTAGATGAGATAAAAGGAAAGTTGGTGACATCATCATTTTTCTTGTGTAGGCTGTGGATCTAGTTGAAACTGCAGTATTGGAATTCACTCTTATTGAAGAATATTTTTTGGAAGGAAGCGAGATCATGATAAAGATATTTTTCTCCCAAAACACAAAAATAAAAAATACAAATGATTTTAGATAAGTAAATAAGGAACATTCTAATCTATTTATGTATAAGAAACTTAATAATTTTAGTTATGGAGAGATTCATGCCATGTTAAACATTATTGTTTCCATATAATATATAAAATAATAAAATTAATGGGTAACCTGATTATACTTATTTATTGAGAGATTAAAATCTGTTTCACTATTTCTTCTAATAATCTATGAAAATCAAATAATGATGATGTGGGGTAAAATTGATTTTTTTGTTATTTGATGATTTATGGAAGTTACAATTTTTTTCACCAAGGATGGAGTGGCTCAATTTTCGGCCCTTTTATGGGTCAATCATGGTGTAAATATACCTAAATAGGTTCCCTACTCTGATATCATATTTCTTTCATGCGGGTTTCATTCATTGAACTAGAAATACCCAGTGGGTCTGACACCAGCATAGAGTTACAGACCTTATTTATAAAGGAATATAGTCTTTGGGGTTTCATAATAATGATAATTAGAATCTCACATTAATCGAAAGGATGGGATTTTGGTCTCATCCCACCATGTTGGGGGAATTATTTCATACTTTTGGACGTTCTTGTAAATTTAACTCATTTTCATGAATCATTCCAAAATCTATATAAAATAGGGATTTCCATAAAATTTTGTTTTCAGTTGTTGGATTATGTAGATTTGAATGTCCATACATATCAGAGGAATTTCATCAACATGAATATATATATGTATCATAGGTTCTCAATGATTATCTTATTATTTATACTTACTGATGTCGTTAGGGGTATCACTAGGATTTAAAAAAACAAATATAGATACTCTAGAGGTTATTATCAACTATTATGGTGGTCCACATTTTAAAATATTTGTAACAGACACATTATGTGGTTTTCTATGTATCTATTTGAAAGGATTTAGAGTCCATGTACTTTGGTTCCACTTAACGAGACCCTCCATAACTTTTTAGGATTTTGAACAATGCATGATCTATGTAGTATACCATATTATATTAAGTATGGTGAGAAGAATGATGCCTAGAAATGGTTGGTTCGGGACATACAAATGAGTATCCCATTTTTGATTATCTCATGGGGATATAGCCTAAAGAGATTGGGTTGGTATCATAGGGGTATTGGACCTATGAAAATGGATCCCACTAATATTATAGACCTAGGGGTGTGATATGATTGAGTTTAAAAGAAATATATCCTTATGGGTGGAGGAATGATCCTATCGTTAATACAACCTAATTTATAAATGTATGTAAGGAATAAATCCCCAATGGAGGGGACATCCAATATCATCGAAGTATAGTAAGATAAGGGAATACCATGATTGATCACATGAATAATATGGGCCAATGATTATGGAAACGAAATATTGATAATATTTTGTTTGACCCATAAGGGAGGTATCTTACTTATCCCATTAATACAGGAATCAAATCCCACAGAGATCGAATGAAACGGTTTAAGGGTTGTTGATATAATTGTACCTTTTACTTTAACAGATGGTATCTAATATAGGGGGCATGAATATTAACATTATGTTGGGAGAACGTTTGTCTCTCAAAATGTGTGAGTATAGAGGATTTATTGGGATTATGCCAATGGGTCTATCTGGGGATGCATTATTTGGAATAACGTTGTATGAAACAATTTATCACATTGAATATAGACCTTTGAGATGGCAGAAATGAGTTGAATTTATATAGATAACTAGAAGGTTCATAATGTATTCCATTCCAATGTGATGATGTAATAATCCTCATATTTATCCATCCCCATCTGAGTTAAGTATAGCGTAAGAAAAAAGAAATAGAGAACAGTCAATCATATTGAATGTGAGAATTATATTTCATTTAAGCGGGTCTAATTCACCAAGTTAGCCCTGGGAGGAATATAGTTACTAGTCCCATGGAATATATGGATATATAAGAGAATTCATGAGATCTCAGAAGTACTACTAGAATGTGAAAGTAAATTTGTGGAATTTGATTTTAACATTTTGAGGGTATTATGATCTCTTTGTGGAGTATGGACACATAGAAAGAAATAATGTGGAAATATTTTGGGTATGATTTTTGAGCCTTAAAGAGGAAACATATATATCTAGTTTATAATAAGAATCAAATCACACAAAGTTAATATGTTCTTGGAAAACTTTTGGGAAAAGACTGATGACTAAACTTGTTAATAATATTTCCCTAAAAGTTTGAGAATCTAATGAATTTCACCATTTTACATTCTCATAGAGGATATAGCCTCATGAGAGAAGAACAAAATACATAATTAATGGGTTAAAGGTTAAATTAGAACTTTGTACAAAAGTGTCCCATTTTCATTTATTATAGTTGGGTGACCACATGAAGATCACATGTTCATTTGATCACAAAAAAAGGTGGGGTCAGTTGATCATATAATGAAAAGGGGATCAGGTAAACATATAATTCAAAGGGCGTCAGGGTATCTTATACATGAATGGGTGTTATAGGATTTTCTAAAGAAAAGAGTTACTTGTGATCATGTAACTAATACTCTATATGGTGATCAAATTACATAATTGTGTGACCATTAGGTTATCATGTGATCAACACTTCTATTTCTGGTCACACTATCATGTCTTGTGTCAGTTTTTAAGATATCTTCAAATAGCCAACACTTTTTCTAGTTTCTCATCCATCAATTCTGCTCAATGAAATTTAAAACATTAGATGTTAATGTCTGAAAATTATTTTTAACAATCCTTTCATAATAAATGTGTCTTTATAATTGAATTTTTACTATTATATTTTCTAGGTTGGTTTGTTGGCATTAGAACCAAATATCGTGATCACTTCATAAGTAAATTGAGACCCATGTTACTATACATGATAGGGTATTTTTAGGGTGTCACATGATGCAAAGAGACCACAAGATAGATTAATCAAGGAAAACCTACTTTGAATTCAATTATATTAAGGTTTTATGATTATGTGTTCACATAAATTCAGGGTGTCATAAAATGTGGATAATGTTACAAATTATCTTAAAAATCATAAATCGATTAAGGTATCATTTGTTTGTTTCATGAAGTGTGTTAGGCTTAAAAATTAATTTTAAACATAATAGAAGTTTATCACTGATTATTTTCTCCACCTATACTTATAAATGTTCAGGTAGTAGTTGTCAAAAAATAGACCCAAGAAAAACATGAATATTTATCTTGAATTGACATGAACTTAAATCAGATAGTTTCAAGAGTAACTGTACTCATACAAGAAGAAATTAATTTCTAGGGAATAGTTAACTTATAAAAATAAGGTAGCTCTAAAGGTTCCCAAGAATATTTAAAATTCAATTTCTTCGAAAAACCATTCTAATAAATCCCCTATATGTAAAGAATAAAAATATATTAGAACTCTAAAACGAGATGGAAATATGTGATCATATTTTGGGCTGCACTGATACATCATTAGTCTCTATTTTTTGAGACCCTAGAACATGACCTATTATTAATCTGGTGAGAAGTATGATGATTTATCATCATATACAGAGTATAATATATGTGGCTATTAATCTCATAATAATGATCCTAAAAAAACTTTCTTAACATAAACTTCTATCAAGAGTTTATTTGGAATAAAATCGGAAAAATATGTACAGAAAAAATAATAAATTTTCACTCTTATGAACAGATTTCAATGTATGGTTGAATAAGGATTTCAGGAATGAATAATTCTAAGAATGTAATATAAATATATTAGTGGAATAAAATGTTCTTGTAAATAAATAATATTGTCCATGCAGATAAAATGAGATGAAACATTATCTTTTATGGAAGTGAAATTGGATTCCCTAGTTATAAAAATTTAGTGGAATCCACCCTGGAAGGATAATTCTGAGTAATCACACATAGACAAGAATAATGTGAAGACTGGTGGGACAATTATCCAACACATAAAGAGAAAAAATCATGGATAATGTAATGTCATGGAAACATGGGAAGATAATTCAACCAAGGGAGTTTGTATCATATTGAATAAAAATATAACCCAATAATGTATAATCTTACCATGTAGCATGATAATGAAGAAAAATATGTTTGATGAGGTAATTGAATTATTCTATCTAAAAGTAAAAAAAAGTGGAAGGATAAATGAAAAGTAATGGTTTGATCAAATATGACCATCCCCATTCATCTATTTAAGGATATTTGTGTAATCTAATCCCATATAAATTAAATTTTTTCATACTATTAGTGATGTGACATAGTTTTAATGGAGATATATGATTAATGAGGTAGTCCAGAAATAAAAAATACTTTTCTATAGTTAAACACCATATCATTATAGAAATAGAAATTTAATTATAATATTGAATGGAATGATTATTTCTTGCACAAATTTGGTATGAATCAAAAATATAAGTTTAATATGAACAAAAATTATATGAAATTGATAAAGAAATAATTTTAGAATCGTATTATGCACCTAGATCTTTTTTACTGAATTCAATTTCCAAATGTAGTGTCTAAAAATGTTTATTTTGAACTATAGTTGGGATAGTGAATTATGACATAAATGGATACAAAAACATCAAAATATTTATTAAAGAGACCAATGGTATCCAATAGAAATAATATTTTAGGAAAGCTATAAGTCTATGAAATATGTAATTTTAAAGAAAAAAATGTTTGGACATTTTTGGAGGAGCATATAAAATATTTTTTTGATTTATTATTACTTGTTTATTTTTCAAAATTTTTGAATCAATTACCTATGTTGTACAAGATACCTATTACTGTTGACCAGGAAATTTATTCATAATACTTTAATCACTAAATTCAGAAACAATAGATTTTGTTAGTAAAATAATACTCAGTTGAGATTATGACTTAAATAATCTTAAGACTCATTTTCACAAGGGTTGATCCCATAAATATATAAAACAATGAACATAAACTAGCATCTTTATATTATTTTTACTAAGTTGTATCAATTTATTTTCCATGTGGTATGCCACAAAACAAATGTTTTTCTATTTTATACACTAACTATTTTGTGAGAAACAATGATAAAGATCATAGATATTTTGTTTGGGAAAAAGTGAATGATAAACCATCTAAAATTTTATTATAATGATTATTTATATGAAAAAATGGTGTTATTTATAGAAAATCATGTTTTTGAAACTGATCCTAGTCTCAGTAGGATTAGATAATTTTTTCATAGCCCAATTTTTTAGAAAAAAGTTCACACATTGATTCTCTTAGGAAAGTGTAGATGCATGAGGAGTGAATATGTTGAATTGGGAAGTCCAACCAGATGTGTTTGTAATAGATTTCAAAAATAGCACAAGGATTAATCAAAAGTCAAAAAATTAGTGTCATTATGAGAATTTAGGGAGTGGCATAATGAATGATGTTGTAGATTGATTAAGTGGGAGATTGAATTAATTAGAGAATCAATCACAACCCCCAATTTTTGAAAACTAATCCTACGAGGAGAAACCTATTTTAAAAATGAGGTGTAGAGAATTATTATTGTTTTTTATAACACTTTAATGGGGTGAAAGTATTGGGGAATTACATGTATTGAAAAGGGGGGAGATCATTTTCTCTCTATCTGATGTTGGAAAAAATATAAACCCTATTTATTATTAGAGGGTATACCTTATAAACTCCAAACGGGGAGAAAATTTGAAAAAAAAATTATTGGATTCAATATGGATTTTTTATTTTATTGATAAAGGGGGAGATAATACATCTTGGAGGTCCTATTGAACATAATCCAAACGGGAGATTATTGCACACCATTTGGTGGGTGTTGTATTTTTTTAAAAGTTGATGATACTCGATCCAATGTGTTTTTTACAAGATGAGGTGTTTTATGGATGCCACTATATAATTTTATAAAGTTGAAAAGTTGGAAAGGATTTGTTTAAATTTATTACAAATAGAGAATTTGGCTCTATATATTTTATTTTTTTTGACAATGTAGGTGAAGTCATTCATAGAGCCTAGCTTGATGAAAAATGATCATATATATAAATAATAAAATTTAATATCCCTTAAAGAGTCGATGGGATGGTCCGGGAAATATTGATGTGTTGGGATGAAATGATAAGTAGTTTGGACCATATTTAGAAGATGAGAACATTTTTGGAAATATTCATGAGTACCTATGTATAGGATTTCCTATGTAACTGAATTTGGATATATAGACGTTCTATGTAATGGACTCATGTAATATTAGAATAGTTTGTGTACCCATTTTTCTGAAATAAGAAAATTAATCTATATGATGGTCTTTATATATGAATTTTGGCATATGTGAATCTACCAAAATATGTGAATTGGACTACATGTTGAGTTTATATATATAAACAAAGCATGTGATAAATCATCAAGGATTAATACTAATATGTGAATCTAATGGTGTATGTAAATTTACATATACAATGGCCCGTGTATACTATTTTTTTGAATAAAAACTAATTTAGAAACTATCATATCCAAATCTATAAACATAAGTAAATTTCCATATTTATGTGTTTTCATGTGGGAAGGTTCTTGTGATGTTTTTTAATTCTCAATGATATAGGGAATTTCTTTATTTTTTTTTCTACATATGTTGTCTAGTATTGAAATTCCATATATAAATAAAGGAGGTGTTAAAAATTGAAATATCAAGGAACTTGAAATTATAGACATGAAAAAAGCCAAGAAAGAAGAAATATTTTTTGGGTCAAGTGCACTGAATTAATATTGAATAGTATTTATAATACAAGTAAATTTCTCAAGCTTCAATAATGGATTTCAAGACTACCAATCACTTAGGAACATAGGGAGGGTCCCAAATTATCTTTTGTTTTATATTTTTGGAAGATCATGAATTTCATAGTGGTAAATAAATTTCTATTAAACATTATAAGGGAAAGGGAGATGGAAATGTGGAGATACATTTGATATGTAACATTCATCTATTTTCAAATAATATTTTTCTATCACGTATAAATTTAAAAATATATTATAAAAATGTGGCATTATGGCCTGGATCTATATACTAATTCTACTCATTTCTATTAATTGATAATAGAAAAAAATTTAACACTATCGTATTTTATAGTAAGACCGATAATAAAAAAATATGATCTGAGAGGGGATATCCATTCTTCTATAATTTGATAAGATAAGTGGAAAGATAAGGTGAATGTATTTGAATGATTGTTTTGAAAAATATGTGGGAAAAAAATAAGGGAGGTTGATTAATTTTTCTTACATTCATAAATAGTTAAAAAACCATCGACTTGTGTTCACCTTGAAATTGAAATACCATGAAGGGTATATTCCCCTCTTATGGTGTAAGAAGGTAACTTCTAACCCCATTCAAATTAAATAATTAAATTGGGTATTCAATGTATTATATTATATGAATTCCAAGAAATATATTGGAAAGTGAATATTTAAGGTTTTTTCTAGAAAGAAGAAGATACACCAAAATAGGGAGTTCATAGTATGCCAATGAATAAGTACTGTGAATTTTATTAGTGTATCAATATAAAACTGAGCATTAATTGACACATGAAATTTTTGAATATGAAGATACATAAAATTCAATATACTACATAAGATTCCTACACTAGAGAAATGTAATTAGGAGTACGAAAGAGGAAATGTTCTTGTAGAGGCAGTGAGCCTTGGGTGGTAGTGAGCTAACCCAGAACCTGTAATGTTAGTAAGCCTTGGGTAGTAATGGGATAACCCAAAATGGGTGAACGTTGTGATTGTATGTTCTAAGTGACCAAAGATCTTTGAACATTGAAAATTTTTATCCTAGTTTTTAATTGGTCCATTTATATGATGTTGATAACAACCTCCTTTGAGTATCCCTATGGTGGGGAAAAAATTAAATATCAATGTGTCACCTCATGTATCACATATCTATATTGATACACAAATTCATTTAGTTTATGGGTCAAATGACTAGTTAAGGAAATTTCTTATTCATATGGGAACCTAGTCCTTAATGTAAAATCGATAATATGGTGTTTTATATGGTGCGTCCTAATTTATCACATGATCAGGATCTGTAAAGGGTTATTAATAAATTATTTGATGATGTTTGAGTCAATATAAACATTTTTGTATAATTTATAAGATGAATAATAAATGAGACTCATATTAAGTACATATTAATGATAAATTCACTTATTAATATTATTAAAGGTAGTTCTAAAAGTACATTATCATTCTAAACACATGCCCCTTTACTAAAATATACAAAACATACTTTTATTTTCTTTATAATTTATTATAATGACTATTGGGGATTTTTTATGTTTTTGAATAAACAGTATATTAATCCAACTCACAGTGTGGATGGTCTGATTGGATGTAGGTTTTTTATTTAAATGTAACATTTTAGTTGACAACCAGTGACACAAACTCAAAACTAATTACATTTTCTCATATTATCATGACACTTAAAAAATAAATTATCAATCCTTGATGCATAATAACTATTGAAAAATTAATCTGACACATAGTATAGTGGTTATAATGAAAATTTCTTGTTTTTAGGTCAAAATAAACATTTTAGTTCAAAATAATTTTCACATACACAAAAATTAGAAAATTAACACAAACATTTATGATAGTATACCTACAATATACATAATTTATTTTAAAAGAGTATAAATTAATTTAAAATCTATTTGGTCCACAATATTGAAGGAATTACTAAATATGTGGGTTCTTATATAAAAGAAACACTTTTGTTCCTATAGAATGTTACATACTCCAAAATGAAAAAATTCAGTAGAAATATCATGATATATTTAGAAAAAATCTAGATAATACATATTTACACATAGGAGTTAGTCTCGGGCCAATTTGGTACATAGGGTGGTTGGTATTATTGATAGTTCATCTTTTTAGTATAAAATATACATCTATGTGTAGAAAATGCACCATATACTAGAAAACTCATTAAAACACTCTCAATTTCCATTATATATCGAGAAAAATATATGATTTATTTTTTATGTTTTGAAATCAACTACATATCAATTTGATCCATTGTATGGGGGGAATGAAAAAAAGTATATGTTTTATTTTAAAGTGACAAATTATTTATTAGAATTTATTATATACCCAATACCATGAACAATCCTTTATTTGTCTTTATATAAAAATATTTATAATAAATTTATAATATATATGGGTTAATCACATGTTAATCGCACAAAAAATGTGTCAGGTAGATTTTAAAGTACATGATTTGATTTTAAAAGTGACACTTTAGATCAAAAAACATATCGCATACAAAAACCTAGTAACACACTCTAAAAATTCCTTTATAATCTAGTAATGGTATTATTGTTTCATTTTTTATTATTAATAATTAACAATATGTAAATTTGCGGCAATGTTTGGTTAGTAAGATTAAAAGTATGTGTTTTCATTTGAAAAAGACATCTTAGTTCATAATGAACTTAAAATACTCCAAAAATTGAAAATGTGTTCTATTTTCACACGTATATTTATAAAAAGATACATAAATCATTTTTTACATTTCTTATTTAATCTCACACTAATATGATAAATGGTTTTGTGGGTGTGAATAAATTATTTTCACATAATCATGACTTTTTAGTTCAATACACATGAAAGATACACAAAACCTATAGAAAATATATAATTATCTTGATGCATTCATAAAAACGATAAATAAATAATTTATATATATATGTGTGTGTGAATTAATCTGACATAAATATAACACATTTTTTGGATAGCATGATTGAAAGTGTGTGCTTTCATTTTAAAATGGAAATCTAGTCCTAAATGTATTTCACAAAATCCGTTATGTGAAATAAAAATAATATTATATAAGTAAATAATTATCTTGAGTTCCATTTTTTATATGGGAATTATTTTATTGTCATCCTGGATTATGTTATGACTAATAAAGATGAATGTATATATTTTCATCATAAAAATAACATTTTAGTTCAAATTTTATTCACATAGTTAAAATAGGGAAAAATTTGTATTGTCATGATAATTTAATAAAATATTAAATTATCCATTTATAATATCTATTAATTAATCCTAAAACAATAATACATGCATTGTAAATTGTATGAATGAAAGTGAATCATGTTTTATAAATATTGATATCATGGTGGTAGTGTTTCCTTACTTTCCAATATGTTTTAATTATGTATTATGTTTTATCATTAAATTTTTAAATTTTCTTTATATTATATTATGGAATTATTTTATCATATGTTTGTTTTATTTTTTTATTTATTGTATTATAGAAGTCAGTATAATTTTTTATTACAGGTACAGACATTTTTTATTGATCTTGGGGTGGCATGTACCAAACATGTAGCTTCATCCAGATCAATTAGAAGGGATCCCAAAGATAATTTAATATTGGGAAACATGGAATATTATTAGTTAGATTATTTTTTACTTGGACTGTAACTGAATTTGTTTAGATCAATATAAAAATTTAATTCAAACTTATTGAAATATATGTAATTTATATTTATATATAATAGCAATTTATCATAATAAAATATTATTTTTAATTTAATTATGTTTTATTTATTTGAATTATATAGTGTGTTGTTCATGTATCATCATACTATATAAACTACTGAATTTTACATTCACATGATTTAGATATAATAAAATAGAATTTTACAAATACTAACTCTAGGGAAAATAGAAATTGCTTTTTTCCTCATTGATTAGAGATCATGAATTTTTTAATGGTATAAACATCAAAAAACAGTCATTGAAAAGAGTTATGATCTGTAGTAGTGATACAAGGACATAATTTTTTATTTTTATGTTTTGTAATGAGTTAATAATTCCTAAAGTATAAGTGATGAATTAATTTATTGTAGGAACATATTTCAATTTAGAATTTAAATTCATGAAGCTTTACAATTTTATTCATATTAATATGATTAAATACCCACATTAAAAATGAATTATAGATATATTAGTTAATCAAAAGTATTTATCATGGATATAAATAAAATATTTTTGTGGAAACAAATTTTTAAATATGACTTTACCTGAGTGGGAGAGATTACTATTAAGTAATGTATATATATGGAACTATAAGAAACAAATTTTAAATAAAAGTATATATGAATTGAATATGTTCAAAAATATCTCTCATTAATATAGTATAGTCGCATTGAATACTCGATTTTTTAATTTATCATTTTAAATAAAAGTATATATGAATTGAACATGTTCAAAAATATATCTCATTAATATAGTATAGTCACATTGAATATTCGATTGTTTAATTTATCATTTTAACAATACATACCAGAATCCAAATGTATTTTATATATAGAAATTAGATAAGAATATTTCTAATGTATGGGAATAAAGTGTGTATTTATTAATATGTATCGAAATAGGTTTCAACATGAATTCATTCAAACATTAGATTATGTAATATTTTATTGGAATTTAATTATTTTAATAATGGATCATGTATAGAATGTATCTAATAAACTGAATAAATTTTATTTAAGAAATTGTATTAGTTAAGTTTATTCAATAAACTTTACACCAAAAGTATATTCAATGAACACATTCCAAATTTAAAAAAATATTGAATTCAAATATATATCTGTAAGTTATATAATGTGTTTTGAGAATCAATAATATTGGGTTTATATAGATTTAGTATAATATAATATATGTAGATTCCATTAACTTTATACAATATATGTACATTATTATTACCATAGATAAATATACTTATTTAATAATGTTTCCTATATTCAATCCATGTTTATTTTAATTTATGTGATTTTTATGATCAAATATGACAATAAAAACAATTATTTAATATACCATCATAATAATGAAAAACTGAAGTGCCCGGATCAGTGTGAATCACTGAGAGGGGGAGGGGGTGAATCAGTGATCCCTTAAAACTTTTTACTAATTGATTCTTTATCAATTAAACCTCTATGGCTTGTTAAGGCCTCGATCCATTCTTTGTGTACCTCTCATCCTTTCCTCGAGTGATGCAGTAAATGTAAAGGCACATGACACAATGATTTACAAGGTTCAGCACCAAAGGCCTACGTCCTTGCCATGTTGGTTATAAGCCCCAACATGGTTTCTTCCATTATAATCTGTTAGTATTACAATGGTCGATACAGAGTCCCACTGTATCTCTCCTGAGTCCCACCGGAGGGTCTTTATACTGCGTCCCACAGTGTTACCAGAGTCCCATTGGCCTGCTCCAGAATCCCACTGAACACTTCTTTCACCCTGAGTCTCACAGGGGGCTTCTCCTGGCTCCTCGAGTCACACGAGTAGCTCTTATTCACTTTTAGCTTCTTCAAGTATCTTCAGCAGTATGGGATAAAGACTGCTGGCCTTGCACTTCTTCTGATCACTTGTGGTGAACAGGTCTTCTCGTCTTGCTCAGGATTTATCTCCTTCTAAGGATGACCTGGCCTCTCTCCAATTGCTGAATACTCAGACAATTGATGTCTTTAACTTTAGTTTGGTCCAGTCTCACTGCAATTCAACTTCATGCACTGAGTGCATGGCATCTCTTCATCCTCATGCACTGATTGCATGGCTTCTCAAGATTTTCAAGATCTCCTGGTCTTGGACTCCTCAAATGCACACAAGCAGATTCAGACTTGTTCACGTGTGCGCGTGCATGCATGCAAGCATGCACTCCACTTCTCTTGGTGCAATAAACCCACTAAGGGTGTAGTCAATTTTAATCACACACCTTCTCCACAATCGTCACACACTATATTCAAATTGTTCACACACTTAGAAGTGTGTTTTACTTTAGTGTGGAACTTCTTATTCTTCTTCTAATGTGTATACACTTTTAGTGCACACACTAGGCTTTGGCCTTCTTGTTTTGTTTTCACACACATTTTCTTTGTTCAAATTGCAAACACAAGAGACTTGGCCTCTCCTTCTTGCACACCCCCAAGGGCTAAGACCTCTTCTTCAATTTGCACATACAAGTGCCAAAGGGTGTCTTCCTTGTTGCACACACACACACAATGGTGTGCTCTTCACTTCACCCACTTGCACATACCCAAGCCAAGGTCTCGGGTTCTTCTTCTTGTCTTGAACACACAACCTGAACTCCTCCGTCAAAGAGATGGCGTGCAAGGTGTGTTTGAGCCGCAGCCACATCTCTACTCCACTGTCGCGCTAGGTGTCAAGGGTGCAAGGACAGCCGCTCAAGGTTCAAGAGCACAAGCAGCGCACAAGGGCCTACTGCCATGCAAGACTCCTCCAACCGCGGAGCGGGCAAGTGACTTGGTGCACAAAGGCTATCAGGTGCTACTCATGCGGGGCGCGCAAGTCCAACCAACTGCGGGATTCAACCGTGGGCACACAAGATGCTGCGGCCCCGGGGACTTCCTGTCGTGAAAGTGAGGCGCACAGGGGCCTTCCCCTTTCTTCTTTCGCGCAAGGGGTGCGCGAAAGGGACTCAGCCGCGCAAATACCTTGCGTGGGGCTTCTTTCTTTGCGAGGCAGAGAGCTTCACGGTTCTCAAAAGTTTCAGCAAATAAATTCAAGAGAAAGGCCTCTCTTTATATAGGCAGAGGCGTCTCGTTCAATCCGCGTGGATATAAATTCAAACTCCTGAATATCTCGGGTTTTCAAGATTTCCAAAATCTTGTTTCTCCTCGGTTTCACGCGGCATAACTCATTTTAAATTTCCTCTACGTGCATGTGACTTAGAACGCATGCACAACCTTCCTTCAATCCAAAACATGCAAGCATAAACACCCAAACCTCGGCAACTTCGTCTTGCCTCGGCCGGATACAAAACTCTCCAAACATTGCATGCAAGTGTATTTTTAAGCATGGATCGGTTCGTCTTGGCCAGATGATCTTAATGATGTCTTCGGCATGATTTGTAATGTCCGGGAGCTCGAGATCAGTCGTCGGGGAGGCGTCTGGATCAGCGGGAGATGTCAGGGAGCCTCAGGGTGGCTCGAGGTTGAAGACAACCTTTACAGTCGTCGGATGGGGAGTTTAATGATGCTCGACGGCCGCGATTAAAAGATCGTCGCGCAGATGGATCGTGCGGTGGAGATTAGATGCACGATGAGATGTGCGGCTCAGATTCAATCCCAGCGAAAAAACTCGTTCGCACATCGAAACGGCCTCCGATATTTCAGCGCCTTATCAAACTCGCGCTGCCGCCATTCGTTCAATAATCTCTCTTCTCCCTCCACGGTGCTGCCCCGCACCGTGCCTCTGCGGGCGCGCTTCTGCGCCCACCCACGCCTTCTGCGGGCGCGCTCCTAGTGCCCACCATGCATGTCACGGGCGCGCTCCTCGTGCTCATGCTGCGCGGGCTTCATCACCGCGTGGCCTCGGGGCTTATACACGGCCCCGACCTCTCTCGTGCTGGCCCCATGGGATCCCCCTTGGGCGTGGAGACCTTGAGTCCCACATGTGCCTTGGGGTTGAACCCTTAAGGTTGGCCCTTGGTGGCTTCCTTTTTGCTAGAGTAGAGACTTAGGGACTTTGTATAAAAACAAAGTAACCCAAGTTCAAATGCCAAATGCCACTTCTCCCTTCTTCTTAATAATTCAAAAAATGTCCTCAACATATAATCATTACATAGAATGTGGAATTCCTGAAGGGTCTTCTTCATCAACTGATCTCCTTAATCAAAATGATTCTTCAATGTTCTTCATTGATCTAATCAGAGATCAAGTTGGATCATCTTCATCTCCTCATGCATTGTTATGACAATGCATGGTCTTCAAACATTGTTGTGACATTGTATCCTCTTGATACAAGTTCTTTGAACTTAAAGACCAGCTCAACAATCGTCTGATGTAATGATGCTCCATCATCATAAATTCTTCAAGTGTTGTAACTTAGTATCACCTTGATACAAGTATTGAAACATTAAGAACAGTTCTACAATCGTCTGATATTGATAGAGAATGTTTCAACCACAACATCCTATGTCACTTAGTGAATCTCTTAAGTGACATGCATCTTAGTACCATGGCCATTCTCCTTTCCTCACCAACACCATCACATCCTTTTTCATTCACATCTTGATAGTCCTTGACATCCATTCATATTATGACAACATCATGCCTCATTGACAACAAATGCAACACAGTGCACTTCAATCTCCCCCTTTGTATTTGTTGTCAATACACTTCTTCAGCACATATGAATGGGTCAATATGTGTGCCAATATTTTCTCCCCCTTATTGGAAATCAAATGCAAAGGTGTGGTGTGGTTCTCTTCAAAAAAAATCACTTCCTCCCATTGAATATCATCTTCTTGAAAGTCACTAAGAGAGGGAGGATGTCACAAGTTCTTTTGAGCAAATAACCTTTAGTAGATCAACTCTAAGTCTACTTGGGCTAACCTGGTGTACAAAACAAGAGTGATGTAACCAAGATTTTCAATGCTGTCCACAATTCACTGTACATGTGAGATCATGCTTCAGGGGGTGAAATTTTTCAGATTTATCAATGAATTGCTAAATCCTGCACATACTTCACAAAACTCATTAGAATGTTCAGTGCAAAGATAAAGCTCCCCCTTTCATCCATTTGCCTTCAATCAATACTCCCCCTTAATTGACATGATGAATACAATTAAGAAACAAGGGATAAAAGTATGATTGGAATACCTTCACTTTTCTCAAGATTGTATTAAATATCAGAATCCCATCTTCTACAGATTGGCTCCCCCTTAAGGGGTGCACTCCATTCTGTCCAAACCACTCTCCAGATGAGAATGATCATCATCTTCAATTCCCTGCAATGTTAGCACATGTAAATACCAGAAGTATAAGGGAATAAGATGGAACCTCCTTGGTTCATCAATGTGAACAACAAGGTTGAGAAGATTCTCTCAACCGAGAAGTCCCATTTTCACCATTCTTCACACTTGCACATTTCATCTTCAATGATTTTTGTGCGGGTGTGGATCTCAACACCTCTTTAACTTCTTTGTGTGTGACTCCTCTATTTCTAGGTGCCTTCTGAGCACTAGAGTCTCCTGGTGCAATATTCATTCTTTTGAAGAATCCCTTCTGAGCTGGACTGAATATCATGCATTTATCACTAGTATGTCCAGCTTGATTGCACCTCACACACAGAACTTGATCTTCATGTGAAATATTCTTCTTCCCTTTTGCCTTCTCTACTACCAGTGCTTCATCTTTAGCTCTTTGTAGTTCTCTTGCAAGTTTCAACTGATTTGGCCATATGACTAGTAAGTCACTTGGAAGTGTGGCCTCAGTTCTGGATATTCCACATGGTTCCTTTGATGCTTTCAAGATACCTTTATTAGGCAACTTGTTTTCAATCAATCCCTTCTGCTTATTTTGGATTGATCGTCTGTTTGAGTCTAGTCTGCCTCTATTGAAATTCATGGCTTCTTTACAAAGATCCATGATATGTCCTTTCCTTCCACAGTAGAATCATTTCTTCTTGGTGGTCCTTCTGGATGCATCACCCTTCTTGGATTTAGACTCCAAGGGCTTCTCTTCCTTTTTCATAATCTTCATGGGAGAATCTTCATCTTTCTTCTGCTTTCTTCCCTAGGATTCTTTCTGAGCCAGGTTCTGTGATCTTTTCTTCTTTTGAGCTCTGGATACAGTTAGAGATTGACATGTATCTTTTTGACCACTTTTGCAATCATCCCAGATGTTGTCAAGTAATCCAAATCTATTTGCAGTAAACAGATGTCTCTGGACCTGTGGATGCTACTTCTTTTCTTCTGGCTTGCTCCCCCTAGGCATGGGATTCCTCTGTGCTTTTCCATTTAGTGGATTGTACCAAAAATCCTTTGCACCATTCCCATACTTGTTACAACACCAACATTGACCCAAAAATCTTGACTTTTTGATTCCTTCTGATTGTAGGGTACTTGTCTTGAATTGTTTTTCTGCTTCAGGAGAGCTTTCTTTCTTCATTGTCTTCATCCATACTTGTTTGGAATTATTCTTCCATCCTGCACTTTTTGTGGAAACACAATTAGAAGCATTAGTACAAGATGGGATGGATGGTACCTTCCTTTTAGAAGATGTTTCCCTTTTATTAGAGGATGTCCTTCTTTTGGAATCATCCTTCTCAATGCACACTTGTGTAGAAACATTTCTACTTTCAGTTGACTGGGAGGATTCAGCTTTGGGTGATTGCAGATTTTTCAATATCACCTCTAGTTCTAAGCATTTCATATTGAGGGAGTTCTTCTCATCCTCAATAGTTCTTAGCCTTCCTTCCCATTTCTCTTCCAGCTGCTTTATCTGGTCTTCATGCACCTTATTCATTTCAAGCAATTATTTTTCAAGCTCCTTCACCCTTTTTACTTTGTCTTCAAGTTGAGCATCTTTAACAACCATTGATACTCTATGCCTCTTCTCCAGTTCATGGTAAACATCTTTGATTATTACTTTAAATAATTGTTTCTCAGAAAGGATTCTTTGCAATTCTTCAGCAGTGTCTTTATATCTTTCATTGCAAAGAGAAACGGTTTCATCTTTAGCCTTCACCAGCTTTCTGACAGTGTTGGTTATACCAACCCTTTTAGCCAACTGATCTTCCATTGTATTGGATTCTTCTTCTAGCTGTAATTTTTCTTCTTGAAGATCAAGGATGCCTATAGCTATACACATTGCCACTTCCTTGCGGACTGTATTCTGAAGATATTCGATTGCACTTTGAAGATCTTTCATTGTTCCAACTTCATCACAGCTAGGACATGCTTTCTTCATCTTCTTGGCCGGTTTCTTCTTTCTATTTTTCTGAGTTTTGGCTGATATATCCATTTGAGGCTGGTCGCTCATTTCCTCAAATCTGCACTTCATAAAGACTCCCTTGGATCTTTTAGAGGTAACCTCCCATTGATACCAATTAAAGTGCCCGGATCAGTGTGAATCACTGAGAGGGGGAGGGGGTGAATCAGTGATCCCTTAAAACTTTTTACTAATTGATTCTTTATCAATTAATCCTCTATGGCTTGTTAAGGCCTCGATCTACTATTTGTGTATCTCTCAGCCTTTCCTCGAGTGATGCAATAAATTTAAAGGCACAAGACACAAGGATTTACAAGGTTCGGCACCAAAGGCCTACGTCCTTGCAATGTTGGTTATACACCCCAACATGGTTTCTTCCATTATAATCTGTTAGTATTACAATGTTCGATATAGAGTCCCACTGTATCTCTCCTGAGTCCCACATGAGGGTCTTTATACTACGTCCCACAGTGTTACCAGAGTCCCACTGCCCTGCTCTAGAATCCCACTGAAGACTTCTTCCACCCTGAGTCTCACAGGGGGCTTCTCCTGGCTCCTCGAGTCACACGAGTAGCTCTTCTTCACTTTTAGCTTCTTCAAGTATCTTCAGCCGTCTGGGATAAAAACTGCTGGCCTTGCTCTTCTTCTGATCATTTGTGGTGAACAGGTCTTCTCGTCTTGCTCAGGATTTATCTCCTTCTTCTATGGATGACCTGGCCTCTCTCCAATTACTGAATACTCAGATAATTGATGTCGTTAACTTTAGTCTGGTCCAGTCTCACTGCAATTCATCTTCATGCACTGAGTGCATGGCATCTCTGCATCCTCATGCACTGATTTCATGGCTTCTCAAGATTTTCAAGATCTCCTGGTCTTGGACTCCTCAAATGCACACAAGCAGATTCAGACTTGTTCACGTGTGCACGTGCATGCATGCAAGCATGCACTCCCCTTCTCTTGGTGCAATAATCCCACTAAGGTTGTAGTCAATTTTAATCACACACCTTCTCCACAATCGTCACACACTATATTAAAATTGTCCACACACTTAGAAGTGTGTTTTACTTTAGTGTGGAACTTCTTCTTCTTCTTCTAATGTGTATACACTTTTAGTGCACACACTAGGCTTCGGCCTTCTTGTTTTGTTTTCACACACATTTTCTGTGTTCAATTTGCAAACACAAGAGACTTGGCCTCTCCTTCTTGCACACCCCCAAGGGATACGTCCTCTTCTTCAATTTGCACATACAAGTGCCAAAGGGTGTCTTCCTTGTTGCACACACACACACAATGGTGTGCTCTTCACTTCACCCACTTGAACATACCCAAGACAAGGTCTCGGGTTCTTCCTCTTGCCTTGAACACACAAACCGAACTCCTCCTTCAAAGAGATGGCGCATAAGGTGTTTTTGAGCCGCAGCCACTTCTCTACTCCACTGTCGCGCAAGGTGTCAAGGGTGCAAGGACAGACGCTCAAGGTGCAAGAGCACAAGCAGCGCGCAAGGGCCTACTGCCATGCAAGACTCCTCCTACCGCGGAGCGGGAAAGTGACTTGGTTCACAAAGGCTATCAGGTGCTACTCCTGCGGGGCGCGCAAATGAAACCAACCGCGGGCTTCAACCGTGGGCGCGCAAAATGCTGCGGCCCCGGGGACTTCCTGTCGCGCAAGTGAGGCGCACATGGGTCTTCCCCTTTCTTCTTTCGCGCAAGTGGTGCGCGAAATGGACTCAGCCGTGAAAATACCATGCGCGGGGCTTCTTTCTTCGCGAGGCAGAGAGCTTCACGGTTCTCAAAAGTTTCAGAAAACAAATTCAAGAGAAAAACCTCTCCTTATATAGGTATAGGCGTCTCGTTCAATCCGCGTGGATATAAATTCAAACTCCCGAATATCTCGGGTTTTCAAGATTTCCAAAATCTTGTTTCTCCTCTGTTTCACGCGGCTTAACTAATTTTTTATTTCCTCTATGTGCATGCGACTTAGACCGCATGCACGACCTTCCTTCGATCCAAAACATGCAAGCATAAACACCCAAACCTCGCCAACTTCGTCTTGCCGTGGCCGGATACCAAAACTCTCCAAACATTGCATGCAAGTGTATTTTTAAGCATGGATCGGTTCGTCTTGGCCAGACGATCTTAATGATGTCTTCGACATGATTTGTAATGGCCGGGAGCTCGAGATCAGTCATCGGGGAGGCGTCTGGATTAGCGGGAGACATCGGGGAGCCTTGGGGTGGCTCGAGGTTGAAGACAACTTTACAGCCGTCAGATGGAGAGTTTAATGATGCTCGACGGCTGGGATTAAAAGATCGTCGCGCAGATGGATCGTGCGGTGGATATTAGACGCGCGATGAGATGTGCGGCTCAGATTCAATCCCAGCGAAAAAACTCGTTCCCACATCGAAACAGCCTCCAATTTTTCGGGGCCTTATCAAACTCGTGCTGCCGCCATTCATTCAATAATCTCTCTTCTCCCTCCACGGTGCCGCCCTGCACCGTGCCTCTGCGGGCGCGCTTCTACGCCCACCCACGCCTTCTGCGGGCACGCTCCTAGTGCCCACCATGCATGTCACGGGCACGCACCTCGCGCTCATGCTGCACGGGCTTCATCACCGCATGGCCTCGGGGCTTATACACGGCCCCGACCTCTCTCGAGCTGGCCCCATGTGATCCCCTTGGGCGTGGCGACCTTGAGTCCCACATGTGCCTTGGGGTTGAACCCTTAAGGCTGGCCCTTGGTGGCTTCTTTTTTGCTAGAGTATAGACTTAGGGACTTTGTATAAAAACAAAGTAACCCAAGTTCAAATGCCAAATGCCACTTCTCCCTTCTTCTTAAGAATTTCACAAATGTCCTTAACATATAATCATTACATAGAATGTGGAATTCCCGAAGGGTCTTCTTCATCAACTGAGCTCCTTAATCAAATAGATTCTTCAATGTTCTTCATTGATCTAATCAGAGATCAAGTTGGATCATCTTCATCTCCTCATGTATTGTTATGACAATGCATGGTCTTCAAACATTGTTGTGACATTGTATCCTCTTGATACAAGTTCTTTGAACTTAAAGAGTTGCTCAACAATCGTCTGATGTAATGATGCTCCATCATCATTCATTCTTCAAGTGTTGTAACTTAGTATCACCTTGATACAAGTATTTAAACATTAAGAACAGTTCTACAATCGTCTGATATTGATAGTGAATGTTTCAACCACAACATCCTATGTCACTTAGTGAATCTCCTAAGTGACATGAATCTTAGTACCATGGCCATTCTCCTTTCCTCACCAACACCATCACATCCTTTTTCATTCACATCTTGACATTCCTTGACTTCCATTCATCTTATGACAACATCATTCCTCATTGAAAACAAATGAAACACAATGCACTTCAAAAACAGTAGTCTTAAATAATTTATATCATCAAAGAATATATCAAGGATAAATTTTGGATCTACGTAAAATATATAAGTGGTTATATAATTTGACTATAATTTTTGGTGTCTTTAATTTTTAATTATTAATAGAAAATATATATAGAAATGACATGGTTCATAAATATATAATATAAGAGAGGATGTGTTGAGTTCTAAATTGGAATGACATACTAATTCTGTTAATATATTTGAAATTACTTAATGTCCCCATTGAAAAATTTCACAAAAAATTTTAAATGTGTTTTCAATATAATGGTTTGTAGTATAAGCGATAAAATTTTATATATCATTGAGTAAAAAAATTATGATATAATAGAAAAATTAGTTATCTAGGAATATTCATCAGAATGATTTTCATTTAAAGAAATTAAGGTAAAATAAGTGAGATATAATGAATTATTATATATAATTGTAACATTATATTATTACAATTAAATAGAAAATTAATTTTTTTAACATCTATTACAATAAAAGGTTTTTAGTTTTGACTTTGTTTAATTGAAGGAATTATTGAAATCAAGGATTTAATTTTTTTGACAATTCCATATATAGAAATTTCATATTAATAATTTTGGATCATCAATATCCACTTATTTTTTCATAGAAAATTACTATTAATTTGAAACAGTCAAAAAACTTAAAACATAAACAAAATTAAAAAGAACTATGATTTTGGTGGATTGATAATCCTTGCACGGTTAACCTAATAGATAACAAATAATTTGAAGCATTGGTGGTAATAGTGGATTGATACTTCAATTATAAGTTGAAACAAATTAATGAAGTGGATAATAGAATAAAATATTTGGATGATGACTACTGTGTATGATTCATGATGAATATACAGTACTCAAATATGTAACAATTCCATATGTCTAGTAGTTATTTAAAAAATAATAATAGAAATTATTTCTATATTATTTCTTGAAAAAAGATTCTTATTTTTTAAAATAAAAACATTTAAATTATATTGATAAAAAATAATCATTTTGAAGAATATATTATATTTACATGGTTCACCATGTCGAAAACCAGTTTTGGAAATATCAATTATTAATTTTGATAAACAAAATAAATTTAAAACATAAATGTGGAATTCAATATAGGTGTTTCATATACAAAGAGGTTAAATAACTAAAAACATTTAAAACATGTGACATGTGTTCACTGAAGAATAAAACTAATGAAATGACTACACACAAAAATACATCATTTTATCTAGAAAAATTAATATGTAAGGATATAACTGCAAAATTAATTCTATATACGATATTTTAATTTTTTACTTATGTCCAGCATAAATAAATTAATAATTTAAATTATAATATCATACAAAATAGATTTGATTCAACTAATAAATAAAAACCAAACATTAGATAATACAAAATCAAATTTTTCATGAAAATAAAAAACTATTTAAATATAATGATGTCAAGAATTACTTTGAAAATGGGGAAAGTATACATTTGGTGAAAGTTGATGGCTAAATAAATATAAGATAAAATTGTAATAAAATAATAAAAATTAAATATTTTTGTCTCTTTTTCATTCATCGTTTTATAATTTGAATTTCATAACATATTAAAGTTGAAAATTCAATATATACTAATGATTCATAATAAATTTCACTATCAATGATTTTTAGTTTAAGGGAATCTATTTCATCAGTGCGTTTTAACAAATAATTTTGTAATTGATCAATTATTTTGTAATTTAAATGTGATGAATTGATATAATATATTATGTATTCACTATTTCATTATTTTTTAATGAAAATATATGGCTTAAAATGAATTTTAATTTTTAATTATAATCCTATTAACCATACATCATATTTGATGATAACCGAGAAAATCTACTGGACTAATGAAAATCTATTGCACCAGCACCAGCATTATTTTCAAGATTAAGAAAACCATGATGGATTTGAGCAGAGTGTGTATTGAGTGCCAAGGTGATCAATTTGTAAGGGATTTTAACCCATAGGATCATAAGCAAATAGGGTGGAGGGGCTAAGGGAATTGGGTACATTGGCACCCAAAAAGAACTGGGTTACAACTCTACACAAATGAGTACCTCTTAAGGTGAGAAATGAGGGGTGGAGGTGTTATTCCGGACTAGGGGAGCTTCATAGTGGATACATTCTCACCATTATATGGCAGTAGTGTTTCTCTTTATGTGGAGGTAAATGCAATGGTATTGGCGTTTGAGTTAAGTGATAAAATTCATATAAATCTGAAGGCAATGGAAATAGACACCTTGATACTGAACTCACTGAATTTGGAAGTTTCCCGTGGAGTATAGAATATTATATCTACAAGTGAAAACATCTCTTGGGTGTCCACATGGAGATCACCTACAATCGGCGAGAGGGGAATAAGGTTGAATATTTATTCAAATCGAAGGCTTCTGCAGCCCAATTCCTATCGCTATTTTTTAACATGTTATTTTTTATATCGGGTGGCAGTATTTTAGTTATTAATGATGCTTTGGGGCTCTAGTACAATTGACCACCACAATGTTCCTTTTATTTTCTATTTTTCTATGTGTTTCCAAAATTAATAAAAATGTTAGGGTAATGGATTGATCAAGACTATGATGTAAATAATTAAATTCCTAATATTTGAGATTGATAAATCTAAAAAAACATTTATTTAATAGATATGTAAAAAAAATTAATAATTTTTATAGATAAAAACTAATTTTTTGTTAAACTAATATTTTTTAATGAATTTTCTATTAAATGGGTAGTACATTAAGAGATACCTAACATAACTAGATTTAAATTATAAACATTAAAATAAATGTTATTAAATATAATAATATTTTCTAAAAAAAATTATAATATTTAAATTAAACAAAATAAAATTTAATATAAAGTTTAAATGTAATTAATATAAAATATAATTGAATTTAATAACTTTTCTGAATCGTTAATATATAAAAATAATAAAAACCATTGAGCTATTATAAAAATTTCATTATATTGTTGTAAATATCCCAATAAAACCTAATATCATAAATAAATCACATATATTAAATAATCCAAAAGGATATTTCATTGATGTATAATTTTTTAATTACTTCATTACCAAAATCGTTATCTCTAAATATAACACTGAGAAGATATGTAAAATTCAATAAACATGATATGATGAGGAATCATTTATTAACATCCTTGAAAATTAAATCTCTAATAAATAAATATAAATGTAGAATAAAAACAATAATTTTGGTGAATATGTTGAAATATTGAAATTAGGCACACATAATTTGAGTTACGATTTTATTTTAACATTAAAATTCATGTACTAAATTCTTATAAATTTTTTAAATTAATAATTAGTTTAAATGTTAAAAATGTCATAGAAAAAATATCCATCTTCCATAGAATTTATTTCCTAGGTTGTCATTTAGAATTCTCAATTCTAATCAAAATGAAGACCCTTAAAGGAATAAAGTAAAAAAATAGAATAAGAGATTATGTTATAATTTGAAGAAACAAATTTAGAAAAGTAAAAAGATAAATAAAAATCATATTCTATTAAAAATAAATATGTTCATAATAAAAACCATAAAAAAAGTAGTGTAAATATGTATAGAAAATATATAGAGTGAAAAATTCACAGTTAATATTGTAAAAATATAAAGTGAACCAATATGATGGAAAAATTGTGTATTGAGAACATTGATGGTGTTAATACATAAACAAAAAAATAGTATGGTTTATGAAAATTTGTATATTGATTATAATTTAAAAAAACATAAATGAAATTTCTATGGATCAAGGGATAAAGATAAGTATCCTCTAGAGAAGATAAACCCTAAAATACCTAAGATATATTAGAATGTATGTTCAATTTTTTACGTGAGACAAAGTCAGAACAACCAACTTGGGTTTAAAACCAAATATCTTCCCAACAATGGTATTTATGTGAGGAAGTACAAATTGTTGTATTTATCTGAGAATGGGTAATAGATTGGGGTTTATATAGTAAAATTCCACACCGAAGGAATTGAATTCATAGTTCATAGAGATATAATATAGTGGTAATTAAAGAATAAGGATAACCCAACCTAACTATTAGTAGACATAAATGGATTCCATTAAATTAACTATTTTTCTCTCCTAAAATAATAATAACTACTAAGAATCAAGGAAATATGAAAATAATATAATGTTAGATAAAAATAACATAATCTGAAAAATCGATGGAGGTGAAAATATTAAGAATTGAAAAAAAAAATATCCAGATATGTGATCAATGTTAAGAGAGAGAAAATATATAAATAGATTTGATGGAAAGTGGGGGAAAATACTACTTTGGGGGCATAAAAAATTGTACAATAAAGGTTGAAATGATGAAGGTAACTCAATTAATATAAAACCCAAATGGGTGAGTTTAAATGAGGAGGAGGTAGGGGAGGAATATAAGGAGGTCAGGTGACTAGTATATATATGGTGGGGCTGTGGGGATAGGATGAGGGGATGAAAATGGAGAATCAGGGATGTGGGTTTGGTGAGACAGATGTATACTATTGGTTCAGGTCATGGAGGTATGGAGATTTGTGGGGACATGGTCTTGAGAGAAATCTGTAATTATAAAGAACTGAAGTTAGTATTTATTGATGTTTACAGGATTAGGTTTTGTAGTATGGGATATTAGTGTATGGGTAAATAGAGGGAATGACGGTAAAGAGAATGTGACACATGGATAGGAAAATAGATCATTTAGTATGAATATAGAATATAAGTTCTAAAATATTTTATTCGATAAGATTTTATTATCTTCATATCGTTATAAATATTTAATATTATTTTATCTATAAATTTATTTTACCACATTAGATATATGAATCATAATTGGTATTGTGATCATGGAATCAAGACAATCAATTTAATACCCATTTAGGATAGGTAATTTTGATATGTGGAATGGGTCCTTGGACTACTACATGGTCTGATCTAAATAAATGTTGAAATAAATATGTTATTTTGGACCGATTTTCTAATTTCAGTTTTAAAAAGTTAATCCAACTCATTTTTCATTAAGATAAAAATGGTTATAATTTGAATACCATATAAAATTAGTTATTGGGAAAATTATTTTGGTTTGAAATATTAAACATTCTAATCATCAATGATGAACCATTAAAAAATATATAGTACCACTCATATATAATATCATGAGTAGATCATGATCATTCCATTAGTCTAGTGATTTGAGTCACATATAATGGAAAAATTATAGAAAGGTGTTTTGGAAATGTGTATGTCTATTTGAAATTGAATTTCTATTGTTATAGGAACAATCTATGAAGTGACATTGATTGGACCAATAATAATTAGTTTAATTAAAATGACTTAAAAACAAACATATATTCATTAAGGTACATGAATTTATATACAATATTAACAATGATAAATATCGATGAAACTAAAGAGATTTTTTTGGTTTGAAAATGAACATATTAGAATTGAAGTTATTAATGTGGTTAATATGAATTATTAATGGAATAAAACTTTTATTATATTCATGTTAAAAATGTTAAATCCTAGAGGATATAAAATAAATTTTATTTAACAATGGATTCTACCTTAACATAATTAATAACGCGATTATGATATAATGTGATTGACATGAAATCAGTGCTTGGATATGATGTGGTGATTCAACAAAGACCATTATGATATTTATTATCCTTCCCATTTTTTACAATATGAGGTGGCTATACATAGGGTCTTTTTCCTGGTAGGTCGAGTAATAGAAAAATGGTTTGTTGAGAAACCATTATTAAATTATTGAAATATGGTCGATATATGTTTGTTGTGTCACTGATTGAGTTATCTAATAACCAGTGAATAATATTAAGAATAATTCCCAAATATATCATTGTGCATATGATATGGATTACTAAAGAAAATAAAATAATAATTAATCTCCAAAAACATGTTTTCTTAATGGGGTGGAACTTTTATGATTGTTTTTAAATATATGTTCCCCTTTTGATATCAATAACTAAGTAAGAAACAATGATACAAAGAGTATTGAGGGTTAATTTACATCCTATCAGGATGTTGTGGGGTCTAGTTATCATAGATAATCATATTGTTTGGAGGGTTGGTTAATATAGTTTAATATGTAGTCATGTCTTCTTGTAGTCTTAGTTTTGTGGATGGATGTGCATACTAGTCAAACCAGATTATTGAATAGACTTGAATACTAGTGTGATAAATATTTCTTATTATATATTTTTTACTTTACATAAAAAAACTAAGTACTTTATTTGAATCCAACATCATTAACTTGTCTTCTAAAGTGATTCCCAACATTAAATTCCTACATGTCATGATCCAAGTTGTCGTGCCATCATAACTGAAAACTGAACCGGCCAATGGCATGGACTGATGGGCGTTCTTGACCCTCGTGGGATAGAAACTAGTACATAATAATCAATAATACATATTAAGAACAATTTCAACCAAGTATATAAAAATAAATTGTACATGAGAATAAAGCAACACATAACTAATAATCATAACCAATTGAGATACAACAATTTCTTCATTCAATGTTTTAAAACATTAACCAATACCAAAAATTACACAATAGAAATAGAACAATAAATCATCACAAAAACCACTATGTAACAATATCACCATCACCCTCAATCCACCACCACCAACACATAAAAGAAGTTGAATACTAGAAACTAGATACTCCATCACCACCATGGAACATCTTTCCTTTACGTAGGTAATACATAAAAAAGTCTACATACACCAAAAGTATAAATAGAATGTAAACTAAATCCCATTAGGATACCACAAAACATAAGGATTACATCCAATAATAGTAAAAAATAAATCAACTTGTATATATTCCTAAGGACCTTTGGAAATATTTTCAAGGAAAAATTCAAGGAAACAATTCATGGAAAACACTTTTAATGAAAACCCTTTCACAAAATAATTATGATTTGAAATTTCAATATACACAAGATGGACTATATACCGATGGATAGAACCACATCAGTAAAACATAATGTCACAATAAAGTACCATGGGAAATCATTATAGGTAACTCGCACAACTGGGACCCTATTAATCTCTTACATCGGTGATCCAAATCCTCTAACAAAATCAAACAACTCCCTAATGCATGAGCAACTAGAGGGGAAAATATCCCAAGGTCTAGTTTTCTCCATATCATAATCCAAAACCAATAGCATTGCCATGCATGATCCACTGGATATGATCAAATCCCAAGTTCTAGTGGTCTCAAATCATATCACATGTTTAGTCAGTATTGTTTTCTCAATCCTACTAGAAGAAATTGGGCCGTATACCAATTAATTCAACTAGTGTACAAGTTCTAGTTATCCCACCTAGATACCAAGGATTCCCATTATGCTCAAATTTCATTTCACAAATCACATAAATCATTAATTTCACAAACACATGACTATAGTCATGAACAAAAAAGGAAAATTCCACTCTCATATTTGACATTGATCTTATGATCAAGGCTCGTATAGAAACCACCATTTTCTATTAACAAATCCACTTTCATACTCACATGCACACTGAATCTACTTTAAAATACTTGTTGAAACACATGTACAATTCATAAAGTCCATTTAGAAACAAGAAAAAAGCAGAACATATGATATCCACCCATTTCAATGCTAATATCTATTTTCAAATTCACACTCAAACCAAATCCATTTTAAAATGTTCTTTACATCACATACAAAATTCTCATTCCAATTTATGTTGGAAAACAAAAATATATCATATGAAACAAAACCCAATTTTTTGTAAAAACAACATTGAACACATTCTCACATTCAAATTCCTCAACGAAGACATTTATCCCCATTTACACTAATCATAAACCCTTTGAAGAAGTACCATAATAAATTAAACCTGAAACATTACCATTTTCCTTATGAAAATCAAATTTTATAATAGATAAATTTCAAAACCTTCTTAAATAATATTCCCCACTACAATAATATTCCATAGAATACATTTAAACTGCCAAGAAGGAAATACAAAATCATATGATTATTTAAAATGGTGGAACCAGCTACCTCACACTTATAGGCTTCTAGAAACAAGTGTTAAACCAAAACTGCACCACCAATAGAAACTAAAATGGAATAAACGAACCAAAAATATTATGTTTCCACAAAAAAAGGTAAAACACTCATTATGTGAAACAACCCAATAAAAAAGAAGAACCCTAAGTGTAAAGGATCGAAACCCTAAAAGAAGAAAAAAAACCAAGGGAAATTATTCTGAACTGATGATATCATGAAATTACAACTCCAAAACTACCCAAATATTAGATTTCAACATGACCAAGAGGGCTCAAACAAAGTAATCAAGGATGAAAATACTATATGGACCAGATTATGGTCCAAATTAGGGTAAAATAACAGGACTGTATAAGAGTAAATTCCCACATTTCCTTACCTATACAAGACAATCGTTTTTCACGAATATCTTTCAAAATAATACAGAAAACATGTTTCCCTCTCTGTCCAGGAATAATGTTGTAACACTTGTTCTAGGGGAATGGCACACAACCATGCCACAATATTTGTTTACCGAGAAGTTACATGGACCAAAGAGCATGGTTTTCTCTAGTCTTGTACACTATTTCCCCTAACTACACACCAAAAGTGCACCACTTGTTGTCTGAAACTAAAATTTTAGTTTTTAATAATAACACTCATGGAATGTGAGAATCCATCATATGTAACACCCCGAGATTTTATGAAAAATATTCTTTTTAATTTCATTAATGTCTTTTGTTGTACGCTACACCAAAAGGAGCTTGCACAACACGCATCTTTGACTTGCCTTTCATTACACGCAATCGCAACCTTCCTCGATAGCGTGTGTAGTACGCAATACTAAGTTTCACGAAACAACGATATGCTATTAAAATATTATTAAAACTAGCCGTTATGAATAGTAATAACCACTTTTTAAAATTTTGGAAAATATAGCTCTCAAAATGGACTTCATTTTTGGATTCAGAGTATCGGATTTAGCCTAAGGTGAAATTTTGGTACTTTTCGGATAACTTTCATATTCTGATGAATAGTGAAAATTACTAAATTATAATTAAAAACAACTTTTTTAATCGAAATAATTAATAGTGATAAATTATTAATTTGAGTGGTTTTAAAGTATATTTAGAATATATTTTTAAAATTTAATACAATGTTGGCCATTGGATGTAATTTCACATTTAAACCAGACATAAACAAGTGTCAATCTTTTGATAGATATTGTTTCTTAAAAACACGCTATTTGTTTTAACAGCGGGATTTAATTATAAAATTAATTAATGCAAATTATTTGTTATGAATTTGGTAAAATAGACTTCATTTTTGAATTCGTAATATGAAATATAGCTTAGGATGAAATTTTGGCATTGTTCTGAAAAACATCAATTTTTGATGAATAGTGAAACTACTAAGTGGCAGTTAAAAAACTGAATTTTTCATAAAACATAATTTTACCGCTTCTGTGAAAGGAATTTTAAAAATCCGAGAGACACGGTTGATTCCAGTAAGTAAAATGGGGTTCAATGAGATGAAAATAATTTTTGGTGAATAGTAACTTTTTACTTTTATTTACCACGGTTAAAAGTAAATAGGGTAATTAAGGGTAAGAATGATATTAATATTACCTTAACACATGTCCTAATTCTATTGGACAAGTGTATCTCGACCAAAAACAACCTTAAGTGTAAAATATTATCATTTAGGCCCACTTGGATTAGATTAGGACATTTATTATTATTTAATTCAAAGAAGAGTTAAAAGAGTTAAAATAAATGTTTATTTACTAAAACATTTTTAATATAGGGTTATACATAAGCTAAATTCGTTTTTAAATATTCATTAGAAAGCTAAAAAGATTTCCTACATAATCGTATTTTATTTGTAATTTTTAGACATCAAATAAGTTAATTTATATATGACCCAAAGATGATGCAGTAATTATCTTATTAATGAAATATTGACATAATTGATAGTATAAATACCGAAATAAATGTAATTTAAGACTTTTTATGAATCCCAATAATTTTCTAGGTTACTATGATATATTAGTGTTTATTTAATCAACTTGGTTCGAACATATAATTCTGTTATGACTTTCACAAAAATCATATATCAAATAGTGTCAAAATTGACACAAAATAGTTTTTAAATCTAATATTATATTATTAATTGTTATTTTATTCCTAAAAATCTAAGGTTCGGCCAAAATACTTATATAAGGATATATATATTAATAATAAACAATTTGGGGTTCTTTTGGCATGTTATAGTAAGTGTATTAACCATATATTGTAAGAAAACAAAAAGACACGGTAAAAGTTAAATTATTTAACTTAGAGTTAAATCTAATTGATAAGGTTAAAATAATAACCTAAACTAGTCTAAATCCTATTGGTTGATAGGATTTAGACCCATCCGCACTTTAGCTTCGAAATAATACCCTTTGGAACCATTATAAACCGATTTTGACTTTAATATAAAATAATATTTTGAGATATTCATAAAGTGCCCCTCTCCTCCCTTAAAAAAGGGCACCTCCTCCCCCTCCTCCTCACACCGAATTGAGCACACAAGCCCGGACAACCCCTGCCAAAATCCTTTCTCTACTTCCCTAGAATAATCCTAGAGGTCCTGGTCTTCTTCAAAGACCAATCTTAGTTCCCTAAGTGGAGGATTCAAAGAGGCGTTCCAAAGAAGAGGTAATATCAATTACCGATCTTTTCAATTTATTTCTTTTTCAACATCTTCTTCTTTAGTTGTTTCATTATAAAGTAATAACATCAGTATTACTTACATACTGATATGTTATTATAAATATGAAACAACTCTAATTAACCTTCTATCCATCCTACGGAAAAAGGAAATCACCGCGCGTGCGTACGTACGGAATACCGTCTCCACGCCGTGGTGTAATCTATTTTCCGCCACCACCTTAATTGGAAGGGTATAAAGGTGTAATGAGTAACTATATATGATTATTGTAAAGTGATATTGATACTGAAATAGTATACATACACTTCAACACAATTCCACAACCATGGGAACCATATCATCGCTCGTGCGTACGTACAGACTACCGTCTCCACAACGCGATGAGATTCATTCTCAATGATTAACCATTCATGAATGATTATAAAGTATATATAATAATTACTAATGAAATATATGACCTAATAATGATACTGGAATTATTTATATTTATATGTATGTCATCTACTTAATTCCATTCAATTCAATAAGGAAGCGAAAACAGCGTTCATGCGTACGTACGGACTACCGTCTCCATGAACGGTGTATTTCTTTCCATTTACTGATTTATTATATATATGTATATCCTGAATATATATATATATATATATATCATGTTTTATATTCTGGAATTAAGTAATCATGATCTAAGTAATCATATGAATAATTACAAGTTAAAAACACGAACGACAAATGAGACGATTTTACCCAAAATGCTACTTTAACATGAATTTACAAAAGAACGGGTAATATAAAGTCATAAGTGGACCATATATGATATAATAACAATTAATATGATTCTGGAATAAGTCAATAACATGATTTAAATCATTATACAGGAGGTTCGGACACTTACAAAGCAAGTCGGACCTAAGGTAAGGGGAAATATCACAATCTCATTTTTATCCGAGATTGTTTATTCGTAAGTATTTACTCGGGTGTATTTTATCATCCGATTCCATGTTTCATAAATATGTAATATTATTTCCATCCACCTACAATTTTTTTAATCCATTTTTACCCTTCGGTGAGTTTTTAGTAATATGTATGAAAGGAATCTTTTGTCGTTTTTCGTACGAGTTACTTTTTGACTTTTCCGACAAAAGTACGAAGAATGTTTTTTTTAACTTATACGGAATGAATGGATTTTTAAAACATTATTTCCAAGAAACTTCTTTTAAAAGTTTTCAAGTTTATTTTTAATCAACTTATTTTATTTTAATGTTGTATGACATGTTATGAAAGGAAAAATGTTTTTGAAGTAGAAAGGATATTTTCCTCAAAAATGGAGTTCAAGTATTTTATCAAAATTATTTTCCATCTAAGATAATAAAAGGGTTCTGTTTTTATCCCTATTATTACATTGGTTTGATTATGTTGTGATGGAAATATTTTTATGAATTCCGTTATCTTATATGAATTGTTTTATGATGTCATGTTGTTTAAGAATTCCATTTTTATTACATGGGTTACACTATGATGTATGGTTTATGATTATGTGGCACACATAAGAAAGGATTCATTATAAGATGGTTGGGACCTATATCTCCCTCCAATGCATTGGGTAATGATTTTATATCTCATGAGATAGACAGGGCTGGAACGGTAGGTCATACCGGTTCATTGAAACAGGACTGAAACGAGGGTTAGTCGATTCAGAAAGGGACTTTGTCCACTAAGATAGTCTTGGCAATGAGTCTTGACTAACAAGAAATGATTCTCTATGATTATGTGTGAATGCCACAAAGTTTCATGTTTTAAGTTATGATTATTGTGATTACATTTCACTACCATGATTTACCCCATGTTATGAAATTATGATCTCTTTTGCATGTTAAGATTTCCAAAAGTTATGTGCTTATGTATATGATGTGATTGATATTTCTTTTGTTTACCCTTACTGAGTATTTGAGATCACCCTTTTATGTTTTCCTTTCCCCAGGATATAAATAATGGTTTTAGGTAAAAAAGGAAGATCTTTATGGGAGATTTTGAAGATCTTTCACCACGATTAGAAGATTACGTTCCGAGTTTCCAAAGACACTAAACTATTACGATCCTTGTGTGTTTGTTTTTGTTATGTACTAAGTATTCCGCAAATGTAATGTAATGTACGTGTACGTCAAGCTACGGGTCTTTACAGTTGGTATTAGAGGAAAGGTTTAGTCAACCTTTTGAAACTAGGATGCGAGAACTTTAGTGAGATCCCTAGAGATATTTCTAAGGTATGCCTAGGGTTGTACCTATGGTTAATTATACGTATAGGTTATAGTACTAGAACTACGCTAACGATCATAGAATTAAACCTAAGATGTTAGATATTGAAGGTACTCCCCCTTTATTATGTTGTTTTCCCTAGCATGATTTTTTCCTCTCACACTATTTTTTTTTGGGTTTTAGACGATGGCTGGAACCCGAAGGAACCGTGTTGATCAATGCAATGGACAATGCAATGATTGTCCTCCTGAACAAGAAAATGTTATGGGAGATGGAGTGAAAAATCTTATTTCTATACTTACACAAGCTATGAATCATTCTGGACTTCCAAATGAGCAGAGAAGGGAAGAATATTCTATTGAGTCCTTCATGAGGCAACGTCCACCTTCTTTCAGTGGGTCTTCTGATCCACTTGTTGCTGAACAATGGATCAGTACCACTGAAAAGATATTTTCAATTCTTCAATGTTCTGAACATGATAAAGTCATCTTAGCAGTATATCGTTTGGAAGGTGAAGCTGATGAATGGTGGAATCTTATCAAGAATACAAGGCAAAGAGATGAAATTGAGTCCATGGAATGAGACGAGTTCATGAACTTATTTTTCAATAAGTACTTCCCTCGTATTCTTCGAACAAAGATGGAGAACGAGTTTATTGAACTAAAGAAAAAGGATGATGAATCTGTTGGTATATACGAAGTGAATTTTACAAGACTTGCAAGGTATGCATCTGGCATTATCATCCAACCTGAAAGTAAAGTTGATCGATTTTTCAGTGGCTTAAAACCAAGTCTTCGAAGGGAATTAGCTATAAGAGACTTTAGTAGCTATGAAGAAATTGTGCGTTGTGCTACCAAGGTAGAAATGGAAGTTGGTGTTACATTTCCATCTCATGGTTTTGTCAAGAAACGAAAGATGGAGTTCAAGGAGAAATCTCAGAATAATGGTGAAAAGATGATGAATGTTTTCTTATGCACAAAGTGTGGAAAGAAGCATGGTGGAGATTGTCTTAAAGGGACTAGAAAATGTTTTAAGTGTGGAAAAGAAGGTCATCGAGCAGCTGAGTTTCGAAGTAATGGAAAAAGGGTTTCTAATGATGTGAATAAAGCAAACACTGTAGAGAACGCACCACCAACACTTCAATGCTTCAAGTGCAAGGAAATGGGGAATTATGCTAATAAATGCCCTAATCCAAGGGTTAGTGATGATCAACATGAGAAACCACTGAAGGCAAAGGACAAAGGGAAGTCACATGCGATCACTATTGGAAATGTTGAATATGACAACGATGTGGTGGAATGATTAAGTGTTTATGTAATGGGATTCCAAAATAATGTTGTATCATTGAGTATTGCAATATTTATTGATGTGGTATTCAAAGTGATTGAGATATTTTTTTTGGAAATAAGATGATATGCGCATAATGAAGGGAAAACGAGAAAATGAAATGTTTAATAGTATTCATGAGCTCATGATTGATATAAGGACTAAGTGATATAGTGGTTTGAGTATATAGAATTTTGAGGATTTTGGTATGTGGAAAGTGTTAACTTTAAACTGCATTCATGTTTTCACGAAGGTATTCAAGAGAATACATGATTAAGGACTTTGAATGTTTGGAATGTGACCAACAAAACATATCTTATGATATATGGGGATCAACGATGGTATTAAATCTCTGGTAATCGTTTTCACTATGTTATGAGAGTGGACTGCAGTATTATGGATAAGCCTAAAGATTGAAATTGATTCTGTTGGACATAAGTGAGTATTGTTTAAGGATAGAAGTTTTTTTTCGATATTATTGATGGGATGTTATAGTAATGTAGTTTTAGAAAAATGAAAACCTGCAGAATGGGCGACAGCCCATCGCATCGGACAAGGATGTGGGAATCGAACCCACAACCGAAGTGCGACTGGCCTTTATCGCCTATCACTGGCCTAAAAGAAGTCTCTGTTTATTAGAAACTAGTTTTATTATATTAAGCAGTATGATATATGAAGTATAAAGTCCATTTTAGGAACCATATATGATTAATCTCACTATAGATCGACTTATGTATATAATTTTTGCTAAACTTTTGTTTGAGACAGATGGAATGACCCGTCATTCTATCAGATGATCTACTAACACTTCACAAATAACAAATTCAACTTCATTTATTTAATAGATGAAGTGTAAATTGTTAAAGGCACGAACAACAGTGAGATTTTACCAAAATAAAGTAAGTATTTATTCTAATTCAAATTTTCAACTTTAGGGAAATGATCTTGAAAACCAAAAATGTTGTCCTAGTGATCTTATACCTGATGAATCGGATGGTACCTTAGATCGTCACAAATTTATGGATTTGTGATTGTTGGCTTTTCCATATCCATGTTCTCTACCACTCTCCATCAGAACATGATGGTTAGATTTTTCTTCCATATCCATATTTTCACCTATGTGGAAACCCAGTGATTAGTTTATTTGGGTAACTGTTAAGTTTCATACTTTTGTTTTAAAATATTGGTGTTGGTATTCCTTTTTACGATGTGGGTTTCTATCAAAGAAACTTTCAAATAGTAAACCATTTATAACCCCGACGAATTTCGAGGGAGAAATTCATTTTTAGGGGGGTAGAATGTAACACCCCGAGATTTTATGAAAAATATTATTTTTAATTTCATTAATGTCTTTTGTTGTACGCTACACCAAAAGGAGCTTGCACAACACGCATCTTTGACTTGCCTTGCATTACACGCAATCGCAACCTTCCTCGATAGCGTGTGTAGTACGCAATACTGAGTTTCACGAAACAATGATATGCTATTAAAATATTATAAAAACTAGCCGTTATGAATAGTAATAACCACTTTTTTAAATTTTGGAAAATTTAGATCTCAAAATGGACTTCATTTTTGGATTCAGAGTATCGAATTTAGCCTAAGGTGAAATTTTGGTACTTTTCGGATAACTTTCATATTCTGATGAATAGTGAAAATTACTAAATTATAATTAAAAACAAATTTTTTAATCGAAATAATTAATAGTGATAAATTATTAATTTGAGTGGTTTTAAAGTATATTTAGAATATATTTTTACAATTTAATATAATGTTGGTCATTGGATTTAATTTCACATTTAAACCAGACATAAACAAGTGTCAATCTTTTGATAGATATTGTTTCTTAAAAGCACGCTATTTGTTTTAACAGTGGGATTTAATTATAAAATTAATTAATGAAACTTATATGTTATGAATTTGGTAAAATAAACTTAATTTTTGAATTCGGAATATGAAATATAGCTTAGGATGAAATTTTGGCATTGTTCTGAAAAACATCAATTTTTGATGAATAGTGAAACTACTAAGTGGTAGTTAAAAAACTGAATTTTTCATAAAACTTAATTTTACCGCTTCTGTGAAAGGAATTTCAAAAATCCGAGAGACACGGTTGATGCCAGTAAGTAAAATGTGGTTCAATGAGATGAAAATAATTTTTTGTGAATAGTAACTTTTTACTTTTATTTACCACGGTTAAAAGTAAATAGGGTAATTAAGGGTAAGAATGATATTAATATTACCCTAACACATGTAATAATTCTATTGGACAAGTGTATCTCGACCAAAAACAACCTTAAGTGCAAAATATTATCATTTAGGCCCACTTGGATTAGATTAGGACATTTATTATTATTTAATTCAAAAAAGAGTTAAAAGAGTTAAAATAAAAGTTTATTTACTAAAACATTTGTAATATAGGGTTATACATAAGATAAATTCGATTGTAAATATTCATTAGAAAGCTAAAAAGATTTCCTACATAATGGTAATTTATTTGTAATTTTTAGACATCAAATAATTTAATTTATTTATGACCCAAATATGATGCAGTAATTATCTCATTAATGAAATATTGACATAATTGATATTATAAATACCAAAATAAATGTAATTTAAGACTTTTTATGAATCCCACTAATTTTATAGGTTACTATGATATATTAGTGTTGATGTAATCAACTTGGTTCGAACATATAATTCTGTTATTACTTTCACAAAAATCATATATCAAATAGTGTCAAAATTGACACAAAATAGTTTTTAAATCTAATATTATATTATTAATTGTTATTTTATTCCTAAAAATCTATGGTTCGGCCTAAAGACTTATCTAAGGATATATATATTAATAATAAACAATTTGGGGCTCGTTTGGCATGTTATAGTAAGTGTATTAACCATATAGTTTAAGAAAACAAAAAGACACGGTAAAAGTTAAATTATTTAACTTAGAGTTAAATCTAATTGATAAGGTTAAAATTATAACATAAACTTGTATAAATCCTATTGGTTGATAGGATTTCGACCCATCTCCACTTTAGCTTCGAAATAAGACCCTTTGGAACCATTATAAACCGATTTTGACTTTAATATAAAATAATATTTTGAGATATTCCTAAAGTGCCCCTCTCCTCCCTTATAAAAGGGCACCTCCTCCCCCTCCTCCTCACACCAAATTGAGCAATCAAGATCGGACAAACCCTGAAAAAATCCCTTCTCCACTTCCCTAGAATAATCCTACAGGTCCTGGTCTTCTTCATAGACCAATCTTAGTTTCCTAAGTGGAGGATTCAAAGAGGCGTTCCAAAGAAGAGGTAATATCCATTACCGATCTTTTCAATTTCGTTCTTCTTCAACTTCTTCTTATTTAGTTGTTTCATTATAAAGTAATAACATCAGTATTACTTACATAATGATATTTTATTATAAATATGAAAAAACTCTAATTAACCTTCTATCCATCCTACGGAAAAAGGAAATCACCGCGCGTGCATACGTACGGAATACCGTCTCCACGCCGTGGTGTAATCTATTTTCCGCCACCACCTTAATTGGATGGGTATAAAGGTTTAATGAGTAACTATATATGATTATTGTAAATTGATATTGATACTGAAATAGTATACATACACTTCGACACAATTCCATGACCATGGGAACGATATCATCGCTCATGCGTACGTACGGACTACCGTCTCCACGACGCGATGAGATTCATTCTCAATGATTAACCATTCATGAATGATTATAAAGTATATATAATAAGTACTAATGAAATATATGACCTAATAATGATACTGGAATTATTTATATTTATATGTATGTCATCTACTTAATTCCATTCAATTCAATAAGGAAACGAAAACAACGTTCATGCGTACGTACGGACTACCGTCTCCATGAACGGTGTATTTCATTACATTTACTGATTTATTATATATATGTATATCCTGAATATATATATATATATAAATCATGTTTTATATTCTGGAATTAAGTAATCATGATCTAAGTAATCATATGAATAATTACAAGTTAAAAACACGAACGACAAATGAGACGATTTTACCCAAAATGCTACTTTAACATGAATTTAAAAAAGAACGGGTAATATAAAGTCATAAGTGGACCATATATGATATAATAACAATTAATATGATTCTGGAATAAGTCAATAACATGATTTAAATCATCATACAGGAGGTTCGGACACTTACAAAGCAAGTCGGACCTAAGGTAAGGGGAAATATCACAATCTCATTTTTATCCGAGATTGTTTATTCGTAAGTATTTACTGGGGTGTAATTTATCATCCACATCCATGTTTCATCAATGTGTAATATTATTTCCATCCACCTACAATTTTTTAAATCCATTTTTACCATTTGGTGTGTTTTTAGTAATATGTATGAAAGGAATCTTTTGTCGTTTTTCGTATGAGTTACTTTTTGACTTTTCCGACAAAAGTACGAAGACTATTTTTTTAACTTATACGGAATGAATGGATTTTTAAAACATTATTTCCAAGAAACTTCCTTTACAAGTTTTCAAGTTTATTTTTAATCAACTTATTTTATTTTAAAGTTGTATGACATGTTATGAAAGGAAAAATGTTTTTGAAGTAGAAAGGATATTTTCCTCAATAATGGAGTTCAAGTATTTTATCAAAATTATTTTCCATCTAAGATAATAAAAGGGTTATGTTTTTATCCCTATTATTACAATGGTTTGATTATGTTGTGATGGAAATATTTTTATGAATTCCTTTATCTTATATGAATTGTTTTATTATGTCATGTTGTTTAAGAATTCCATTTTTATTACATGTGTTACGCTATGATGTCTGGTTTATGATTATGTGGCACGCATAAGAAAGGATTCATTATAAGATGGGTGGGACCTATATCTCCCTCCAATGCATTAGGTAATGATTTTATATCTCATGAGATAGACAGGGCTGGAACGGTAGGTTATACCGGTTCAGTGAAACAGGACTGAAACGAGGGTTACTCGATTCAGAAAGGGACTTTGTCCACTAAGATAGTCTTGGCAATGAGTCTTGACTAACAAGAAATGATTCTATATGATTATGTGTGAATGCCACAAAGTTTCATGTTTTAAGTTATGATTATTGTGATTACATTTCACTTCCATGATTTACCCCATGTTATGAAATTATGATCTCTTTTGTAGGTTAAGATTTCCAAAAGTTATGTGCTTATGTATATGATGTGATTGATATTTCTTTTGTTTACCCTTACTGAGCATTTGAGCTCACCCTTTTAGGTTTTCTTTTCCCCAGGATATAAATAAAGGTTTTTGGTAAAAAAGGAAGATCTTTATGGGAGATTTTGAAGATCTTTCACCACGATTAGAAGATTACGTTCCGAGTTTCCAAAGACACTAAACTATTACGATCCTTGTGTGTGTGTTTTTGTTATGTACTAAGTATTCCGCAAATGTAATGTAATGTCCATGTATGTCAAGCTACGGGTCGCTACATCATAAGACCAAAAATATATAAAGTAATACCTCACAAAAAATCACAGATATGGAAATTCTCTCCACCATGAAAACATTCTTCCCCCCGAAAGTCATTCTGATGTCTTATCAGAGAATGAAGATGGATAATCCTCATCCACACAAAAATTCTTCTCCCATGTATCAGGATGATCACAACCATGACTACAACAAACATGGAAATTTTTTTGGACTTCTCATGAAGAACATTCTCTTAACAATCCACAATCCACACTGACTACTTTAACACAGACATATCTGATTCAAATTCTATCTCCCCTGGTTACCCAAAAAACCCAAAGCTCAGTGTCTTTGATCATCATAATTCTTTTGACTTATATGAGCAAACAAAAATCACTTCCGGATCAACTTGACATTTTCATACATTTATTATACAATATTGGCTGCAATAATGAGGTCTCACCCATTTTATCCCAACACAAAGGGGATCGACATGGCCAAACATAGTGTTACTTCAATAGGGCCATTCATATAGATGATTGGGTACTCTTATTATATTAAAAACCGCCAATACCAAAGGATATCCTCTATGAATCTAAAATTCCAAAAACATGCCCGAAGAATTACTTCAAAAATCTAATTTTCTCACTCAGTCTGACCATTCATTTGAGTCTCGTATGTCATAATCAAAATGAACTATGACTGCATCACATTCTAATGACCATTTCCAAATCAAGAGGAAATATGAGGGTCCATGTCCATAACAACTGCAAAAGTCACACCTAGAAGCCTTATTTTCTAGAGAACACACAACTGACCATAATAATCAAATTTGGATGAATCTATTAATGGAATGAAGCGGGTTGATTTTTTTAGATAGTCGATCCCTACACAAATAGAATTCATTCAATGAGGCTTTTGTGGTAGGCCATAAATAATGACCATGGTGATCTTATTCTTGTTCCAAGAATTAATGGTTAATGTATGGAGAAAATCCAAGGTCCTTTGGATCCCTTATTTAACCTTCTGATATGAATAGTAATATAATACAAAGTCAGCAACATCTTTCGTCATCTATGGACACCAAAATAGTGGATGCACATCCCTCTTGGTCTTTCCGAAAAGGATGGACTACTAAAACTGGTATATATCCTTCATCACCATATTTATCAATAATTATGGCACCATAAAGCAGCCTCTAGATCAAAAAGATCCCTAAAGAAAAAACACTCAAAATAACTATCTCGTATATTTATGAACAACATTGAATGATAGAACAAATAATCACTCAGATACTCCTAGATAATTAGATTGATAATAGAAGGTTTTAGGTGAACACTAGCCAAGAACACACATCAAATATACTCCATGTATTCTTGATGAATCTGAGAAAAAAGCCCCGTCAAATTATAATCATAATTTGACTCTTTCAATGGTCGCACTCACAATTTCTACTCAATGAATCTGAAACCATATTTCCATTAACTAGAATATAAATTGAATCAAAATTGAAAAAGTGAATGTACTATACCCAATGATTTTGTCTCAAATACAAGTTCCTCTGGGGGAAAATGTATGCCAATATAAAAGGATAATAAAAAAACTTTTTCCTGGAATGATAATGACTCTTAAACCTCAATCCATGCATCAACACCACAATATCTAGGTCATGGGTTGGGAAATTATTATCATGTGGTCAGAGTTGGCATGAACCATACTCCTCCACATTGTCATCTTTCATCATCACACACCTAATACCCATACCAGAGGCATCATAGTATATTACATAACTCTTTACAATATCTAAAAAGATCAAAATTGTTGTTTTTCTCAAACAATGGTAAAGCTACTAAATGGAATCTTGACACTCTAGGATCTACTAAAATATTAACCAATTATGGGTAAGCATAGACATGGAGGAAGCACGTTGATATAAATCCTAAAAAACAACCTTTAATACACTATTAGTTTCAAAAATCTCCTGATCTCAAAAACAATACGTTGGATTTCCCATTACATCATTTCCTTGATCTTCATAGGGTCCAGTAAAACCCCTTATTCAGAGATCACATTACCCAAAAAAATCATTTCCATGATCTAGAGTGTTTACTTCAAAAAAATCACCTAGAATATGTGATCTTGAAGGGTTCCTTGAATATCCCTTAAATTTTAACCATGATCCTCCTCTATCTTGAAATTGAATAGGAAGTATTCCACAAATATCATGACAAACGAGTCGAGATACGGATGAAACGCCCTATTAAAAAGAATCATAAAGACTGATATATCATTCATCAAACTATAAAACATGAACAAATACTCAAAATGGTCATACCTACTTTGATCATCTACTTTCAGGAAATCTACCACTTTAACTCTGAAATGGCGAAACATAGAATGATGATTGATCTGGGAGAACCACCTTTCCCTCTTAAGATGCCCAAAAAGGATATAAATATTGGGAAAATTGTACTTGTTTCACATTATTATCTTATTCAGCTTCAAGTAATCGATAGATAACCAAATATATCTATATATTGTTTCCTAAATATATCTAGGGGTGCCCAATGTGAGATTATCAGGAAAATGAATACTTTGCAATTGAAATTTTCTAGATGTACCATTCATTCCTTCAACTCGGTGGGGGCCATATGGTATGATTGAAGAGATATTGATTATACACTCAATTCCAAATAAATAGTGATCTCCAAATCCCACTATAGGGGAAACCCAATAAATCCCCTTGAAATACATCTTGGAACTCATCTGAAAAACGATGTAATATAGGTTACAAAACGTTATCACTGTTCTCCATCATGAGCAATGATATCTATTAGGTCCACTCTGCTAGATACCCTGAGATGGTGGGGTGAATTAGGGTATGACATATTAAAAGAACTACCCATTTTTGTGTTATTTTTATGTTAGACAAAACCCTCTACTCTCTCATTTGCATTACAGAGTATGAATACACCTTAAACCAAGCACAAGACACAATAATTTTTATTTGATTCACCCACACAAGTCTATGTCCAAGGAGAATACACCGACAGTGTGCCGATGTACCAATTCCACTATAAGTTCAATGATGTTTTTAAATTCGAAGCAGACTCGCTGTCTCTCCTAGTTTACAACCGCTCACAATTTGAGAACGCACTGCTCTCACAACTGATGTCACCTCACTACTTCTTCAAATGATTCAACCATAGTTTATAGACATGTAGGTATCTTCATTACCTCTAATGAATACATCCTCCACTATATATCATACTCTATTGAAGTCCAAATTTCATCCACTGATGAATATCCGTTTACCTTTGAACACTAGAAAATTATTTTGGAAATACCTTCACAAAGCACCCAACTTCGTGAAGTTCCCAATTTTGTGATGCTCAAACAAGACTTTGTGATGTCCCTTCATTTTCGTGAATCTCACACTTTCCCATAGATCACTCTATCACGGAGCTCAAGTCATCGCATAGCGACTTCCCTCATGAAGCCACTTAGCCAACACGGAGCACGCAACATTCGCAGAGGTAGATTAGCCGCAATGAAGCTAATTTCATTCACGAAGAACACTGCCTTCGTGAACCACCTTCACGAGCTGAGAGAGAAATATTTTCTTTGAAAACTATCTACTTATCTTCCGAGGGTCATGGTTGTTTATAAACAATTCCACCAACCCTTTAATCTTCCGCACGAAGTCAGTGCCATGTCACTAAAAATTGTGAAGATCTGAAATTCCTGACGAAATTCTCTCAATATCGCGAAGCACCATGAAACTTTTCCGATCCATGAGCATGTAAAATCATGAAGAGACCCATCAATTGCACCACACCTTCTCTGTGAAAATACAGTAGCAATTCCCTTCACCACCGCAATTCTCTTCAAGGCTTCCATTCGCAAAGCTTTTCACAATTGCGAAGAATCGCCGTCAACATTTTTCATGTATTTGCGGCATCCACTCTCTGAAGCCTATCATTGAAAAATTCATGCCTTTTCCATATTTTGATGAGATCATCATGGATATCCAATTTTATCAATTCTCACTAAACACTATATTTTGGACCCCCAAAATTTGGAAAACACTAGAAAACAACACCACCTTGTATCTATTATTTTGTACCACCTCCAGATCATTTATTCCTTGGCCATGGTTGTTTCTCAACATGGATTGTCAACAACATCTCTCGAACTCGTCCTTTTACCATGGAATCCTACATTGTCAACCAACACAACCAACCCAAAAATGATGCTATGTTACCTTGAGGGATTTTTTCCCTACAATATCTAACAATTGAAATTTCCAAATTCTATAAGTGGAGGTTAGAATGGCTCAACTCAGGATTCTATTAACCATGAAAAACCATGTTACTCCCCTCTGATACCACAGAACATACTCGCCGCCGATATAGATTGATGTACTCATGAAAACACACCATCCAGTCCATATCAATAATCAAGTCAAAGAGGTCCATTTCCAAAACTAGGATATCTTATTCTAACTCGACCCCTGTCATGTTGAGTGCATAAGACTTGCACCTAAAACTATGATCCCACTTCTTCCAAGAGGCGTCACCAAATCCATTTCATAGAGAATATGATTTTTGGTAAACATTAATATATCCATAATATAGGATGAAATAAAAGAAACATATGCACTATTATCAAATGGAACAACAACTAATGAACATCCAATAATAACGACACCTCGAATTATCACAGGCCCTGCATCCAATTCATTTGGAACTAGATCCACAACATAAAACTACCTTTGATATTTGTCATCAAATGAATGACCAATAACATGTGAATTTATCCAAAATTGGGTCATCCCATAAGAATATCTATCCATGCCAATGCGACCTCCGAACTAAGAACCCACTATCTTGGATGGTTTTTACATTGTGGAGATCCATTTAAAATCAACAGTTCATGAACCATACTAATATGTTCATGATATCATTAAAATTAGTTTCATGATAGCCATAGTTCCACATCAATGTCAAGGCCAAGGTGGTGCTTATCAAGCCAATCGCTTGTTCCCTAACTTCCTACACTAGTGGTACATGAATAACCCATAACATGAAGCCACATATGAGGATAACTGAGAAGGGTTGATGTACTACCACCTCCCATCTCTCATAAAAATCATTCATCCTCTTATTCATATAAAAAATACTACTTCCCCCTAATGAAACATATCTATAGAAACTAGAAATTCCAATATGAAAAATTTCAACCAACATATCACAATTAACCACCTTGTCACATGTGTTCAATTGGAAAAACAATACATGATATCGAATTTATGATCACAACCCCGCCTCAAAATTTTGAAGAATCATATACTCATTAGATTCTACATTGTGTTCTAAAAGATATAATTATGAAAAGTGGTTTGCATACTGCATAATGTTCCGATCTCCCTAGAAAATATAAAAAAAACTCTTAGGACTTTGTGAAGGAAAACATATCATGGCAATAATCCTCATTTCATAAATCCTTAAAATCATTCCAACTCTTCAACTCATGAATTATAGATTTTACCCCTGAGTCCCATCACATCCATATGGGACATTCGAACTTTAACAAAGTGCACATCACCCTTACAACCATATGAGTTTCAAGAAAATCAAACAAAATCTCATTATTCAAAATAAAATCCTAGACTTCCTATGGATATTGCTACACTAAAATGAAAGAGGATTATTTTGGATTAACTCTTGAGATTATTCCTTTTTAGGACATTGGCCATCTTCTCTAACCTGAGTAGGATCAGATCCCACTCCCTTCCCCAATGATGGGGCGTCCTGAACCAATACTAAAACTAGTCTCTGATCAATTGGTGAGAGAGAACTCTCTCCCGCATCATCCAGTGGGTGCCCAAGAGGTGTCAGTGATATAGTGTTTCTACAATAAGAAATAGCCACTAATAAAAACCTTCCAAACACCCACCAACATTGAATTAAAAAAAACAGCAATAACAACAATTCCAAAAAACATCTTTGAATTAAACAACACCATATCCAATAAAATGGAAATCCAAACAACTTCTCCCCCACCTGGTTGTCATATATAGTCTGTATCCATTAAATTTAACATGGGGAACATGTCAAACAATATCCGAATATCCCATGATTACATGAGTAATGTCACAAGTTATGTTGGCTAGAAAATCCACTCGCGACTAGAACCTCAAGCCCCGATAATACTAGTTATATTATATCTAGACTCTTCCAAAAACAACATGACCAAAAATTGGAGAATCCTAATTTAAAACCATTTTATCATGAACCATTATAGTTTCATATCCAAAAAAAATCATGCCTGGCCTATGGCATGCCTTGATGGGTGTTCCTGATCTATAAGGGCTAGAAACTACTTCATGGGACTCAGCAATACACTTTTTGATATATTTGACCCATAAATATATAAAAATAATCATACAACAAGAATAAAACAACACATAACTAATAATCATAACTAGGTGATATATAAAAAAATTATATTCAAATTTTTACAGTTATAAGAAATACCAAAAATATCCTAATGAAAAGGGAATAGCTAAAACATACGAAACCCATTGTTTAAAAAGTGTATAATCACAAACAATCCACCACCACCAACACCTGCAAGAACTAAAACACAGGAAACCAGATTAACCATCACCACCAATGAAAATCTTTCATTTACTAGGTTCATACATAAAAATGTCTACATACACCCAAATGTGTATGTATGGTATGAGAAAAATTACAATAGGATTCCACCCAAAAAAAATATTTCATGATATAAAATTAGAATATAAATAAACATCCACATTTTTATAAGGACATTTTGAAACAACTTCCACAAAAATCTTGAGGAAATTAATTTTTGGAAAAAACTTTTAATAAAAACATTTTCTGAAAATAAGATTTTTTGAAACCAAAATGTACACAAAGTCTACTATATATCAACTATTAGCACAAAATCAGTAAACAAAACCTTCCAACCAAAACCAATACAATCCTCATGCATGAGAAACTATAGGGGAACACATCCAATGTACTAGTGTTATCTATATTTTGAACCACAACCTATAGTGTTCCCAGGCATGAGCCTCTAGAAGGGATCCCATCCCAGTTTCCAGTGTTCTTTGATCATTTCACATGTTTAGTTAGTGTTTTAGAATCAATAATTCCAGAAGAGATTGCACATCATCCTTGCCGAATCAACTAAAATACTAGTTCATGTTCACCATTATAGTTACCCATTATTACTATTGGCCTCAAATTCTTCTTCACATGTCCCATAAATCATCACGTTCACATACACATGCCATGAATCATGGACACATAAAGACTATACCAATTTCACAATTCAAATTGATCCAATGATCAAGGCTCACATGGGAACCACCATTTTCCAAAAACAAAATAACTTTTATACTCACATTCAAAACCAAACTATTTTGAAATACATTTATCACCACTGAAACAGTTAATGAAATCCATTTATGAAGACAAAGGAAAAGGAACATATGAAATCTAACTATTTATATGGGAAAAACCGTTTTTAACTCAACAGGCCAACGAAATCCATTTTAAAATGTTCCTCACATAACATTGTAAATTCCGAAACCACAATTACAGTGAAAAAAGGAATTTCACATGGAAAATTTACCACTTTTTTATAAAAACATCTATATACACATTCACACTTTTCTATCCCCATAAAAACACATATCATTCCTTTAAAAAATACAATAAAAATCTTTTAAATGGTGGCACAGTGATGCACACATGAAACAAAAAAAATCTTTTAGAAAATCAATATTCATCACATGTACATCTTATAACATTATTTTAAAAAAATTTAAACCACATAAATAATCCATAAAACACATTTCAAAAAAAGTAATCCAAAATCATCTAAAATAGTAGAATCATGGAACCACCTACCTCACACTGGGAAACATCTAGAAACTAGTGGAAACCCACAACTGCATCACCAAGAGACCATTAAAATGAAAATGTCAAACTACCAACATCATAACTATACCCAAAAACACATGATCGACCCCACATTAGGTCATACACCCCACTAGATAAAAATAAACCAAAGAGGAAGGGACAAAAACCCAAGAAGAAGGAATAATCCATGAGAAAAAAGGCTTATTAGAATATTTGTGGATGTTCTCACACCCTAACTGCTTAATGATTGAAGTTCATGGGGTCCGTGAGGGAGAAAAGGAAGCATCCAAGGATAAAAATCCTTAATGGATCATATTGTGTGTCATTTATTTTTAAATATGGAATGCGTATAATTGAAAATTTCCATGTTTATGGACCTATAATGGTTTCATGGTTAGCCCCCATAATTTTCATGCAAGTATATAATAGTGCCTTAATCTCTATCCAAGAGGATGGAAACATCATGATTTCCAAAAGAATGGATCTAGTTCACATGGAAAGCCTTGTATCCATGAAATTTCCACTTTCCAAGGTTCCTAGTTTTCTCTGGATTGGTGCATGATTTCTACTAATTGTGAATAAACAATGCACCACCTGCTAGCTAACCCAAAATCTCATTTTCATCAAAAACTCTCTATAAAACTAAGAAACTAATATAAGGACAAATATAAACAATGTAATACCTAAAAAACAATAGATGTAAGTGAAACTAAATCTATATCATAGAAAACCATCCCTCACCCCACAAATTGGTTAGGATTTAATATGAATTTTTATAAGTGATTCATGTGGTGAGATTTGGAATAGAATTATTAAATGGGTGATGAACAAAAAAAGGATGTGCATGATTTTATGATGAATTAATTGTATTGTTAGTTAAGTATAAATATATAGAATGAAATATACACTGACATAATATCTAACAAGGTCTGAGGATAAGATAATCCACTACATAAAATTTAACTTCAATTAACAATATATATTTTCTTAATGGGTGAATATCAATATATTACGATTTTAATTTTTTGAATATTATGTATGAAATATATTTACTAGGGTTTTCATTCTTATGGGATAGTAGATTGATTATGTGGATACCCTCACCCACACTATTATATAGACATTTTTTAACTTCGTAGATGGAGTATTCATGCACTATTATCTCCTTGACTGTGTTTGAAAATATAATATTGATATCTAGGAGTTGTTCAAATTCCACTAAGGTTAATTAGTCACTAAAATTTATTTCACTATTGATATTTATAATTTTTCATAAAAAATATCAATGTTATATTGTATTTTTTCATGTTTCTTTGGATTTGGGAATTATACATTGTCTATAATATTTATTTATATTGTATTTCAAAATTTTCACGATTTGGTAGTTTGTATATTACTTTATAGTCCTCCAATGTGTAATATATAGGGTAACTCCTCCCATTTTTTAGATTTATATATTCAGTGCAAATCATTATCCCATAAAAAATTGGAGGTAGGATTCAACATTCATAAGTCTTTTTATAATAGACAAAGTTGGGGTTTCAAAAAAATAATGTTGTGAATGAAGAATGCATCAAATATGCATGATAAATTCAATATCCTAAAATTCCAAAATTTGATTTGGATTAATTTTTATTATTTTTTAATTATAATATACTAGTTAGTCATATATATTTAATGTCCTATTTGTTTTCTTATGATTAATAAGGTTGTTATTATTTTTCAATATCTTGAAGTTGGAAAGTCTGTAATTATAAATAAATTAGAAGAATAAAAAAACTTTATAAAATATTGAATAATTTTTTGAAGATAAGTTTTCCATTATCCAATGTAAAATATAGGTAAAATTAATTCAAAAAAAAATATTATTGTCAAAACTAAGGTATTTCACATATATCTCTTTAGAAAAGAGGTATCAACTCACTAAGGAGTTAATTGGAAAAATATAATCAATATAGCTCAACCCATTGATTAAAAGACCATGGGAAATGAAGCTATATTCTTGGTAAAAATGTGTTATTAAATAGTTCATTGAATAGAAAATTTCTAGGAATTTTATCCATCTAGAATTCATCTTCAAGGAGAGGTGAATGATACAATTTCTACTTACCTTCACAATCATGGTAGAGCCACACTCAATCTATAAATTTCTAAAACTATGTTTTTTTTCCTATTGATTTCTATATTCATGTGAGGAATTTTGGCATCCAAATCAGATTAAATTAACACATGGTCTATAATGATCCCCTATAAAAGCAGAGTTACGATCTATATAAATATTGCCAAATCCTACATAGACATTATTTCTTTTGAATGCACCAACCAAACCCAATGTATAAATTTACTTCATATTGTGTTTATGATACGTATAAGACCTTGATATTCCCTGTATTACTAATTTGACTAAAAAATGTGGCTGGATAACATAAAATACTATTGAAATTCCAATAATAGAAGTGTTAAATAATTCATTGGATCATATTTTTTAGTATATTGATTATAAGAGAAGGAATCAATAAATCCATGACTCTCTTGAGAATTGTTATGTGCTGAGAACAAATGGTTGCGTAAGATTGTTCTGGATCCCTCATGTTTTCAACTCTCCTCTAACATATTCTACTGGAAAATATCAGTAGTATGCCCAATAAATCCTCTATATCCTAAACGAAAAATTTTCCTCTAAAGGATTGGATCATTTATTTCTAATCTTCCTTATGGTCTATATGATAAATGTTATCAGTAATGACCCAACGTTTTCCATAAAAATTTACATCTTATAATTATGTCATATAATCACATTAAATCAATAAATAATGAACTACTAAGTGATATTTAACCATTACACGTATGACTAACACAATTTTAATGAATAATAACATACCCTTATAAATGGTAATATTACCCTTACGAATAATAACATTACCCAATGAATATTTACCTTGCCTATGATAGTATATAAATAAGAATCAAGTGGATTAACAACATACAAAAATCTGAGAATAAGAAAATAAATGATTTAAAATTTTGGTTTTTTAACTAAACTATAATTTTTATTAAAAATTAAATTAATAATATTTAGAAAATTATTTTTCAAAAAACGGTTTCGGTGAATTTTTGGGATTTTTTAGAAATAATTGTATTTTGGTGAATAGTAAAATACAGTAATTTACCATATAAATACATAATAATTTAAATCAACTATTCCTAACATCATAAGTGATATAATAACACAAATATAGAACTCACATGAACTTATTAATATTTTTAGTCATTTAATCATTACTATTGCGGGTCTTGAGGGAAAATAATATACAATGGAATTATAAATTATGAAAACACTCCTCTCCTCGACTATAAATACCAATCATACATACCTAATCTCTTTACCCTTCCAATTCCTTATTCCATGCCTAAATTCTATCCAAATATCTCCTAAAGATCCAACCCCACATCCAACAGCCCTTAGTCTCTTCAAAAGACCTAATCCAATCCCTTTAAGAGGTTCTCAAGGAAGATGGATTCATGAGGTAAATTCCTCTTTTCAATTATTTTACTTTTCATTCAAGTTCATGTGTTTTATTTTCAATCCTTATCTATAGTTATCAATATGTAATGAAAAATTCAGTACTTTACATGTACTAGAATGTTTTTATGACACTGTAATATTTTATTATAATATCTCCTTTACAATTCTATTGTTTTAGTAGTAAAGACACCATCCGAGATGTGGTAATTTACCACACCCAAGGATGATGAGTTTTCAACTTCCATTATCGTCCTCAATTCTGGTCATAAAATTGTTTTCATTGTTTAACCAAACTATAATATAATTATTATGTCTCATCTAGGTTTCTGTAATCCTTTTGTGCTTATGGTCTTGATTTATAAATCAAAATGTTTTCATTATGGTCAAATATTGCCAATTAATACAAAAGGTTATCATTAATGTTTAAAAAAATTATTATTCCTCAATCAAACTAACCAAATAAAATTTATAATAATTTAAACTGTTGAATGTTATATAATAATGTGTAACCCCATTTCTGTTCAACCAGCCTCATCTTACATGTTTCTGAACATGAATATAAGTAAACAAATCATTAAAACCAAGGAAGCAAACATCCTGGAACAATGATATTGAACCTTACAACCAATCAAAAATTTATTGGACAAAAAAAGGTTAGGATAAACTAATTACATATAAAATATGTTCTAGAATTTTTAATTATTAATTTTTTTTATTCAGGTCATTAATAACAAGTGGAGAACGCCATCGGACTTAAGGTAAGGTATCCTCCACATTTCACTTTTAATCAAGAATTTCCTTTATGTTATGACATTTTATGTGTAATACCTAATGATGGGGTTTTATTTCACACCTCCCCATACATCCCTCAAGATATATAATTTATGAGAAACCCCATTCTCTCCCAAGATTCCCTCTTAAGTACACCTGATACCCTGCTGATAATCCATGAGGAATTCTACTAGAATCTTCTTTATTCGATCGAGTTTCCTTATCTTTATTTCTACTAAAATGATGTTATCTTATATATTTATTTTCATATTATAATTTTTTTTACATGTAAAAAATTTATTTTCCAATACCCTTCAATCATTATATTTTTGGAGTATAAATTTTTTTAAGTGATTCCCTCTTCAATACTTCCCGATAAGCAAACCTGCTTAATGGAACATCTATAATTCTTACTCAATTTCAATTGAACTCTATATTATATTTTAAGGAACTCTAGTCTTTATAAAATAAGTCCTTTTTATTATGAAAACCTTCTAGGATCACTTCTTTTTTTATAAAGTATAATTCCCTTTTCGATTTCAACGGCTCTATAGTATTTTCATTAAAACATCTCAAAATGGTTTTAAGAAAAAATTATTTAAATACATTTTATACTTGTTTTCAATTATACATAACAAAAATACCCATGATACATCCCTTTTTTCCCTTATGAATTTCAAAGTATATTATATTTCCTTTCTTTCATGGACTCTTTATTATATGCCAATTTGTTATGCTTTATGTCCTGATTAAGGTACCTAATCCTTTCTAAGGATAACCCTTATAATAATATATGACATATTATGTATGATTCATTATTTTTCAGACATATTCATCGAATGATAAGATAAGAGCACCCATATAGCACACCAATGCATTGGGTAGTGTTGAGTCTCATGAGATGTTATGTGTGACGGTCTTGGCGGCTGGCCTTGGCCTGTGCAAATATGTGAAATGGTCTTGGTTTTTAACACTGGCTTGTGGTGTTATAGGAAAAGGTCTTGTTAGTTATCCTTGAGTCATACTAAATTCATTTTTTATGTGGCTTCCACATTACTATAACAAAATGTTTATATTTTATAAATCCATATGTTACATGATTTTTTATATCATCATGTCATTCATCATATCCCATGTGCTAATGCTTTGTTCTTATGGTTATTCCCTTACTGGGATTTTAGCTCATCCCATTGTTCATGTTATTCCCAGATTATCCTATGAAGATGTCTGAGCATAATGTAAGATATGATCTCATTGTGGAGTTTAAATAAAAATTTGTTTGTATAATATTTTATTATGTATCTAGTATTCCAAGACACTAGACATTACAATCTTTGGCTTGTAATCTCATGTATGATTATGCTTAAAATCATGTAATGTTATATATAAAAGGATATGGACTCTATTGTGGGTCTCATGATATCGTCTAGTTATTTTTGGATATTAGGAATAGATAACTTAGGTAAAAACATTAAGGATGATATTAAATATACGAAAACATACCTAATTTTTTTTACTATAGTGTAAGTGGTTTATCATGTAAATAAATCCATTTTTGGATACAAATAGGTATAGGTGACCCTTGTATAGGTGTACCAAGGAGTGGAAACCCTAACAATTGGATTCGGGCCTGACTATAGGTATCCAAGTACATGAAAACGTGCCTTGATACACATATGGTTTGATTATCTCATGGGATATGCTTTGGTGAATTTCTGTTAACAAATTTATTGAAGATAACATAGATTTTAACCTAAGGAATAACTAGTTTGGATATAATTATCCTTTTTCCAGTATGTTCTTTTATGTTAAAAATTTTCCCTTATATGTTTAATAACTATGTATTCAAGCCATCTTATTATAGGTTCATTTTCTTAGTTAATGTATAGAAATAGAAGAACATGTTCCAACAACCAATGTTATTGGAAATGTGAAAATTACCCTAATTATATGCCAGATATAATTGAAATGGGTTCTCAAACAATAATGGTAGTACTTCCTCAACTAGATCAAGTAATGAATAATAACATGAATCATGTGTAATGACCTACTCCTCAAAAAAATAGCATGTTTCTATAGAAACATTCATCTGGAAATGGCCTCCCATTTTAAGCTGATCTTCTGATCCCCTACTCACAGAACTATAAAATAATTTCACTGAAAAAGCAATATTAGTACTCAAGTTTATGGACGAATAAAATATTGTACTGGTGTTCTATCATTTTGTTGGGGATTCTAATTAGTGGTGGAAACTGATCAAGAATACGGTGCCCAGGGAGGAAGTTGATTCTATGGTTTGGGAGGAATTCACAATAAATATTTTTCCCTGAACCCTCCTTCTATAGATAGAAAGAGCATTCCGTAGACTCAAGAAGAGGGATCATGGGTCAATCAGGGAATATGAAGAAAATGTTACAAGGCTTTTATGGGACACCTCTAGCTATGTCATGAACATCGAAAGGAAGGTGGATCGATTTTTTAGTAGACTAAAGTAGAGTCTACGAAAAGCAATGGCTATTTGAGACATTGAAATTTGTGAGGAGATTGTTTTTTGGGACCTCAAGATTAAAATAGATATTGGAGACTCTCAGTGGTCTCATGGGCCTGGTGAAAGGAATATGAAAATGGGTAACAACATGGGTCGTTCAACAGACAAATCCCATTATGGAACGAAGCCCAAATATCCAAATTGTAAATGTTATGGGAAGAAGAATCTTGGGAACTGTCTAATGGGAACCAATAATTGATTCAAATGTGGAAGAATGAAACATATGTCAATAGAACATCTGAAGGGATGTGAACAATCTCGCTAATGTTGAAGAATAAAGGAAGGTTTAGGTCAGCACTCATTTTGTTATGATGTTTTACAACTTCCAGGAGCAAGGGAATTATGCGAAAAGTTTACCTACGACACGAGTAATCAGTGGGAATCAACTACAACCTACTAAAAAACAAGAAAGTTATTATGATATCACTACCAATGAGGTGGAGGCATACAATTATGTGGTTACATATATGGTAGTTATTTATCCATGAATTTGGAATGTACAATTTTATTCTAGTTCTAGTAATTTTTTCTAATCTTTCATGTTTTCTAAATCTATTCAAGAACCACCTCAAAATTTGGAGGACATGTTATCTATGAGAATTAAAAATGGTTCATTTATTGCATCCATGGATTATAAATCTTCCCTAGTTAATGTTTGTGGACTGAGGCTCCTAGAAAGTCAATTCATTCTTCCTTTAGTGGAGTTACATGAAATCATGGGAATGGATTGGATATCTATATTCAAAGCCAACTGAAACTATTGGAAAAGTGATATCACTATTCACATATGAAAGCAACCCCTAATTCAAAAAAAGTTTAAGGATGATAATGAATCTCCATTTGAATAATTTTATAAGGTGTGGATATTATTTCCTTATAATAAGCCATGTCTAGATATAATTATAATGATAAATGATAAAATCATGCTAGAAGACATGCCCATCATGAGGGATTGCACTAACATATGCCTTTTAGAGTTGTCTGGTCTTCCACTTTAATGAGAGGTTGAGTTCTCAATTGAACATATTCCTGGATATATTTTTCTATCAATGACACTATATAGAATGTCCACTATTGAGTTGGATGAGCTAAAGAAGTAGTTACAAGAGAATCTAGAGAAGTGTTTTATATTCCCGTGTTCTTCACCAAGGGATGTGCCAGTAATCCTCATCTAGAAGAAGCATGGAACAATGCTCCTCTACATTTATTATTGTGAACTCAATAAAATAATGAAAATAAACAAGTACCCCTTCCAGAGATAGATGCCTTGTTTGATCAGCTTCAACGGGCCTATTATTTCTTTAAGGTGAACCTTTTGTCTGGATATCACAAATTCAAGGTGGGGAAAGAAAATATTCTTGTTTATGCCTTTCAAATGAGGTATATACACTATGAGTTCTTATTTATGACCTTCTTACTCACTAATTATCCATTAGATTACCTATATTTAATTAATAGAGTCTTCATAGATTACCTAGATAAATTTGTTGTCATCTTTATTAATGATATTCTGATATACTCCAAGAGAAAGTAAAAGCTTGATGTGAATTTGAATACAATGTTAATGACAATGATAAGGGAAAAAAGTATGCTAATTAAAGAAAATTTGAGTTCTGGATAGAGGAAGTATTATTCTTAGGGCATGTTATCACAAACAAAGGGATATCTGTGGACCCTACTAAGACAAAGGCAATTGAATAGTGGACTAGGCCAACATCAATAACAGAGATCTGATACTTTATGGGTCTAGTAGGGTATTATAGATGATTTTGGAAGAACTTTTCATTATTATCAATCCCAATGAACATGATAAAAAGGATGGGAGAGAAGTTTTTCTGGACTCAAGAATGTAATGACTATTTTAATGTGTTCAAAAAAGGCTTCTCGTTGTGCAAGTAATCACACTACCAACAAGTTGAAAGTGCTTCATAGTGTACAATGATGCTTCAATTAATGTATTAGGTTGTATGATGAATCAAAATTTTAAATTGATATCTTATGCCTCAAGGCAGCAGAAACTTCATAATCAACACTATCACATTCATGACATGGAGTTGGCAGATGTGACCTTAAAGTTTAATATCTTGCGGCATTATCTCATTGGGGTGAAGTGTGAGATATATACTTATCATTAGAGTCTAAATATATATTCACTTAGAAATATCATAACATGCTCCAACAAATATGGGTAGATCTCGAAATGGATTATGACTAATAATCCACTATCATCTTGGTAAGGAAAACAAAGTGGCATATTCCCTAATAACAAAAGATTATGAATTTATATCAATGATAATAATTGTAAAGGATATGGTCTTCTTAGATTTTCATAGTAAATATATGTGAATCATTAAGGGAGTAACTTCATCAATCCTTTCTCAAATGTTTTCTCAAACATTCCTCTTGAATAAAACAATGGATTCTCAATGAAAATATGTCAAAATTCTAAAAATTGTGGAAGATATCATAAATGGGAAATATTCAGAGTTCATGATTCATTAAAAATGAGTTGAATGATTTGGGCCATGATTATTTCTACCATCTAATATAGAGATAAAAAAGAGATTTTTAATGCAGCACATTGATAAACCTACTCTATTCACCCAGGGAGCATAAAGATGTATCGAGACCTCCGAGAGAACTTTTTATTAGAAAATAGGAAAAGGGATATTGCTGAATAAACGTCAAACTGCTTGAAATTTCAGAAAGTGAAGGTTGATAGGAAAATGTCTAAGGGGACGATGTAACCACTACACATATAAACATTGAAAGGGGGGAACATTGCCATGTACGTTGTCAATGGAATTTCAAGGACATCTAGAGAATACAATGCTATATGGGTTATTACGGATCGTATTACAATGATAGCTCACTTTATGTCAATTCGATAGGACATATCATTGGATCAAATTCCATGGATATACATCCATGAATCATTAAGGCTACATGGTCTACCATTTTCTATTTTATCTAATAGAGAACCAATATTCACCTCGATGTTCTGGAAAATTCTCCAACATGATCTAAGTAATTAACTGATCTTTAGTACGACCTATCATCCTCAAAATGATGGCCAATATAAGATGAATATTCAGAAACTAGAATACATGTTGAGAACATCTTCCATTGAATTCAAAGGAAGATGGGACTAGCATCTTCCACTGGTTGAATTTTTATACAACAATAGTTTCTACTTGAGCTTCTGAACTACACCATATGAATACTTTTATGGGAAATGGTGTAGAACACTAGCGTGTTGGGATGAAGTCAGTGAGATTAAGCTACTAGGACCTGAAATGTATGAATAAATGTTGGAGAAGGGGGAAACCATTCAGTAGCACATTAAGGTAGCCTAAATTGAAAAGGAAGAGTTATGCAGACCATCGTTTATGACACCTTGAGATTAAATGTTGACACATGGTGTTTCTTTGTATATCTCCATGGAATATGGTATTGTTGTTTTAGAAGAAATTAAGGTTAAGTCCAATGTACATCATCCCCTTTTTTATTCTAGATCATGTAAAGGTTGTAGCCTATTGACTGGAAAATCCTCATACCATTTCTAAAGTACACAATGTCTTCCATGTATCTATCTTATGGGAGTACATAGAAAAAGTTTCATATGTACCTTCTTTAGAGATGGTATAGTTAAAGAATGATATTTCTAAAAAGGAGGACCCGTTTAAGATCTAGGATCATTGAGATAATGTTCTATGTAACAAGAAAAATCACCTGATAAATGTAATATGGTGGAACAATAAGTTCAAAGAAGCCACATGGGAACTAGATGAGGAAATGAAGGAAATGTAGTCGCACCTATTTATGGAATAGAATATAAAATTAAATTTCAACAGAAACATTTTATAAGGGGGGTGATGTAATGACCCAATGTTTTAAATGAAAATTTCCCTCTTATAATTATGTTATATAATCCCATGAAATCACCACATAATGAATTACTATGTGCTAGGTGACCATTAAACCATACTTTTTTCACTTCTATGATTTGAATTTTGAAAATATGAAATACGCGGTTGAGATAAGTATGTTTTTTGATGTCTAATATGATCAACTTAATTTTTTTGTTAGTGGTATCATACCCTTATGAATAGTAATTTTAGTATTATAAATAGTGACATACCATAATTAATTGTAACCTTGCATAATATTGTATATAAATTATATTTATGTGGATGTACGATTTACCATTGTTTGAGAATAAAAAAATAAATGTTTAAAAATTATTGCTTTTTGAGTAAATTGTGATTTTAATTAAAAATTAAATTAATCATATTTAGAAAACTAATTTTTAAAAATTAATTTTATTTTTGGATTCTACACGTCAAAAATGTTAGGGTGTTTTTTGGTGATTTTTTTAAAATACATGATTTTATTTGAGAAGTAATCTACATTAATTTTCCATATAAATACATTATAATTAAAATACACAATTCCTGATATCATAAGTGATTTAAGAACCCAAATCATGAACACAGATGAACTTATTACTATATTTGGTCATTGAATCATCATTATTTCTTATCTTGAGGGTTAATAATAATCTCCAAAAAAAATTATTTTGAAAACCCTCCTCTCTTACACTATAAATACCACCAATCCTTACCTCTTCTCTTCACTGTTCTCAAGCCTTGTCCCTTTCTTAAATTATGACCATATCTCTCCCCAAGATCCTAACCCACATCCCACATTGCATAGTCTCTTCAAAAGACCAAATCCTCTAGCCTTAAGAGGCTCTCAATGAATATTGATTCAAAAGGTAAATTCCACTTTTCAATTCATTTACTCTTATTTCAAGTTAATTTGTTTTCATTTCTATCATTACTTCCCCTCATTCGAATTTTATAAAAACTATAGTAAATGACATGTACTGAAATGTTTTTATGTTAATAGAATATGTTATTATCATCCCACATTTACACAAATTTTATATTAGTAGTAAAGACACCATCAGAAATGTGTTAATTAACCACATTCAAGGATGATGGGTTTTCAATTACCATTACCATTCTCAATTATTATCATGAAATAATTTTCATAATTTAACCAAACAATAATATATGTATTATGTCTCATCAATGGTTTGGTAATCCTTTTGTACACTTGGGTATGATTGATAAAGCAAATTGTGTTAATTACTGTAAAACCCTCCAATTAACCCAAAATGTTATCACTATAGGTTTACATAATGATTAATATTCACTCCATGTAACAGAATGAAATTTACAAAAATGTAAACTTTTAGACATTAAATAATAAATTATAACTCCAACTCTGGAAAACCACTATCATCATTGATATTTCTGAACACTAATATAAGTAACCGTTCATTTATACCAAGGAAGGAAATGGACATGAAAAATGAAATTGAAACATATAAACAATCAAAAAGGTCTGGTATGAAGATAAAATTTTTATAATAAATAAATTACATACAGAATATGTATTGGAAAAATTAATTAATAAACATATTTTTTTATTCAAGTCATTATTAATAGCTGGAAAACACAATCTAATATAAGGTAGGGATACTATCTATTTCACTTTTATTCAAGAATGTCCTCAATGTTATTCCATTTTATGTATTATACATAATGATGGGGTATAATTTCACACATCCCCTATAATTCCTTCATGATGTATATGTGATGAGAAACCCTTTCTTTCTCCTGAATCCCCCTTAATTACACGTGATACCATGCTGATAATCTCTAGGAAATTATACCCGAATCTCCATTATTCATTCAAGTGGCCTTATATTTACTTCTACCAAAATGGAGTTATATTATCTATTTATTAGAATCTTTTAAATGTTGGGTAAATTTACAAAATTTATTTATCAATGCACTTCCATCATTCTATTCTTGGGGTATACATGCATTTATGTGATTCCCTCTTCCAAACATCCCGATAAGCAAACATGTTTAAGGGAACTTCTTAATTTCTTACCCAAATTCAAGTAAAAACTATCATCTATTTTCAATCACCATTGTATTTATAAAATCAGTACTTTTATATGAAAACCATATATGATAAGTTATTGTTTTTTATAAATTATTGTTCTATTTTATATTTTAATGACTCTATAGTATTTTCCTTAAAACCTCTCAAAAATATTTTAACACTAAAATTCCTTAAATAATTTTCATGCATTTTGTCACTTATACATCAAATCACTTGCCATGATACATCCCTATTTATCCTAATAAATTTTCATGTATGTCTTAGTTTCTCTATTTCATAGAAACATTTATGACATCCCATTTTTTATGCTTTATTTAATGATTATGGTACACAATCCTTTCAATGGGCAGCCCTTATGTTTATATATGATTGTTTTTGTAAATTACATGGTGTGGAAAACCTATTCATGGAATGATAAGAAGGGTTTTCCTTGATAATGCTCCATTTCATGTGGAAAAGGTGAGTCTCATGGGACATTATGTGCAACGGTCTTGGCAGTTAGCCTTGGCTGGTGCAGCTATATGTGTAACACCACAGGTAAATAAAGAATATGACATTTTCATATTTATCCATATTTGTGAGTAAAATATTAATATGACTTTAAAGGGGACTCTATGCTCTATGGCGTACCCAAAACGCAACAACAAGTTTCTAGGGAATCTTACGTTTCACTCTAATAATAAAATAATATTATTTTAAATAGTAGTTAACATGTAGCCGTTTTAATGGCGGGAAAGGATATAAATAACTAAAATATGATTATATATGTTTTAAAATGTTTTTAAATTTATCCAATAAAAGATAAAGGCTAAAAATACGGAAAGAATTCAATTTTAGGCGTATATGCCCTAGTTTTCACTAAAGGTTCATTTATCGCCTTTTGATGGCGAACCGTCATTAAATATAGTTTTTTTCACTCTTATACATTCTATTGGACAAAATAAAACTCTTCTTAAGAATCGGGACATCAAAATTTACTTTGTGTAAATTTTTGGTATCTTTCCGATAATGTTTATTTTTTTCTAATGAATAGTATAAAATGTTGTATTTTAATTCAAAACCTCTTTTTAATATACTTTATTTATATGATTAGATTATCTTTTTAATTTCTTTTAAAGTGAAATTAGAATATATTTTTACCATTAAATCCAATAGTGGTCGTTGGAATTAATTTCACTTTGAAATCAAACTTAAACTAGTGTCAATCTTTTGATACTTATTGTTTCAAAAAAACATGCTATTTGCTCTGACAGTGGGAATTAATTATTAAATTAATTAATGTGACTTACATGTTTTTAATTTTGTAAAATAGACATCATTTTCGAATTCAGAATAGCAAATATAGCTTAGGGTGAATTTTTGGGATTTTTCTGAAAAACTTCAATTTATGATGAATAGTGAAACAACTAAGTGGTACTTATAAAAACTGATTTTTCCATTTATATGAAATTTTGACATCTTTGTGTTTTGAATTTCAAAAATCCGACATACATGGTTGTCATTAAGAAGTAAAATGTGGTTCAATGGGATAAAAATAATTTTTTGGTGAATAGTAACTTATTATGTTTTTAATCGCGATTAGAGGTAATTAGTGTAGTTTAAGGTGAAAATAATGTTTTAATAATATGAAATGAAATTGACACATGTCCTACACTCATTGGTTGTGTCATGTCCGACCAAGACATGCCATGGGTCAACTTGGGGACCCCATGGAGCCACTTTTGGTTGGGAAATGACATAAATAACGTTTTATTTAATGTAAAAGTAAAAATGACACAAACATCATATGTTTTACGAAAACAATTTTTACATGGTGTTATAATGATCACATTTTTTATTATAAATAGTCATTGGAAATCTAAAAAGATTTCCAACATCATAGTATTTGTTTTATAATTTTTAGACTTTAAATAAAATAAATTATTTATGACATCATGATGATGCAGCGATGACATCATTATTTAACGATTTAAATAAAATGGAAAGATAATGTAAAATATAAGACCTTCACATGTCCAAAACCAATTGGATGAGTGGATTTCGAAGCTTTATCACCTTAGCCACGAATTATATCAATTTGGGACCTTTTATAACCGAAACACATTTTCAAATAAAGTAATATTTCTTACTTTCCAAAAGTGCCCCTCCTCTCCTCTTATAAAAGGCCCCCACCTCTACCTCATTTCACACACTCATCAAGCCTTTGGCTCGGCCAAAACCTACCCATTTACTCTCTCCACATCCCTCTCCTCATCTTAGAGGATTACCTTTGGGCAGAATCCTTTCAAAGGAAGCCTTTAGGCTCAAATCAAAAGGAGTTAAACTTTTAAAGGTAATTCATTCTCTCATGTTCATTTGTTTTATTTTTCTTCTCCAACCCCTTAACTCTTTTTATTTACTTCTTTTGTAACAACACCAGTATCGTCAATATTCTAGGATGTTGTTATATTATTTATTCGAGCTACACTCTCACACAACTACATCAAATGGTTAAAGAACATACGGTTTCCGTGGATGGCGAAATTCTGCCTCCCGAAACGATGATTGGTCAATACTCATTTAACACCTTCAAAGGTGGCCATTATGATATCACTATTTTTATATATGATATATAATATGTTTATGTTTAATTTAAGCTTCTGTTTTTTTTCATTTTGGGCATACCTTTATGGTTTCCATTATGGGTAAACGCGATATCTTCATTTAAGGAAGTGCGGACTACCGCCCCCTCAAAGTGATTTGATTCGTTAAATACCATATGTGGGACGTATAAAGGATGGAACTATGATATTATATATTATATTATACTGGAATTATAATATACCTTTATATCATTATTATTCCATTCTATAAAATACGAAATAGAAATGAAAGTAGCGTTCATGCGTACGTACGACTTACCGTCTCCATGAACGGTGCATTTCATTTCTTACCTCTAAATGATTATGTAATGTTATAAATGCATGAATTTACTGGATATATATAACATATATGATATCTACATCATGAATACAATTCTGGATATAATAAACATTTGGCCACACAAACAACATGTAATTGTAAGAAGTCCACTTTCGACTTAAGAACCAAATATCGGCAAAACAAATATTATTAACTTAAATGATTAAATAATGTTTATGACATGGTAATAAGTGATATAAAAGGAATAAATAACTTGAAAAAGGTTCTTAAGGAAGTATAAATTAACTCAATTTTATTATTCAGGAGATTAAAGAACGATCGAGTCAAGTCGGACCCGAGGTAAGGGATCCTACTCCTCTCTTTCTTTTTAAGTACACACTTTTATGTCATTCCTTTTAAAGCTCATATTTCTTGTTATTGGGATGATCTTTTATATTAAACATACTGTAATTTTTATGTTCATGTGATGAGAGACCCTATTCTTTCTCATCAATCCATTTTGGGTGTTTTGAGTGGCGCTGTTAGGTTGCCGAACATTCGTAAGAGATCTAACCTCTCTCTTTCTTTTTAAGTAATCTCTTTTATGTAACTTCTTTTAAGCTCCTCTTTGTAATGTTGGGGGATGTTATTTTATATTCCTCTTTCTGTACATTTTATTGTAATGTGATGAGATACCCTATTTGATCTCATCAATCCATATTCGGATGTTTTATGTGGTGTCGTTAGGCTGCCGTGTTTTCGTAAAGGATTTTTCATCTCACTTTTATTCCCGTGATATTTATGATACATTTGCCACAAATTCCATTTAGTGGTGTATTTAATGCCCATTATTCTACTCTTTGTGTAATATACTTTCGTTTATGAGTATTTACATCTATTTCCCTTCTTTCATGGGGTGTATGTTTTGAACGATACCCAAATCGGTAAGGGAACCTTTCACCCTCCTCTTTTTTAAAAGACTTCTTTTGTTGGGTCTTTTAATTTACATATTTCTATGTTGGGATATGTTCTTATATATCCTTATTGATGTAAATTTTATGTCCAAGTGATGAGATACACTTTTTATCTCTCATAAACTCATTTTGATGTCATGCCATTAGGCTGTCAAGGGAACTTTTTAACCCAATTTCGATTTCTTTGGGTTCAACATGTAGTCATTGAATATGTCATCCATTGAATATGTGTGAATGACCTTTTATTGTTTTACACATAATATCCACATATATTGGGTGTATTTATATTTTTCACACATATTTTTGAGATTGATTTGTCCTTAATTTAAGGATACCTTCTTTATAAGGGATTTCATCACATTTGACATTTCTATTGAGGGTTCATTGTTGTTATGCACCAATTCACTCTTATATGGTGTATATACTGTCCTTTGGAGTATTATATCATGAATCCATTTATTCTCATGATATTATAAAGTTCTAACTAAATGTTATTCCTCAATTATTGTATTCAAGTGTCTCTAATTTTGGTAAAACCCCTTTAACCAAAATATCGTTTTAAATGTTTTAATTATTTGTTCTTATTAATATCCATGTTTTCAAAATGGTTTTAAGTATTTATTTATATGGATATTAATGGTTCAAAATGATAAGAATCAAGGTGGTATGTGACACTTTGATTCAAAAATATATTTATTAAATGTTTTAAATGGTTTTGGAAATGGTTTCTTTTTGAATGGATTCATTATTTCAATATACTAAAATGTTATATTGTGATTGAAATGTGGAAATGTTATGTTTCCTTTATGCATGTTTTACGTGATACATTTATGTTATGGTTCTTGGGCATTGTTATGAAAACGGGTGGTTCCGTGATAAACTAAGGGCGGGTGAACCCCGATATAGCTCTCCAATGCATTGGGTAACGCAAAGGAGTGAAATGTTAAGGTTTCTCTGAAGAGATTTAGGGAATATACTGTGATGGGTATAAAAACGTAACCAAGAGGGTTACTCCCTACGTAAGAATGTTATGAATGCCGCAAGTTACCTTTATGTCTTATGTTTTCTATGATTTATTCATGGTTGATGAGGTATGTTAAAGTACCTATGTTTTATGGGTAAAGTATGATTTCATTCTTATGTATATATGAACTCATGTTTCCTTTCCATATTTTTATAACCCTTACTGAGCTTTTTATTCTCATCCCAAGTTTTTGAAATGTTTTTCACAGGTCAAGGGAAAGGTACATGATGTGGTGATAGTGTCAAGGATGTGTCAAGAAAGAATCCATGTTTTATTTTAAATATGTTTCCGTTGGTGGGAAGAATGAATATTTTCTTTTATGTAACCACTTTGTTTAAATGTGGAATGTAATGAAAGTTTCATGATCTAATTCTCTAAAACTCTAAACCTGAAAAGATCCTCAATACGTGTAACGACCCAATATTTTTGAGTAGTATATTAACTTACTCTTATTGATTTATTAAGATGTTAATGGTTAATGCAGAAAGAGGAGTTGATGGCTTCATCCAGTAGACTCAACCCTTACGAAGCCCACTTATCAGAGCTTGGGAAGGAGGTAGCATCTGTGGGCTTCGCTTTGGACCAAGCCCAAGCCGAGCTCCAGCGTGTCAATCTTGAACGAAAACGCTTGCAGGAGAAGTTCAAGTTAGTGGAGATTGCTACTAGGGCAATGTTATCTGAGACTCCCTCAGATTCTCTCACCATAGCACACCTTACACTTAGGTCTTATGCCAGTGTTATAAGGGGCTATGTGATGAGACCCTAGTTTCGTTGTGTAATCCTTTTGGGTGAATAAATTGAGATTTCTTCCTTTAGTGATGTTTGTGAAATTTCAAATTTCTAGATAATTTTAGAATGTATTTTATTGATGAATTTTGAAAAAGGGATATTTTGAAATATATATGTAAACCCTAAATAACTAATGATGTGTAATGATTTTCAAAAAATGGTCTTCTACAAAAGTGTTCAGTAAGGAATTTGGAGTCTAATAAGATCAACTTAATTTTTGATGAATAGTAAATTATGAATAGTGATTTTACGCTTAGGATTAGTAATATGACCAAATGGATTAGTAATTTCACTCAAAGAAAGTTTTAATATAATTTAGACACCTAGATTAAGTAATGTGATTCAATAAAATGGTTAAATAACGGTTTCATAAATTATTATTCAAGTATTAGTTTTTTCGGATGAATAGTGTTTTTTAATTAAAAATTTAATTAAAAATAATTAGAAAATTATTTTTATAAAAATGGCTTTATTTTTGAACTCAGAGCATCGATATTATGCTAAGGTAATTTTTGGGGATTTTTCTGAAAAAAATGAATTTTCGATGAATAGTGTTTTTATTTAAAAATTAAATTAAAAATATTTAGAAAATTATTTTTATAAAATGGATTTAATTTTTGAAATCAGAGCATTGATACTTGGTTAAGGTGAAATTTTGGGATTATTCTGAGAAAGTTGAATTTTCGGTGAATAGTGAAAGTATAGTTTTTAAGTTACGGGTGTTTAATGACATCATTAAATGATGTATTAAGTATATATTAAATATGGTCGAATTATGAATAGTAAGGAAAGGTGTGAGGTGTCCCAAGTGGCCAATACCATGGGCAAATACCATGGGCAAGCCCATGGTTTTTCCAAAACCACTAGTGAGGTGTCCCTTGGCCATTAATGCTTTGTCCCCTCACTTTCCCTATAAATACCCGCCCTTTCCTCCTTTAGTTTTCACTCCCAACTCTCCCCCAACGAAGTTCTGGTCTTCTTACCTTCCAAGGAGTCCTCCCAAGGTGCCCCCAAGCCCTCAAGGTCCAATCCTTTGAGTTTCAAGAGTCACGTTTAAGGTAAGGGATCTGACCCCTCTCTTTCTTTTCATGTAATCTCTTTTATGTCATTCCTTTTCTGCTCCATGTTTTTATGTGGGAGGATGCTCTTTTATATTCCTCTTACTGCCCTTTCATGTTTATATGATGAGAGATCCCCTCTTACTCTCATCATTTCGTTTTATGAAAGTTTAAGTGACGCCGTTAGGCTGCCGTATTTTTAAGGGATTCTTTCACCCTTCTCATTTTTCAAGTTTGATTTTCATGTCAAGTCTTTCAAGTTCCTTTTTATTATGTTGGGGTATGATCTCTATATCTATCACACTGATCTCTTATGATCATATGATGAGGGACCCTATTTGATCTTGTCAAATCATTTTCTTTTGAAGTTAAGTGACGCCGTAAGGCTGCCGAATTTTCATAAGAGAAATCTAATCTTTTTCCTTCCATGTTTTTCATTTCAAATGGTATGTCCCTAAAATTTCATTACCATGTCCATATGTCCTTCTTATTCTTTCACCCTACTGTTTTATGGATCATTTATGAGTGGGTGACCCATGTCCCCTCTCATTTCAATGTTTTCTAAAACCCCGAAACTTAGCCGTTATGCTGCAGAATTTTCCCCTCAAAATGCCTCTCTTTTTTCTCAAAAATTATTTTATGTTATAAAGTGAATACTCAAAGCTCTTATTTCTAAAAGGGTATTCACATATATATATATAAATGTTCCATTTTATATTCTGGGATTTACATACATGAGACCCGCTTTCCCTTTCCGTGGTTTTAAAATGACGTAAAGATCATGTCTTTAAAGCAGTTTTTAAAACGTTATGATTATGAAATGAAACCCATTTATTTTATGCTATGTGGGTTATTTATGAAATGTTTGATGATGATATATGTGGCTCACATGATAATAAAGGCAAATTTAAGGGTGCGCCCTGATAGCGCTCCAATGCATTGGGTAATGATGTAACTACTAGAGATTACAATTTTCATGATACCTTGGTGAATAACCTTGGTAATTTTCAAATGACACCTTGGGGATGGACCTTGGTGATATGTTCATGATTGTCTATGTTAAATGATGTAGCCACATCTTCAAGTTATGAAAAATTTTGTTTTTATTATGAAATGCCTCATGATTTCTTTCTCATGCCTTAAAGTTCTTTTCATTTCCTTATTGAAGTATCTCAAGTTCACATGTAAAATGTTCCTCTTGATTCCCTTACTGGGCCTTCTGCTCACCCTTTCTTTTGATGTATGTCCACAGGTTATGAGATGCATAATGAACATAGGATGAACTAAAGGAGAATCCTTTCAAGTGTTTGATAAGAATGTTTTTATGTTTTTTTTTGTATTATGATCCTTGTTTCCAAGACACTAAACCTTAACGATCCTCAGTTTTGTGTAATGGAATGAAAAGTTATGTTATAAAAAGACGGGATGCTATAGTTGGTATCAAAGGATGGTTTAGTTATTTGTGGAAATTAGGATATAAAAACTTTAGGAAGAACCCTATAGAAAAGTTTAAATATAGGAAAACTTCCTGGTATTTTGGTAAGTATTGAGTAAGTGGTCTATCAAACAAATACATCCCTGTCTGGATACGAGCAGGTAGAGGAGGCTCTGGCACAGATGTACATAGGGGTAAAACCCGAAAACACCGCTTTGAGCTAGACTCGAACGAGAACTGGTGCACGATAACGGGCCTTGCTGCACTCTTGGTTACGACACTCCCGGGGGATATGTTTGGTTAATCACGAGCTTTTTATGAATCATTATGAAGGAATTATAGAAAAGTGTAATTGTATAAGCATGAAGTCTTAGTTAAAAGATACATAAATGAAATAAGTTTCTCACTAAGGTTTTATTCTTTTAGAAAATGGCGGGCAATAGGAGAAATCGTGCCGATGGTGACCGCAATGCACCATGTGATGACGGCCCTCCGATGGGAGCCGGAATTGAAACATTCATGCGAATGATGAACCAACTGACTCAAGTTATGAGTAATAACTTGAATCAAGCTGAGAGGCCGACCTCACCACGAAGGGAACAACTTTCTGTTGAGTCCTTCATGCGTCAACGACCGCCAACATTCAGTGGATCTACTGACCCATTGGTTGCGGAACAATGGATAAGCTCCATTGAAAAGATCTTTTCTGTACTTCATTGTTCGGAACAAGAAAAAGTCACCCTTGCTGTTTACCGCCTAGAGGGAGAAGCTGATCAGTGGTGGTCACTGATCAAAAACAAGAAGCCACGAGGAGAGATGGAAGCTATGGAGTGGGAAGAATTTCGGGGGATTTTCTTTAACAAGTATTTCCCTCGTTCAATGAGAACGAAAATGGAGAAAGAGTTTCTCGAGCTGAAGCAGAAGGAGAATGAATCTGTCGGAAGCTATGAGATGAACTTCACAAGGCTTTCCCGTTATACCTCAAGTTTTGTCATGGACCCTAATGGGAAGGTTGATAGATTCTTTGGTGGACTAAGACCTCATCTGCGGAAGAATCTAGCCAACAGGGACTATGATAGCTATGAAGAAATAGTTCGAAGTTCCATGAAAGTTGAACTAGAGTTTGGGGAGACACAGTGGTCTCACAAATCTAATGAGAAGAAGAGAACTCTAGAACCGAGCCTGGGAAGAAGTTTTGATCAGGAAAGAGGTGGAAAGCATATGCAACATGCCACATGCAATAAATGTGGGAAGAAGCATCCGGGGAACTGCTTGATCGGAAGTGGCAAGTGCTATAGGTGTGGAAAAGAAGGCCATATTTCTCGGAATTATCGTGGTGATGTGAAGCCTCAACTTCCCATCACTAACGACAGAGGAAAGATGGTTCTGGCCCTAACCGAAGTCACATGCTTCAAGTGTGGACAACTTGGGCACTTTGCTAATCAATGTCCAAATCCGAGGGCGGTGGAGGGGAATCACCATCAAACTTAGCAGAGGCCAAGGGAGCAAGGTCGTGCTTTCACTATCACAACAACTGAAGTTGAAGTTCCGAACGATGTGGTAGCAGGTACTCTTGTTGTCCTCTCAAAACTAGCAAGTGCTTTATTTGATTCTGGTTCTACGCATTCCTTTATTTCTTCCAAGTTTGCAAAGAATATAGAATCAATCCCTGAATTGCTTGAGGTAGAGTTGTCAGTCAAGACTCCAAGTGGGATTATCCATGCATCAACAGTGTTTAGAGACTCTAGTGTTTACTTTGGTGAGCACAATCTTATCACAAATCTAGTAGTCATCCCCATGATGGAATTCGACGTTATACTAGGGATGGACTGGCTCTCAAAGTATAATGCTAAGATCAAATGCAGAAGTAAGGAAATCTCAGTAGTCTTGAATGAAAGACCTACAGTTATCTTCCGAGGAGAGATATCCCGAACTGATCCCTATCTAGAAGCACCTCCTATAGCTTTCTTTATGGATATAATCGGTGATGATGAAGAAGGGAAAGGGAGCATACAAATTGAAGATGTTCCGATTGTTCAGGAATACAAGGATGTATTTCCCGAGGAGTTACCTGGACCTCCCCCAGAAAGAGAGGTAGAGTTCTCCATTGAACTCGTACCTGGGTCTCAACCGATATCAAAGACTCCGTATAGAATGGAAAATGTGGAGCTAGAGGAGCTAAAGAAACAACTCCAAGACTTGTTGGAGAAGGGGTTTATCCGACCGAGTGTGTCTCCTTGGGGAGCACCAGTTCTCTTTGTGAAGAAGAAGGATGGATCAATGCGGCTATGCATTGATTATAGAGAACTGAACGGGATCACAGTGAAGAACAGATACCCTCTTCCAAGAATTGATGATTTATTTGACCAACTTCGTGGGGCTCAATTCTTCTCTAAGATTGATCTTCGATCTGGTTATCATCAACTGAGGGTGAAGAAGGAAGATATTCCAAAGACTGCCTTCCGATCAAGATATGGGCATTATGATTTTACTGTTATGCCCTTCGGCTTGACTAATGCTCCTGCTATTTTCATGGATTTGATGAATATAGTCTTTAAGGACTACCTTGATAACTTTGTGGTAGTTTTTATTGATGATATTTTGATATATTCAAAAAGTCGTGAGGAGCATGAAGATCATCTGAGGGTTATTTTGAAAACTCTACGGAAGGAGAGGCTCTTTGGGAAGTTCAGCAAGTGTGTCTTTTGGTTACAACAAGTGTCTTTCTTGGGGCACATCGTAACCAATGAAGGAATCTCAGTTGACCCTGCAAAGACAATGGTTGTGGAGGAGTGGCCTCAACCCACAACAGTAACTGAGATTCGTAGTTTCCTTGGTTTAGCGGGATATTATAGGAGGTTTGTGAAAAACTTTTCATGGATTTCTAATCCACTAACCAAGTTGACTCGAAAAGGGGTTAAGTTCATCTGGACAAAGGAATGCGAGGAAAGTTTCCAAGAGCTGAAGAAGAGATTGGTTACTGCACCTGTGTTAACACTACCCTCTATCGGAGAAGGATTCATTATTTTTAGTGATGCATCTATGAAAGGGCTTGGGTGCGTCCTCATGAAAAATGACAAAGTAATTGCTTATGCATCTCGACAGTTGAAGATTCATGAGCAGAATTATCCTACGCATGATCTAGAGCTGGCAGCAGTTGTTTTTGCTCTAAAGATATGGAGGCACTATCTTTATGGGGAGAAATGTGATATATACACTGACCACCAAAGTCTAAAGTATATTTTCACTCAGAAAGAATTGAACATGAGACAAAGGAGATGGTTGGAGCTTATTAAAGACTATGATTGTTCAATTCATTATCACCCTGGAAGAGAAAACAAAGTCGCGAATGCGTTAAGCAGGAATGATCCTGTTGTTCTGGAAACAATGAGGATCCTGGGAGATCCCTTGATTAAAGATCTAGTAAAACTGGACCTGGGAATTATAAGGAAAGGGACATCATCAACCCTATCCCAAATGATTTCTCAACCTTCATTACTAGAGAAGACCAAGAAGGCTCAAAAAGAAGATCCTTTACTGCAGGAGAAGTTCGAGGCTGTAAAGGATGGGAAGTTCCCTGATTTCAATATTGATCAAGAAGGTGTATTGAAATTTCGTACAAGACTATGTGTTCCATCTATTCCGGAGATAAAGAAAGAACTGATGGATGAAGCTCATAGCTCTACTTTCTCTATACATCCGGGAAGCAGTAAGATCTATAGAGACCTTCGTGATCATTATTGGTGGGATAACATGAAGAGGGAGATTGCTGATTACACTACAAGGTGCCTGGTGTGTCAGCAAGTAAAGGCAGAAAGACAACTTCCTAAGGGGGTATTACAACTGCTACCCATACCAGTATGGAAGTGGGATAATATCACTATGGACTTTGTAACTGGTCTCCCGAAAACATCCAAAGGGAACAATGCGATATGGGTTATTGTGGACCGTCTCACCAAGACATCCCATTTTATCCCTATTCGGGAAGATTTCTCTCTAGATTAGCTTGCCAAGATATACGTGAAGGAAGTGGTAAGGCTGCATGGGGTACCACTATCCATCGTATCTGATCGTGACCCAAGATTCACATCAAAATTCTGGAGAAGTCTTCAGCATGCTCTGAATACTGAATTGAATTTTAGTACGGTCTATCATCCTCAAACTGATGGCCAATCTGAAAGGACTATTCAGACACTCGAAGACATGTTGAGATTATGCTCAATGGAATTTAAGGGTGGATGGGATCAACACCTCCCATTAGTGGAGTTCTCCTATAACAATAGCTTCCATGCGAGTATTCAGATGGCACCCTATGAAGCTCTGTATGGAAAGCGGTGTAGAACTCCTACTTGTTGGGATGAAACTGGTGAGAGGAAGCTTCTTGGGCCTGATCTTGTGCAAGAGATGATAGAACAGGTTCATGCCATCCAACAACACATAAAGGAGGCTCAGAGTCGGCAGAAGAGCTATGCTGACAATCATCGAAGGGACTTGGAGTTTGGTGTTGGTGACAAAGTCTTCCTTCGAATTTCTCCATGGAAGAGAGTCATGCGGTTTGGGAAGAAAGGGAAGCTCAGCCCTAGGTACATCGGCCCCTATGAAATCCTTGATCGCATAGGAGCAGTGGCCTATCTTCTAGCACTTCCACCGAACCTAGCTCATGTTCATGATGTCTTCCATGTATCTCTCTTGAGGAAGTACATACCCGACCCTTCACATGTACTGAACCCAGAGGTGGTACAACTTGAACATGTCCTCTCTTATGAGGAGCAGCCAGTGGAGATCTTGGACCGTAGAGACAAGGTCCTACGAAACAAGACTACCCACCCTGTGAAAGTGTTGTGGAGGAATCATAAATATGAAGAAGCGACTTGGGAGCCTGAGGAAACGATGATGCAAAAGTACCCTCACCTTTTCAACTAGGCCTCAAGTATAAATTTCGGGGACGAAATTTCTTAAGGGAGGAAGAATGTAACGACCCAATCTTTTTGAGTAGTATATTAACTTACTCTTATTGATTTATTAAGATGTTAATGGTTATTGCAGAAAGAGGAGTTGATGGCTTCATCCAGTAGACTCAACCCTTACGAAGCCCACTTATCAGAGCTTGGGAAGGAGGTAGCATCTGTGGGATTCGCTTTGGACCAAGCCCAAGCCGAGCTCCAGCGTGTCAAGCTTGAACGAAAACGCTTGCAGGAGAAGTTCAAGTTAGTGGAGATTGCTACTAGGGCAATGTTATCTGAGACTCCCTCAGATTCTCTCACCATAGCACACCTTACACTTAGGTCTTATGCCAGTGTTATAAGGGGCTATGTGATGAGACCCTAGTTTCCTTGTGTAATCCTTTCGGGTGAATAAATTGAGATTTCTTCCTTTAGTGATGTTTGTGAAATTTCAAATGTCTAGATAATTTTAGAATGTATTTTATTGATGACTTTTGAAAAAGGGATATTTTGAAATATATATGTAAACCCTAAATAACTAATGATGTGTAATGATTTTCAAAAAATGGTCTTCTACAAAAGTGTTCAGTAAGGAATTTGGAGTCTAATAAGATCAACTTAATTTTTGATGAATAGTAAATTATGAATAGTGATTTTACGCTTAGGATTAGTAATATGACCAAATGGATTAGTAATTTCACTCAAAGAAAGTTTTAATATAATTTAGACACCTAGATTAAGTAATGTGATTCAATAAAATGGTTAAATAACGGTTTCATAAATTATTATTCAAGTATTAGTTTTTTTGGATGAATAGTGTTTTTTAATTAAAAATTTAATTAAAAATAATTAGAAAATTATTTTTATAAAAATGGCTTTATTTTTGAACTCAGAGCATCGATATTATGCTAAGGTAATTTTTGGGGATTTTTCTGAAAAAAATGAATTTTCGATGAATAGTGTTTTTATTTAAATATTAAATTAAAAATATTTAGAAAATTATTTTTATAAAATGGATTTCATTTTTGAAATCAGAGCATTGATATTTGGTTAAGGTGAAATTTTGGGATTATTCTGAGAAAGTTGAATTTTCGGTGAATAGTGAAAGTATAGTTTTTAAGTTACGGGTGTTTAATGACATCATTAAATGATGTATTAAGTATATATTAAATATGGTCGAATTATGAATAGTAAGATAAGGTGTGAGGTGTCCCAAGTGGCCAATACCATGGGAAAATACCATGGGCAAGCCCATGGTTTTTCCAAAACCACTAGTGAGGTGTCCCTTGGACATTAATGCTTTGTCCCCTCACTTTCCCTATAAATACCCACCCTTTCCTCCTTTAGTTTTCACTCCCAACTCTCCCCCAACGAAGTTCTGGTCTTCTTACCTTTCAAGGAGTCCTCCCAAGGTTCCCCCAAGCCCTCAAGGTCCAATCCTTTGAGTTTCAAGAGTCATGTTTTAAGGTAAGGGATCCGACCCCTCTCTTTCTTTTCATGTAATCTCTTTTATGTCATTCCTTTTATGCTCCATGTTTTTATGTGAGAGGATGCTCTTTTATATTCCTCTTACTGCCCTTTAATGTTTATATGATGAGAGATCCCCTCTTACTCTCATCATTTCGTTTTATGAAAGTTTAAGTGACGCCGTTAGGCTGCCGTATTTTTAAGGGATTCTTTCACCCTTATCATTTTTCAAGTTTGATTTTCATGTCAAGTCTTTCAAGTTCCTTTTTATTATGTTGAGGTATGATCTCTATATCTATAATACTGATCTCTTATGATCATATGATGAGGGACCCTATTTGATCTTGTCAAATCATTTTCTTTTGAAGTTAAGTGACGCCGTAAGGCTGCCGAATTTTCATAAGAGAAATCTAATCTTTTTCCTTCCATGTTTTTCATTTCAAATGGTATGTCCCTAAAATTTCATTACCATGTCCATATGTCCTTCTTATTCTTTCACCCTACTGTTTTATGGATCATTTATGAGTGGGTGACCCATGTCCCCTCTCATTTCAATGTTTTCTAAAACCCCGAAACTTAGCCGTTATGCTGCAGAATTTTCCCCTCAAAATGCCTCTCTCTTTTCTCAAAAATTATTTTATGTTATAAAGTGAATACTCAAAGCTCTTATTTCTAAAAGGGTATTCACATATATATATAAATGTTCCATTTTAAATTCTGGGATTTACATACATGAGACCTGCTTTCCCTTTCCGTGGGTTTAAAGTGACGTAAAGATCATGTCTTTAAAGCAGTTTTTAAAACGTTATGATTATGAAATGAAACCCATTTATTTTATGCTATGTGGGTTATTTATGAAATGTTTGATGATGATATATGTGGCTCACATGATAATAAATGCAAATTTAATGGTGTTCCCTGATAGCGCTCCAATGCATTGGGTAATGATGTAACCACTAGAGATTACAATTTTCATGATACCTTGGTGAATAACCTTGGTAATTTTCAAATGACACCTTGGGGATGGACCTTGGTGATATGTTCATGATTGTCTATGTTAAATGATGTAGCCACATCTTCAGGTTATGAAAAATTTTGTTTTTATTATGAAATGCCTCATGATTTCTTTCTCATGCCTTAAAGTTCTTTTCATGTCCTTATTGAAGTATCTCAAGTTCACATGTAAAATGTTCCTCTTGTTTCCCTTACTGGGCCTTCTGCTCACCCTTTCTTTTGATGTATGTCCCCAGGTTATGAGATGCATAATGAACATAGGATGAACTAAAGGAGAAGCCTTTCAAGTGATTAAGAAGAATGTTTTTATGTTTTTTTTTGTATTATGATCCTTGTTTCCAAGACACTAAACCTTAACGATCCTCAGTTTTGTGTAATGGAATGAAAAGTTATGTTATAAAAAGACGGGATGCTATAATGTGTAATCTTTTAATAACTCAAGATTAAGTAAGGTTTAAGGCTGGGGCCTTATAGTTGGTATCAAAGGCCTGTTTAGATAACTTTAGAGGTTAGGGTATTCTTTAAGCATAAGTGACATTACCATAATGGTTAGGATTTCAGAAAGAGTCCTAGTTTTAGATAAAGTGAATGAGTAAGTGTATCTTAGTGTTTACCTTCCTCATTAGTACATGATGGTTTTTTTGATATACTCACACTGACATTTCTGTTTTTAGTGAATGGATGGATCTAGCAGGCACCAAAGAGACAACAGGTTTGAAGGAAACTGTGGTGGTTCTATGATTAAGATACAAGATAAAATGGGGGATTCAATGAGGAAACTTGTGGTTGTTCTAAACCAACTATCAAGGAGTCATGATCAACCACTTGAAACATGGTATGATCTTTAATGCATCATGTACGAGATGACCAATCCATGTGGAAGTTCAGGTAATAATTATAAAGGTAACCATTAGAGTTTATATGATCCTTACTTTTGAGGTAATTATGGGTTATTATATGATATGCTGGAAAATGAAAGGCATGAGATAAACTTGAGGTTAAAATATGTTATGATCTTTTTTGATGATTTTATCTCTTTTTGGGGAATGATTTAAGAATTATATAGTTTTGGAAAAAGGACATCACGCAGACCGTGTGACTACCCGTCGCGTCGGACAAAGCCATGTGAATCGAACCCACAACCAAAGTGCGACTGGTATTTATCACCTACCACTGGACTACGTGAAGTCCATGGTTAGTTTGACTGATTCTTTTTAGTTATATGATTTTATGAATTATGAGTATGTTGATTTTGGGTTATTTATGAAAATTATTAACCTATCATGGAGGATATGTGATTAGGTTAATTACTTTTCAATACAAGACTTTAGGAGTAACTGATTTTGTTTGGAGATAAATGTTACGATTTGACTTGGAAGACTATGTCACTAAATTCTTCAAATAATTGGGTTTCAATATTAGTTTGGTTTACTTTGAATAATTTTATGGACAAATTGATTATAGAATAGTCCTCGTTGAACTATGGGTTTTGTTGGACAAATTTTGGAGATTAAGAATAGATTTTCTTTTTGTAAAGGGATATCTTTTTCTGGATTATCTGATCATGTACTAACCTTTTTGGTTTTGGTTTTGGTTGGAGTATAAAGACATGGGACGTATATAGTTCTCTTTTGTGGATTAGGTGATTCTCTAAAAGTTTATTATAGTACTATTAATGCGAACAAGTCTTCATAAATACTAGTCTTTTGGAGAAAATATGATTTTGTGTAAGGAATCTAATAAAAGTTGAAAGTCAACATGACAAGTGATTATGCTTCCTTATGAATAAATTCCTCAATATTAATTATCTTAAAACAAAAATGTTGTCTATTAACTATTCCTACTGGGGAACCCAACACCGTTTAACCCATCACAAGTTTGTGATTTTCTTATTGTTAACTTTCTCCTAAACATGTTTTCTATCACTCTCCATCAGAACATGACCCTATGTTTTCTCCTCCATGTCCATGTTTTCCTACATGGGGTCCTAGTATGGGTTAACTCGGGTGACCACTGTATTTATCATTCTTTATTTTAAAGTGATTGTTTTACCGACTCTTGTTCCGATGTGGGACTTTCAAGGATGTTTCCAAGCGCAATTTTAAAATTGCGAGGACGCAATTCCCAAAAGGGGGGAAGGATGTAACACCCCAGGTAAATAAAGAATATGACATTTTTATATTTTTCCATATTTGTGAGTAAAATATTAATATGACTTTATAGGGTACTCTATGCTCGATGGCGTACCCAACACGCAACAATGAGTTTCTTGGGAATCTTACGTTTCACTCTAATAATAAAATAATATTATTTTAAATAGTATTTAACATGTGGCCATTGTAATGGAGGTAATGGATAGAAATAACTAAAATATGATTATATAAGTTTTTAAATGTTTTTACATTTATCCAATAAAAGATAAAGGCTTAAAATACGGAAAGAATTCAATTTTAGGCGTATATGCCCTAGTTTTCACTGAAGGTTCACTTATCGCCTTTTGATGGTGAACCGTCGTTAAATATAATTTATTTTACTCTTATACATTATATTGGACCAAATAAAACTCTTCTTTAGAATCGGGACATCAAAATTTACTTTGTGTAAATTTTTGGTTTCTTTCCGATAATGTTCATTTTTTCTAATGAATAGTGTAAAATGTTGTATTTTAATTCAAAACCTCTTTTTAATCTAATTTATTTATATGATTAGATTATCTTTTTAATTGGTTTGAAAGTGAAATTATAATATATTTTTACCATTAAATACAATAGTGGTCGTTGGAATTAATTTCACTTTGAAATTAGACTTAAACTAGTGTCAATATTTTGATACTTATTGTTTCATAAAAACACGCTATTTGCTCTAACAGTGTGAATTAATTATTAAATTAATTAATGTGACTTAAATGTTTTGAATTTTGTAAAATAGACTTCATTTTTGAATTCAGAATATCAAATATATCTTAGGGTGAATTTTTGGGATTTTTCTGAAAAACTTCAATTTTTTTGAATAGTGAAACCACTAAGTGGTACTTATAAAAACTGATTTTTCCGTTTAAATAAAATTTTGACATCTTTGTGTTTTGAATTTCAAAAATCTGACATACATGGTTGTCATTAAGAAGTAAAATGTGGTTCAATGGGATAAAAATAATTTTTTTGGTGAATAGTAACTTATTATGTTTTTAATCGCGATTAGAGGTAATTAGTGTAGTTTAAGGTAAAAATAATGTTTTAATAATATAAAATGAACATTAAACATGTCCTACACTCATTTTTTTGTGTCATGGCCGACCAAGACAAGCCATGGGTCAACTTGGGGACCCCATGGAGCCACTTAGGTTGGAAAATGACATAAATAACTTTTTATTTAATGTAAAAGTAAAAATGACACAAACATCATATGTTTTACGAAAACAATTTTTACATGGTGTTATAAAGATCAAATTTTTCATTATAAATAGTAATTGGAAATCTAAAAAGATTTCCTACAACATAGTATTTGTTTTATAATTTTTATACTTTAAATAAAATAAATTATTTATGACATCATGATGATGCAGCGATGACATCATTATTTAACGATTTAATTAAAATGGAAAGATAATGTAAACTCTAAGACCTACACATGTCCAAAACCAATTGGATGAGTGGATTTAGAAGACTTATCACCTTATCCACGAATAATATCAATGTGGGACCTTTTAATACTGAAACACATTTTCAAATAAAGTAATATTTCTTACTTTCCTAAAGTGCCACTCCTCTCCTCTTATAAAAGGCCCCCACCTCTACCTCATTTCACACACTCCTCAAGCCTTTGGCTCGGCCAAAGCCTACCCATTTACTCTCTCCACATCCCTCTCCTCATCCTAGAGGATTACCTTTGGGCAGAATCCTTTCAAAGGATGCCTTTAGGCTCAAATCAAAAGGAGTTAAACTTTTAAAGGTAATTCATTCTCTCATGTTCATTTGTTTTATTTGGCTTCTCCAACCCCCTAAACTCTTTTTATTTACTTCTTTTGTAACAACACCAGTATCTTCAATATACTAGGATGTTTTTTTAATATTTATTCGAGATACACTCTCACACAACTACATCAAATGGTTAAAGAACATACGGTTTCTGTGGATGGCGAAATTCTGCCTCCCGAAACGATGATTGTTCAATACTCATTTAACACCTTCAAAGGTGGCCATTATGATGTCACTATTTTTATATATGATATATAATATGTTTATGTTTAACTTATGCTTCTGTTTTTTTTCATTTTTGGCATACCTTTATGGTTTCCATTATGGGTAAACGCGATATCTTCATTTAAGGAAGTGCGGACTACCGCCCCCTCAAAGTGATTTGATTAGTTAAATACCATATGTGGGACGTATAAAGGATGGAACTATGATATTATATTTTATATTATACTGGAAGTATAATATACCTTTATATAATTATTATTCCATTCTATAAAATACAAAATAGAAATGAAAGTAGCGTTCATGTGTACGTACGGCTTACCGTCTCCATGAACGTTGCATTTCATTTCTTGCCTCTAAATGATTATGTAATGTTATAAATGCATGAATGTACTGGATATATTTGACATATATGAAATCTACATCATGAATACAATTCTTTATATAATAAACATTTGGCCACACAAACAACATGTAATCGTAAGAAGTCCACTTTCGACTTAAGAACCAAATATCGGCAAAACAAATATTATTAACTTAAATGATTACATAATGTTTATGACATGGTAATAAGTGATATAAAAGGAATAATGAACTTGAAAAAGGTTTTTAAGGAAGTAGAAATTAAATCATGTTTATTATTCAGGATATTAAAGAACGATCGAGTCAAGTCGGACCCGAGGTAAGGGATCCTACTCCTCTCTTTCTTTTTAAGTACACACTTTTATGTCATTACTTTTAAAGCTCATATTTCTTGTTATTGGGATGATATTTTATATTAAACTTACTGTAATTTTTATGTTCATGTGATGAGAGACCCTATTCTCTCTCATCAATCCTTTTTGGGAGTTTTGAGTGGCACCGTTAGGCTGCCGGACATTCGTAAGAGATCTAACCTCTCTCTTTCTTTTTAAGTACTCTCCTTTATGTCACTTATTTTAAGCTCCACTTTGTAATGTTGGGGGATGTTATTTTATATTCCTCTTTATATAAAATTTATTGTAATGTGATGAGATACCCTATTTGATCTCATAAATCCATATTCGGATGTTTTATGTGGTGTCATTAGGCTGCCGAGTTTTCGTAAAGGATTTTTCATCTCACTTTTATTCCCGTGAGATTTATGATACATTTGCCACAAATTACATTGAGTGGTGTATGTACTGTACATTATTCTACTCTTTGTGTAATATAATTTCATTTATGAGTATTTACATCTATTGTCTTTCTTTCACGGGGTGTATGTTTTGAAAGGTACCCAAGTCGGTAAGGGAACCTTTCACCCTCCTCTTTTTTAAAAGACTACTTTTGTTGGGTCTTTTAATTTACATATTGTTATGCTGGTATATGTTATCATATATCCTTATTGATGTAAATTTTATGTCCAAGTGATGAGATACACTTTTTATCTCTCATCAACTCATTTTGATGTCATGTCGTTAGGCTGTCAAGGGAACTTTTTAACCCAATTTCGATTTCTTTGGGTTCAACATGTAATCATTGAATATGTCATCCATTGAATATGTGTGAATGGCCTTTTATTGTTTTACACTTAATATCCACTTATATTGGGTGTATTTATATTTGTCACACATATTTTTGAGATTGATTTGTCCGTAATTTAAGTATACCTTCTTTATAAGGGATTTCATCACATTTGACATTTCTATTGAGGGTTCATTGTTGTTATGCACCAATTCACTCTTATATGGTGTATATACTATCCTTTGGAGTATTATATCATGAATCCATTTATTCTCATGATATTATAAAGTTCTGACTAAATTTTATTCCTCGATTATTGTATTCAAGTTTCTCTAATTTTGGTAAAACCCCTTTAACCAAAATATCGTTTTAAATGTTTTAATTATTTGTTCTTATTAATATCCATGTTTTCAAAATGGTTTTAAGGATTTATTTATATGGATATTAATGTTTTAAAATTTTAAGCTTCAAGGTGGTATGGGACACTTTGATTCAAAAATCTCTTTATTAAATGTTTTAAAAGGTTTTGGAAATGGTTTCATTTTGAATTGATTCATTATTTCAATATACTAAAATGTTATATTGTGATTGAAATGTGGAAATGTTATGTTTCCTTTATGCATGTTTTACGTGATACATTTATTTTATGGTTCTTGGGCATTTTTATGAAAACGGGTGGTTCCGTGATAAACTAAGGGCGGGTGAGCCCGATATAGCTCTTTAATGCATTGGGTAACGCGAAGGAGTGAAACGTTAAGGTTTCTATGAAGAGATTTAGGGAATATACTGTGATGGGTATTCCAAATGTAACCAAGAGGGTTACTCCCTACGTAAGAATGTTATGAATGCCTCAAGATACCTTTATGTCTTATGTTTTCTATGATTTATTCATGGTTTGATGAGGTATGTTAAAGTACCTATGTTTTATGGGTAAAGTATGATTTCATTCTTATGTATAGATGAACTCATGTTTCCTTTCCATATTTTTATAACACTTACTGAGCTTTTTATGCTCATCCCAAGTTTTTGAAATGTTTTTCACAGGTCAAGGGAAAGGTACATGATGTGGTGATAGTTTCAAGGATGTGTCAAGAAAGAATCCATGTTTTATTTTAAATATGTTTCTGTTGATGGGAAGAATGAATATTTTCTTTTATGTAACCACTTTGTTTAAATGTGGAATGTAATGCAAGTTTCATGATCTAATTCTCTAAAACTCTAAACCTTAAAATATCCTCAATGTGTAATCTTGTAATAACTCAAGATTAAGTAAGGTTTAAGGCTGGGGCCTTATAATATGCAATGGTATTGTCAGTTATCCTTAGATTGTGAAATTATGGGAAACCATCTTGGGGTTATCCTTGACTAATAATAAATTAATGTTTCTTGTTTCTATAATATTACTATGATTCCATGTTTATATGATTCCCCGTTTATATTTTATGATTCCATATGTTACATGGTTTTTTATATCATCATGTCATGGCTTATACCCAATGTGATAATGCTTTGTTCTTAAGGTTATTACTTTAATGGGATTTTAGATCATCCCTTTGATCATGTTATCCCTAGGGTATCTGATGTAGAAGTTTGATCACAATGGACGATTGTATCTCAGTATAGAGTTTAAATAAGAATTGATTTTATAATGTTTTATTATGTCCCTAGTCTTCCAAGACACTACACTTTGCGATCCTTGGCATGTACTATGATGTATAATTATGATTAAAATAATGTTATGATATATGTAAAAGGAAAGGGTCTATATATTATCCCTGTTCTTAATAAATTTATCTTTTGATGATCTATGCATATGGAAAGAAGTATTTTTATGTTACTTTATTTTTTTATTTTCTTCATGTTATTTGACATATACTTCATTAATAAGAAACAATATCATATACCATTCTTAAACCTTCCCTATTTCCTTTTTCTTACTCTTATTTATTTTATTCTCCCTTTAATGATATTCGGTATGCAGTAGTATCACCATTATTGAATTTATTCTTTTATCTACATTTTTATTCATGTTCCTTAATGCACAAGATTAACTATCATTAAATGTACTTTGATTATATCTATTTTGATAGTAAAATTATTATTTCCAAATGTAGTATAATTTTTTATTCAAATCAATAACATTAGTACATGGAATATTTTGTCACATTTTAGTATTGGGTTTTACACTCCCTCACAAACTTCTTACATTTTCCATAGAATCTTTTCAATATAGTTCCCAAGATTTGAATATGGAAGAATAATGATATTAAAAATCATGATTTTCAATTAACTTACTCTCTTAACTATTCTTCCAAAAATAGAAATTTGCGCATTTAAATTGGGTTTTAATATTCATGATAAATCCTCAACCATTTATCACCATTACAGAATATTGAATCGTCACATTTGAAATATCCTGAATAATAGGAAAGTGAAATTTTGAATCCCTTTTAATTTAACTCCACACAAATCTTGGATTGAATCCTGAAATAATTAGATGCTCATGATATTTATAGGATGAAAATTAAAAAATCATCCACAAGCATTGATAACTAGTAATCTCACAATTATCAAACAAGTAATCCCTTACCAATCATCTTTAATATCTAGTAGATTTTTACATTTTCTAATTTGAAGTCTTATATGAGAAATGTAAATATTGATTTAATCTTATGTATCATAATGAGGGTCTGATATATTACCCATCTCACAATTAGCCACCCTTATATATTTAACTTCATATCTTCTCAAGAAAAATATTATATATCCAATGTTTGACATCTTAACAAATGTATATATATAAAATTAGGGATATTTTTACGATTTCAAATCATCATTATTTTGATTACCGTTATGTATCAATGTAAAAATACTATTTTTTAATTATTTTTTCAATAATGATAATAATGAAAAATCATTAAATACACATTTAAATATCATGGTTTCCAAGGAGGGTTTCCAAATTTGATGCCATATGAGTAGCTTTACATTTATTGGGGATACATTCTAGGAATAATGGAACATGGAATGATGTAACACAATTTGAAATGGAAATTTTTTCATTTGTGGTCCTCATGGCCTGATCGACCCTTACTTATTCATTGAAATATTACTGGCACTCAAATGTTTATAGAAGACACTTTGAGTGACTCTTTTATATCATCTAGAGTAGCTTACGTATCCTACTAAGCTTCCATCCCTTTTCCATATTTTAGTGTGTAGAATCTACGAAGCACATTTTTTATTACATAGAATTTCCCATATATATCTAATGTATATTCAATATTACCCATAAGTATTATATTCCATTTAAAATTTTCAAAACAATCTATAACTTCCAGAACATATCACAGGGGTCCTCAACTCAACCTCATTTCCTTTAAGGGCTTCTCCTACCACACTAGTTTATCTAAAAAACTATGTAAATAAATTTATAAATTATTATATCTTTTCCAAATATCTTCACATTCATTTCCAAAACACTAAATCATGTGGGTGATGAACATCTATATCATAGATGGGACATTATTTTTATAAATATTTCTATTTCAAACCATTCCTTCTCCAAACACAATTTATGTAATATTCAATATTTATTACAGAAACCTTCATTCATTAGAATATAAGGATGGATTACAATAAATAAAAATTGGATAGATTCTTTTGTAAAAAATCCAGATCACTCAACCTTGGAAAGTATCCTGAGGTTTATAGTTTTTTATTCATTAAAAAAACACATTCCATTGATTCATTATAATATTTTTTCATTAATTATAAAATGTATACACTTCATTCACTGCACCAAGAACAGTTTCAACTAAAATATTTTTCTAACATATTAATAGATCTCTATAAACATATAAAAAGGTAGAAAACATCAACAATTATATCTATTTCAAATCCATGATATATACCACAATTGACCAACTTCATTCATTGGGAACTTCCCCCCCACCCAATAAATATGAAAAGAAAATATATTTATTAACAACAAATACAATAATAACTATTCCCAAGGATCTTCAATCAAACTCATTTGATTTGTTATAAAAATACATAATAACATCACAAAAATTGTGGTCAATATGTATTTAAATGTTCTCCTTTTATCCCCCCTTATTCAAAAAAAAAATAAAAAAAAAAATATAAGTGGTATCATCTTCCACATCTCATAATTTCTTTAAATAACATATTCTTTACTTTAGTAAAACCTGATTCACTATATATAAAGAATGACTCACATTTCTCTATAAAATGAACTATAAATAAATAGAATCTAAGTACAAATTAGATATAATTGTATAAAAAATTATATTGACTACCAACAAAAAAATCTATAAAAATGTTCATCATACAATACCATATGAATAATATTATTCTAGGTTCTCTACAACAATATCTTTACATGTAATAGATCAATTTAACTCAACTCAACAAATACAAAAAAGGCATTCAACAGTAATGTAGAATAATCCACCATTAAGCTACAATTCTTTATAACATACACTCCACTATAATAGTCAGATTTAACACATTCAGAACAAGGATAGTAAAGTATAATTACCCAACCTTAGAAATATATTTTTCAACCCTTTCTAGATTTCTAGAATTTGATGTTAAATTATAGATTTTAGTCAACATTCAAATATCCTTAACTCCCCCTCAAGTGATTCAATCGACCATTAATCATTAAAGACGGTCTTGTATTGAATTGTTTCAAGTTATATCCTTTGTGATACCACTATAAATAATTGTATAAAGGAAATACCCAAAGAACTCTATAATGGACAACTTTATATTTCACAATTCTAAATACATTCATGTTTTCTCTAATTATTAACCCACATTAATTACATTCACAAAGATATATTAACAAAAAAATTAAAATAAGGCGACTTCTCCTAAAACATATTAATAAGAGAATGTGATGTTATATTTTATTCTTATTATTGAAACCACATGCAATAGAGAACTATACTAATGAGAACTCTTCATTCTAGAAACTTCTTTCAATTTCCACATGTTATAATTTATTTCAAGAGTTGTTTATTTTCTTTTCACCATATAATCTTTAAAGGGAATATAATTATTTCATTAACTATCAATAAATATTTATTTATTTTTGTCTTATCATCTTCCTTGATAACTCCAACTATAAACGTCATATGGGCCTGGATTCCATAGAAAAAAGTTCATATTTACTCTTATATGGACACTCATTTCATAAAATAACACTCTTGGAACATTGATTCAATGTTTCTACATTATATATTAATCATCTAAAACTATCCTAGTTGCCACATAATGTATATTCTATGGGAATTTCTCATGTTTTTACACCTTCCACACTACTCCTCATGAAGTTTTAGGACATAAGTTTTTAAAAACCAATAATGAAATTAATTTTTTTAAGTATAATTAGATTTTAATCATTAAAACATGTATTTTGTTATTATTTTTTAATTTTTATTTAGAAATATAATTGATCTCGATGAATAATCAGACATTCCATAAAGGCATGATCATATTTATGTGGTTTTAAACATAGTTTCTCAATGATAATTATGTTATAACTGTATAAAACCTTTTATGAGACATTTATTCCTCTCTAAGGATGTCCTTCACAAAACCAATCCATTTAAATCATTCTTTTATTGGTTGTTTTTTTATTTTAGCTTGATTCCACAGACAATTATATTCATATCTTATTTTAAAATATACCTTGATGCGTCCTTTTCTCCAGTTTTAACTGAATATCATCTCTATTATTGTGACTACCATCCTACTATTATTATTTGGTTCACATTTATCAATAATCATATTTTTTTAATAGAAAAATATTTCTCCCTTCGTATTGAAAATTTTCACATTTATTAAAGTATCATCTCTTGAATAACAAATGATTTCTTCTTGGATGTTTTATAAAATAACTCATCATCATAATGAACTCCCATGTTAAATTTTCCACAATGTATTTCAAAACACTAAAATATGATCTTTATGAAAATATATCTATTTTACTTTGATCTCTCCCTCTATTAACACTTGTTTCCACATGATATAATAATTCTATAATATTTTTAAATTGAAATTTTATACTAATATTTAGATTCATTATTCCTAATAATTATATATACTAAATAATGATTAATTAACATTCATCTTTGTACAAAAACTATAGATTTTTTAAAAAATTTATTATACTACTTTGGGGTAAAACAACATCGTTATCGGATCATAATTAGGAGATCAAATTCATTCTCATTTTATCATCTATCCATAATGTTATGGTCCATTTAATATCATTTCCTATATATTTTTCAAAAAACAATATACTATACTAACAAGTGTAGTAGGAATAATTCAATAGAATTGGCTATAAAAATGTTAAATTATTTCACAAATATTTTTATTTTTCAATAAAGGGATGATTTCAAACACTTTTTCCTTCTGGAATGATTATTTTTTTAATATAACACTCTTATCATAAGTATATATGGAAACAAAACTTCTTTTAGTAGTTTGGGGTAATTCAACCTGAATTGATTCTATGTCTCTTAGTTTAACATCTAATTCAAAACACTTCATATTAAATGAAATTTTCTCACCCATAATATATTTCAATCATTATTTCCCTTCAATTTTCATCATATAAATTTTAACCTCATTGATATTTCTATTTTCATGTGAATTATTGACATAATCCTTATTTTAGTGGTCTTTTATTTTTAATTAGGTATACCTTCCAACAATATTATCTTTATTGGTTTCTTCTAAAGCAAAGTTATTATATTATAATTTTTTCTTAATCAGATCTATCATGGAACCTATTTTGTAAAAATATTCATTATCTAGAGAATACTTTTCTTTATAATTTAATAATGAATTTCAATAGATTCAATTATTTTTGTGATAGTCTTCCTTTATTTTAATAGTTTAGTGAATGTTTTCTCCTTATCATTGATCCCATTACAAGATATAATATTTTTAATATATTCTGTATATATAAGGAAATAAAAAATTGAATAATTAAATGGGTTACTTTATTTATGAAAAAGATAACATCAAGATAAAGCTTTACATCAGATTACTTATACTCATACTCTTATGACTCTTCACAGATTAAACATTATTCTCTTGAAGGTTAATTTGAAGTAGAATAAATAAATTAACTAAAACATTTATTCCATTTAATTTCTTATTTAATATATTTCTTTATTGAAATATTACTTGGCATATTTTCCAATCTATGAAATATATTATTTAATATTTTGTATGAAAACACCATGTTTTCATTGATATGGATGAAAATTAAGCTTTTATTTGAGTTGATTTTGAATTATCTTCAAATATGAACTTTATATATATCTACTAAAAATTATAATTGAAATAGATTCAATTAATGATAACCTTAATTAGATCTAATATAACATAATTTGCAAAGTAGATATTACAGTCACTTTGAGGGTATGATGAATCAATGTGGTTGTTTTTAGTAAATTTGTATCTCTACACAATCCTTTCTTGGTATTAAAACCTCTTTATTAGATATGATTTATTGATATTACAATTCCTAATCAAAAAATAACATGAAAATCAAAAAATAAATCATAGTCACTAACATGCAGAATTTTGACAAGGTTCTACTCTAATGTGGGAATCTACACAATTTTGTGTTTGAGTCAAATATTAGAAACATATATCAACATTATTAGTCAATAGAATAAAATAAAGTGACGATTATTCCTTTTAATCTTGCGATGTTAATTGGATAAAAAAACATTATGGGCTCTCATGAGGTTTTATAGTGATTACAATATAAGGGAAGAATATATCATTAACACACATAAAAAATTATATCAGGATAGTATTTTTTTCTTCATAGAATATACAAGATCCCATTAGTCTTCTATGAACATACAACATTCATCTTGAATTGTATATTTAGTATACTCTAGTAATTAGTCTTATAAACATGGAAAAATATTCTTCCCTAGGAATAAATCATTAACTAAGGATCTATCATATCAAATAGTTTCATAAAAAATATCCATGTTCTTCTAAACCCAATATGGGAATGATCATTGAGTATGGTTAATGGGTTTCATTATTTTTTTCTTAAACATTATTTTTTCTTGTTTCTTAATAATATAGATCTTGAATATAGAGTAGTAGTGTCAACAATTTTCAAATATTCAATTTTAAAATGTACTTACACTTATTTTTCTCTTATATTTTCACCATTAAAAGGTATTTGTTTAAAAAAACCTTCATTATATTCCTTCATCTTATCTAGTTATTTTATTTTTATTCTTTTAAGGATATAATATATTATTACCAAATTTCATCAAATTCTGTCTATATATTATAATCAGCCGTCATAGGGAATATATTATCATATTCCTCAACATTCTCTCTAATATAGATACACATGATGTTCAAGTGTATTTAAATATCACGTTTTCTCTCAAATATAAATTATTATTAAATGTTCATAATCATATGAATATAATTTCAAAAATTCGAGTTTATAAACTTTATATTATTTGGCAGCCTGATCTTTATAATAATTTATTATCTCAGTAGGTATTTAAAAAACTCCATCTTATAATCTAAACTAGTTGAAAATATTCTTGTGAAATCCTCCAACACTGATTACCATTAATTATATCCAATTATATGTATTTCAAAATAAAAAAAAATCATGTAATGATCTTATAAATATAATTTTTTTTAATTTTTCAATAATCTCATCTGGAATCAAAAAATTATCACTATCCCATGATATTTGTGTCGTCATGGATAAAAAATAAAAAAATTATTTTACCTATATTTCTATCAATTTTTCCAACATGAAACCCCTTATGTATCAACAGTAATCTGAATATAGCCTTTATTATTCAATTTAATACATTTATTTATGTTTTATTAGTTTGTATTTAAACTTACGTATTGTGGTAAGGATATGGTATATCTCTATCCATTGACTAACTCTTACCTATTGACCTTTTCATTTTTTTGAAACCATTAGATATAAGTTATTTTTTTTGTCAAATCTAAAATACGACAATGATTCTTGGGTACATTATTAAATCATAAGAATTATTATTACCCTAATGTATCTTCTTATGGGTTGAATTATATATATATTTTTATAACAATGATAACTTTTATATATAATAAAAATAACTTTTTATATCATTGTGTCATATGAACATTTCCAAATCAATTTCCCTCTATATACCTTTATATTTCAATATGATAACCATTATTCATGAAGGGATGATCCATGACATATGATAGTGTGACACATGCTTTTTAAAATTTCTAGACTAGGAGATAAAAAAACATAAAAAATCATTATAAATTCATAGGCACTAATACATATACATAAAACTCTTATATTAATAGTTACATACCTTCTAGAGTAATCTTACATATCCCAATGATCTTCTAAACCTTTTTTATATTCCAGTCTGCATATTTATTGTATATTGTGCATAATCTTTATAGTTACCTTTATATTTATTTTCAATATTCAACAGTACCATTACATATTCCATAACATTTATAATTTCTCCATGATCTATGACTTTGAGAACTTATATCTCGGGTTCTCAATTGAACTTAAAATATACACATTGATTCAACAAACACTATAATTTATCTTACAAATGACTTAAATGAATTTGTAAATTATAAATATGTTTCCAAATCACATCAAATTCTTTTCAAAAGACTTAGAAAATATAGTTATTAAAATTTGAGTGCTTAAATGGAAATTTACTATCTCACCAATTCCATCTTCAATATATTCCATCACAAAATATCTGATATGTTATATTCAATAATAATTAATTTAACATGATGCATTAGAATCCAAATATAGATTATCACAATTAATATCTAATATATTCTTCTTCAATACAACAATATCTCTCAACCTCAAAATGAATCATTTGGTAACAAGTGATCTACTCAACCAAAATCACTAATAATTTTTTTTATGAGATAAACTCTCCAATCATAAAATCTATAAAAGAATTTTAATAGCACCACAAAACATATCAGTTAAAATTATTTTCCAACTTATAAATTGATATCCATCATTATATGAATTGGTTGAAAACATAAATTCATATAATACATAAGTAATATATGTTTTAAATGAGATTTTAACCTCATTATTCATTTTTTAATAACTGTAAATTCCATTTATATCACGTTTACCACGTAAAAATTTTTTTACCACCTAGATAGTCTGGTGAACTAATACACTAAATTTCCAAAAACCTTATTCAAAAAATTTTAGAAATAAATAATAACAATCATGAATATAAAATAAAATATAGAATGAAAAGTATATTAATAAATCAAAGAACATTAAAATTCATTACCTTATATTATGTCAAAACTCTCCATTTTATTCCAAAACCATTTTCATATCTTAAGAGAGAAAACAGATGAGGGTATAGGGGTTTCAGAAGACATGGGGTGGAAAGATTTTAAATATGTGGGGGTAATACTTGAGATAAAAGAATTATATTAATTTAAAAGTATTTAATTTTAAAATAATATGTATGATTTTAGTTTAATTATACTCATAGATTCACCCAACTATTTATTTGACCTTATATTCATTTTAAACATAAAATTAATGGAAAATAAAATTTTCAATGATATGATTGAGCATTTCAATTTTATATTAAAAATATTACATAATAAAATATAATTAATTATAAATTTAATGTAAAATTATATATTGTAATAATTAATTAAAGAAATATAATAAAAATCTAAAATAAACTATTAAAACCATAGTCTAAAACATAATGCATAATTTTTTACCTTTTTCATTAGAATTATTTTTTTATTTTTATTATATGGAGTGATTACATAAAATTAATTATAATTGCATAATATACTATCTATAGAGAAATATATGTTTCTCATATAAATGTACTGACTTCCTCCAAGAAAATTAGAATTCTACAATAAATAACTCTATAAAACATGAAACAAAATAATCCATCTCATTACTAAAAATAAAATTGTGAATGGATTGAAAATAAATGTAATGATTATTAGTAGTGTATTATTATTTTTTAAGACAAAAATAATTAAATTTTTACAAAAAATAAATCTGAAATTACGGGAAATTTAAATTTATTGTTTACCATTATTGTATTCTCCATAATGATCATAATAATGTAATAACATTTGATCATTGAAAACGGTCTCTCATTACAAATAATTAGTGATTCCCTAATTCTCAATGATGTTGAGTGATAAAATGTAGTATTAGTAACAATTTAAAATGATATAATTTTTCTTGTAAACTTCATTTAGATATAATAAATAATTGAGATAAAATAAAATTCTAGTGTGTTTTTCTATATTGATTTCTTGAAATACAATCACATAAGAATTTATCGACTTTTTGGTTATAGGTATATACATAATTAATTTATTTTTATTAGTCTACAAATGTTTTATGGTTTTTATTGTGATAGAAATATATAAATATTTTTCATCTGATAGATACATATAATTCTACTATTAAAATATATAGAACAAAATTGTAATTTGAGATCAATTAATGAGATACCTTGTTCATAAAAATTAACTAAGATCTGTCATAGGGGTGGTCACAACCTTTTATATGTTCAAATAGGAAGTAAGATTATATATAAAGATAATTTATAAAAAGAAAATATATTGAATTCATTATCTATGATGGGTTGGATTCAAAAAAATATTTCGATTATATCTCAAATATTTTTTATCAATCATAAAATAATAAACATAATTAAAAAAGTATTTTATTTAATTTGTTGATTATTTCAAAGCTATGAAAAAAATTAATTTTTTTAAAAAATGATTCCCTGAATATGTATAAAACATTAAATACTAATTCATAAATATAAAACTGGATATTTTATAAATATAATATAAATCAATTCTGTAACTGAATATATGAGTATTGAGTTTGAGTATTTTCTTTAGAAAAATGATATATGAAATTTAATTTTTAAACTTTGTACCTTATAACAATATTTTTTCCAGGTTGAATAATGCAATTTTTGTGGACATGGGATAAAATTAAATGAATCATACATTTTGTAAAAATATATTACTTCTTAAAAGATTAATACCCATTCCATTTAAAAAAACTCACCTGAGGTCCAATAAGGATTAATGTATTTGGAAAAAAAATCACAAACTACTGGAACAGTGCTGATCTACCTCATATCCTACTGATTTATTTATAAATATCACCCTTCTTAATCATATCATAATCAATAGAGTTCTTCATATCATGTGGAAAGGATAAATAATAAATGGTGAGATTCGATTAGTAGTCATAGAAAAAAGGGTTTGTCAATGATCACGTAAGCATTACCTGATCATAAGGGTATACAAATATGATAATTACATTTTAAAACCATACCTTTTATATCACATATCATAACGAAAAGTCATGAAATAAATTATAGAAGTTCTAAATAAATTAATCATAATGTATTCAAAGAATATAATCTAGGGGACCATGAAATTTTCATAAGTCACATATTTTATTCATGCACATAAAAATATAAAATAATTTCTTTAGTAGTAAAAATCATTTAATGAATATCATAGTGGAATGGAATCAATTACCAAACTATCATTATGTTCATTGTTTACTTCCAATACTATCATATTAAATAAGGTACCATAATAATCTATTATTACTGATCATTCCAGTACTATTTTACTCATCAGATATCAATATTTACCTAATGTATTGTATGGAGATATATTCCCCCCTGGTCAGATTATGAAAATCATACATATGTGTTTCATAATAACATAAATCTTCCATAATACCATAACCCATTAAAATTAAATGGTTTTCACAATATTTTCAATATATAATAACGCATATAAAAAGTAATGGGTTTCATAAAAAAATTATCAGGGTATAAAAATTATCACATCACTTCATGGAGGAGGAAGTCCAAATGTACGCAAGGGAAACATTGAATTTTATAAATAGATTGGAATGTAATATGGTATGAATTATATTATATTTATAAATATATAATTATCTAATAAATATCATATATATGAACACACACTTTAAATACATCATTATATCCACATGTGTGAGGATGTGGTAGATAAAAAGTTATATCAGTTCATGTGGTAGTAGTCCCCTATACGTATGAATGACAGTTTCATTTCAAACATGATATAATAGAATATTGATATAGGTTTTTTCATTAACATAATATCATATTAACATTTGGTATATATTTATTTTTTTATATCATAATATTTTTTTATTATTTAAAGGATGTGAAAGACAAAAATTATAAAATACTTGGTTCGGAAGGATACCATTACTTCAAAAAAAAACCATTAGGTTTTCACCAAAATCCTTTATAGTATTGTTCCATAATAAAAATAATGTTATACGTCACAAAAAAGGTTCCACATGCCATTTCACTAAGACAATTTTCCATATAAACTCAATCAATTCTCCCAATATAATAGAGGCATCAGACTAGTAATGAGGGTCTGATATATTGATTATAAGGAGATTATAACATCATTTGTTAGAGTGACACACCAGAAAAAACAAAAAAAACCACAACTGAATAATATATTATCATATCCTAAAATAACTAGTATCACATGATAGAGAAAATTATAAATACAATATCATAACTAAAGCAGAAAATATGCCATGTCAATGTATGTGTAAAGTGTCTAAAATGAAACCATAAATAATTACATTGAAAACTCCCCAAAGAAAGTCACAAAATTTTTCTAGTTCCCTCATCAACAATCCACCCTATATCATGCACCAAAAATAGGGCTTCTTCTAATTTCATTTCCTGAAAACAAAATGCCTATTTGGTTACCGATTTGTCTCCCTGAGTACAATGTAAGTACAACTAAATAGGCTATTACCCACGGTGTCTAAAACAATATTCAGTCAATAAAAGAGCAGGATGTGCTATATAGAATAAGATAAATGCAATAAATTAAACATTAAACATTTATTCGATTAATATTTATTTAACCACATAACACTCGGTTACCCAGGGACACTCAAACTCTCAATACATTCTTTGGCTCGTGCCAGAGTCTGAAATACCCCAAGGGATATCATATATCTCAATTCCATTTTTACCCTCCATTAAACCAATTAATATCTCAATTTTCATGTTACCCTTGATTATCAAAATTAATATCTTCTAAAATTCATAAAGCATGTAAATAATTATGGCTTGTGTAAAGGGCTCATAAGGCTCAAACATCAATGGTAGAATGAGAGTTTGATTAAAGAAATCATGGAATCATTCAAGGAAATGGGATAAGAACTAATGATATTTTCCATGGACCAACTCTAAGATATCTCAATATCCCTTGAATGTCAAAATTGATTCAGTCATGGTATTCCCACTTGATGGATCTCACAATCCTTGGGAAGTAAAAATTGAAGCTATCATGATCTTCCTTGGGAAATCCTTTATTCAAATGCTGGTTAACCCATCTACTACTTCATCCCACATAATCACCACCGAGTGACATACTACCGAGGTCATTTCTAAAATAATTCTGTTAATTAATTCTATAAATAATTAATCATACTCATTTCATTAATTATTTACTAAAATTAAATGATGAAATAATTGCTGTTAATTATTTCAATAATTAATTAATCGAAATCATATCATAAATTAATTTACACAATTAATTAATCATATAAATTATGTTAGTTAATTCTACAATTAACTAAGCATGTTAATAACGTTAATTAATTTAATAATTAATTAATCATGTCAATAACATTAATTAATTCATCAATTAATTATTCACAGAAATTCCTTTAGTTAATTCAATAACTATCTAATAACATTAATAACATTATTTAATTCAATAATTAATTTATCAGGTTAATAACATTAATTTATTCATCAATTTATTAATCTTTTCAATTTCTCTAGATAAATCCATAGTTAACAAATCACATTAATAACATTTATTAATTCAACATTTCATTAATAATTTCTGTAAGATTAATTTGTTCAAAAAATAATTAATAACATCAATTAATTTAGTGTATGCAACAATTAACTACTCACATTAATATTTTTAAATAATTCAACAATTAATTATTCCATTTTCAATTTTGTCAATACAATTGTCCTTATTACTCAATTCACCAATTAATTAATCAAATTAATTCAATTTCATCATAAAAAATACACATTAATTAATTCACCAATTATTTAATCCAAATGAGTTCCATTAATTAAATGAAAAATTAATCTAGCACCGTCAATCCCATTAATTAATTCACTAATTAATTATATATATGTCAATTCTATTAATTAATTCAACAATTAATTATTCACATTCATTCACTTAAATTACATCACTAATTAATTGTTCACGTTGAATCGATTAAATAATTACACTTTTAATTAATAATATTAAATAGCATAAACTAATTCACGAATTAATTGTTCATATCATATTCGATAACTAATTCCATAATTACTTTATATCACCTAATCCCATAAATTTATTTTACTATTAGTTGTCCATGACAAATTACATTATTTATTTCCAAATTAACTAATCACATTCAAATTCCCCTGTTAATTTTATATGTCAAATTTCATTAATTAATAAATAAATAAATAATCACAATCAACCCCTTCAATTAATTCTTTAATTAATTTTCCATTTCAATACCATTAGTTAATTTAATTGAATAATCCAATGAATTCAATTATATAATTTAATATTTAAATAATCACATTCCTCCCATTAATTAATTAATCAATTGATTAATCTCGTCAAACCTATTATTTAATTTAAAAATTAAATAATATAAACACTAAAATAATTAATTCATAAATTAATTATTCCCATCATTCCAACTAATTAATTCAACAATTAGATAATTGCTGTACTCCACTAGTTAATTTTAAATTAATTAATCCCATCAATCCCATTGTTTAATTCTACAATTAAATAATCACACTACTCCATTGACTAATTAATCAATTAATTAATCCCAGTAATGACATTATTTAATTAAAAAGTTAAATAATCAAATTAATCCACTAATTAATTCCTCAACTAATTAATAACTTCAATCCAATTACTTAATTAAACAACTAAAATATTACATTGCCCCATTAATTAATTTATGAATTAATTAATCCCGTCAATCCCATTATTTAATTAAATAGTTGAATAATTACATTACTCCATAAATTAATTTATCAATTAATTTCAAAAATTACACCCATTAAATAATTTGAAGATTAATTGATTAGATCCAAAATCAAAAATAATTACCAAAACTAATTCATTAATTAATTATTGCTTCATAGAAAATCATTAACACTAATTTATTCTAAAATTCATTGTTCCATTTTAATCAATTCAATGTCCACAATCAATTCTTCAACTAATTGTTTTATCTCAATCAATATAATAACCCAAATTTTTTCCTGAATTAATTATTTTATCTAAATCAATTGAATATCACATAGTTAATTCCACAATTAATTTTTCTATCTCAATCAATTAAATATCTCCCAATTAATTCCAAATGTAATTGTTCTATCTCAATCAACTAAATATCTATAATTTAATAAATCCCTTAAATAATTATTTGACCCAACTAAATAATTTATTGTTGGAAAAATAAATTTTTAATTAGTTAATATAAATTCTAAAATTTCACAAATTTTATCAAAAACCAGATTTTTTAATTTAAATTTTCGACCACCAACCATAGGAATGGTGATGATTTCCTCACTATGGATAATTCCTAATTTCAAATTGAATGATCAAAAATAATATGAAGCATATGATCATGATATGAAACCTATATCCAATATTAAATGAATCAAGATCCAATAAACCAATACCTATATATAGAACCAAAACTATATAACATCCCTCTGTTTATCTATAAATACGGTCAGGAGTGAAAGAGGGATCTAAATGGGATGAAACCACTAACTCATTGATCATCATATCTTCAATAACCCGTTATATTTGCTTAGTGGAGAGGTCAATTGGTCTTGGAATTATTCTAGAAGCCTCCAAAAATAAGAGGAATATGTTATGAATGATTTGGAATTGATTTTGGTTTAATATAGGGGTTCAAGTATTTTAAAATCGAATTTTGGGGTTAATTATAAAGTCTTGCAAGATTTTATATGATGGTGGATATCATTTACCCTAACCATATTCTATAACAATGTTCCTCTATTCTAAGAGATTCACAATTCTTCCTTTTAGGGTGCATGGTATGAGAAATTTTTTTCTAGCCATGAAGACCCTCTCTTTCTAGGGTTTCACAGTTTTCTTGTCTAGGTCAAATGGTTTGGGAAAACTCTTCCTCAACCGAGCACTTCCCTCTTTCTTCAAATTTTTCAAATTTTCACCCATATACACCCCATGGTGTATCCAAATTGAATAGTAATCAACACAAGGGAAAATATTACCTAATAACTATCTTGATAAAACTGTAAAAAGGTCAGGATCTTACAATCTCACCACTTTATAACAGCTAATCCTTGAGCTGTAAATTCAAGAATCTCTAAAATTCCATCTAAAAAATTTCATACCTCTCTGCCCTCATATCTACTTCTCTATCCCATGGTTCCACCTAAACACATCCATATTTCCATAATAAATGAATTATTTTCATTATATTACCCCCATACCTATTTGTTACAGTGATCTACCACTAATATCATATACTTCCCAAAGTACGCATCAATATCAAGACCATCATCCAAAACATACCCGATGCATTTCCAAAATCATTGTTCCCCATATCCGTAAGAATTACATCCAACATTAGAGCATAATAGTACCGTCATTAACCACCTAAAATGATGTATATCCACCACCCCCAAGTCCTACCTAGGCTTTCCCCTATGAATTTAAACATTCTCCTTATAGGTTCCTTATTTATAAACTATTAATAACGTACCTCCTTCCATAAATCTCCATATAGAACTCTTCATAAGAGATGAGTATAAGGGTCCCCATATCCAACCATATCACATTTTGGCTTCAAGGAATAAAGCATGAGTTTTCTTTTTGTACCCAGGATGATGTCATGGTAGGGACATGATTGTCACTAATTTAAAGTACTCTAAGAAATCATCATTGAACAACACCAAGAGTCCTCCATCACCGATATCACCAACCATTATGGAAACAAATTAATCTATACAACATCTCGGGCTTCCCTACCTACCAACATCACACCACATCGATCCAAAACTAGATGGATCTCGCACCACCTACAACCGATTTCTCATGCTAGGGAATTCTAAATACCCAAACCACACACATCAAGGAACAAATAAACGAAACGAAGTATTATCAATTCAAAAGATTAATAAAATCAAGAAGTGGTATTTAAATTTAACCATAACATGACGTTACCAAATTTTTGATCCACACAATCAAAACAGAGGCACTATATCTACACTTATACAATCTATATAAATGCTTTGGTTAAAAAGGGTTAAGAACGTTCTCAATTAAAATTTTTTTCATTACACACCCATTTATTTATATCATGCATAATTTTTGAATTTTTATCAATTCACATTTGGAAAATTTCTTTTCAATTTCAAAACAAAGGAAATAAAATTCAAGTTCACAACATTCCCAATCCCTATTTTTTCTGTGTGCTTAGAATGATCCATTTCAGTAAATAATCTTGAGTGCCTAGATTCACTCATGAATACACATATCTTTTTATATATCATTCCATTAGTCAATTCTCATAAAATTTCAATATAAAAATCACATCAAACCATAACTGCATCACCCACGGGGAACTAATGTTCAATTGTAACAGAAAACATTGATAACAACAACCCCATTCAGGCTACTTGGGTTCTCTCTTGTACATGGGTAATCTACTCCCATGAACGAGGTCATTACTGGGGAAGAAATATTCCTAGAATCATATATAAATTTACCAAATAGTTAAAGAATGAAAATAATAGAGAATAAAACCCCATCTAGTCCCAGCCTGGGTTCTATGCGTTGATGCCTCGAGCCAGTTCACCACATCACCTCAGCTACCCCCTCCTCATACACTAGAGGTGGACGAATAGAAATTAAGGTATGATACATTGATCATGGGGAGACTATACCCTATTTTATCATAGTAATTCACCACCAGAAAATAAGAAACTATAACTAATATAACATATAATCAAAACCTAAAAGAACCAGTATCCCAAGATGGCCAAAACATGAAATAAAATATCCAACCTAAATCAATGAATATTTCATGCCAATTCATGTTTCAAATGTCTAAAATGAAACCCAAATTAAAGATATTTATGACTCCCCAAAGAGGGTCCTAAATCGTGTATTCATCCCTGATCCAAACTACATGCCACATTTTCCATTTAACATAAGGCCTTTTCCCTTTTCTTATCTAGATAACACAATGCCTATTCGAGTAGTGATTAATAAGATTGAGTAGGGTGTTTATAAAACTCATAAGGCAACCACTATTGGCATCTAATTCAATATCGAGTAAAAATTTATATTCAATTGTATAAAGAATAAATTAGAAGTAATAATGAACACATATAACATTTATCGGATTTATCATTATTTAACCACATAACACTCAAGTTCCCAAGGGCACACTAACTCTTAATACCTACTTTGGCCCATGCCTGAGACTAAACTGTCTCCATGTGATTTCAAATATCTAAATAAAAATTTTCTATTAATTAACAGAATTAATATCTTAATTTATTTATTACCAGTAATTATCACAATTAATATATGATAAAATGCATAAAACATGTCAATCAGTCAGGCAGGAGGCATGTGCGCATAGGGATCTAACTGCAAGGGTCTAATTTTATTGAGACTAAATGAATCATAAACGCTCTCTAGAAAAAGGGAGATGCTCTTACGGTATTTTCCACAGCCCAAATCAATGAGCACTCCTAGTCCCTTAGAAATCAAAATAGAAGATCCCACAATTATCCTACTCAAAGGTTGTCATCGTCAAATGGAAATCAAAATTGAAACTATATTGGTCTTCCTCCTCAAAGTCTCTAGAGGTCCTTTTTGAATCAAAATTGAATCTCTCACTATCTTCCTTAGTCTATCCCTCACTCAAACCCCAATTAAATCATGTTGTACCCCATTCCAACATAATAGAAAATAGGATACGTACAACCAAATCCCATTATGAAAATCATGATATAAATTAATTCAACACTTAATTTTTCATAACCTTCCCATTAATTTAATTCAATAATAAATTTGTCCAATTATATCTTCTAATTAATTCAAAAATTAATTAATCATAACCATCTCAGCAATTGGTTTTCAAAATTAATCAATCACATCAATTCTATTAGTCAATTCAATAATTAAATAATAACTTTTAATAACATTAATTAATTAAACTATTAATTAACATTGTCAAACAAATTAATTAATTTAAAAATTATTTGACCTTGTCAATTAAATTACCTATTTCAATAATTAACTAATCACATTAACAACATCAATTTATTCAATAATTAATTAATCATGTCAAAAACATTAATTATTTAAAAAATTAATTAATTATGTCAACTACATTAGTTAATTCAATAATTAGAGAATCATATTAATAACATTAATTAATTCATAAATAAATTTATCATGTGAATAATATTAGTTAATTAAAAAATTTATTAATCACATAGATTACATTAGTTAATTGAACAATTAACTAATCACATCAATAATATTAATTAATTCAATTAATAATTAATCTAATTTCAATTGCATCTTCAAAAAAATCATTATTAATTAATTTATAAATTAATTAATCCAATTAATTCAATTTCATCATCACGACAATATATATCAATCAATATCCCAATTAATTAATCAAATCATATTCCCAAAATAAATTTAGAAATCAATCAATAACTTTAAATCACTTCAATTAATCCACCATGTAATTGTGCATATCAATTATATTAATTAATTATACCTTTAATTAAAAAAATACAATCACTTTAATAAATTCACCAATTAATTTTTCAGAGAAAATTTATTAACTAATTCCACAATTAATAAATAAAATTCAATACATTAAATTAATTAAAAAATTATTCATTCATGTCCATTCTATTAATTAATTACCCAATTAATTAATTATATTTAATTTTTGAAATTAATTCTCAAATTAATTATCCATGTCAAATTAAATTAATTAATCAACAATTAATTAATAAAATTTAATCACTATAATTAATTCACCAATTAATTTTCAATGTCTAATTCCTTAAATTAATTAACAATTAATTAATCATATTCAATCTCTTTAATTAACTCATTAATTAATTCTCCATGATAATTCTATTAATTAGTTCAATTAATTTATCCCAAAAATCCTATTATTTAATTTCATAATAAAATAAACAAATTACTATCATTAATTAATTCACCGATTAATTAATCTCTTGAATCGCATAATTTAATTTATCAATTAAATAATTAAATTTATCCATTAATTAAATCATCAATTAATTATACCATTCAATCCCATTATTTAATTCAACAATTTAATAATCAAATTATTTAATTAATCAGTTCATTAATTAGTTATTTCATTCAATATCATAATTAATTAAATAATTAAATAATCAAATTAATCCATTAATTAATAATTTAATTAATTAATCACATCAATCCCATTACATACTTCCACAATTAACTAATCATGTTACACTAGCTATTAATTAATCAATTAATTAAAATGATAAAACCAAATTTTTTAATTCAACAATGAAATAATCACATTTCTAAATTAATTAATTCATCAATTAATTAATCCCAAAAATCAAAATATTTAATTCAATAAATAAATAATCATTTTAGTCCATTAATTAATTTATCAATTAATTAATACCATCAATCCCACTATATAATTAAATGATTAAATAATTACACTACTCGTAAATTCATAAATTAATTTAACACATTATATCCATTAATTAATTTTTTCAATTAATTAATTGGATCCACAATTAAAAAAGTTATCATAATTAATTCAATAATTAATTATTTTAACCTAAATAATTAAATAGCCCCAATTAATTCATCAATATATTATTCGATCTCAATCAATTCAATATTCCCAATTAATTTGTTAATTAATTTTTCTATGTATATCAATTAAGTATCCCCAATTATTTCCTCAATTAATACTTCTTTCACAATCAATTCAATATCCTCAAATTAAATCCTTAATTAATAGTTCTATCTCAATAAATCAAATATCCCCCAATTAATTACTATATTCATTGTTTGATCTCAGTAAATTTAATATCCCAAGTTTCACAAATACATTAATTAATTAATCTACCCAATTAATTAATTCAATGTTAGAAAACTCAACTTCTAATAAAGAAAAATAAATTCTACAATTGTATACCCATAATTTAAAACAATACTTTTGGGTTTTAATTATAGATCACCTACCTCAATAATGGTGAAGAACGTTCACCAATGGATAATAAAAAATTTCAAACTCAATGATCAATAACACAATCAAGAACATGATCTAGATCAAAAACCAAAATCCAATATTAGATGAATAAATATCTAAAAACCTATATCTATATATAAAACCTACAATGTATAATATTTCACTTTTTTACTTGGAAGAGGAGTGGGAGATAAAGAGAGATCTAAACAGGAGGAATCCACATACCGAGGGAGGTGCATGACTTCAACAAGCCCTTTTCTTTTCCAACAACGGAGGTCCGGAGGGCTTGGAATTCATACAAGAGACCCCCTTAATGGGAGTAATATGTTATATTTTATTTGGGATCAATATTGGTTTCATATAGGGGATTGGGTATTTCAAAATCCAAATTTATAGTTAATTAAAACTCGTGCACAGTTTGCTGAGATGGGGTGCATGGTTTCCCATAACAGTGTTCCTTAATTATGTGCCTTTTCTAGGGGCTGCATAGTTCCACATTCTAGTTCACAAGGTTTGACAAACCTAGTGCCAATCATGCAAACCCACGCTGCCTAGGTTTGTACTGTTTGGTGGGCCACAACACACGAATAGGGAAAACTATGTGCCAAATGTGCACTTCTATCTATATTCCATTTTCCTCAAACTTCCACCAAAAAACCCCTAGTTAATCACCAATTGAATATTACTCAGAACAAGAAAAAATAGTTATTGAAAACAGGAATGAGAAAACAACAAAAAAGGTCATGGTATTACATAAGGCCTCTAGAATGTTGGTATGGATGTAATGAATGGATTTGGGTAAGTTTTGGTTAAAAGAAAGGGTCTTGAGGTCTAGAAAGGAGTGGAGTGGGGGTTACCTTTAATAATTAGGGGAGGGGACCTTCTTGGTCATTAATGAACAATTTTCCAGAAGAGTAAGAATTGATAAATTCATTCCAAATACAAATGATTCTGAATAATCACAAAACAATTTAGTAGGATCATATAAAGTTGAAATATTCCCATACAAATATAATTTTAAAAGATTAATTGATTAAATTACCCATATAATTGTCTGAACTATCATCAATGAGTCACCCCTGACTATTTTTTACATGCTTTGTTTCTTGAATGTGGGAATTGAATGTCATGTTTTACCCCATTATTTCCTCAGTTTTATTATTCACATTTTCTTATTAAACGTGATTAGTCCCAACCATTCCGGTAAAATCATTTATTTAGAAAAAATGTATTTTTGATGTATATAAAGAATTTACCAAAAATGAAGTTTGTATTTATCAATACACTTTTGTTATCTGAAATAAATATACGTAATTTCTAAAATTTGGTTATTACTATTCAAAATGATATGCTTAATATCTAGTTTATAGTAATCGTGGTTAAGATATTATATTAATAGTATATTTTGGTTCATTATCTCTTGAAATTTAATGTAACACAATCTATTTACAAAAATACATTTATTTAAAAATCATAAAATATTATGGTGTTACATTATACCCAATAAAAAATGATTTTCACCATTGAACTTTTATCACTTTGAGAACGATAGCTAAGTATAATTCTACCCACGATAACCTTAGGTTTCCACATATTTTAATCAAGTCGGTGGTTTCACTACAAAAAATTACCACATGGGTGGTATTAATTCATATCACATTGACTGTATTATACATAATCCCTATTTCATGTTCAACATAGGAAATATCATTATCCAATAGTAAAACATTTATGTTTGGTAAGCGCAAAGGAACAGGTAGGAACATCATTGAGAGAGATATATGGAGCACATCGTGGAATTGTGAGTGTTTTATAGAAGTTACAAGAGATAAGAAACCAGACACACTCAATCAGGAATATAAAAAGGTAATATATACTGAGGTCTCAACATTATTATATTTTTTAATATCATAAACATATTCCATAGAAAAATTCATAGAGATACATTCTCAACGACTTCGAATTTCATATCATGTCAGTGATTATCCCTATAATGTTTCAATCAAACATTTTCATCCTTTTTATTTCTACGGATGGATTTAACCTTATCTACCATTTAATTACCTAAATTGGCTCCCAATAACATTATTTCTACAACTTCATCATTAAATGTTAGACTTATACAATAATTTATATAGTGGGCCTTATAAGGATCCATATGAATTATCGAGTGAAACCTATTGTTATAAGAAAACATGACATGAATATGCTGTTGATCCCATCATTCATTGGAATCCATTGAATAAGAGATCAAAATATACTCTAGAGTTTGAATTGTACCCTCATTATAACTACCTATCTAAGGATGATAAATAGAAATGAAACTCAAATTTATATCAACAACATGTTAAACAATTCACCTTAATAGTGAGGAAAACCTCATATCCCAATCACAAACAACAGGATATGGTACTCCGTGAAACATTAATAGTTATTTAATTTATATTATAGAAATAAAGTTAAGATATAAATAATATATGTTTGGAATAAATTGTTCTAACATCATAATTTGATCTAATAAAACCCATATAAAATTATTCCCTTAAGATTTCTTAGAGATTCCAATGAAAAAATATATTGTATTATTTCCACCTTTCCATTTGGGTATGGAAAGTGGTGGTATCATCCCTATACACCTTTTCACTCATCCTTAACTTCTAGGCATACCATGTTCTGAGATACATAATCATAATTATGTCTCTTCATGTTATCCCCCTAGAAACACTCATTCATATCTCTATATATCGTGGTACTTCCATAATGAATAGAGAATGAAGAAGCATTTTATTTCTCCAAATTATCTCTCTTTAAAATACTTATGTGTGGAACACATACACGGTTCAAGAAACCAATAATCCTATCACAATCAATGTTAAATAAAGGATCATTTCTCACATTATTATATAGCTCAACATCTACTTTATTTCACATTTAATGGTAACATTGATAGATTATTCAACAGTTATTTTACATGTAATAAATTTATTACCTTCTGTCAAAACATCCAGATCCATCCTTTTCATTTCAAGAAATATTGGAACTTATGTGATGCTTCGCATAGATTATCTAACATGATCCATTTAACTATATGTAATATCCATATTAATTACATTCGCTGGGAGGTAATGTGTTTATCAATCATATTTTTAATTAGTTTCACCACCTTCTCTGAAGAATATTGAAATATTTCAATATGAATATATTGTTTAAATTTTGTTAGTAAGTTTATATATCACACCTTTCTCTATAAATATAATTCCTTCATATCATTAATTCAAAACATATCATAGCTAACAACAAATCATGTATTGGGTAATTTTTTTCATAAACATTCAATTATCATGAGGCTTAATCTATAATAATATAATTATAAAAGGGAACACATCCCAATACCATCATTGATGAATCAGTATAAATAAAAATCCCATATAATGTATAGTATAGTAAAGTATACTAATAGGTTCACTAACAAACCTTTTCTTCAGTTCCGTAAAATCTCCTCTAATTCAACTGTTAAAAGGAACTTGCCTCCATTTCGAGTTAACATGGTGAGTGGATTATATAGTAATGATAAATTATATACAAACTATTCATGATATCTTACCAAGACAGGAAAACATTACATCTCATTCAGAGTTATTGGTCTGGGCCAATGTTCAATAGAATTGATGGATCCATAAATATACGATCTATTGAGATTATATGATCAAAAAATGATGTCTTTTGTATCAAAAACTCACACATGGTAATTTTTTTTATAGAATTTATCCTTCATCAGGGTCATCATCATAATTATATAGTGATCTCCATGATCTTCCATTATATTTGAATATATAATAATATAATTCATTAAAACTTCCATAGACTAATCAAGCTAAAAATATAAAGATTATATTCATTAAATTTAAACATATAGAAATGAAATTGGAAAGAACAAATGGTATCATTATATATTAATAGTTTTCATACATTGTATAGAATGACATATTTTGGTATATCTTTCTTTTAGACCATCAATTGAGGATATCCAGAATGATGGAAAATATTATAAAAGAATTTTGCTTCTTGTAGATGACTAAAAAATTAAAAAAATATAGGATATGGTATACTTATTAATTATTGTGATTTTTCTTAGATCCCAATAATTAATGTAGTGTCATATTGATACAAATTTCTTTCTAAAAAAATAGGTTCACACTGATGTGATACACCAGTATAAAGTAACACCTTTTCAAGATTTGGGTGGAGTTTATTATACAATTATTACTACTAAATTAGGGAAATTATATTGGGAGTCTTAAAAATATGTGTTTCACATTTTATGAGTTCTATTGAAAACTACACTTCATGATTTTGTGGAAGACTAGGAATCTAATTATGAAAACATCAAAAAAAAATCCCACATAATACTCATATCATCTATGTTTGGTTTCCCCTCAACCATCTGAGATAAACACCACACCTAAAAAGGAAACAAGTCCTATAGGTGTATCCATTATAAGACAGTACATATCAACACACTAATTGATGATCATTGGTTGGTTTGGAACATCAAACATTACTTCTCTACAGTCAACATGTATGTGGGGTTTATACAATGAAACCCAATCAATGAAAGGGATAACCTCAAATTCAACCATATATGGATAATAATATTTATAGTCTGTACAATATGAGAAACATTATTTGGGGAAGAATTATGAACTTTCTAAATGACCATTAAAAAATTATGGTTTTCAGATCTAATTGAACATGTAATTCTTGGGGTTATAAATTAACATTCTAATATACAGTTCATGTTATATGGGAATTAAAATAACTAAGCTTAAATAAGATACTTATATATTTGGGCTTACTTATCACCACTGAAACAAGATTGTTCTATCTTTAATGAATATCTAATACTAATATGGTAAAATCCCATCAACTATCATTAATTATAGTGGATAACATGGAAATAACATTTTAAAACTATAAGATGGCTATCATAAACAATAAATATATTTTCCCAGACTTATCATCATAGTCATTGCAACATTTTTATGAATATTAATTACATAACACAAACACACACCTAAGGACCATAATAGTTTAGTGTCTTTAGAAATATGAAAACAGAGAAAAATGTTTCGTAGGTAAACTACATCAGCTCCTTCTATAGTATTCATAACATGCACACCTCTTAGACATTTCATATGTAATAAATTTCATTATAACTTAGATAAAGGAAATATAAAAAGGGTGATCTCATATGCTCTATTAGGGTAAACAACTAAGATATGTAAGCTTAACTTGAATGAAATGACATGCTAACATGAGAATAGTATTTGAAAAAAATTCATTCTATATTAACGATAATAATCTCCAGTCGTGGAATAATGATTTGAATTTCATAAGACATTAATCATAAGTAAATCAAATAACTTGAACCTTGAGAGAATAACATTGGAATACTACAAGAATTTTTGTAATACATATAATAATTAAAACAATTATGATAATATTCATGAATCACATACAAGGAATACATAGAGATATGACTGAAGACAATAATATGACCATTTGGTGCAATGCTCTCGCCTTCTTCGACAATCCTAGGGTTTTTTAGATCTGCGAGTGTGCTGTTACCTTTTGTTTTCGTGCTGATATCCTATAAATGGATGGATTTGATCCTGAATGGGAGACCACCGCTATGGTTTGTAAAATAAATGAACAAAATAAAGATATTCCTACGGTGGTTTGGTCGTAAGGTATCTCCTTAATCGAAGCTCTTAGTGGCTTGGATCTATGCAATGCCTCGGCAGCACATACCCCCCTATATTTCTATCAATTTTTCCAACATGAAACCCCTTATGTATCAACAGTAATCTGAATATAGCCTTTATTATTCAATTTAATACATTTATTTATGTTTCATTAGTTTGTATTTAAACTTACGTATTGTGGTAAGGATATGGTACATCTCTATCCATTGACTAACTCTTACCTATTGACCTTTTCATTTTTTTGAAACCATTAGATATAAGTTATTTTTTTTGTCAAATCTAAAATAAGACAATGATTCTTGGGTGCATTATTAAATCATAAGAATTATTATTACCCTAATGTATCTTCTTATGGGTTGAATTATATATATATATTTATAACAATGATAACTTTTATATATAATAAAAATAACTTTTTATATCATTGTGTCATATGAACATTTCCAAATCAATTTCCCTCTATATACCTTTATATTTCAATATGATAACCATTATTCATGAAGGGATGATCCATGACATATGATAGTGTGACACATGATTTTTAAAATTTCTAGACTAGGAGATAAAAAAACATAAAAAATCATTATAAATTTATAGGCACTAATACATATACATAAAACTCTTATATTAATAGTTACATACCTTCTAGAGTAATCTTACATATCCCAATGATCTTCTAAACCTTTTTTATATTCCAGTCTGCATATTTATTGTATATTGTGCATAATCTTTATAGTTACCTTTATATTTATTTTCAATATTCAACAGTACCATTACATATTCCATAACATTTATAATTTCTCCATGATCTATGACTTTGAGAACTTATATCTCGGGTTCTCAATTGAACTTAAAATATACACATTGATTCAACAAACACTATAATTTATCTTACAAATGACTTAAATGAATTTGTAAATTATAAATATGTTTCCAAATCACATCAAATTCTTTTCAAAAGACTTAGAAAATATAGTTATTAAAATTTGAGTGCTTAAATGGAAATTTACTATCTCACCAATTCCATCTTCAATATATTCCATCACAAAATATCTGATATGTTATATTCAATAATAATTAATTTAACATGATGCATTAGAATCCAAATATAGATTATCACAAATAATATCTAATATATTCTTCTTCAATACAACAATATCTCTCAACCCCAAAATGTATCATTTGGTAACAAGTGATCTACTCAACCAAAATCACTAATAATTTTTTTTTATGAGATAAACTCTCCAATCATAAAATCTATAAAAGAATTTTAATAGCACCACAAAACATATCAGTTAAAATTATTTTCCAACTTATGAATTGATATCCATCATTATATGAATTGGTTGAAAACTTAAATTCATATAATACATAAGTAATATATGTTTTAAATGAGATTTTAACCTCATTATTCATTTTTTAATAACTGTAAATTCCATTTATATCACGTTTACCACGTAAAAATTTTTTTACCACCTAGATAGTCTGGTGAACTAATACACTAAATTTCCAAAAACCTTATTCAAAAAATTTTAGAAATAAATAATAACAATCATGAATATAAAATAAAATATAGAATGAAAAGTATATTAATAAATCAAAGAACATTAAAATTCATTACCTTATATTATGTCAAAACTCTCCATTTTATTCCAAAACCATTTTCATATCTTAAGAGAGAAAACAGATGAGGGTATAGGGGTTTCAGAAGACATGGGGTGGAAAGATTTTAAATATGTGGGGGTAATACTTGAGATAAAAGAATTATATTAATTTAAAAGTATTTAATTTTAAAATAATATGTATGATTTTAGTTTAATTATACTCATAGATTCACCCAACTATTTATTTGACCTTATATTCATTTTAAACATAAAATTAATGGAAAATAAAATTTTCAATGATATGATTGAGCATTTCAATTTTATATTAAAAATATTACATAATAAAATATAATTAATTATAAATTTAATGTAAAATTATATATTGTAATAATTAATTAAAGAAATATAATAAAAATCTAAAATAAACTATTAAAACCATAGTCTAAAACATAATGCATAATTTTTTACCTTTTTCATTAGAATTATTTTTTTATTTTTATTATATGGAGTGATTACATAAAATTAATTATAATTGCATAATATACTATCTATAGAGAAATATATGTTTCTCATATAAATGTACTGACTTCCTCCAAGAAAATTAGAATTCTACAATAAATAACTCTATAAAACATGAAACAAAATAATCCATCTCATTACTAAAAATAAAATTGTGAATGGATTGAAAATAAATGTAATGATTATTAGTAGTGTATTATTATTTTTTAAGACAAAAATAATTAAATTTTTACAAAAAATAAATCTGAAATTACGAGAAATTTAAATTTATTGTTTACCATTATTGTATTCTCCATAATGATCATAATAATGTAATAACATTTGATCATTGAAAACGGTCTCTCATTACAAATAATTAGTGATTCCCTAATTCTCAATGATGTTGAGTGATAAAATGTAGTATTAGTAACAATTTAAAATTATATAATTTTTCTTGTAAACTTCATTTAGATATAATAAATAATTGAGATAAAATAAAATTCTAGTGTGTTTTTCTATATTGATTTCTTGAAATACAATCACATAAGAATTTATCGACTTTTTGGTTATAGGTATATACATAATTAATTTATTTTTATTAGTCTACAAATGTTTTATGGTTTTTATTGTGATAGAAATATATAAATATTTTTCATCTGATAGATACATATAATTCTACTATTAAAATATATAGAACAAAATTGTAATTTGAGATCAATTAATGAGATACCTTGTTCATAAAAATTAACTAAGATCTGTCATAGGGGTGGTCACAACCTTTTATATGTTCAAATAGGAAGTAAGATTATATATAAAGATAATTTATAAAAAGAAAATATATTGAATTCATTATCTATGATGGGTTGGATTCAAAAAAATATTTCGATTATATCTCAAATATTTTTTATCAATCATAAAATAATAAACATAATTGAAAAAGTATTTTATTTAATTTGTTGATTATTTCAAAGCTATGAAAAAAATTAATTTTTTTAAAAAATGATTCCCTGAATATGTATAAAACATTAAATACTAATTCATAAATATAAAACTGGATATTTTATAAATATAATATAAATCAATTCTGTAACTGAATATATGAGTATTGAGTTTGAGTATTTTCTTTAGAAAAATGATATATGAAATTTAATTTTTAAACTTTGTACCTTATAACAATATTTTTTCCAGGTTGAATAATGCAATTTTTGTGGACATGGGATAAAATTAAATGAATCATACATTTTGTAAAAATATATTACTTCTTAAAAGATTAATACCCATTCCATTTAAAAAAACTCACCTGAGGTCCAATAAGGATTAATGTATTTGGAAAAAAAATCACAAACTACTGGAACAGTGCTGATCTAACTCATATCCTACTGATTTATTTATAAATATCACCCTTCTTAATCATATCATAATCAATACAGTTCTTCATATCATGTGGAAAGGATAAATAATAAATGGTGAGATTCGATTAGTAGTCATAGAAAAAAGGGTTTGTCAATGATCACGTAAGGATTACCTGATCATAAGGGTATACAAATATGATAATTACATTTTAAAACCATACCTTTTATATCACATATCATAATGAAGAGTCATGAAATAAATTATAGAAGTTCTAAATAAATTAATCATAATGTATTCAAAGAATATAATCTAGGGGACCATGAAATTTTCATAAGTCACATATTTTATTCATGCACATAAAAATATAAAATAATTTCTTTAGTAGTAAAAATCATTTAATGAATATCATAGTGGAAGGGAATCAATTACCAAACTATCATTATGTTCATTGTTTACTTCCAATACTATCATATTAAATAAGGTACCATAATAATCTATTATTACTGATCATTCCAGTACTATTTTACTCATCAGATATCAATATTTACCTAATGTATTGTATGGAGATATATTCCCCCCTGGTCAGATTATGAAAATCATACATATGTGTTTCATAATAACATAAATCTTCCATAATACCATAACCCATTAAAATTAAATGGTTTTCACAATATTTTCAATATATAATAACGCATATAAAAAGTAATGGGTTTCATAAAAAAATTATCAGGGTATAAAAATTATCACATCACTTCATGGAGGAGGAAGTCCAAATGTACGCAAGGGAAACATTGAATTTTATAAATAGATTGGAATGTAATATGGTATGAATTATATTATATTTATAAATATATAATTATCTAATAAATATCATATATATGAACACACACTTTAAATCCATCATTATATCCACATGTGTGAGGATGTGGTAGATAAAAAGTTATATCAGTTCATGTGGTAGTAGTCCCCTATACGTATGAATGACAGTTTCATTTCAAACATGATATAATAGAATATTGATATAGGTTTTTTCATTAACATAATATCATATTAACATTTGGTATATATTTATTTTTTTATATCATAATATTTTTTTATTATTTAAAGGATGTGAAAGACAAAAATTATAAAATACTTGGTTCGGAAGGATACCATTACTTAAAAAAAAACCATTAGGTTTTCACCAAAATCCTTTATAGTATTGTTCCATAATAAAAATAATGTTATACGTCACAAAAAAGGTTCCACATGCCATTTCACTAAGACAATTTTCCATATAAACTCAATCAATTCTCCCAATATAATAGAGGCATCGGACTAGTAATGAGGGTCTGATATATTGATTATAAGGAGATTATACCATCATTTGTTAGAGTGACACACCAGAAAAAACAAAAAAACCACAACTGAATAATATATTATCATATCCTAAAATAACTAGTATCACATGATAGAGAAAATTATAAATACAATATCATAACTAAAGAAGAAAATATGCCATGTCAATGTATGTGTAAAGTGTCTAAAATGAAACCATAAATAATTACATTGAAAACTCCCCAAAGAAAGTCACAAAATTTTTCTAGTTCCCTCATCAACAATCCACCCCATATCATGCACCAAAAATAGGGCTTCTTCTAATTTCATTTCCTGAAAACAAAATGCCTATTTGGTTACCGATTTGTCTCCCTGAGTACAATGTAAGTACAACTAAATAGGCTATTACCCACGGTGTCTAAAACAATATTCAGTCAATAAAAGAGCAGGATGTGCTATATAGAATAAGATAAATGCAATAAATTAAACATTAAACATTTATTCGATTAATATTTATTTAACCACATAACACTCGGTTACCCAGGGACACTCAAACTCTCAATACATTCTTTGGCTCGTGCCAGAGTCTGAAATACCCCAAGGGATATCATATATCTCAATTCCATTTTTACCCTCCATTAAACCAATTAATATCTCAATTTTCATGTTACCCTTGATTATCAAAATTAATATCTTCTAAAATTCATAAAGCATGTAAATAATTATGGCTTGTGTAAAGGGCTCATAAGGCTCAAACATCAATGGTAGAATGAGAGTTTGATTAAAGAAATCATGGAATCATTCAAGGAAATGGGATAAGAACTAATGATATTTTCCATGGACCAACTCTAAGATATCTCAATATCCCTTGAATGTCAAAATTGATTCAGTCATGGTATTCCCACTTGATGGATCTCACTATCCTTGGGAAGTAAAAATTGAAGCTATCATGATCTTCCTTGGGAAATCCTTCATTCAAATGCTGGTTAACCCATCTACTACTTCAGCCCACATAATCACCACCGAGTGACATACTACCGAGGTCATTTCTAAAATAATTCTGTTAATTAATTCTATAAATAATTAATCATACTCATTTCATTAATTATTTACTAAAATTAAATGATGAAATAATTGCTGTTAATTATTTCAATAATTAATTAATCGAAATCATATCATAAATTAATTTACACAATTAATTAATCATATAAATTATGTTAGTTAATTCTACAATTAACTAAGCATGTTAATAACGTTAATTAATTTAATAATTAATTAATCATGTCAATAACATTAATTAATTCATCAATTAATTATTCACAGAAATTCCTTTAGTTAATTCAATAACTATCTAATAACATTAATAACATTATTTAATTCAATAATTAATTTATCAGGTTAATAACATTAATTTATTCATCAATTTATTAATCTTTTCAATTTCTCTAGATAAATCCATAGTTAACAAATCACATTAATAACATTTATTAATTCAACATTTCATTAATAATTTCTGTAAGATTAATTTGTTCAAAAAATAATTAATAACATCAATTAATTTAGTGTATGCAACAATTAACTACTCACATTAATATTTTTAAATAATTCAACAATTAATTATTCCATTTTCAATTTTGTCAATACAATTGTCCTTATTACTCAATTCACCAATTAATTAATCAAATTATTTCAATTTCATCATAAAAAATACACATTAATTAATTCACCAATTATTTAATCCAAATGAGTTCCATTAATTAAATGAAAAATTAATCTATCACCGTCAATCCCATTAATTAATTCACTAATTAATTATATATATGTCAATTCTATTAATTAATTCAACAATTAATTATTCACATTCATTCACTTAAATTACATCACTAATTAATTGTTCACGTTGAATCGATTAAATAATTACACTTTTAATTAATAATATTAAATAGCATAAACTAATTCACGAATTAATTGTTCATATCATATTCGATAACTAATTCCATAATTACTTTATATCACCTAATCCCATAAATTTATTTTACAATTAGTTGTCCATGACAAATTACATTATTTATTTCCAAATTAACTAATCACATTCAAATTCCCCTGTTAATTTTATATGTCAAATTTCATTAATTAATAAATAAATAAATAATCACAATCAACCCCTTCAATTAATTCTTTAATTAATTTTCCATTTCAATACCATTAGTTAATTTAATTGAATAATCCAATGAATTCAATTATATAATTTAATATTTAAATAATCACATTCCTCCCATTAATTAATTAATCAATTAATTAATCTCGTCAAACCTATTATTTAATTTAAAAATTAAATAATATAAATACTAAAATAATTAATTCATAAATTAATTATTCCCATCATTCCAACTAATTAATTCAACAATTAGATAATTGCTGTACTCCACTAGTTAATTTTAAATTAATTAATCCCATCAATCCCATTGTTTAATTCTACAATAAAATAATCACACTACTCCATTGACTAATTAATCAATTAATTAATCCCAGTAATGACATTATTTAATTAAAAAGTTAAATAATCAAATTAATCCACTAATTAATTCCTCAACTAATTAATAACTTCAATCCAATTACTTAATTAAACAACTAAAATATTACCTTGCCCCATTAATTAATTTATGAATTAATTAATCCCGTCAATCCCATTATTTAATTAAATAGTTGAATAATTACATTACTCCATAAATTAATTTATCAATTAATTTCAAAAATTACACCCATTAAATAATTTGAAGATTAATTGATTAGATCCAAAATCAAAAATAATTACCATAACTAATTCATTAATTAATTATTGCTTCATAGAAAATCATTAACACTAATTTATTCTAAAATTCATTGTTCCATTTTAATCAATTCAATGTCCACAATCAATTCTTCAACTAATTGTTTTATCTCAATCAATATAATAACCCAAATTTTTTCCTGAATTAATTGTTTTATCTAAATCAATTGAATATCACATAGTTAATTCCACAATTAATTTTTCTATCTCAATCAATTAAATATCTCCCAATTAATTCCAAATGTAATTGTTCTATCTCAATCAACTAAATATCTATAATTTAATAAATCCCTTAAATAATTATTTGACCCAACTAAATAATTTAATGTTGGAAAAATAAATTTTTAATCAGTTAATATAAATTCTAAAATTTCACAAATTTTATCAAAAACCAGATTTTTTAATTTAAATTTTCGACCACCAACCATAGGAATGGTGATGATTTCCTCACTATGGATAATTCCTAATTTCAAATTGAATGATCAAAAATAATATGAAGCATATGATCATGATATGAAACCTATATCCAATATTAAATGAATCAAGATCCAATAAACCAATACCTATATATAGAACCAAAACTATATAACATCCCACTGTTTATCTATAAATACGGTCAGGAGTGAAAGAGGGATCTAAATGGGATGAAACAACTAACTCATTGATCATCATATCTTCAATAACCCGTTATATTTGCTAAGTGGAGAGGTCAATTGGTCTTGGAATTATTCTAGAAGCCTCCAAAAATAAGAGGAATATGTTATGAATGATTTGGAATTGATTTTGGTTTAATATAGGGGTTCAAGTATTTTAAAATCGAATTTTGGGGTTAATTATAAAGTCTTGCAAGATTTTATATGATGGTGGATATCATTTACCCTAACCATATTCTATAACAATGTTCCTCTATTCTAAGAGATTCACAATTCTTCCTTTTAGGGTGCATGGTATGAGAAATTTTTTTCTAGCCATGAAGACCCTCTCTTTCTAGGGTTTCACAGTTTTCTTGTCTAGGTCAAATGGTTTGGGAAAACTATTCCTCAACCGAGCACTTCCCTCTTTCTTCAAATTTTTCAAATTTTCACCCATATACACCCCATGGTGTATCCAAATTGAATAGTAATCAACACAAGGGAAAATATTACCTAATAACTATCTTGATAAAACTGTAAAAAGGTCAGGATCTTACAATCTCACCACTTTATAACAGCTAATCCTTGAGCTGTAAATTCAAGAATCTCTAAAATTCCATCTAAAAAATTTCATACCTCTCTGCCCTCATATCTACTTCTCTATCCCATGGTTCCACCTAAACACATCCATATTTCCATAATAAATGAATTATTTTCATTATATTACCCCCATACCTATTTGTTACAGTGATCTACCACTAATATCATATACTTCCCAAAGTACGCATCAATATCAAGACCATCATCCAAAACATACCCGATGCATTTCCAAAATCATTGTTCCCCATATCCGTAAGAATTACATCCAACATTAGAGCATAATAGTACCGTCATTAACCACCTAAAATGATGTATATCCACCACCCCCAAGTCCTACCTAGGCTTTCCCCTATGAATTTAAACATTCTCCTTATAGGTTCCTTATTTATAAACTATTAATAACGTACCTCCTTCCATAAATCTCCATATAGAACTCTTCATAAGAGATGAGTATAAGGGTCCCCATATCCAACCATATCACATTTTGGCTTCATGGAATAAAGCATGAGTTTTCTTTTTGTACCCAGGATGATGTCATGGTAGGGACATGATTGTCACTAATTTAAAGTACTCTAAGAAATCATCATTGAACAACACCAAGAGTCCTCCATCACCGATATCACCAACCATTATGGAAACAAATTAATCTATACAACATCTCGGGCTTCCCTACCTACCAACATCACACCACATCGATCCAAAACTAGATGGATCTCGCACCACCTACAACCGATTTCTCATGCTAGGGAATTCTAAATACCCAAACCACACACATCAAGGAACAAATAAACGAAACGAAGTATTATCAATTCAAAAGATTAATAAAATCAAGAAGTGGTATTTACATTTAACCATAACATGACGTTACCAAATTTTTGATCCACACAATCAAAACAGAGGCACTATATCTATACTTATACAATCTATATAAATGCTTTGGTTAAAAAGGGTTAAGAACGTTCTCAATTAAAAATTTTTTCATTACACACCCATTTATTTATATCATGCATAATTTTTGAATTTTTATCAATTCACATTTGGAAAATTTCTTTTCAATTTCAAAACAAAGGAAATAAAATTCAAGTTCACAACATTCCCAATCCCTATTTTTTCTGTGTGCTTAGAATGATCCATTTCAGTAAATAATCTTGAGTGCCTAGATTCACTCATGAATACACATATCTTTTTATATATCATTCCATTAGTCAATTCTCATAAAATTTCAATATAAAAATCACATCAAACCATAACTGCATCACCCACGGGGAACTAATGTTCAATTGTAACAGAAAACATTGATAACAACAACCCCATTCAGGCTACTTGGGTTCTCTCTTGTACATGGGTAATCTACTCCCATGAACGAGGTCATTACTGGGGAAGAAATATTCCTAGAATCATATATAAATTTACAAAATAGTTAAAGAATGAAAATAATAGAGAATAAAACCCCATCTAGTCCCAGCCTGGGTTCTATGCGTTGATGCCTCGAGCCAGTTCACCACATCACCTCAGCTACCCCCTCCTCATACACTAGAGGTGGACGAATAGAAATTAAGGTATGATACATTGATCATGTGGAGACTATACCCTATTTTATCATAGTAATTCACCACCAGAAAATAAGAAACTATAACTAATATAACATATAATCAAAACCTAAAAGAACCAGTATCCCAAGATGGCCAAAACATGAAATAAAATATCCAACCTAAATCAATGAATATTTCATGCCAATTCATGTTTCAAATGTATAAAATGAAACCCAAATTAAAGATATTTATGACTCCCCAAAGAGGGTCCTAAATCGTGTATTCATCCCTGATCCAAACTACATGCCACATTTTCCATTTAACATAAGGCCTTTTCCCTTTTCTTATCTAGATAACACAATGCCTATTCGAGTAGTGATTAATAAGCTTGAGTAGGGTGTTTATAAAACTCATAAGGCAACCACTATTGGCATCTAATTCAATATCGAGTAAAAAATTATATTCAATTGTATAAAGAATAAATTAGAAGTAATAATGAACACATATAACATTTATCAGATTTATCATTATTTAACCACATAACACTCAAGTTCCCAAGGGCACACTAACTCTTAATACCTACTTTGGCCCATGCCTGAGACTAAACTGTCTCCATGTGATTTCAAATATCTAAATAAAAATTTTCTATTAATTAACAGAATTAATATCTTAATTTATTTATTACCAGTAATTATCACAATTAATATATGATAAAATGCATAAAACATGTCAATCAGTCAGGCAGGAGGCATGTGCGCATAGGGATCTAACTGCAAGGGTCTAATTTTATTGAGACTAAATGAATCATAAATGCTCTCTAGGAAAAGGGAGATGCTCTTACGGTATTTTCCACAGCCCAAATCAATGAGCACTCCTAGTCCCTTCGAAATCAAAATAGAAGATCCCACAATTATCCTACTCAAAGGTTGTCATCGTCAAATGGAAATCAAAATTGAAACTATATTGGTCTTCCTCCTCAAAGTCTCTAGAGGTCCTTTTTGAATCAAAATTGAATCTCTCACTATCTTCCTTAGTCTATCCCTCACTCAAACCCCAATTAAATCATGTTGTACCCCATTCCAACATAATAGAAAATAGGATACATACAACCAAATCCCATTATGAAAATCATGATATAAATTAATTCAACACTTAATTTTTCATAACCTTCCCATTAATTTAATTCAATAATAAATTTGTCCAATTATATCTTCTAATTAATTCAAAAATTAATTAATCATAACCATCTCAGCAATTGGTTTTCAAAATTAATCAATCACATCAATTCTATTAGTCAATTCAATAATTAAATAATAACTTTTAATAACATTAATTAATTAAACTATTAATTAACATTGTCAAACAAATTAATTAATTTAAAAATTATTTGACCTTGTCAATTAAATTACCTATTTCAATAATTAACTAATCACATTAACAGCATCAATTTATTCAATAATTAATTAATCATGTCAAAAACATTAATTAAATAAAAAATTAATTAATTATGTCAACTACATTAGTTAATTCAATAATTAGAGAATCATATTAATAACATTAATTAATTCATAAATAAATTTATCATGTGAATAATATTAGTTAATTAAAAAATTTATTAATCACATAGATTACATTAGTTAATTGAACAATTAACTAATCACATCAATAATTTTAATTAATTCAATTAATAATTAATCTAATTTCAATTGCATCTTCAAAAAAATCATTATTAATTAATTTATAAATTAATTAATCCAATTAATTCAATTTCATCATCACGACAATATATATCAATCAATATCCCAATTAATTAATCAAATCATATTCCCAAAATAAATTTAGAAATCAATCAATAACTTTAAATCACTTCAATTAATCCACCATGTAATTGTGCATATCAATTATATTAATTAATTATACCTTTAATTAAAAAAATACAATCACTTTAATAAATTCACCAATTAATTTTTCAGAGAAAATTTATTAACTAATTCCACAATTAATAAATAAAATTCAATACATTAAATTAATTAAAAAATTAATCATTCATGTCCATTCTATTAATTAATTGCCCAATTAATTAATTATATTTAATTTTTGAAATTAATTCTCAAAATAATTATCCATGTCAAATTAAATTAATTAATCAACAATTAATTAATAAAATTTAATCACTATAATTAATTCACCAATTAATTTTCAATGTCTAATTCCTTAAATTAATTAACAATTAATTAATCATATTCAATTTCTTTAATTAACTCATTAATTAATTCTCCATGATAATTCTATTAATTAGTTCAATTAATTTATCCCAAAAATCCTATTATTTAATTTCATAATAAAATAAACAAATTACTATCATTAATTAATTCACCGATTAATTAATCCCTTGAATCGCATAATTTAATTTATCAATTAAATAATTAAATTTATCCATTAATTAAATCATCAATTAATTATACCATTCAATCCCATTATTTAATTCAACAATTTAATAATCAAATTATTTAATTAATCAGTTCATTAATTAGTTATTCCATTCAATATCATAATTAATTAAATAATTAAATAATCAAATTAATCCATTAATTAATTATTTAATTAATTAATCACATCAATCCCATTACATACTTCCACAATTAACTAATCATGTTACACTAGCTATTAATTAATCAATTAATTAAAATGATAAAACCAAATTTTTTAATTCAACAATGAAATAATCACATTTCTAAATTAATTAATTCATCAATTAATTAATCCCAAAAATCAAAATATTTAATTCAATAAATAAATAATCATTTTAGTCCATTAAATAATTTATCAATTAATTAATACCATCAATCCCACTATATAATTAAATGATTAAATAATTACACTACTCGTAAATTCATAAATTAATTTAACACATTATATCCATTAATTAATTTTTTCAATTAATTAATTGGATCCACAATTAAAAAAGTTATCATAATTAATTCAATAATTAATTATTGTAACCTAAATAATTAAATAGCCCCAATTAATTCATCAATATATTATTCGATCTCAATCAATTCAATATTCCCAATTAATTTGTTAATTAATTTTTCTATGTATATCAATTAAGTATCCCCAATTATTTCCTCAATTAATACTTCTTTCACAATCAATTCAATATCCTCAAATTAAATCCTTAATTAATAGTTCTATCTCAATAAATCAAATATCCCCCAATTAATTACTATATTCATTGTTTGATCTCAGTAAATTTAATATCCCAAGTTTCACAAATACATTAATTAATTAATCTACCCAATTAATTAATTCAATGTTAGAAAACTCAACTTCTAATAAAGCAAAATAAATTCTACAATTGTATACCCATAATTTAAAACAATACTTTTGGGTTTTAATTATAGATCACCTACCTCAATAATGGTGAAGAACGTTCACCAATGGATAATAAAAAATTTCAAACTCAATGATCAATAACACAATCAAGAACATGATCTAGATCAAAAACCAAAATCCAATATTAGATGAATAAATATCTAAAAACCTATATCTATATATAAAACCTACAATGTATAATATTTCACTTTTTTACTTGGAAGAGGAGTGGGAGATAAAGAGAGATCTAAACAGGAGGAATCCACATACCGAGGGAGGTGCATGACTTCAATAAGCCCTTTTCTTTTCCAACAACAGAGGTCCGGAGGGCTTGGAATTCATACAATAGACCCCCTTAATGGGAGTAATATGTTATATTTTATTTGGGATCAATATTGGTTTCATATAGGGGATTGGGTATTTCAAAATCCAAATTTATAGTTAATTAAAACTCGTGCACAGTTTGCTGAGATGGGGTGCATGGTTTCCCATAACAGTGTTCCTTAATTATGTGCCTTTTCTAGGGGCTGCATAGTTCCACATTCTAGTTCACAAGGTTTGACAAACCTAGTGCCAATCATGCAAACCCACGCTGCCTAGGTTTGTACTGTTTGGTGGGCCACGGCACACGAATAGGGAAAACTATGTGCCAAATGTGCACTTCTATCTATATTCCATTTTCCTCAAACTTCCACCAAAAAACCCCTAGTTAAACACCAATTGAATATTACTCAGAACAAGAAAAAATAGTTATTGAAAATAGGACTGAGAAAACAACAAAAAAGGTCATGGTATTACATAAGGCCTCTAGAATGTTGGTATGGATGTAATGAATGGATTTGGGTAAGTTTTGGTTAAAAGAAAGCTTCTTGAGGTCTAGAAAGGAGTGGAGTGGGGGTTACCTTTAATAATTAGGGGAGGGGACCTTCTTGGTCATTAATGAACAATTTTCCAGAAGAGTAAGAATTGATAAATTCATTCCAAATACAAATGATTCTGAATAATCACAAAACAATTTAGTAGGATCATATAAAGTTGAAATATTCCCATACAAAAATAATTTTAAAATATTAATTGATTAAATTACCCATATAATTGTCTGAACTATCATCAATGAGTCACCCCTGACTATTTTTTACATGCTTTGTTTCTTGAATGTGGGAATTGAATGTCATGTTTTACCCCATTATTTCCTCAGTTTTATTATTCACATTTTCTTATTAAACGTGATTAGTCCCAACCATTCCGGTAAAATCATTTATTTAGAAAAAATTTATTTTTGATGTATATAAAGAATTTACCAAAAATGAAGTTTGTATTTATCAATACACTTTTGTTATCTGAAATAAATATACGTAATTTCTAAAATTTGGTTATTACTATTCAAAATGATATGCTTAATATCTAGTTTATAGTAATCGTGGTTAAGATATTATATTAATAGTATATTTTGGTTCATTATCTCTTGAAATTTAATGTAACACAATCTATTTACAAAAATACATTTATTTAAAAATCATAAAATATTATGGTGTTACATTATACCCAATAAAAAATGATTTTCACCATTGAACTTTTATCACTTTGAGAACGATAGCTAAGTATAATTCTACCCACGATAACCTTAGGTTTCCACATATTTTAATCAAGTCGGTGGTTTCACTACAAAAAAATTACCACATGGGTGGTATTAATTCATATCACATTGACTGTATTATACATAATCCCTATTTCATGTTCAACATAGGAAATATCATTATCCAATAGTAAAACATTTATGTTTGGTAAGCGCAAAGGAATAGGTAGGAACATCATTGAGAGAGATATATGGAGCACATCGTGGAATTGTGAGTGTTTTATAGAAGTTACAAGAGATAAGAAACCAGACACACTCAATCAGGAATATAAAAAGGTAATATATACTGAGGTCTCAACATTATTATATTTTTGAATATCATAAACATATTCCATAGAAAAATTCATAGAGATACATTCTCAACAACTTCGAATTTCATATCATGTCAGTGATTATCCCTATAATGTTTCAATCAAACATTTTCATCCTTTTTATTTCTACGGATGGATTTAACCTTATCTACCATTTAATTACCTAAATTGGCTCCCAATAACATTATTTCTACAACTTCATCATTAAATGTTAGACTTATACAATAATTTATATAGTGGGCCTTATAAGGATCCATATGAATTATCGAGTGAAACCTATTGTTATAAGAAAACATGACATGAATATGTTGTTGATCCCATCATTCATTGGAATCCATTGAATAAGAGATCAAAATATACTCTAGAGTTTGAATTGTACCCTCATTATAACTACCTATCTAAGGATGATAAATAGAAATGAAACTCAAATTTATATCAACAACATGTTAAACAATTCACCTTAATAGTGAGGAAAACCTCATATCCCAATCACAAACAACAGGATATGGTACTCCGTGAAACATTAATAGTTATTTAATTTATATTATAGAAATAAAGTTAAGATATAAATAATATATGTTTGGAATAAATTGTTCTAACATCATAATTTGATCTAATAAAACCCATATAAAATTATTCCCTTAAGATTTCTTAGAGATTCCAATGAAAAAATATATTGTATTATTTCCACCTTTCCATTTGGGTATGGAAAGTGGTGGTATCATCCCTATACACCTTTTCACTCATCCTTAACTTCTAGGCATACCATGTTCTGAGATACATAATCATAATTATGTCTCTTCATGTTATCCCCCTAGAAACACTCATTCATATCTCTATATATCGTGGTACTTCCATAATGAATAGAGAATGAAGAAGCATTTTATTTCTCCAAATTATCTCTCTTTAAAATACTTATGTGTGGAACACATACACGGTTCAAGAAACCAATAATCCTATCACAATCAATGTTAAATAAAGGATCATTTCTCACATTATTATATAGCTCAACATCTACTTTAATTCACATTTAATGGTAACATTGATAGATTATTCAACACTTATTTTACATGTAATAAATTTATTACCTTCTGTCAAAACATCCAGATCCATCCTTTTCATTTCAAGAAATATTGGAACTTATGTGATGCTTCGCATAGATTATCTAACATGATCCATTTAACTATATGTAATATCCATCTTAATTACATTCGCTGGGAGGTAATGTGTTTATCAATCATATTTTTAATTAGTTTCACCACCTTCTCTGAAGAATATTGAAATATTTCAATATGAATATATTGTTTAAATTTTGTTAGTAAGTTTATATATCACACCTTTCTCTATAAATATAATTCCTTCATATCATTAATTCAAAACATATCATAGCTAACAACAAATCATGTATTGGGTAATTTTTTTCATAAACATTCAATTATCATGAGGCTTAATCGATAATAATATAATTATACAAGGGAACACATCCCAATACCATCATTGATGAATCAGTATAAATAAAAATCCCATATAATGTATAGTATAGTAAAGTATACTAATAGGTTCACTAACAAACCTTTTCTTCAGTTCCGTAAAATCTCCTCTAATTCAACTGTTAAAAGGAACTTGCCTCCATTTCGAGTTAACATGGTGAGTGGATTATATAGTAATGATAAATTATATACAAACTATTCATGATATCTTACCAAGACAGGAAAACATTACATCTCATTCAGAGTTATTGGTCTGGGCCAATGTTCAATAGAATTGATGGATCCATAAATATACGATCTATTGAGATTATATGATCAAAAAATGATGTCTTTTGTATCAAAAACTCACACATGGTAATTTTTTTTATAGAATTTATCCTTCATCAGGGTCATCATCATAATTATATAGTGATCTCCATGATCTTCCATTATATTTGAATATATAATAATATAATTCATTAAAACTTCCATAGACTAATCAAGCTAAAAATATAAAGATTATATTCATTAAATTTAAACATATAGAAATGAAATTGGAAAGAACAAATGGTATCATTATATATTAATAGTTTTCATACATTGTATAGAATGACATATTTTGGTATATCTTTCTTTTAGACCATCAATTGAGGATATCCAGAATGATGGAAAATATTATAAAAGAATTTTGCTTCTTGTAGATGACTAAAAAATTAAAAAAATATAGGATATGGTATACTTATTAATTATTGTGATTTTTCTTAGATCCCAATAATTAATGTAGTGTCATATTGATACAAATTTCTTTCTAAAAAAATAGGTTCACACTGATGTGATACACCAGTATAAAGTAACACCTTTTCAAGATTTGGGTGGAGTTTATTATACAATTATTACTACTAAATTAGGGAAATTATATTGGGAGTCTTAAAAATATGTGTTTCACATTTTATGAGTTCTATTGAAAACTACACTTCATGATTTTGTGGAAGACTAGGAATCTAATTATGAAAACATCAAAAAAAAATCCCACATAATACTCATATCATCTATGTTTGGTTTCCCCTCAACCATCTGAGATAAACACCACACCTAAAAAGGAAACAAGTCCTATAGGTGTATCCATTATAAGACAGTACATATCAACACACTAATTGATGATCATTGGTTGGTTTGGAACATCAAACATTACTTCTCTGCAGTCAACATGTATGTGGGGTTTATACAATGAAACCCAATCAATGAAAGGGATAACCTCAAATTCAACCATATATGGATAATAATATTTATAGTCTGTACAATATGAGAAACATTATTTGGGGAAGAATTATGAACTTTCTAAATGACCATTAAAAAATTATGGTTTTCAGATCTAATTGAACATGTAATTCTTGGGGGTATAAATTAACATTCTAATATACAGTTCATGTTATATGGGAATTAAAATAACTAATCTTAAATAAGATACTTATATATTTGGGCTTACTTATCACCACTGAAACAAGATTGTTCTATCTTTAATGAATATCTAATACTAATATGGTAAAATCCCATCAACTATCATTAATTATAGTGGATAACATGGAAATAACATTTTAAAACTATAAGATGGCTATCATAAACAATAAATATATTTTCCCAGACTTATCATCATAGTCATTGCAACATTTTTATGAATATTAATTACATAACACAAACACACACCTAAGGACCATAATAGTTTAGTGTCTTTAGAAATATGAAAACAGAGAAAAATGTTTCGTAGGTAAACTACATCAGCTCCTTCTATGGTATTCATAACATGCAAACCTCTTAGACATTTCATATGTAATAAATTTCATTATAACTTAGATAAAGGAAACATAAAAAGGGTGAGCTCATATGCTCTATTAGGGTAAACAACTAAGATATGTAAGCTTAACTTGAATGAAATGACATGCTAACATGAGAATAGTATTTGAAAAAAATTCATTCTATATTAACGATAATAATCTCCAGTCGTGGAATAATGATTTGAATTTCATAAGACATTAATCATAAGTAAATCAAATAACTTGATCCTTGAGAGAATAACATTGGAATACTACAAGAATTTTTGTAATACATATAATAATTAAAACAATTATGATAATATTCATGAATCACATACAAGGAATACATAGAGATATGACTGAAGACAATAATATGACCATTTGGTGCAATGCTCTCGCCTTCTTCGACAATCCTAGGGTTTTTTAGATCTGCGAGTGTGATGTTACCTTTTGTTTTCGTGCTGATATCCTATAAATGGATGGATTTGATCCTGAATGGGAGACCACCGCTATGGTTTGTAAAATAAATGAACAAAATAAAGATATTCCTACGGTGGTTTGGTCGTAAGGTATCTCCTTAATCGAAGCTCTTAGTGGCTTGGATCTATTCAATGCCTCGGCAGCACATACCCCCCTCTGCAAAAAGCTAGAAGTTGACAAATTTTCGGTTAAAGCTGACCCTGATGCACTGCAAAAATGGTATCAAATGTGTAAATTTTCGATCACAGTTCACATATCGTATCTCAAAGAAGATAAAACCTGGCCCAATATGGATCTCAAAGAAATAATTGCACACATATGGGGCTTTTCTGACTGGAAGTTGGTTCCCATCGGCAAAGGATACTTTCATATGTTGTTAAAATTGCAACAGGATAAAGACCAGGTTTGGAGGTTTGGAAATATGCAAATATAACATGGAGGTCATTTCATTTCTGACTGGGTCTATAGCTTCAACCTGAACACTGCCAGAAATTCCATGGTTAAGATTTGGGTGTGTCTACACGGGCTCATTTGGTACTTTTGGCATCCATAAATCCTCAATGATATCACTTCATGCATAGGTACACCTCTTAAAATTTATCAACATACTTTGAATGATGATATCAGTCTCTATGTGATTGTTATGGTCGAAGTTGATATATAGGTCAAGGTCCCAGATGTCATTACATTCACTACAAATGAGTTCAAAACCATGATTCATGTAGAATGTGAGAGAATGCCACCATACTGTGAGTTTGGTAAGATCATCGGCCACTCCATTCTTAAATGTCGTGTAGGGCAAAGCTATGTCGCTCAGCCTGCCGATGATGGATGGATGGAAGTTAATCATAAGAATAAAAATAATGACACAGCTCTGATGATTCCTGATTCTCACAAAAAGCACTCAGAAGTTTGGGTCAAGAGGGTCAATCTCTCTGGTGAGAGCTCAGGTGTTACCTGGGTAGAGCAGGTTAAAGAAGAAGAAGATGCTGGAATCAATCTTACTATTTTGGAAGATATTCAACAGATGTCTCTGGGCGTCTTTGACCTTCCTTTAATATTTGAATTGAAGTATGATTTAATTTCTCTACTTCAAAATAATGATGAGCCGCTGGTGTCAGGGAGAGATGGATCCTCCCATGTGCTTCCAAGGATGGATTAACCAAGATTTCAAATGTAGCCCCAGTGGATAAAATTCAAAAGGATGATGTTCTTGTAGATGGAATGCCCTAGGCCACCTCTCATGTCGACAGGGATTTACCCAATGCCTCAAATGTAGTCCCGGTGGTTACAGAGCCAAAGACAGTTGTTCTTGCAAATGGAACTTCCATGCTCACTACCCAGGCTGCCTCTCATGGTATGACTCTCTCAGAAGATTCCTAATGCACCACTCTTCATCCTGATAAAATATCTGATCTTCAAAAATCACCCTTGTACATTAAATCACCTACTCAAAATTATATGGAATCTTCTGTATAGTCAACAGGGAAGGTAGACATGTGGGACACTTCTGTTTTGTCTTCTGTTCCTCCGTCTCAAAGCCCACCTCTTGAGATTTTTGGCCTTTCCAGGACCACTGATAATGATACAAATTCTTTTGCTAAAATAAATGAAAGTGTTTTCTCAGATTCTACTAACCCTTTGTTTGATACCCAATGAGAAAACAGGTTTTAAAAACTACTCCGACCTCTTCTTCAAAACATAGGATATTGAAGAGGAATATAGGATCAAGAGGATCTATGAAAAAAGGAACCAATGCTCCAAACATAGGTTTTAATGGATGTTATCTTTTCAAATTGTTAGTGTATAGCTAACTCTGAAACTATTTTTGTTATTATAAGAGCTATATTGACTCATAACCCAAATAATTTTGATCTTTCTGAACCAAAAGTTAACTTCTATTTGAAATTTATGCACTTTTCTTCCTCTATTCATAATTTTTTAGGTGCTTGAAATAATACTAGAATGGTTGAATCTCTCTTGATATTTTATCACTCTTCTCTAAAAGATGTGAAAATTCACAACTTCACTGATCAAATGCTCACTTGTGATTTTATTCTTGATAATATTCATATGTAATTCACTCTTTTTTATGCTAATAATCGCTACCAGGATCGTAGGAACCTTTGTAATGACATGTTACTCTTAGCTAATTCTATCTCCGACCCCTGGTTAGTGATTGGAGACTTTAATTCTATCCTTTCACCTTGTGAAAAACATGGTCCTTCTCATACTCAAATTTCTTCCAAGGAGTTTAGATCCTCAATTGAAGACTGTAATCTTGCTTAATTCAATCTCACTGGTACCCTGTTTACATGGTATAGAAGGCACTATAATATGCTGGTTGCTAGTAAACTCGATAGGGCCCTTGAGAATGTACTGACTTTCGATGCCTAGGACACCATCTCTAGCATCACCTTATATATACATTGCATGGACTATCATCCTATCTTGGTTAGATTTCACTGTAAACATGACAAGCCCAGTATTCCCTTCCAATTTAACAATGATTGGTCAGGTGACATAGATTTTTCTAAGATTATTCAAAATTGACAGAATTGGATGAGTCATCACATGGATGACATTGTTTGTATTATAAATATCAAACATCTCAAACATTGCCTCAAGGGTTGGTGTAGTTCTAAATCAATGAAAATTGATAAGGACATATCCGCTCTTGAGATTGTTCTCAACCAAATTCTAAATAATGACACCCATTCTTCTTTCTCCTCGGACCATCAACATGAGATCAACATTTCAATGAAGCTCAATTCCTTATTAGTTCTTAAGTATAACATCCTCAAATTTTTTTTCAAAACTAAATGGCTCTCTGATGGTGATTGTAACACTGAATTCTACAATGCTCTGTAGAGGGCTAGGATGGTGTGTCATCCTCTTGCCTTTTTGAAAGACAATGACATCCTCTATGACTATGATGCCTCCATTGCAAATAATGTGGTCTCATATTTTGAGAACATGTTCAATGGGTCTATCATTAATAAGGACCTCCTCCCCAGGAACATCCCATCTCAGGTCCAGGAGGAAGACACCAATATTCTCCTGATCACTCCCCTTGACAATGAGATTAAGGATAGTATCTTTAGTCTCAACCCTGATAGTGCTCCAGGACCTGACAGTTCAACAATGGTTTCTTTCAGCATCACTTTGATGTTATTCATAAGGATGTTTTTAAGCTTGTCAAGAATATTTTTTCTAATGGTTTCCTACATCATGGTATTAATATCCAGTTCCTTACATTAATAGCTGAGGTGTCCAATGCCTCTTAAATTCACATGTTTCGGCCTATTTCTCTCATCAACTCCCTCTATTAAATTATTTCCAAGCTCTTGGCCAATAGGGTCTACCCAATGTGTAACAAAATTATATCTTGGAACCAATTTTGATTCATCAACGGGCAGTCTATTCAGGACTACATTTTCCTTGCTTCCGAATCCACCAATAATCTCAATAAATACTCTAGATGATCCAACATTTCTATTATTCTTGACATTAGGAAATCTTTTGATACTATTGAATAGGGTTTCATTTTTATAGTCCTCCGGGGTTTTGTATTCAATGATGTTTTTATTAGCAGGATCATCTCGCTTTTCAAATCGGCATCTATTACCATCCTTATCAATGACTCTCCTAAGGGATATTTTGAATGTTTTAAGGGATTCCAACAAGGTGATCCCCTATCTACCATTCTTTTTCCCATTGCGAAGGATTACCTTTTTCATCTCCTTACCTCTCTTGTTTATCAAAATAAAATTAAGCCCATCCAAGCTGCCTGAAACCTTAATGTCCCAACCCACCTCCTTTATGCGGAAGAAATTATTCTTTTCCTTAATGGTGGAAAACACACCATCACTAATCTCAAAGATTCATTATCTCACTATGATGAGATCTCAGGCCAATCCATTAGTTGGAAAAAATCATTCATCTTCTTTGGAAAACGTTTCCCTATTTCTAGAAAAAGTTACATCATTGAGAGTTTTGGTATCAAAGAAGGGTCCCATTCTTTTACTTACCTGGGTGTTCCTATATTTTTGGTAGGCCTAGATCTTTGTATGTTCATGATATCTCTGATCAAATAATTAATCAAGTTTCTTATTATAAAGAAAATTATCTTTATATGGCAGGTAGGATATTCTTGGTGAAAGATTCTATTTTCTCCAAAATGGTTTATTCGTTGATGATTTATAGATGGCCTGTCAGTATCCTTAAGAAAATCAATAACTACATTAAGAACTTTGTGTGGACTGGGAGTATCCTTGATATGAGGCTTGTCACTGTCCCTTGGTCTACCTACTGCAAAACCCTCGATAAAATAGGTCTTGGAATAAAAAACCTCAAGATTTTAAATGAATCCCTCTAAACCAGACCCACATTGAATTTAATAAACAACAAAGATGACTCAATTTTATTTCTGAAAAATCATTTCCTAGAAAAGATAAAAACCCGTAATTCGAGTTATGTTAATTCTTCCCTCTAGACTTCCATTAGAAACTCTTTTTTCAATATCATGCACAACTCTAGATGGATGGTTATATCTGATTCTACCCTGAAATTCTGGCTTGACAAATGGGCTTGTGTTCCCCTTAATTTGACACTTCCTTCAAACGACATTCCGGATTCGATAAATTTTACCATAAAGGAAGTAATGAATTCCCCTTACTTAGACCTCCTTGATCATACAAAAAATGTAGTTGAGGACTACACCTTTTCGAATGATGAAGACTGTCTTATTTGGAAACCATCCCATAATGGGATCCTTGATTCAGAAACTTATTACAGGAATTTTTTCTCTTCCTCTGAATCTAATTTCTCTATGTTGAAGCCTTTAGATAAAACGTGGATAAAAACTACCAGATATAATTGGTTATTGCATATTTCTCACAAGTGTTTACCTATGAAGGTATTTATACAATCCTTTGGTGTCCATCTTAGATCAAGAAGTCAACTATGTCATCAACATATGGAGGACATTAATCACCTATTTTTGTCTTGTTCCACACCCACTACTCTTTGTAAATTTGTTACTGAAATTTTTGACTGCATATGGTTACTTGATGACTCTATATTCTCTTTTCTCAAATTTTGTGTGCTGCTGGATTTTTCACCTCAAATTAGAAATCGCTTTCTATTCATCGTTGTAGAGCTCTCCACATTATTTGGTATGATAGAAATGAAATTTTCAACAATAATTCCACTCTGAATCTTAATGCGCATTAGGAGAGAAATATTATTTCTATTAGGTATGTGGCTAAATTTCATAAAGACTCTTATGCTAACTCGGTTGGTGAATATTTCATCCTTCATTGGCTTAGAATCAACGGGATCTACAATCAACTAAAGCGCTTCCTCGAAGTGTTCTGGCAAGATTCGATTCCTGGATGGACAAAAATCAATGTTGATTGCTCTTATAAAGGAAATCCAGGTCCTACGGGCTGTAGGGATGTCTTCAGGGATTATCTTGGGAATTTTATTGGTTGCTTTATTGTTGGTTGTGGATATTCCTACACCCTGGAGGCTAATATGTCGGCGGTGATTCATGCGGTCAACATTGTTAAGATAAACTGATGGAATAATATTTTGACTGAAATTGATTCCACCACCATTATTTATGCTATTTGGAATGGTGTGATTCACCATGCTTGGTCTTTTAATGTGTGTTGGAATAACTGTCTTAGATTTCTCTAGGAGACCAGATACATTGCCACACATACCTACTGGGAATCAAATATGGTGGCTGATGGTCTTTCCAACAAAGTGATCAACCAGTACATTACATTGAGTGATGACTTACCAGTTGATCTCATTCCTTATTATGAGAAATATTGTAATAAAATTTCCTACTTAAAACTCAAGTAATCTTTCTTTCCTTTTAAATAATAATTTTTGTCTTGGTCTTTTACCAAGAAATTTTTTTTAAAAATAATGAATCACATCCAATGATATTATATTGGTATGTGTTCACTCCCTAAAACCATAATAGTAATCAATGCTCACTCCCATGAATATCATTGCAGACAGAGTACCTTACTAAACTCTCTTGACTCCCCATTATATTTCTATCTATATCATGAGATATAAATAGTTAAATTATACTTTAGAGGGAGATATAGTTCCCACCAATCTCATAATGTAAACCTTGTTTATGTGAGAAATAAGATCATAAAATATTCATCATTTCATAACCCATAAAATGAATGGATTTCAAAAAAAAATTATCATGAAATTGCCTATTTAAAATAAACAGGTTTAATAACATTTTCATTGTATCATCATTTCATAATGTGTTAAAATAGAAGTGTGTTTCATAAGAATGTTTTCATGGTATAACTCATCAAACATAAATATATTTCCAAAACAAAATGCCATCATAAACATAAAAAAAATTAGAGAAATAATAATAATGGTATCATTGGATCATATAACTATTAATATATAGGTAACATCAATGGAAATCATCCAAGATAGAAAATTATTTTGATCAAATATTTAAAAGATTTAATTATGAAAATAACATTAACACTTTGAAAACAACTTTTTAAAACATAAAAAATTTGTAAAATCTTTTTATTTTATAATAACATTGAAAACCTATTTATTAATATTTAAATAAAATAACGGACATTAAACTAGGGTGTTTCTTTCATGTTTTACACATTAAAATAATTATTCCATTGACATAATCGATGAAATAAAAAAGTTAGTTAGTAAAATTATGTGAATATTCCTTCAAAAAAATTTAAAAATCAAATCTGGAAAGGGGAAACTTTATATTAATAAAATTGTAGGTAAATAATAAGAAATTTTTTAAAATATTATTATAAAAATTAATTTTGGAAGTAAATGGCATTCAGACCGAAGATATTACTAAATTTTTATTTCATTAAAAAAAATTAGAATTTATTTTATGTTCCAAGGAGTGATAAAATGTTAATATTACATAAAAATATCATAAATAAACATAGAAGAAGAAAAATAATAAGTTTATTAAGATATTGACCATAATATTTTATCATCATAAAATATTGACTAAAAATATCGATAATATATTTAATTGTAAGATAAAATACTTACAAATTTGGTAACTTTAACTCATAATCCCCAATAGAGAATAACATAAAATAGAACATAAAATATCAAGATGATAAATTAATTCAATAAACATACATCTCCAATAAGAAAAATTAAGATAAAAAAACCATTACCATAACTCTTAACGTCCATCATACTCATTAAAACCTCATGAATAAAAATATAATTTTATTAAAAATCAATCACATAACCAAAATAATATATAACATGACATATAGTATTTTATGCCAGGTTTCAGGAAATAACTACTTTGTTTTTCATTTATGTTTTGAATTGTATTTTTTGTCATCATACATAGACCATGGGTTCACAATATAAAAAATTATTTTTAGGATATAAATATATTTTATATTAATTATATATTTATTTAGTTTAATTTGTAAAATTTAGTAATAGAAAATAAAATACATTGCTCCAAAATATGGTTGATCGTATGTATGCATAAACGATGTTTCCATTTTCTTGTCAGATTGAGATAATGAAAGGTAAATTTTATGTATTATTTTTATAGCATCATTTTTATGTCATATATATCACATAATTTTATTAAAACCATCATTAATACTTTCCATTTTAATCTACAATGAATCACATCACTTCACAATGTGGTAATCCGTTTTACACACAAGCAACGCTATCGTATTCCCACAAAATGGAGAGTAACAACATTTCTAAGATATAATAATTATACAAGTATAATAATATCGTAAATATCATTTATAAATAATGAATACATAATTATTTAAATTATTTATAGATGGTAATTTTAACACCCTAAGCTTCTATGGTACGCTTCTTATTGAATAATGTGATAGCGTGTGTTGTACGCAACACCGAGTTCTAACACACCATAACCAATCAAACTAGCAATTATGAATAGTAATACCTAATTTTTGAAATTATATATATTTTATATTTTAAAATGGACTTCATTTTTGGATTCGGAATATCGAATTTAGCCTAAGGTGAAATTTTGGTACTTTTCGTATAACTCTAATATTTTGATGAATAGTGAAAATTACAAAATTTTAATTTAAAAAAAACTTTTTTAATCAAAATAATTAATAGTGATAAATTATGAATTTGAGTGGTTTTAAAGTATATTTAGAATATATTTTTTCAATTTAATACAATGTTGGTCATTAGACATAATTTTACAATTAAATCGGATATAAACAAGTGTCAATCTTTTGATAGTTATTATATCTTAAAAACAAGATTTTTGTTTTAACAAGGGGAATTAATTTTAAAATAATTTTTGCCACTTCTGTGTTTTGAATTCAGAAAAATGGATTCCATATTTGTAATGACGATGTTAAAATTTTGTAAATATGTAACTTTTATTTTTAGACATTTTGAATAATTACTTCGGTAAATATTTTATTTTCCATGGTTAAGGATAAATCCAACAAATAAGGTTTAACAAATAATATTATAATAATACTAAATTACTCTAAAACGTGTCCTAACCTTATTTTTTTATTCCTGTTCGACCATAGGCATCTTTTGGTCGATTTTGGGACCCCATGGAGCCACTTGTAGGTGATAGGGACACTTTATTTTAATTAAGTTAAAATAAGTACAAAAATGACATAAACATATATATTTTAGAAAAAAAAATTTACATAGGGTTATATATGTTGGATTTTCGACTATAAATATATATTAGAAAGATAAAATTATTTTCTACATAATGATGTTTTATTTATAATTTTTAGACTTTAAATAATTTAATTTATTTATGACACAAAGATGATGAAGTAATTACCATAATAATGACAAATTAAAATAATTGATATTATAAATACCCAAATAAATATAATTTGAGACTTTTAATGAATTACACTAATTTTATAGGATAATATGACATATTAGGATTGATTTAATTGACTTTCTTGGAAGTAATAATTCTGTTATGAGTTTCACAAAAATCAACTATTTAATAGTGTCAAAATTAACAAAAAAGAGTTTTTAAAAAACATATTATATTATTAATTGATATTAAATTCCTAAAAATATAAGGATCATCCAATATACTAATATCCTGATAGGTCTATCATTAATGGACCACTTGGGGGTCTCTTGGATGTATATAGTAATTTTATTAAATATATAATTTAAAAATATAAAGTGACGTGAAAAATGTCTACCTAATTAACTAAGAGTTAAAACTAAATGATAAGGTTAATATAATGACCCAAACCTGTCTAAATTCTATTGGATAAATGGTTTTTGACCTATACCCAAATTAAAATTTAAATAATCCACTTTGTAGCCATTAGAAACTGAATATGAATTTATTATAAATTAATATTTCTATCTTTTCCAATGGTGCCCCTCACCCCTCTTATAAAAGGGCACTCCTCCTTCCCATTTCTTCACACGTTCAAAGCCTTTTGGTTTGGACAAACTCTGCCCAAATACTCTCCCAAATTCCCTCACTAAAACCTAGAGTCCTTATTTTGATCGTAAATCCAACCTATGGAGCCCTTTTTATCAAATCAAAAGGAAGAACCCGAAGAAGAGGTAATGATTTCACCACCCTTTTCCAAGTTCCTTTCTTCTTCCACGTCTTCATCCTCTGTTTTTACCATTCTAAAATAATAACTTCAGTATCATATAAATACTGTGATTTTATTATAAATATTGTACACCCATATTCAGTATTCTATCAATCCTTTGAATAACATGTCACCATACGTGCGTACGTACGGCTTACCGTCTCCACATCGTGGTGTAATTGTTATTCAATAAATTATTATTTGGATTGGTATAATAATGTTGTGTAACTCATGTAAATAATAAATATAACATGATAATTATTCTGTATATATGATATAACATCCAATTATATTTTATTTTAATAATAAAATAATGATATTATCACTCGTGTGTACGTACGGACTACCGTCTCAACGAACGCGATGAGATTCATTCTCCATCGTATCCATTCAAGTATAATTCTCATTTGATGATTAATAATAGTATCTAAGGACTTGATATCATTTCATATATTATTAATATACAACCTACCCATTACAAACATGGCTTACGTAACAAAATATATAAAAGAAAACGAGTAAGTTAACAACCGAAACGATGATAATTCTAAGATATTATTAACAAATCAATGTTAAAAGATCATATATGATATCATATTAATTTATATGATTATTGAATAATTTAATAAAAATTATTTCACCATTATACAGGAGGTTAACCTACCCCAACCAAGGAAAAGTACAAGGTAAGTGTTACTTCACAATCTCTTCATTATCCAAGGTTGTTTATACGTAATAATCTACTAGGATCTCTTTATCATCCACATCCCTATTTCTTAAAAATGTATTTCAAAACATTTTTACTATTCAAAGGAATATGGTTTAAAGTCATTTATAGCCTTGTTTGACTTTTTATAAGAGTTTTATAAAGGAATCGTTCTGTCGTTTTCCAAATAAGGTGCTTTTTAACCTTTTCAACATAATTAAGGTAAGAATGTTTTTTTAACCTATACAGCGGGTGCTGTTATTTTCCACCATTATAAAATCGTCGAAGATTACCTTAAAATAATATAATAATATTTTCAAATAAAATGTTTTATTTTATAAATATATGACTCTTAAATTATTTCAAAATATAAAGATATATTTCTCTAAAAAGATTTTTGATTTCATCTATGTCAACATCCTTTGATGGATTTTACGCTTATTTGAAGTTGATTTATTATGATACAAAACTTCTATATTGTATTTAAGGTTTTGTGATATGTTTGACTGTGGATGTGCTATTTTTATACCATTCATAGTTTATGGTGAATGTATTGACATTTCGTATGCTAGTTTTAAAACGAATGTTTATGTTATGTTTAAACCTTTTCATATGGGAATGCATTGGACATAATATGTGACTGGTGGAGCCTGCTATAGCTCCTCGATGCATCTGTAGGTCTCATGAGACAAACTAGTGTCTTGGCACAATGCGTTGGAAAAATCGTATTTGTAGTCTTGGCCTGAGGCCTTGGCTATGTGGTTATGATAGTCTGGAATTATGTATTCCGTCATTATGAAAGTGGTTATTGATATTTCATGTGATTATTCGATTAGTAGAATATCCATGTGAATAAGTAAATGGCATTATTTCATTTTATTTTTGCCATACTATGTTGAAGTTCAAGTTTTAAAGGCTTTTGTTTTATGTTATACATTGCCTTAAATGTTTATTCTTATTTATGAAAGTTTCTGCTATATTTTTATCTTTACTAGGCATTTGATCTCACCCCCTTTCAATGTTTTATTTTTCATATGATGTGAAGAAGTAATTTATGAATGACCTACATTGATTGTATGGGGGGATATGAGTGTGGTCTATGAAGAAAATATGTTTTTGTAGTATTTTTTCACTTTATGATGTAATGTAAAACATTATGAATATATCTAGTGTTTCCAAGGCTACTAAACCAATCGGTCTTTCGAGATTTGATATTCCCTGTGATCATGCCAATGTTATGTAATAAGGCACCGACTCTAGGTAACTAGGGTCGGGGCGTTACAGTTGGTATCAGAGGAAGTTTAGTACAAACCTTGGAAGCTAGATTTAGACAAACTCTGATTAGAGAACATAGATTTAAGATGGACTTTGAGGATTAGTATAGAATAACTTCCTAGAATTTTGTTCTTGTAGGGATTTTGTGAGTTTTCCGAGAAATACATCTCTGTCTGGATACGAGCAGGTAGAGGCTGCTCTATCACATATGTACCTAGGTGTAAAACCCGAAAACACCGCTTTGAGCTAGACTCGAATGGGAACTGGTGCACGACAATGGGCCTTGCTGCACTCTTGGTTACAACACTCCCAGGGGATATGCTTAGGATAACTCTCATTTTATTTAGAAATCATTATTAAGGGTTTATAAGTATATAATTCCTCAAAGAAAACATTTTTATGATTATGGATTATATCCATAAATAGTTCAATTTATGTTAATTGTTTTATAAGTATGGAATTATGTATTTTGATTCATAAACTGATCTAGTTTATGCCATTGTTTAGAAATGGCGCCTAGTGGAAGAAATGGAAACTGTATCAATGCACACACTCCATGTAGGGATTTCCCTCCTACTCAAGATAATTATAGTGGATCTGGTGATGCGACTTGTGCCGATCAGCTAATCACCATACTGGGACAACTCACTCAGGTTATGAATAATAACCTTACCCGTATGGAGCACCCTGATCCGCAGCATGGAGGATCAATGTTAGATCGATTCATGAGGCAACAACCACCAACGTTCAATGGGAGTACAAATCCCTTAGTAGCTGAACAATGTATAAATTCCCTAAAGAAAATATTTCAGGATTTGGGGAGTAGTGAAAGGGAAAAAGTTATCATGGAAGTTTACCGCCTCACTGGAGATGATGATCAATGGTGGTCATTGATTCAAAATATTAATGAAGATGATGAAGTATTCAATATGTAATGGAGTGAGTTCAAAGATCTGTTTTTAGAAAAACACTTTCCTCATGACGGTCGAGCAGATATGGAAAGGAAATTTCTGAGTCTGAGACAAAAGAAGGATGAGAATTTCATAAAGTATGAGGATAACTTTACAAGGTTAGCTAGGTATTCTAGAGATTATATATGTAACCCAAGAAGTAACATTGATCGTTTCTTTGATGGGTTAAAACCATTTCTCCGTCGAGCATTAGTCTCACAATCCTTCTCGTCGTACGAAGACATTGTCTCATGTGCTATAAAGACTGAAACAGAATTCTCTAAGTCTTATGACTATAAAGAAAAGAGAGAGAAGAAGAGATCTGCTGATCAATATGGGAATGGAAATAAGGGGAAGAAGAGAAATGTTTATTATCCATCCTGTGGTAAATGTGGTAAGAAACACCCCAGTACTTTCTTGAAGGGAACAAGAGTCTATTAAAAGTGTGGTGAAAAAGGCCTCCAAGATCGTGATTTCAAGGGGAAGAAAGAAGATAACAATATTCAGTGCTACAATTGCAGGGAGATGGGGCATTATGAAAATGAATGTCCTAAGCTCCAGGAGAACTTACCTCAGAAAAGGGAAAGGGATCAAGGCCATGCTTATGCTATCACTACTACTGAGGTAGAAGCTCCGAAAGACGTGGTGGCAGGTAATTTAATGGTTTCCTCAAGTTTAGAAAATGCATTATTTGAATCTGGATCATTGCATTGTTTCATATCTTCCCATTTTTCTATGAAAATTAGATATTTCCAATTTGATTTAACAAGGGAGTTTTCAGTTAAAACTCCTAAATGAAGTATCATTGCAAAAATATTTTGTGAATCGGTCCCCATTAGAGCACATAAATGTTCATTATATGCTGATTTCATCATCATACCTATTATTGTGTTTGATATAATACTTGGTATGGATTGGCTTTCGGACTATGATGCAAAGATTTATTGTAAGAAGAAGGAGGTTACGATTTTTGATGATGATGATAAGGAACACCTTATCTTTAGAACAGAATCGTCACCACCTAATTCTTATCTAGATCCACCCCCAGTATATCAACCAAATTCAATTATTGGGGAGGAAGAGAATGAAATTACTGTGGGTGAGGAAAAGAATGTTCAAATAGAGGATATACCTGTTGTGAAAGAATATGTAGATGTAATTCCCGAAGATTTACCTGGACATCCTCCAGAACGAGAAGTTGAGTTTTACATTGATTTAATTCCTGGATCAAGGCCTATATCGAAGACCCCTTATAAAATATCCACTGTTGAATTTGTTGAACTAAAGAATCAACTAGATGAATTGAGTAATAAGGGATTTATTCGCCCTAGTGTTTCTCCATGGGGAGACCCTGTTCTTTTTGTTAAAGGGAAAGATGGATCAATGATGATATGTATCGACTATTGGGAGATCAATGCTATAAAAATAAAGAACAAGTATCCCCTACCTCGCACTGATGATTTATTTGAACAACTACATGGAGATCAATACTTTTCAAAGATTGACCTTCGATATGGATACCATTAGTTGTGTGGGAAGAAGGAATACATTCCGAAGACAGCATTTCGAACCCGGTACGGGCATTATGAGTTTACTGTAATTCCTTTTGGATTGACTAATGCACCCTCTGTATTCGTGGATCTATTGAAGATGGACATGGGAATAACCAGGGAAGGTGAAACATCAAGGCTTTTTCAAGTGGTTTCCTAACCATCTTTACTAGAAAGGATTAAGAGTTCTCAGACCGATGATGAAGAATTTCAAAAGAAGATTAAAGATGTGAATGATGGGAGATTGAGAGACTTTGTGTATGAAGAAGGAATTTTCAAATTCGGGATGAGACTATGTTTTCCCGATATATCTGATCTAAAAAGGGAATTGTTGGATGATGCTCATAGTTCCAATTTCTCTATACACCCTGGGAGCACCAAAATGTATAGAGATTTGAAGGAACATTTTTTGTGGGATAATATGAAGACGGAAATTGCTGATTTTGTGTAAGATGTATGGTTTGTCAACAAGTGAAAGCTGGAAGGCAACAGCCTAGAGGAGTCAGGAAACCTCTTCCTATACCGGAGTAGAAATGGGACAATATTATGATGTACTTTGTCATGGGGCTACCAAAGACTCCTAGAAGGAATGATGCAATATGGGTCATTGTTGATCGTCTTACCATGTCAGCACATTTTCTTGCTAAAAGAGAAGATCTACCCCTGGAACGTCTAGCAAGGCTATATATTAATAAAGTTGTGAGACTTCATGGAGCACCCCTATCGATTGTTTCAGATCGTGATCCCCGTTTTACTTCATGATTCTAGAAAAGTTTTCAGAAATCCCTGGATACTGAACTTCATTTGAGCACTTCCTACCACCCCTCAGACAGATGGACAATCAGAACGGACTATTCAAACCTTAGAAGACATGTTGAGATCTTTCTCTCTTGACTTTTAGGGTATTGGGATCAATATTTACCTTTGGTATAATTTTCCTATAATAATAGCTTCCATTCGAGTATTCAGATGGCACCATATGAGGCGTTATACGGAAAGAGATGTCGCACACCAACCTGTTGGGATGACGTTGGTGAAAGAAAACTTGTAGGTCTAGAACTGGTGGAGGAAACGATGGAAACGGTGAAGGTAATCCAAAATCACATCAAAGCATCTCAAAGTATGCATAAGAGCTATGCCGATAATCGAAGGAAGGATTTGGAATTTCAAGTTGGTGATCATGTTTTCCTGAAGGTATCTCCATGTAAGGGAGTCATATGTTTTGGTAAGAAAGGTAAATTGAGTCCCAGGTACATTGGACCTTTCGAAATTCTATAACGAATTGGGGCTGTAGCTTAACGATTGGAAATGCCTCCAAGTCTCTCCAAAGTTCACGATGTGTTCCACGTTTCTCTATTGAGGAAATACATGCCTGACCCAACGCATGTACTCACCTATGAGGATTTAGAATTGTACCCGATCTATCTTATAGTGAAGAGCCCATCTGGATTCTTGATGTGAGAGAACAAGTACTGAGAAACCAGACGACGCGTCAGGTAAAAGTTTTGTGGAGAAACCATAAGATGGAAGAGGCAACGTGGGAACCCGAGGAACTTATGATGAAGAAACACCCGAGTCTTTTCATGGGATAATATTCTATAAATTTCGAGGATGAAATTATTTGAAAGAGAGGAGAATGTAACAGCCCATGCTTCTACGGTACGCTTCTCTTTGAATAATGTGATAGTGTGTGTTGTACGCAACACCGAGTTCTAACACACCATAACAAATCAAACTAGCCATTATGAAAAGTAACACCTACTTTTTAAAATTATATATATTTAATATTTCAAAATGGACTTCATTTTTGGATTCAGAATATCGAAATTAGCCTAAGGTGAAATTTTGGTACTTTTCAGGTAACTTTAATATTTTGATGAATAGTGAAAATTACTAAATTTTAATTAAAAACATCTTTTTTAATCATAATAATTAATAGTGATAAATTATGAATTTGAGTGGTTTTAAAGTATATTTAGAATATATTTTTACCATTTAATACAATTTTGATCATTGGACATAATTTTACAATTAAACCAGACATAAACAAGTGTCAATCTTTTGATAGTTATTATCTCTTAAAAACACGCTTATTGTTTTAACAAGGGGAATTATTTTTAAATTAATTTTTGCCAATTATATGTTTTTAATTGGTAAAAATGGATTCCATATTTGAAATCAGGATGTTCAAATTTTGTAAATAGATAACTTTTATTTTTAGACATTTTGAATAATTATTTCAGTAAATATTTAATTTATCATGGTTAAGGGTAAATGCGGTAAATAAGGGTTAAAAAATAATATTATAATAATACTAAATTACACTAAAAAGTGTCCTAACCTTATTGGTTGATACATGTTCTACCATAGGCACGTTTGGGTCGATTTGGGGACCTAATGGAGATACTTGAAGGTGATAGGGACACTTTATTTTATTTATGTTAAAATAAGTACAAAAATGAAATAAGAATATATCTTTTAGAAAAACAATTTTTACATAGGGATATATATGTTAGATTTTCGACTATAAATATTAATTATAAATATAAAAGGACTTCCTACATAATGATATTTTATTTATATTTTTTAGACTTTAAATAATTTAATTTATTTATGACACAAAGATGATGTAGTAATTACCATAATAATGACAAATTAAAATAATTGGTATTATAAATACCCAAATAAATATTATTTGGGACTTTTAATGAATTAACAAAATTTTCTAGGTTAATATGACATATTAGTCTTTATTTATTTTACTTTTTGAGAAGTAATAATTCTTTTATGAGTATCACAAAAATCAACTGTTGAATAGTGTCAAAATTGACACAAAAGAGTTTTTAAAACAAATATTATATTATTAATTGATATTAAATTCTTAAAAATCTGATGATCGGCCAAGAGACTTATATAGTTATAGGTGAATCATTAATGGACCACTTGGGAGTCGCTTGGATGTATATAGTATGTTTATTAACTATATAATATAAAAATACAAAGTGACATGGTAAATGTCTAACTAATTAACTAAGAGTTAAAACTAAAAGATAAGGTTAATATAATGACCCAAACCTGTCTAAATTCTATTTGTTGAATGGTTTTAGAACTATCCCCACCTTAAAATTTAAATAATACACTTTGGAGCCACTAGACAGCGAATATGAATTTATTATAAATTAATATTTCTAGCTTTTCCAAATGTGCACCTCACCCCTCTTATAAAAGGGAACTCTTCCTTCTCATTTATTCACACATTAAAAGCCTTTTTGTTCGGCCAAAATCTGCCCAAATACTCTCCCAACTTCCCTCAATATAACCTAGAGGCATTTGTTTGATCTGAAATCCAACTTAAGGATCCATTTTGATCAAATCAAAAGGAAGAACCCAAAGAAGAGGTAATGATTTCACCACCCTTTTTCAGGTTCCTTTCTTCTTCCACTTCTTATTCCTTTGTTTTTACCATTCTAAATAATAACTCTAGTATCATATATATACTGTGATGTTATTATAAATATGGTACAACCATATTCAGTATTCTATCTAACCATTGAATAACATGTCACCATACGTGCGTACGCACGGCTTACCATCTCCATGTCATGGTATAATTGTTATTAAATTAATTTTTATTTGGATGGGTATAATAATGATGTGTAACTCATGTAAATAATAAATATAACATGATAATGATTCTATATATATTATATACCATCCAATTATATTTTATTTTAATATCAAAAGAATGATATTATTGCTCGTGCGTACGTACGGACTACAGTCTCCACGAAAGCGATGAGATTCATTATCCATCGTATCCATTCAAGTATAATTCTTATTTTATGATTCATAATAGTATCTAAGGACTTGATATCATTCATGATATGATTAAGATACAACCTATCAATTAAAAACATGGCTTACGTAACAAAACATATAAAAGAAAACGAGTAAGTTAACACCCGAAACGATGATAATTCTAAGATATTATTAACAAAGAAATGTTAAAAGATCATATATGATATCATATTAATGTATATGATTATTGAATAATTTAATAACAATTATTTTACCATTATAAAGGAGGTTAACCTACCCCATCCATGGAAAATTACAAGGTAAGGGTTACTTCACAATCTCTTCATTATCCGAGCTTGTTTATACTTAATAATCTAATGGGATCTCTTTATCGTCCACATCCATGTTTCATAAAAATGTATTTCAAAACATTTTTAATGTTTAAAATAATATGGGTTAAAGTTATTTATAACATTTTTTGACTTTTTATACGAGTTTTATAAAGAAATATTTCTGTCGTTTTCCAAACAAGGTGCTTTTTACCTTTTTTGATAGAATTAGGGTAAGAATGTTTTTTATCTTATATGGAGGGTGCTGTTATTTTCCACCGTTATAAAATCATTGAAGCTTCCCTTACAAGATTATAAGAATATTTTCAAAGAAAATGTTTTATTTTATAAATATATGACTCTTAAATTATTTCAAAATATAAAGATATATTTCTCTAAAAAGAGTTTTGATTTCATCTATGTCAACATACTTCGATGGATTTTACGCTTATTTGAAGTTGATTTATTATGATAAAAAACTTCTATATTGTATTGAAGGTTTTGTGATATGTTTGACTGTGTATGTGCTATTGTTATACCATTCATAGTTTATGGTTAATGTGTTGACATTTTCTATTCTAGTTTTAATACGAATGTTTATGTTATGTTTAAACCTTTTCATATGGGAATGCATTGGACTTAATATGTGATGGGTGGAGCCCGCTATAGATCCTCGATGAATCGGTAGGTCTCATGAGTCAAACTAGTGTCTTGGCACAAGGCCTTGGAAAAATCATATTTGTAGTGTTCGCACGAGGCCATGGATTTGTGGTTATGATAGTCTGGCATTATGCATTCCATCATTATGAAAATGGTTATTGATATTGCCTGTGATTATTCGATTAGTAGAATATCCATGTGAATAAGTAAATGGCATTATTTCATTTTATTTTTTCCATACTATGTTGAAGTTAATGTTTAAAAGACTTTTGTTTTAAGTTATACATTGCCTTAAATGTTTATTCTTATTTATGAATGTTTCCGCTATATTGTTATCTTTACTGGGAATTTGAGCTCACCCCCTTTCAATGTTTAATTTTTCCCAGGATGTGAAGAAGTAATTTATGAATGACCTGCAGGGATAGTATGTGGCGATATAAGTGTGGTCTATGAAGAAAATATGTTGTTGTAGTATTTTTTCACTTTATGATGTAATGTAAAACTTTATGAATATATCTAGTGTTTCGAAGGCTACTAAACCAATCAGTCTTTATAGATTTGATCTTTCTTGTGATCATGCCAATGTTATTTAATAATGCACCGACTCTGGGTAACTAGGGTCGGGGCGTTGCAGTAATGAAAAAAATTAATGACATCAGTTTGTGAGATTTTAGTGTGTCATACACACGGACCATGATTTTGTAACATATTTGATGGAAGTGGATGGGGTTGTTAGTAATTACCAAAACATAAAATAGAAAATTATATGGATGATAATAATGTATTAATATCACAATGTAATAATAAAAATTTATGAAGTTGGTGGAATAAATAATACTAAAAAATTCTTGTTGAAGAATGTTACATATTCTTCACGTATCCATCATAGGTTTGGACCAAAATCCTTCCTAGGTTGGGTTTGTGTCACAAATAAGGCATTAATAATTAGAATATTGACAATGGGATTTTATTTTTGTAGTTAATATCTGCAAAAATGGTTTTATGGTTTGATGCGGAGAGAATAATGGGTGGTCTTTAATTATTGAGGTGAGTGGGAGAGTTGTAATTTTTTGAATGGGAAAGGTATGGAAACTTTATCCACATCGAAAATGAGTCCAAAATAGCTCAAATTAGAACCTTTCACATGTTATTGTCAAAAAATGTCCATAAAATATTCTATAATTAATATATAATTAATTCCATTATAATTTTAGTTTAACCCCATATAATAAAAACATACCTTAACCCCAGGATATGTTTACTATTCTTAATACTCAATTCGGTTAAAAATAAGATGAAATTATTAGACAATATAAATTATTTGAATTCAAATTATTTAATATATTAATCAAAATTCCATTAATGTGTGTAGAAAACAAAATTATTTAAAGATAATCCCACAAATGTAAGGACAAAACATGTTCTTAAAGAGAAAATGTCTTAAAAGATTTCAATGTTTTTAAATCAAATTTCATATTGAAATTATTTCTAATGAAATAAATTGGATTATTTTATGTATAATTGAAGAGATATTATTTTATAACCAAACTTGAATATAATTTATTTTAATAAATAAATTTAATGAAAATTGTGTTTTTAATTAAAAATTTGTATTCATACATATTCATAAAAAATTGATTATTTTCATAAAAATCCCAAAAATTAACCCAAATATATTTTTAACATGATGATTGAAAATTTAATTTTTATTTTATCAACTTATTTTTGTAAATTTTTTAGAATTAAATTTTTTCATTGTTCACAAAAATAAATAAAATATTGTTATTTAGAAAATAATATTTTTAAAACATATAATTACTTTACCATAAATTATTTATTTTTTATAAATAAAATCTATCATATATAATAGTTACAATTAATATAGTATAATATATTAATTACTATTCTTATTTCTATGATTAATGGATAGGTTATAATGGTCACATTTAAAGTACTATTTTAACAATATATATAGGTTTTGTTAAAACAAATTTTCATGTGTAACATAAACATATTTTGTTGTTTCATGTAATAAAATATTAACATTGTATTTTATCCAATTAAATATACCAAGGAATTTTAATTTATGTTTAAAAAATAATCCATAAATACTTGGGGTGTTACATTCTACACCCCATAAAATGAATTTCAATTGTATTTATCCCTAAAAATTTATAACTCCTATAAAAAAAAATGAGGATACATATGCATCATCATATCCTCATACTCCCATGTAACTTTCTCAAAATGGTGGTTACACCAAAAAAACATTTACCCGGTGAGTGTTATTGTTTCTATAAACATTCTATGCATGATCTTTAATCACCACCTATTGTTCCTCATAAGAAAAGACTTTATCTTGATGTAATAACAATGATTTATGTAAATGGGAAGGGCCAGGTATTTACTTCCTCAATAGAGATACATGTTACACATCGTGGACTTGAGAGAGGTTTAGTGGAAGCCCCAATCGATAAGATATGGACATTATATGATAATTTTTTTGAAAGGGACAGATATATCAATGGATCATTTTCCATTTCATCCAAATATCTCAAAAAATACATACATAGAGAAGATTTTAGATACACATTGTACTAAAATTCATATTCTTGATCATATTGGTGATTAAGAAGTAAAATCTTACACCAACATGGAACATCATTAATGTGTTTCTTAATAGATTTAACATTCTATTCCATTTCAACAACGTTCTCTGGTTCCAACAGATTTATTTCTCTAATATCATTTGAACATATTGGATATCTAAACTTCATTACATATAAGACCACATAAGAGTTTATCTAAATTATTTCTTAAAAGATATTTTTATTTTAAAACATAAACAGTTGAATATATTTATCCCAACCTCCTTTTAAATCTGTAGAAAAATATTGCAATATATCTTCAAGGTTTAAATTGTTGATTCCAACTATAAATGTGTTTGGGGATAATAAAATGTGATAAAAATCATCTCCATTTCAAGATATTATGAAAGACATCACCAAAACATTGAGGTGAGCCTCATATCCCGATCTCACATTATGGAATATGGTAGTCCATGAAATATTACAACCTCAATAATCTATATCATGGAAAGGTTATTGAGATTGATATATTCTCTGATAGATATGAAGTAAGATGACATAGTGAGGTTATCAACTAGAACCAACATAACATTATTCCAATTATATTTTTTTGGGAGTCCATGGAAAAAATATGTTTTGATTTTTCCCATTACCATTCTGGTATGGGTAACGGATGTAACATCCTCAAAGACAATTTTCATTCATCATTAACCTTATTAGATACCAAGCATCGAGATAAAAATTCTATTATATCATAATTCATTACATCCCACCATAAATATTATTTTAAATTTATATACATCTTCATACCTCTGAGATGAATAAATATTGAAGAACTATGACCATCCTCTAATAACTCTTATGTTCCTTGTATGGAAAAAATAAATATGCGGTTCCTAAAAAATAACATTCCATCATGATCAAGTTCAAACTCAAGAACATTTCTAACTTTATTATGAAGCTCTCTATTTTACATATATATCTTCAACACATTGATCCAATATATATACATATGTTGATCCAGTGAAAGGGATATGTTTTTAGGATGGGCTTAGGAATACTATTTGTTCCAAGATGAACATTATCCTATTAACTATAGTGTTTGGTATTGAAAACCATGATCTTATTACACAATGTAACATGAGGGAATATGGATGTCTAGATCACAGTGGACTAGTTTTTCGACCATGTAGGGTGGTATTTGGTGGTAGAAATAATTGTTTCGGGAGTTCAAGAGTGTTCGGTACTGGTCATGATGGCATATACTTGATGATTTGTAGTATTTCATTGGTACGATTATTAGGGTTACTGAAACATCTATATCAGAGGGGCCTATTTTAGTGCTAATCCTATGTAAGGATTCACAATTTATAAAACTCTTATAGTGTCATCACACTAGTTTCCATTAAGATAATATCAGCAGTAACTCCAAGTCCTATAGCTGGATCAATAACATTGAACCCAAAAGGGATCAAGAGTGCTATCAGCAAGTAAAGATAAAGAGGTGCTCATGGTAGGTATATCTATAAACCTATTTCATAGTTCATGCAGAGTGGGATTTATCAAGGTAATCATGTTCTATCTCATGGATGTGAAATGGACCATGCTTATCAAGTGTTCCATAATTTAGGGTTGTAGAGTCATGGAACTTCTACAGTTCAATTTATGATATTAGTAGCATCAACCTTGGTATCTGTATTTTTTAACACATGGGATTAAAATTTATTTCTCTCTATTCCTATCATGGAGTTCGTTTCACTTTAAATCCTATATTTTTGTGGGGTGAGGACCCTTGAAACTCATTTGGGTATCTGATCAGTGATTATATGATGGTATAATGAGTTCCCATTTTAGATAAGTGGCTATAATTTTCTATGGATCCACTAAATCTTGATATTTATAGTTTCAACATTATTTTCATGTTAGAATATGTAGTCCCTTATCATTCCTATACAGATTTCAATCATTGTTGGGTGTCTTTCATAACAGTATTTGGAAGTACTTATATTCAAAAAGGTAAATGGGATGTCCAAATAATTAGAGATGGACTAAATCATTTTGGGATGGATGGGGAGACATCTCATTTTTCTAGCCTTTATATATATGATTTTGGAATATGTCAAGCTGAATTCCCTATTGTAATAGATCATTTTATGGATTTCTTCCTGGATTAATTTTCTATTTTATCTCATGAGCAAAGGTGGAGTTCTCAATTGAGTCATTTCCATGAGTTTCACCTATTTCCATTCCACCTTATTGGATAACCACTACTATGTTACATGAGCTAAAGAAAAATAGATATGACTTAGAAGAAAAGGGCTACATACAACCCAATAATTCTTTTTCGGGTTCACTGATCCTTGTCACCATGAAGGCCAATGGAAACCTTAGGATTTTTTTGGATCACTAGATGTTGTATCATTTTACAATGATTAATTGGTATACTTTTACTCATATAGATAACCTCTATCATCCTATTTGGTGAGATCAAGTCTTTTAAAATATTTATTAGAGATAATCATATCATTTTGTATGCATTGGAACTTCATAAATACAACGTAAAATGATCAATATAATGTATCGTCTTTCTGATTTTCTGGTTATGAAAATCAATCTCATGAACACTAAGACTGTTTTATTGGCTCTAATATAATATATTTTCCACCTGTTTTGTGGATTAATTTGATAATGTCATCACAGATGAAATCTTGGTGTATTATTTTACCTGAAACAATCCTTCGAAACATATTTTGATCATTCTATATACCCTAAGAGATTACTAGTTGTATGATAAGATCCCTAAATTCAACTTTTAGATCAATAAAGGGAACTTCTTAGATCATAGTTTCTCATAGGAAAGAGTATTAATTGACCTAGATAAGGTGAGAGATAAAGTTTTCTATGAGAATCCCAAGAATTTATTTTATTTATACTATTTCATAGGCCCACCATGTTATTATAGGATCTTTATTCATGAATTTTCTTTCTTATAGCGACATACTATGGGATCAACTAAAAAGGGTGTGATTTTTATACGTTCTGAATCTTATGAGATAGATTTTCTGCATTTTAAAGGTAGACTAACATTTGAACAAATCTTGGTTATAACAAAGTCTATTAAAACAAGACACTGTTTTTTGTTGTATCATGTATTAAGCTAAAATAATTTATGACGTTGGAGGGTTGATTCATGGAGTATGGGTCTCATTATTTGAGACCTCATGACAAGAATTACATAACTCATGGTTTTTAGTTAGAATTTGGGGTTTGTGCCTTGTGTTGTTAGAGGAAGTGTCTACTAGGTTATCATTTTGTGGTGTATATGGACCACAAAATCATTATGTTTATATTCACATAGCATGACCAAAACCTCAAGTATTGAAGTTGGGTTGAATACCTATAATACATTGACATTGATATTGACTATACACCTGGAGGGGGAAATGTTGTAGAAGATTCTCAGAACTGAAGGACATAGACATATATAGTTTGAGAGTCTAGTGATGAGTGGAACCTCATGTCCTGTTTTTCAATGAATCACTTACAGGTTCAAGACTATTTTGGATAGCTTGTACATGCATAATTATCAGTGACCTATTAAATTATATAAAATGTGACAATGAGGTTGTTGCTACATCTTGAGTGATTATTCCTATGGGATATTACTTTAGGTGAGCATCCTTTTCTAGGCTGGATCATTGATGGGGATAAGGTCATAAAAATCTATCGACATGTGTGGGTTCATAAAAACATCTCAGATGAATTGATGTGATAGTATCATTATTATACATGGGTTGTGCATCCCAGTCTTACCAAAATGTATCATTACATACTTCACAAGTAATGTTGGCTGGGTATGAAAATGGAGAGAGCTAGTTTTGTTACTCGGTGTTCCACATGTCCACAGATGAAGGAGAAATAGTATAGGCTAGCAGGGATTTGATATCCTTTTTACATTACAATTTTACATCCATTTCACATTCCTGGGTGTAAATGTTATAATTTCACTATATATTGTGTAAATTTATTAATGATATCCCCCAGTGTTAGTTAATCATTATGGGTGATCTTTTAAAATATCATTAAGATCTCTCTCTTATTACCAATAATGGATTCCTTCTTAGTGGATGAGGTTGGGGCAATATATGAATATTAGATTATAAACCAATATGTGGTCTGTCATTCTACAATTTATTGTAGAGATCATAAAATCATGTGTAGGTTTTGGAAGTTGTTATTGAATGATTTGGGTACTCATTTGATTCTGAGTATATACTTTCACCCTCAGATTGAAGGCCAGTTTGAACCGATGATACATGTTATAGATGACATTATCTGAACATGTATCCTTGCTTTTGGAGGTTATTCCACGAAATATATACCTCATGATGATTTTATCTATCATAACAAGTATTTGTAAATGATACAGATGGATCCCTATGATTTTTTTTATGGTAGGTCATTTGATTCAACTTTTTACTATTTAGAGGCATGTGAGGAAGCACTACACAAACAATTTATTGTTCATGATGCGAAGGAATGTGATCAGTTAATCAGAAACTGAATGGATACATTTCAATCTAGAAATAAATCATATTCCTACCATTACTGAAGACATCTAGTGTTTGAGGATAGGGATCGTGTATTCGTATGGTGATCAACTAGACTGGTACATTGACCGTTTATATCATTGGGGAATAATTCACCTCATTTCATTTGACCATTTTTTGATTTGTAGATGTTCATGTCAATAGATTATCTATTTTAGTTAACACAGTGGTACTAGTCTATACATGATTCCATTCTTATTTCATATCCCAATTGTTACTATTGATAATAATGTCATATCATTGAATATGATGTGGTTGAATTCGTGTTTGAAGCATCCTTTTAGGATATCCCAATTTATTTTTTGGATCAAATTAGGATGTCTTTCCAATGGTATTGGGTTCCTTTATTATGGTTCACATGGAAAGATAACCATGTACATGATGAGGCATGGGAGTGAGAGGCAGATATAAAATCTCGATGTCAAGAGTTAATCATAATATTTTTAACCACCATTTGGAAGGGAAACTCATAGGTGAGTCTCTTTAAGTGGGAATATTGTAATATCCCAGCCATTATTCATTGTATGGAGAACATTAATTACATATTTTTCCAATATTTTATACTTATAAATGATCATAATCACATATAGATGGAGTCATTATTCTCTGGTACGTGTTCAAAGTTTAGAGCTCTATGTTGTGGAGGAAATAGAAGACGTGAATGGTTTGTACATGGTTAGGGATACCAGTGCTTCTCAAATCAACTGACGCTATATGTTTTTCACATGGGTTTTCTAATCTGTGTGAATTTGGGTTTGGACATGTGGGGAAGAAGAAGTGGGTTCCCAAGAGCTGAACATGGTTTGTCAAACTTTTTATTATAGGGCATGCAGGGTGTTCTCCCAAGAGAATTAGAAGCACATAGTTCATGTAATGTTTGGACAACAGTGTATATAGTGCACTAAACCTTTTAGTTTTGTATAAAATAACCATTTTCCTCCTCTCTTTATATAACTCACCTCTTAAACATTTCATTCAATGCACTACCATATCCCACCATTTGAGCCCTCTCGCATTCATATCCTTGGAATTAAAGGATCTTATTTTTTCAATATATGATCAATAAAATTTTCATTTACATTGATCTATCTTGGTATGAGATTTTAACAAATTCCTTCCATTTTGGTTCATATCATCATCTTTAGTGTTATTTTTCTTAAACATAAAATTCCCTATTTTCTGGGTGTTTTTCTATTCTTCTATTTTCTTCTTCTCTAGAACATACCAAATAAGGATTATAGAAGAGTGTTATATCACTAGATTAAGTTAGGTATTATATAACTTTTATATATAGTTTTTCTATATTTTAATATCATAATTGTTCTATGTAACATACCTTTGAATCAGTTCTTTTAAAATAATATATTATCCCTCAATTATTTATTCCAAATAATTTTGTTCCCCCATGTACCACATAATCACAATTGGAAGATATAAACATCATCTCAATCAAATAGTGAAGTTTTTTATCTCATCTTTCATATGTTATCACTTTTCTATTAGGTGTGTGATATTTCCACCCTTATATCATGATACTTTTTAAAATAAATAAATTAGTTGGAGAGGATGAAGTCTTATTTTCCATGTTATTATATGTTGTTTAAATGGTTAAATGATTGGATTTCAATGGGAATGTGGAATGAAATGTGGATTATCTTGGTATGGGACTACTTAAATTGATAATTTTAATCGGGTATTGACAGTAATATAGCCCATGAAAAATTATATACGATTTGATGTCATAAAGTCATGATGTCGCATTGACTTATTTTGATGGTTTGGCTCTTGTTCCATTACGGTATGGCACTAACATGGTGATAAAGGTATGACGCCTGTGACCATAAGCTATGATTACTTATTGTATATAACTGAATTTGGGGAGTGATGTGTGGAACCTAAAACCCCATGGTATGATCATTTATGTTATGAAATTGATGAGGAATATAGAGTTATGGAACATGAATCTCCCATATACATTTACAACTTTTCATATAAGTAACCCAGATTATGTACCATCAGACCTAGCACATGTTAGTCTATTACACTTATCACATGTGTCTTATTCGGGGGAATTTAAAACTGGTAATTTATAATATATATATATATATCTTGATGATCATATTTTATATCATATGCAATTCTATATATTTTTCCATGGACCTGTTATATTAATCTTACATTACTTCTTACTTGTTATACCAGCATATGGTTATGGTTTATACGCACAAGCTTGATTTATTATACACTGTTGGTGTTGTTATACTGATTATATCTCACACTCTCTTAAGTCTAATGAGTGGTATATATATAGAATTTAAGGATATAGGTAGGTTTAGTGGAAGTCACCATATTTTTATGATTCATTGATTATAGCATTGGAATGAGAGAGCACGTGACATATATATAGAAAATCATGCCTACTGGAGATAGTATTTCAGTCTTTTTGGTGCATTTGGGATAGATGTATATATGTCAATACATAAACACTGATAGAAAACTCACTAAACCTGTATCTCATGGTATTCACAAATTAAACTACCTACCCTTCATTAAACTTATGGTGTCAGCACCATTAGACTCTTCTTGTTGATATAGATTCCCAAACCATAGTGCTCCCCACTATTGAAATCGCCTACTGAAAATGAAAAACATGTGGTCCACCAACCCTCTAATCACATTCCACATAAAATAACCTAAAAAATACCCCTCTCAACATGTATATCCACAATAAATAACACCAGTTGGACATCCGATGGATGACATTTCCAAAAACACTTATCCATGCAACTGATGCATCCATAAAATAAATTCATAAATCTTTACAATTTTAATAACAACCCCAAATATTGGTATTGGCCCAAATCCTTTGACAAAGCACCCTTTCCCCTTATATTTTAAATTTTTTCTCATAAAAGTAAATTTTATAGATTTTCATCGCCTGATTCACTACATGAAACATGCGATGAAAGTAGCTTTCACCCCTTGAACCATGTTAGGAAAAAATCACATGATCCCCCCACCCCAAACATTTTATTAAAATGGTTTTCTATAATTAAATCATTGAAAATGAAACATAGGTTAAAACTTGATTCTAAAATCCCATTCATTTTTTCACGTCGAACCAATGGATATTTTATGACTAATACAACATAAATAAGAAAAACTTTCTAGGATATCCCTATATGATTCTTAAAACACCTCAATCATACCTAATATGATAATATCATTAGGGTGTCGACCAAAAGATTGGGTTTATGTTGAAATGTCAGTCTTTCCTCTTCATACCATCTTTTTACAAAGGTAACGAGCTTGAAAAAATGACTCTCAATGAATCCATTAGTTACGATTAATAAGTTGTAGAGGAATAATTAAATTGATAAGGAAAAATGAAAAAGTTCACATAGAATTTGAATGAGAAAACCCTGGTTGTCCCACCAACTACTTTCACTATTTAAAAGGTTCTCTGCTGTTCATCAAAACAAAAATGATCTGATTAACACTCAATTCAAATTTATTTATTTTAAAGTCCCAAATAAATATCTAGTATCCATATAGTGATAAATCTGAATAATATATTTGGAATTCATCATAGAACTCAATACTCTCATCTCTAACACACAACGATCTTTAGAGTCACCATAATTTTTCGATGATTGGTTATATGGAATTCCACAACCCTTCTAATGAGAGGGGAATTTTAAACATGACCAAGACAATTATTTCGACCATAGGAATATCCATACTATTTCCCAAAAATTATTACTTTGTTCTACCTAGCCCAATAAATATATATTTACAAACAAAATGACTTGGCATGATGGTTTGATCAATTCATTTTTAGGAAAATCCAAAAGAACATCACACAAAAGGATTTCTCATCGAAAATTATCTGCAATAAATAATCTGTACATGATGTATATAACCTCTTCAAGTAGAATAATCATATATTAGGACTCTAGGAATATATCACTCTTATCCCTTCAAGCATCCCACTATTCAAATGATTTAATTCCCACTGAAAATAACCATGGTTTGACCATAATATTATGGCGAGTACTACTAATTCCATTTGTTCCATTGAAACATCATTACACACACGCATATGGAGGACCAACCCTAAGAGATTCACACTGTATGCATAGGTGTTTAACATCACTATTACCCATGAACACAATTCATCAATGTCCAACTACCACAACCTTCTATTGGACCATGCAATTAACTAGAACATTCTAAATGTTCATATCACCACCCCGGTATACAAAAGTTAAACTGACCTCACATATAACCATATGCATTAATTCTAATGAAATAAGGATTTTTCCCTAATGTATAACAACGATACTCATTTTTCAAAAGTAGTGAATTTCCATTGAATCACAAACCTGTGGGCCTAAAATATCTTTCATGTTTTGTTGTCTACGCAATAAGGTTCAAGGTCCACCAATCTCAAGAAACACTATAAATCCTTTTAGAAATTGGCATCACATTACAATAGATATTCATAATGAAACATCCGTGATAGGGGTATAAGATCATGTTTCCTTTGATTCAATCGTTATCTAACAAAACTAGTATAGAACTCCTATTATTTTTCCTCATCGTTGAACATGAATTTCATTCCATACATACAACCCCAGAAACTTATGGTCATGTACTAGTTTTAACAACAATCTAAACGCTGAAAATCTTATACTTGTATCATGAGTACTATCACTCATATTGATATATACTATAGATATTCATGTAAAAAATGAAATACCAAACTTTAATCCTTTCAAATGATATTCACTTGCATAGGATTGTTTTTTGAATAAAACTCTCTCTAATGCCATTAACCATAACTATCTATTTTAATGGAATATACATAATCAGGATACCATACATAGTATGAGACATCAGATCAATGATATATATATATATATTCACATTTAGTGATGTCAAAAGGTCTTGGAAATTCACATCAAAAGGATACACTGGGTTCACAACCCACAAAGCATCATGTAGAAAAATATCTACATAAATTCATTGACCAAATATCCATTATTCAAAACACCTCAAGGGGTTATAGATTCCAATTCCAGTTAAAAATAATGTCATTAGCTTCTGTATCGACAAAACCAAATAGATTATAATATGCACATTAATTAACTAGACCAGCCTAATGGATACTTAAAAAAGGTTATTTACTAAGGTGATTAACACCAAACAATGACCTTATATGGGAACGCTACACTAGTAATTGGAGTTTGTTTTAGTGGTTAGCTTCCCGTAATGTTACATGAAAAATGGGGATTCAAAACCCACTGGGTGCAGGTAATGTAGCATTATTTTAGAGTACTATAGCAGTGACAACACTGTAGCAACAATGGGCACTGTTGTGGCTATAGGACACTATATCAGTGGTAGGACATTGTAGCAGCGGTAGGTACTATAGTAGGCTGGTACTGTAGCATTAATATCCGTAGAATGGTCCTAGGTTGAAAAAATTGGGCCTAGAGGCCATGTAATGGGCTATATGCCCACATGACCTTCATGCTATGTAATGGGTCTCCCTCTACCCAGTTTAAAGAGGAATTTTCTTTACATTAATAATGAAATCAAGATTCATCCCCAACCTTTTTTAAAAATTGGGAATGATACACCTCCCATTCATAAAGTTACAACACTTTCCTCATTATCAACATCATCATTATCACCCAACTGCAATAAATTATAGTCTCATATGACTTTAATTTATTACATAGACACACATAGGATTTCAACCAAAAATAATTACACAAAATACCTCTATGGGAAAACATAATACATATTCTTTTTTTTAAGAATAGAAATAATTTATCAATAATAAAATCACATATAAATAGTATATATTTCATGAAAAAACTATGTTTGAAAAATGGAACTTGTGATGCATCTTGTTTTTGAGGAAAACACTCAAATACATATGAAAAATAAACCTTAAAATCCATGTGAATAATCTAAAGTGATTATATATAATAATATCACAATCCAAAATAAAATCATACACCTTGGAAACCTAGAATTCCCTTTTAAATGGAGTTCAATATGTACTGACTCATTTTTCAACACAACATCCAACAAATTAAAATGTACCCTATCCATTAATTACTCAAAATAAGATTACAAGACTCCAATGATCTGATACTATAGAAAAACATCTAGACCTGAATAACCAATTATTATATTGAATTACACATGATGTAAATCATACCTCTTTGTATGCTAGTGTCTTCCATCTAGCGATGAGGGTCTTAGTTAAAACAATGGGGAGTCTAACAATCAATTAGAGTAATAATAAATATTAAATAACCCAACATGTAAATAGTGTACATCTCATGTAAGGGGAAAAATAAAATTATATATATAAAGTATGAATGTGGATTTAACTGACTCAAAATTCTTGACTATAAACTAGTCACTAATTTCCAATTGGGATGGTCAAAAACATTATAGAAAAGAAAAAAAATAAAATAGGGAACTTAACTCTAATACTCACATTTTCCAAATCTCTAAAACCATAAAGATATATCCCACTAAATAAAAAATATAGGCCTTTTACCAAACTATACAAGTAACTAATGAGGGATTCTCTTGTACCCAAGTGTCAAGTCCACCCAAGAAAGGTGCCCGTACAACTTAGTAGGGCTCTACAAATGTAATATTTTACCCACATATTAAAATGTAGTTTAGATGAATGTGATAATCTCAAAATAAATTAATCTATTAATAAATAATTTTGAAACAAATAATATAATCACTAATTCACATATAAAAAATCAATAACCATGTATCAAGTTATTGTTTTCTTACCAAACATCCACGAAGCTAAATCTCTACCAATTTTGAATCCATGTAAGAACATAGTCATAATGAAATTTTTGAACTGAATTAAAACCCTAGTTCACATGATGCATCCAATAGAATTCATGTGGCTGGTAGTCTCAAATTAGACCACCATAGGCCAACATGTGCCATCTCTCTCAATAGTTGAACATTCCTTATCCCTATATGTCAGTCTAAAATACATAATCATTTCCTATATCTATTTCTCATTTCTGACCACATACACCATCATGCCCTACTAATCCTTGTTGGTATACATTTAATAGATAACAAAGCCCTAATTCGAGGATACAAAAGACCATTATACCCCATCATTTATATTTATCATGTCATCATGTCAAAAGTAGCAATTGAACATGCTTCATATCTTTGGATACGGAGACACAATGGGTTTACCTTTCACTTAGATATTACGCATAGAAAATCAGAAACATGGCATATAACCAACATCCCAAGGTAAGAGTGTCATCATATCAGTCACATATATCCATTTATTTGTAGGTAATAACACATATAATCACCACTTATCACATAATTAAAGAGTCTTAAAATAAATATATAAACACCCACACATGATTATCATCAAACGTGGTCACATTGGATACTCACATAGACGCATGTGATAAAGGATTAAAACCTGGTCTCACAGGCTATAGGTCTCATGAAACACATGTACACTCACAATTCTGTCTATAAAATTTGATTCATTCATTACCTATCAGTCATAGACCATCATTGGATGATGTCAAACAAGTACAGGTGTGTCTTTCATCGACCGTGAAACTTTTTACAATTACATTAGGCATGGTTCCTTGATTAATTTTGACTTCAGTATAATTAATTAATTTCGAATAATTTATATTCATAACACATTATGAAATTAATGATATTTCCTTAAAGATGGAGAACCCCATGTAACATTCTAAAAAATGTTCATAATATCATCGGATATTGTACATGGGACCACCTACCTCAATTAAAGTCAAATGAAAACTGAGAAAATCTTATGATATTTTTATGTTTAATACAAGTCCATTCAAACTATAATGATCTCCATGAGGTTATAATCATTTCAAAAATTTCCAAATTAATCAATGATAAAAATAATTATAAATAATTAAATGATTACATGGAAACTCATACTTCAAAGCGATAGACATACTTGATGAAAGATTTATAAGATATCACAACCTTGTATGAACCATGGACTAACATACAGGGAAGGCCAGTAACATGCCCCCATCTTCATTCAGAGAAAATGTCTTATCATGATTTAACAAGATAAAAACAAATATAATTTAATTACATATGATATTATAAAATAATTTAGTGAGATGACATAACATCATTAAAATAACATGAAACAACACTCACCCCACATATCTAGACCTTTTATATTAGGGTTGAGCAAAAAATACATTAGAAATGGTCAACTCCAGGATACATTACGAAATCATTAAAACCCCCTATAATGTAAGTGACTGGAATAAAGAACAATGTTGAAAAATAAATATGGGAAGATGGATGAGGAAGATAAATTGCACTAAAACTATTTAATTATATATGGAAACGCCCTAATTTGATCAAAATTGAGGAATTGGGGCTCCCACTAATCCCTCTCTTTTTCATGTTATACTATTAAATAAAAGGGGGATAAGACCATATTTTAAATTTATTATAGAGACGTTCAAGCCAACATTCACGGCATGACACATGGTTCTATGCCTTGAATTTTCAATATAATCTTTTGACACCCATTTTCACATCCAAAATAAACTGAATATACCACTTAACAACACTTAATGTCATGAATACCATATTCAATATGTTAATAGGATGTATCCGTACTTTTCATCAATCTCAGGACCCATAACCCACCTATAATGGCCTCATGTACCTCCAGGTCACCCCAAGACTTGAACCCCACACTAAAAAACCATTTTGAGATATAATAAATCATGAATGATGATTCTGATATCTATTTATGAAAACAATCCATGAAATAAATAAATGGTTCAAACTAAATTGAGAATTTACAACTTATAATTATGTATGTCATTACAATTTAGTTGCAGTGGTTCTTCGATTTTTTTTGAATTTTACATGGGGGAGAATGGAACCTAGGTAGGGTCTCCCAATGGAAATTCCATAAGGAAACAAATGTTATTCAAGGAATTTTGGATCATCTGGAGGCTTAGTGTCATGTATATTTTATATTGTGGAGACAAGAATGATATCAAACCTAGAAAACCCCGCCATGTTTTAGCCCCTAGAATTATGAGCTTCATTGGTTGTCGCATCTAGGTGTTATCGCTATGGAAAACAAGGAGGGTGAATATGAAAACCATTTCCTTGATTATAATTAAATTTAGGATTTATTTCATAAGAATACACATTATACAACTTTGATGTTTTATAAGTCTATTCTCATTGGCCAATTAAGAAAATTAAATTACAACATAAAATAGTGGTAAATCAGAATTATTAAATACCCCATTAACATAATCAGAAAATTTACTCTTTATTAGAACTGCATGGAATAACCTAGAGAAATACATATGAAATGGGTGAGATATAAAGTTCAACAAGTAATTAAACAAATCATAACATGTAGAAGGCATTACATGGTTTTTTGGATCCAAAAAACACTACATGGAATGAGGAAACAATTTTATGAATTTTTTTATGGTAAAATCAACCTAAAAATAGTTAAATAGGTTAAAGGATGACGTTTTGTGAAGGAGATCTTGGTTTTATATAGAAATATTTCTAGGTGGACTGCCACTCTACTTGGCATCATGCCGATCCACATAGTGTCCCTTAAATGACAAGTCATTGGTAGGTGTTGATGGTGTTTTTCATCCCCTATAAATGAAAAGTTTCTTAGGGGTGTGGATAGTGTTTCTTGTACCCTATAATGGAAAAGTTATTAGTGGGGACAAAATGTGCTTTCCAAACCCCACAAAAAAATTCCCTTTTTTGGTTGCCTAGCTACCTTGGTATGTTGTTACATTCATTCCTCTGTGAATACCCAAGTGGGGGATCCAAAGAGGACATGGATGAAAACTTGAAGAAAGGTGTGAGAGCCATTGATTTTCATGAGGTAAATTTACCATATAATGAAAGGGTGGAAAACTAATTCAATCGACCATCCACAGACCCAAAACACTTTCCGTACACCTTCCACGAAGCAAATAAGATGGTCCCATCATGGTCCATCACCTTGTATCAAAAAAGGCTAAAGAGAAGGATCCCTTCCCCTGGTCGAAAATGACTACATGGATGAAACATCAATCCTATTATTGAAATTCTCTACATATGGAAGAAAAATTCACATTGGAAATCTCCATGCAATGGGAAGACCAATCAATATAGAAAAAAAATATTAAGGGAACCCCATCTGGTATAGGAAAATACACTGTAAAATATGGAATCTTGGGGTATTCATCTTTCCTAATTTCATTTCATTTTTTTATCATTGTTTTTGGACCCACTGTTTCTCGTATGTGAACTATCCTAATCTTGTTCTCCATTATACTTTTTTATGTAGAGCTCTATGCCCTAAATTGGTCACCTTTTGAGGTATCTTCCCAAGGCATCTTCCAACTCTAATAGATGTGAATGATCAAATCAAAAGGTACATTAGTGTCCCCTCTTGATCATGAATTCCCATGGAAAGTGGGGACCTACTCACAAACTTGTTAATGTGGAGAATACATTGAATTTTCTTGATCACAAAATCACATTGTATTGAGGGTAACAACATTGATTATGGAGCCATGTGTCTCTATAGTCTAAGTAGTCACATTTGTAGACTGTAGTACTATCATATTACTTTCTTCCACCTATCATGATGGGAGGAATAGGGGTCTTCCCAATAGAATCCCTCTAGAAGTAATCCCTTAGAAATAGGTCACCCCCTCCTCATCTTCATCGTCATGGGATAAGAAAAAATAGAGGATATGGGTACCACAAAACCCATTCTCACTTCCATCTCCTCAACCTCTTAAACTAGTGGATGGGTAGATTTTGTAGCTTCCAAATCTACCACTTCCTATTATACGTCACACCAAACATGACACATGTGGTCATAGAGGTTATTTTTTATCATAAAATCTACATGATCCCATTAATTGGGTATCCTACTATGTGTAAGCCCTGAAACCATGCCTCTATCCTCTCAAAGGTCTATATTCCCTTCGATAAAACCCATAAAATTTCCATATTCCCAATGAAGCAACCAATGGGCCTCCTCCTACTAGGTATAATCCCCAGCCAATTTTTAACAAATTGCTAATTCGTTACCAAATAAATATTCTATAGAAGAATCCTCTATGAGGTCCAAACCCAACACCAAAAATCACTATAAGGTTTTATTTGCTACATCCCTAGTAGGGTTATATAAATCCTAGAGGTCTATATTTCTTTTGGTTCTTTTTCTTAATGTCCATTATTGGAGCATATTATTAATAATATCATTCCACCCACATGGGAGACAACATCTATTCTAGGTACATTGATCTTCCACAACATAGCTCCTAAAGAAATCATTTTTGAAGTAAACATATGTCTTGGAATCTTTGATGCATTACATTAAACTACAAGGGTTGGTTCCCATCACATTACATTTTTTAAATGGGGTGGTGTTCTGGTCAAAGACAAAAACACAAACATTATTAAAAAAATGGAACAAGAAAGGATTACATGAGTCTGAAATAAGGAATTTTCTGAACATCCATAACATAAAGAGTGAGTAACTCATGAGGAAGGTCATCCCTACAAGAAACCTCATGATTAACTCCCATGTTGAAAAGTCTATCAATGATCTTGTTAGCTTTCTGGTAGGTATGGGTGATAATGATTTTGACTTCCGATAGAGAGTGAAAACAGTTCATTCAGTTAGGATTATGAGTCCATGTGAGGTGAACAGTGCCATTCAAAATGGCCTGGACAATAGTAGTTGATTCGATATTGATCAAAATGTTGTTCTAGCTGTGAAAATTGGAAAAGTTAGTAGCCTGAATCACACTCATCATCTCAACTTCCAAGGAGGAGGCAAAGCTGCAGGTTCCATAGAATCTTCCAAGAACCCGGTCCAGGTGGTTTATGAAGACGACACCATACCCTGCAGGGCTTGGGTTTCCTTAAGAAGCACCATAATTGTTGATTTTAATCCAACTTGGTGGTGTAGCTTTCCAGAAGTCTTCCATGGTGTATTTAGGGAGAGGGTACCTCTCATCATCTCTGATGCGCCTATGAATCCCAAGATCTCTAACTCAGTTACTATAATGATCATTCTAAAGTAAAGAAGCCTCCCGTATAGTAATGAGAATTATCATTTTACCTGCATTAGGTTTTAATGAGTTATTGTTATAAATATAGTCATTTATAACATACCATATCACATGTAGAAGCTCTGCTGCAGCTGAAATAAATATATTCCGGATTTGCTGGGATTCAGATAAATCCACACATCGCTTCCATTGAGAGGTTATATAGCTATAAGGAAACCATCTTCACTAAAAAATATGGAGAATATAATTCCAAAGGGAATTTTTTGCAACTCAAGAAAGGTAGTGGTGATTAATGTCCTGTTGATCCTGATTACACATAAGACATTTGGAATAATGACTAATCTTGAATGATTGTCAACAGATATCAGTGGGAATCCTACCATGATTAATATGCCAAATGATTGTGACTCTCAAGGGGTTTAACCATGCTTTATTAATTTTTTATAACCATCTTAAATTACTATCAGCATTGTTGAATAAACTGTAATAGTATATTTTTGAATCAATCATACCATTATGAGTAGGTTCCCAAAATAGAAGATCATCAGAAATAGTGAACGGATAACTGCCCACAACATGCATTATATTATCAGGTAAGAAAGGGTTTTGTGTTTTTAATTTTCCCTTGATGGTATCATTACTATGCTCAAGAAGTTGAGTGTTAGACATCGAGGATATAAGGGGTATACCATTCCATTTATCAAGACAAATATTTAAATTATATTCATTGCATTAGATCCATCTAGAGTTTTTCATAGTAGAGATGAAAGTATGCTTAATGGAAGGCCATATTGGGGAGGTCAAATAATTTAAATTTCTATTCCTTAATTTATCAAGTAAGCAAGTCCTAAGAAGGTCCATTGAATAAGAATTATTGTGAATGAGGTTCCTTTTGAGCTTAGCATGAAGGGATTCATTAAAATTATAACAGTTTTTAGGCCAATACCTCCTTTTTGAATAGGTTTGCTAAAAGTTGACCAAGGAACATTAACGAGTTTTCTGTCAAGTGTTCTCACAGTCGAGACAATGTTTTTAATGGAAACATGAATTCATTTTAGGAGACCAGAAAACCATTTATAAATCATCATGTAATAGACATGTTTGGAGAAAAAAGTGGATTTTACAAGGCAAATCCTTCCTCTCATGGAGAGATTTTTCCCTTTCCAAGAGGATAGTTGTCGAAGGGTTTGGTCAGTGATGGGTGAGAAATAGGTGCCTTTAGGTCTACCCCAAAAGATAGTGACGCCCAAATAAGTGAAGGGTATAGAACCCTCCTTCATCCCCAAAGCATTGATAATGTTTCTTTTCCTACTAGGGGTATATCCTTTTCCAAATTAAATAAAATATTTATGCCAAGTGAAATTATGAGAAGAAACCTATTCATAGTGAGTCAGAATGGATTTAAGATTATTAATATTTCTTTTTCCCCCTATAGAATCAATATAATTCATCAACATAATGAAGATGAGAGGGTGCATTCATGTTTCTGGAGGAAGGGATTAGTTTTTTCATTCCATTTTCCATATACTGAGTGAGTAGCCTACTTAAATAGTCTTCAGAAATAGAGAAGAGAATATCATAGAGAGGGTTGCCTTGCCTAACCCCCTTAGAACATTGAAATAACCTATAGGAGAACCATTTATGAGAATAGAAATATGTGTTGATTTAAAAAGAGTTTTAATTCTGTTGATAATGGTGTCATTAGAATCGAAGTTCATAATGACCTAAAAAATAATGTTCTAATCTATGGTATCAAATCCCTTATAATGTCAAGTTGAAAGGAAAAATTACCAGAACTATTTTCCTTTTTAAAATATTGGTGGATTCAAAGGCAAGGAAAATTTTGTCTTATATATATCTTCCTTTTATAAAACATAATTGATTCCAGGATACAATTATATTACTGATGGGAGAGATTCTATTTGCAAGTAATGTAGTTACAATTTTGAAAAGAGAATTTATGAGGGAAATGGGTCTGAAGAGATGTATTTCATCATCTTTACCCATTTTATGAATAAGGGTAAGAAATTAGGAGTTTATTCCATAAAGAATAATGGCTTTAGAAAAGATATTTTTTACCATGATACAGACGTCTTCATGAATGATATCCCAATACTTTTGGTAAAACCCATTACTAAAAACATCAGGTCCCAGAGAATTGTGTGAATTGAAGATAAAGACAGAATCATTAATTTCATAATCCAATGGAATTCTATTAAGAAACTAATTTTCATCTATAGACACCATATTTGGAATTACATCAGGGAGGAGATCATTATCAATACGTGGAACATTGAAGATATCATAGAAATAGGATACCAAAAAAATTTCAATACATTCATCAGTCTCGATAAGATTCCCCTCATCTATAATATAGGCAAGAGGACCATAATCTTTTCTAACTCTGTGAAGTGAGTTGTATAAAATTGTGTTCCTATCCCCATCATTGAGCCATTTGGTTTTGATTTTTTTTAGGTTATCCTTAATGTTAACTAACGTGACCGTCTTAGAAGAAATTTTTATTTCATGATGGGAATTATTAGTGAAGTTAGAGGAGGTATTATACATTGTAATTTGTGTGAGATCATTCTCTAGAAGGGTAATATGATTATATATTTCTTTTGATTTACTTTTACACCAATTATTGAGGACTTTCTTGAGATTTTTCAATTTCAAAGGACAGAAAAATGAGTCCCTATGTTCATACATATTATCCCAGGTGTTTTTGATAATATCAGCTGAGTTAGGATCAGTGAACCAAGAAGTGTTAAGTATTAAAGGAAGCCTAGGTTTGATAGGATTTCTAAAAAAATTAACGAATATAGGGTGGTGATCAAAACAGACTTTCCAAAGGGTGATGCAAGAAATGTTATCCCATTTAACATCACATTACATTAAATCACATGATGAGTCCCAATAAGCGACACTGAACGTTTTTTTCTCAGATTCCTTTCATATAGACACATAGTATGCCCATATCATGGGTCAAATCCCAATATCAAAACAACTCTCATCTCATTGGATGATAACAAAATCTATAGCACGCCACTGTGTGACCAAAAACTAGAATCATAAAAAAATGATCAAACAATCCCTAATTAAATCTTAGAGTGTTACTATTGATGAAGAATCATGAATACATAAAAATGTTTCTAAATTTATCCTGTGATTATAATTGATTATTGGCCCCAGGGAAACCCATTTTATACATCTGATTGAATAAATTTTTTGAGAACATGTCTTAAATTTTAACAATAAGAGAGTCATTAAATAGGAAATAATTCCACCCAAATTGGAGTGATGGGGCCGACCTTTCATCCTCTCAACCAATGTGAGTTTTTAGGTATCATTTGTCCATTTCTCTAATTAGAATATTCATTTGTAAGGATTTCCATGAGTGATCATGGATATGAGATCCATTGGGTGTTTATGGATCCATTAACAAGACTCATTGGAAACCAACCCATCCCAAATAGGAACAAAACTAAAATTGTGAACCCAAAATGAATGACTATATAGTATTCAATCCGCCATAATTAATCATACTATTTATAGTTTATTTTTCTTAATAAAAAATTTGGGGTTCCTGATGTGAATACATAACCAATTTGACTATGTCACACACATGTTATCCCTATTCAATGCTCCCATATAATTAATGCGGGAACATGGATCCAAAATTATCGATTACTCACGGGTTAATTTACAGAGATGCTGCTTTTATGAGGTTTTAATGCTTATTAATTTCATATATATTGTTGGAACATTTCACTAGAACACACATAAATCAAAATGGAATCCTAAAAGTACTTATAGACATGTTAATCATCGACTGTAAAATTGGGGTCCTCAAGCCAGAAAAAAATGCGACCACCCACCCAGCATCTTCAGTGAAGGGTTTCATACAAATTGGTTTAGGGGTACCACAAAAATTATAATCTACCAATACTATAAGAAACCCGATAAGCACTACATCTTATAAATCCCCACCATCTGTACACTCACCGATAGTTGGTAATCTAGAATTAAAAGACACCTATATATATCTCAAATCGTTTAAGGATATTATCCCTGAAATGTGATAATGAGTTCCCCCCTTACCTCAGGGAGGTTGATGATGTGGTCACTAGTTACTTCCTTATAGTGGTTCATGTGTATTTACTAAGGAATCCTTCCACCAATCATTTGAATCAATTCCGAACTGCACATAATCCTCTCCGTGAAGAGGATACATCCCCAAGGACTCCAACCCATGACATTCAGACTCAGTCACCCAGGGTGCTGATACTGGGAGATAATTGTTCAACTCGAGAAATACTATCATTCTTATTGCAATTGATAAAGACCACCAATGATATATGGAGGTCAATATTGAGATTATGAAATCAATTCTCACATGCATCATGAATTCACATCAAATGATGTAGCTACCTACAAAACGATGCAAATATTCAATTAGGCATATCAAGCATGGCAGTGAAACAGAAACCTGAACTAGATAAAAATATCTGCTTGTGTATATCAATCCCACCTCTCAAATATGGTGGAATACTACTAGAAGATAAAAATATGTTCTTATATTTATTAGTAATGTTAGTAAAATATGTTGGAAAAATATGAGCATAAGAAAATCCAAGCTCACGTATGATGTGCCTAATTTATGTATACTTTTTCATATATAATAACAAGAATAAAAACCTTTTTCTACTAAATATCAACTTTTTTGTGGATAAAATTCTTTTTATTGGTGATTATGTTGGTGTTCAGGTATTTTTCCTCCAAATTCAAAAATCCTAAAATGATAGAACAAAGACTCAAATATACATGTTCTGTTCTTTATGGTACACACTGTGTATTATAACCATGAGAAAGATTGAGAATACTGGATACACGCCCAAGTTCCATCTAAAGCGTACATTCCAAGTTAATCCCATATACATGCCATGTTGTCCCATCTAGAAGTGGTTGGTGGTTGATGATAGAAATTACATTCCGTGTATGGCAGCACTACATGTCTTTTACTCCCACCTACCAGGAAGCTTCATGTTCCAAGTCAAGGGTGGCGTGGTAGCTCACCCACCGAATGTGAAAAGAGGGATGATCCATGTTAAACAGGGTATAGGATGTGTACTTTCTGGTACATGATGTGTATTACTAAAACCTCCAAATGTAGGGTAGGCCCTCCATGTTTGGGATGACTGATTTATTTCAAGGGAGACCAAGTGGTAAAATTCTGGAGATTCCCAATAAGAGAAAGAGAGAAGAGAATAAAGGGGGTGCTTCTGCAAACTCCTAGATGACCCACACTCCAAAATATTTTCAATGTTTAATTTAGGTATCATATGTATTTATGTAATTATGTACTCTATGAGTTACTAAATCCCTTATATATTGGGTATGTGGATGATTATGTTTTTTATTTCATAAATTCTGATATTGTAATGTTGTTCTGTATTCTTCTATAATAATTCCATGACAAACCTTTCTAAATTTCACAAGATATCTCGTATTAGACATGAAAAAGATTTCAATATATCTTCTGAGGAATTTCTATTATGAACATCAATGACCATTCTATGTTCTTATCATCTCAAAAAAAGTGTTTTAGTTAATAAAATTATAAGAAATTTGATTCCATACAAAAGAATATGTCTCTATTTATTTAAACAAAACTCACCAGGCCATGGGGGTTTTGTTACATTCATAACCTAGAGATGTGATTTATCACAAATAAAACAACCGAATTAGAAAATTTATTTATTAAACAAGCTTATAAATCCATAACCTCGATGCATTCTTCTAATTTTCCACCAAAAATCAAATTTTTTCATTTTTGTTCAACATTAAATTTATTTGTCAAAGAAGATTAAATTCAATCACACTATTGTTAAAACAAAAAATATATACTCTAAATTTCAGAAAACATCACTAAATTATTTACAAACTAGAAAAACAGAACCCAATACCTCCATCTCCCTATGGATCAATACCTTACATGCAGTATACATGTTTCAATAAATTAGATTGGACTTTCAATAACAACACATTAGTAGAAATGATCCCAAATTTGGGTGTCATTTCATGGGATAAAAAGTTAACTGTGTTTAGATTAATATGTTTGTATTAATTAATGTGAAAATAAAAATCCACAAAAATGAAAGAAGTTTGCTCTTAATCTCATATATATTTTTTATTATTTTATTTTTTCTATTTTTACGCTTGGTATTCTGTTTAGAGTTGTGCATATTCAAAAGTGCATGAGTGGCGAAATCAAGCATTCCACGAGTTATGAATCATAGGATATCCATCCAATTGATCCATAGATCGAACGAATGATCTTACGGTGATGATGTGCACTTTTGGATGGGCACAAGAAGAACACTCCCATAGAGAACATAGAATAGGGAGATCCATATGATGTCCAAGAAGATGGAAAGATGTTTTTCCCAGATGACAACTAGAACCAACAAGATCCATTTGTTCCAGGGTATAACCTATTGTATCCCCGACCAGTCCAACAGGAACAGTTTCCATACGTACTTCTAAATTATGGACATTATTTTCCTACTGTGCAACAATTTGTGCCCCCACTTCCTCAAGAGAAACTAGCCCCACATCATACCCTTGTGGAGTATGGTATTCCTTCCATCGAAGGGGTAGATATAATAATTCCTAAACCACCAGTGTAGGCCCATCATTTCATTATCAATTTGGATTTCATGTAGCTCATTCTGAACATGGTTCAATTTGGAGGCTTACCCAGTGAAGACCCCAATGCTCACCCCTCCAATTTTCTAGAGATATATGACACATTCCTCTACCGTGGAATGTCTAAGGAATATATTGGTTTTAGGTTATTTATCTTTTAAATAAGGGATAAAGAGAAGGACTAGGTCAAAGTACTACCTTAACACTCCATCCTCACCTGGGAGGCATTGTCCTAAGCGTTTCTATCAAATAATTTTCTACCTTCCAAAACGGTGGCACTATGGAATGAAATTCATAATTTCTAGCAACATGATTCCAAATAATTCTATGAATCATTGGATTGTTTTAATTAAATTATAAGTAATTTCCCCCATCATAGCCTTCCATTATGGATGCAAGTCCAAACATTCTAGGGCGGTCTCACAAAAACAAAAAATTCATGGTGGAGGCACGTGCTGGAGGAAGGGTAATGTGGAAATCACTAGAGGAACTCTTCGACATTCTTGAATATAAGTTTGCGAATATCTTAAAATGTCACTTAGAGCTAGGAACTCATAAGAGAGGAATGAAAAACATTGATTCCACTGCAATGAATTCTACTCAACATGATGTCATATCTATGAATATGGATGCATTAAATATGAAAAACACATATCAAGGGAAAAAAGTGAATCACCTAGCATGTGGTGATTATGGTGACAATCACATAATTTGGGAATGTCTAGGGATAAGTGTTGGTACATTGACAGGTGAGGTAAATTTCGTCTCCCTAAGCAGAGGGCCATATATATACCCTTATTACCAAAATCCTGCAAGGAAATATAACCCAAATATGGGTTGGGGACAACAACATCAAAATTCTCAAACTCTCCATGAAAGGCCAACATGATGTGGGAAATAACAATACCAGAATCCATATCCATGAAAATAGTTTTTGGGTTCTTTTAAAAAAACAAGGATATCTAGTCCCTCACCCAGTACAACAACCAATGCAGCCACAACCTCAACTTGTTTCACAAAAAACTCAGCATCAATGCCCATCATAGATTTATGATATTATGACAAATTTCATAATAACTTCTGAAATAAGATTTCAAAATAAAGAGGCATCCATTTAGAGCCTTGAATATCTTATTGGACAACTTAACAAACAGCTCTCTTCAAGGAAACCTGGTACTTTACCATGTAATACCAAATAGATCATATGGTTGGAATCCAATGTTGTCATATTAAGAAGTGGGAAAGAGCTAACTCATAATAAAACTACTAATGAACATGAGGCCAAAACTCCAGCTCAAACAATTTCCTCTATAGAGAAATAATTCAAAGTCCAGGAGTCTCTATCAACTTAGGAACAACTTGAGATCATACATGGAAAGGGAAAATAAGTGGATAAACCTTTTGAACCCCCTTTCTATTTCCTATTCGTGTGAAGAAAAGGAATTTGGACCAGCAGTTAATGAGATTTATGGAGGTATTCTGAAAACATCAAATAAATATTCTCTTTGTCGAGGAATTAACTCAAATGCCAATGTAGACGTTGTTTATTTAGGAAATTATCTCTAATAAGAGGAAGAATGAAGAATTCAGTATAATTCTTCTTACTAAAGAATGTTCAGTACCGGTATAACATTCTCTTCCCCCCATACTACAAGATCCAGGTAGTTTCACAATCCCTTGAAAAATTGGATCTTGTGAGTTTGGGAAAGCACTTTGTAACTTGGGGGAAGGTGGTAATTTTATGCCCTATAGAGTCTTCAAAAATATGTGCTAAAAGATCTCCAACGAACTTGAGTAGCCCTAAATCTAGAGGATAGATCCATCAAATATCTTAAAGGTCAACTTAAGGATGTTCTCATGAATGTGGTACCTATTATCCTTCTTGTTGACATCATTATAATCGACCTGGAAAAGGATCAAAAGGCACCTCTAATTCTAGGAATACTATTCTTGGCCACAAGGATGGGGTTGATTGATGTTCAGCAAGTATAGTTGATTTTCCTTGTGGGAGATGAAAATATCTGCTACAATGTCCTCAAAGCAGTTAAGTAAGTATCACTGATAGATAATGGATATTGTTTTTCCTTGAAGAGAGTGAATGATCCCTTGGGTTACATGTGTGATGACAAGGAATGATCTTCTATCACCACTTACCCAGTCATCGATGACATCCAATCTGAATCTGAACAAGAAGAGTTTAAATTCATTGTCGGATAGGACGGTCATTATTGGAAATATGAAATCATCCCAAATATCCTTGAATGATACATGGTAGAACCGATGTTACCATTAGTTATGAAGTCCCCATGACATGAACTCAAACCACTCCCATAAACATTAAAATATGCGTACCTGGGTGATAAAAACACTATTAAAATAATCATCAATGTTTCACTCACAAAATATCAATAAGAGGTGCTCCTATAAGTTCTGCAGAGGATTAGACATGCCATTAGGTGGACAATTTCTGATCCTATAGGGATCAGCCCCACCATTTTCTCCCAAAGGGTGTTTCTTGAACAAGTATTCAAGCCCCCTCAACATCCACAGTGATGGTTGAATCCTCCCATGAAGGAGTTCAGGAAGAGGGAGTAATAAATCTCTTAAATGCGGGGACTATCTACCTAATCTCCAACAGCCCATCCGTATGTCCTCTACTAGTGGTACCCAAAATGGGTGTATCATCGAAAACACTAATGATAAAAATAAAATCATCTGAACAAGAATAGTCACAACATAGAGAGTATATGTGGATAATGGAAAACTAAATGATCTCACAAGAAAAGAGCACCTCCCACCCCCTTTCATGGATCAAATATCGAAGCTCTTAACGGGTCTTGATTTATATTACTTCCTGGATGGAGATTCTGGTTATAATCAAATATATTTCTCCCATGAAGACCATGACAAAAGAACATTCAAAAACCCATCTGTGACTTTTCCCTAATAGAGGATTTCTTTTTTCATGTGTAATGCACATGAAACCTTTCATCATTGCATTTTGGTCATCTTCCATGATATGGCCTTGAAATATCTAGATGTCTTCATGGATTATTTTTTTATCTATGGGAAAACATTCAACAATATCAGTCAAATCTATAATTAATTATGGAATTCTGTGAACACACTAATGTAGTTTTAAACTAGGATAAGTGAAAAATTGTGGTGCAACATTGCATCATCTTAGGCCGTCCAATTTATAAATAGGGTATTGATGTTGACCTGGCCAAGATTCAAATCATCTCACAATTGCATATTCCCACATCTCTCTAGGCTATCTGAAGCTTTCTCAGGCATGCTACTTTATAAAGAAGATTTTTTTGTGAATTTTCAAAAACATCTCAACCATTAATGAATATTCTTACAAAGTATTCTATCATTTTATTTGAAAAACAATGCACCATAGCATTCTAACATCTGAAACAAAAAATAGTTGAATCCCTTATCATGATTTACTGAAATTGGGAGGAGTAGTTTGAGGTTATGTGTGATACATGTGACTATATATTGGAAGATGTTCTTTGGTAGAGACTCAATAGAATCTTGAGACTACTATATTATTCTAGCAGATCCTTAAATGAATAATAGATCAACTACACTACTACTAAGAATGAAAACCTCACCTTGGTTTTTTCATTCTATAGGTTCCATTCGTATATAGTTCTATCCAATGTAAATTTCTACACTGACCATGCAGTACTAAAATACATGCTAATAAAAAAGGATTTGAAACCATGACTCTTCTGTTGGGTGATTTTTCTATAAGAATTTTTCTTAGTGATACATGGAAAAAAGCTTGGTGGAAATGTAGTTGTCGATCATCTCTCCTAGTTAGAATTGCCTCATCTCGAAAGGGAAGATTATTGATAAATCAATGACTTCTCAGATGAGCATCATTTCTCTATTAGAGCTTCACATCATTTGTGGTTTTCTTACTTTGCATGATACATGGCTATGAGAGTCATTCACCCTAATTTTAAATTCCACCAAAAGAAAAAAATGTGTTGTGATGTGAAAATATATTTTGGGGAATACCGTATGCTCTTTCACTCATTTGGAGATGGGGTGATCCTATGCTGCATCCTGAAAGATGAAATTCCTGAAATTATGGGATTCTCTCATTATTACACAGTTATAGGCCATCATGTGATAGAACGAACAATGGAAAAAATTCTCCAATATGGGTTTTTTTCCTACCATGCACAAGAAGGCCATAAATTTTTGGACATGCTGTGATCGATGCTAATGAAATGGTAAATTGAGGTGTTGAGAAGAAAGGCCTCAACACCCCATTCTAGAGGTCAAAATTATTGATGTATGGGGTATTGACGTCATGGACCCTTTTCCTCTAACCATTGGAAACTATTATATAATGTTTTTTGTGGACTATGTATCGAAATGGGAGGAAGCCACTTCCACAACACACAACAACGCAAAAGTCATTGTGTATTTCTTGAAGGAGAATATTTCCAGTGGGTTTGGTGTTCCACGGGTGCTGATCAGTGATCTACGAATGTATTTTGACAAGGAATTGATGAGAAACGCTCTTATAAAGTATAGAGTGATATATAACTAGGGAAAACCTTACCATCCTCTGTCTAGTGGCCAAGTGGAGGTCTCAAACTGTGAAATAAAGCAGATCCTAGAGAAGAAAAGGGAGCTTCAAGGAAGGACTGGTCCAAGAAATTGGATGATTCATTATGGGCATACATGACCACCATCAAGAAACCTCTATGGATGTCAGAATTCCACCTGATCTAGAGGAAGCAGTGTCATTTACTTGTGGAACTGGAGCACAAATCCTATTGAGTTTTTAAAGACCTGAACTACGATGTCAATGATGGAGAAGAAAAGTGCAAGTTTGAACTGAAGTAACTATACAAAATTTGGTGGGAGGCATATCAGAATGTCATGGTATATAAGAAGAAGAGAAATTCAGACCACGACCACATTATCTATTAGAAATCATGTCATCCTAATGATGAGGTGCATTTATTTTACTCTCATTTGAGATTCTTCCTAGATAATCAGAAGTCCTGGTGGTCAGGGCCTTTCATAATGATCAACGTTTTCAACCATGGTACGGTGGAAGTGGTTGTAGTAGATGGTCAAAAATTCAAGGTAAATTGGAAGCCTTTGAAACCCTATTTCCAAATGTAATATATGGTGGGAAAATTCTCCACAATTTAATTATGGGAGAAAAACACTCAGGTAAGGTTGATCCAACAACGTAAAACAAAGGCGCTTCCTGGGAGGCAACCTAGAGACTACACACTGTGTCCTACTATATACAGGGCATGTACTTTTATTTTTCATGTTTATTCTCATAACCCTATTAGTATTAGTATATATTAATCCATTAGATATATAGGGATGATGTCAGTGCTGATGGTATGTTCACTATAATATATTTGAGTCGTTGCGGATTCGAATCCTTCCATACCTACCTTCGATACGGGGTTCATCCTTTTTAACCCGTGTTTTATTAAACAGATTGTGATATATATTTCAAAATAATATAAGTTGGTTCAATATAAAAGAAACCTCATGATGGGGATGGACTGACTAGTTAGGGACATGAAACATATCCAAAAGACTCGAGTTTGAATCCTGACCACTGCGCCATTTCAATCATTTTTCATATATATAAAACAACATGATGTGCATTTTAATATATTTCATGCATTCCATTTTCTAAATAATGATTTAAATAGTTGATTAAATAAGCAGATATATGCGGGTGAATATTGAGTATTGGCATAGGTTCGACCTTGGATTCAAATGACTCGGGTGCAAACTCGGCCAATCCCCTGCTTCATCCCTATTATCCAAATTAAAACCACATGTTGTGCATTTTTTTGTCCCATGTAGGAGCATACCTCTACATTAAATATTAAACGTACCTGAAAATGGGAATTAATATAATCTTTCGTTCAGTGGTAGAGGTCTTGCACTCATAATAGCTGATCGACGGTTCAAATCATGCCTGAAGTAGCGGAACAAAGTTTGTAGTTCCCTTTTTCATATTTTAGAACACAGGATGTTTCTTTCCACAATACATTACGTGTATAGATTTATTTTTAGTAATATATATATATATTTAATTATTTAAATTATTATTATTAATTGTTATATAGTTTACTATAATAATCACATTATATAATTTAGTTATTCAAAAAACCCCACATACAAGTATTTTACACTCTTGTAGATATTGTGCATTCTGGCTATAAAGGTCAGGCCCAACCCTGCCTCAAGTCATGTCATGGACAGCCCACACCCCACCCCCTCTTTCACCATTTTATTCTCCCCCACCCTACAATCTCCCAGATATAAATCCATTGATTTAATGTGTTTTATGGCCTAATTTATTATACATCGTGATCCTCTGACCAATTACCTCATTCTATGCCTCTTATTTCAATGTTTACATTGCGTTTCAGTCAATTTACTGATCAGTCGACCGTTCAACTTCCTTCGCAGTACACAGCGTGCAAGAAGAACACATGTCATGTATACCATGTACATGAGCACACATGGATCATTATCACCCTTTGAATTCTATGTGGGGTGTACGTTTGGTACACGCCATGTCCCTTTCTTCCCATGGCCATATGGCCCTAACCGCGTCCTCTAGAGCATGACCCCTTCCCATGTCACCATAAGTGGTGTGTCTGTTCAGTACATGTCATGTCCTTCAACCCTGCAGATGACATAATTTGGACGATAATCATGCCTCCCACACCATGTTCAGATACACAACATGTAACCCTTTCCATATATAGTGTATGTCCCTTATCCCCTACCCTAGTCCAAGTCATTTTTGGCCACCTACACAGGCTCCACATCATGTTGTATTGTACACTGTGTACATGACATATATTGATTTTAAATGACACATGCCATCGTTTCTTGACTATCCAGAGTACACGGGTTCTTACACAACTCCTACTACGCACATTGTACCTTGGATCTACACCCCGTTTTCTCCAAAAAAATTTGTTTTCTCACATTTTTTCTTTGTCTCCTTTACCTTCTTTTATTGATTTATCTACTTCCATGAATGGATGATATAGATCATGTGAGTGGTAAGCATCCCACTTCCACTATTGAGGTCGAGCAGCCTCCTCGCCGTCGGATTCGTCTTCAACATTCCGAGTAGCCGGAGTAAGATTTACTAGTTTTCAGCCCCCAGTGTTGGTCGCTCTTCCTTCTATTTTGATATCCCATCCCACTAGGACCACAATTGATCTAGTCGCAACTTTAGATCTGATCCCAACCCTCACTACATGTACAACATTAATAGTGGCTCTATGTTCTGGTGCTACCCCTCCTTCAAACTCCACCCTTTCAGTGCTACCCTCCACACCTACAGTGGACCTGACTGAGCCAACACCTCCACCCTCTATTGGTATGCCCTTTGAGACAGCTCTGATATCCACTACTCCACCTTCTACCACTAGGGTAGGAAAATATTATCCAGCACCCTCAGTTCCACCCCCACCGGGATTGGATGTTATCATATCTCTGTTGTATCCATGACTAGTTTTTCGGGATGGTTATCCTATGGCCTAGAGAATTTGGAGATTCTCCCACTACACTGTCCATTTGAGTGGTCTCTAGGCCTGTATGTCAGTGTTCCCCAACGTCTTGGAATTTCAGAGGTGATTGAGGAGCCTTTGGGATATACACATCTTCTTGCAGTACTATAAGTAATCACTCATACTTATAGGGATTTATTTCGCAAGATCCTGGAGACAATTGAGTTCTATGGGCCAACCTACCATCATACACCCACTGATATTGCTACCCTTGTCTGCTTTTAGCTAGGAGGACACCCTTTTTTCATCACCATGGATGGTTTTGGCCGAGGGTGTGTATTCTACCCATATCCCTCCACACAACTTCTTGTCTCCACCATTACTCTCCCAGAGAGCTCTGACCTTGTTTCCGTGTGGTGGGAGCTTTCTAGGCTACACCACAGGTACACCCACACATCGTAGAAGATAATGATTATACTTGACCCTTCCATTTGTTTACTTAATTATTGTTTTGGAGCCATTATTCATCCCCAACTTGAGGATATGGGTGTCATATCTGGCCAGGACACGGATCTCCTAATTTTTATTGTCTGGAACGACTACCCTAACATTCCTTGCCTTTCTACCACCTACTTTCATTCTATGACTCACGACTATCACAGAAACTTGAACGACATTTTCTATGCCACCCAGATGGCCCACCATTTGTATTTTTTGATCCGTCTCTCCCTCAAGACCCTTTAGGGTCTCTTTAGTGTCTTGACTTTCTCATGCATATTCGCATGAGGATGGTCAAGCACCTGGGGGACGACTACAAGCTTGTGAAGGATTCCCCTACTCCTGTAGTGGTAAGGGATAACCTTGCTTCTCCCGCTGGTGTTCCTAACCAGGACCTACCAATTCCACCTATGTATGTTCCCTCAGCACCACATCCCCCTTTTGGGTCTTCTTTCTTCTCCTACCACCCCCTCTTCTTATTTCAATTCCACCTCATCGCTTACAGCCTCACCCTCATTTTATTGCTCCTTCACCCTCTACCTTCACAAGAAAGAACGACGTCAGGATGTTGTGGCATAGACACATAGACGGATTGAGAAGATGTTGATGATTCTTCTTCACCACCATGTCTTTTCACTACCAGCACCCTCTCTTGGTTCAGAAAAACCCTATTATCCTCATTATTTTTCCACATAGCCTCCGCTAAAAGCTCTGGTCACCGATTTCATTCTCATCTCTCCTACCAGGGCCATTGTCACTATCAACCAACCTATAGCCGATGATTCCTCTTCTGAGGGGACTCAGTGGATGGTTTTTTCACATTTATGACTATTATATATATCTATTTTGTGCTATACATGGGATGTGATGATGTTTGTATCTACAGATTTGTTTTTCCATTTCCTCAACCATCACAGGTACAATGGAATAAAATAAATAAAACATAATTTTAAAAAATTACATGTTTAATTCCATTTTCAATGTATTTTAAAATTATTGTTGATATAGTTTGATTCTGGATTTGATTCCATGGACATTTACATTTATTAGAACTAATCATTTGTACCCATGTCATGACCTGATTGACCCTAGTATTTATCCCATTCCCGAGAGGTATTCTATGCTTTTTTGACATATTATTTCTTATATTATCTTTCTTGACAGATTCCTGGGATTTGCATAACAACCAAAACATTCCATTTTTTCTCTTCAAAACATGAACATTTTAGAATCAAATTAAAATGACTGAGGTATTTGATTGTTTTTCAGACCCTTTTTCCTTGGAGCCTACCCTACATCTGACCATCATAAAACTCATTGGAACCATGAACTGCCTTTATATAAAGCTACATTACAAGCCTATTTTCCATTCCTACCCTAATTCTTTCATAATTGTGCATGATTTTTCATTTGAGCTTTAAAGAATTATTTTGGCCATTCATTGTATATGTTGATGAGAAACAATGTATTTATGTGTGGGGGAGTTTATCATTTGTTCATTTGGGTTGGAGAGATTACAAATCATCTACTCATTGTATTATTAGTGGTCCCTATTCAAAAAAAGAAAAAAATGAAAAAGAGGAACCAGATTCATTAATATATATATTTGATAGATTATGGACCCATATTTGAAAAGGAATATCATGGTGATGATACCATTTGAGAGATCATGATTGGGGGTACATATTCATTAATATTTATTTTGAATATCAGGCATTTTTTTAAGAAATAATCCTTATTTTCAAGCCTCTTAGTTTAATTTGCATCGTTACCTACCATCCCTTACCCTCATAAAAATTTGAATATTATTGAAATACCTCATGATTTTTGTGATTTGATTTCTAAATTGGATGATGATAACACTTCCAAGCTTATAGATATAAGCTATATTGTTAAGATTGATCATAACTCTTATTAAATAATATTGAGTGATGAGTGTGGTACTTTTTGGTAATATAAATCATCAAATGAAATGTTTATTTATGAAAAGATAAATAATGTGGATGAAAGAGGATTAAAATATCGATTTAAATTAAATATGATGCATCATTAGAATATCTTTGTATTTGAAATATTTTTTCATCTTTTTAAAAACTTCTTCTATGGGTATAGTATTTACAATTATTATTATTTGAATGCCTCTCAATTTTATATTAGGGATTCTATTGATTTGATGTTGAGATCTTGCATGAGTACAATAAAATGAATATAGTGGGGGAATTTGATGTGCCTTATTTTTGTATAATTTTTCATATACAATAATGAGCATAAAAACAAGTTTTTCACCAAATATATATTATTTTTTAGTTAAATTTCTTTTTGTTGGTGATTGTGATGATTTTCAGTTGTTTTCCATCCAAATTCAAAAATCAAGAAAGGACAGAACAAAAATTCAAATATAAACATTGTGTACTTTATGGTTCACTATTTGTATTATGGCTACAACATGGATCAAGAATACTGGATACACACCCATGTTCTGGCTATAGAATAAAAACCATGTTATTCTCATATACACACTATGGTGTCACTTATAGAAGTGGTTTGTGGCCAATGATTCATATTACAAGCCATGTATGGCGGCACTACTCATCTGTCCTCCCACCAACTAGGTGGTGATGTGTTCCAAGTCAAGGGAAGTGAGATAGCTCACCCACCAAAGGAAAAAAGAGGGCCAAACGATGTTGACTAGGGTACACTCCATTTAATTTTTGGTACACACCTTCTATTCCTAAAACCTATACAATGATGGAAGGACCTCCAAGTTTGGTATGACTAATTCAATTCAAGAGAGACCAAGTGGGAAAATTCCAGAGTTTCCAAAGAAGATAATGATAGAAGAGAAAAATGGGGGTCTAGCCTCTACCTCCTCGACGATCATCACATCAATGGATTTTCAATGTTTAATTCATGAATCATAAGTAGTTTAGTTATTAGCTACACCATTCATAGCTAAATCACCTATGTGCTCGGGATGTGGATGATCATGTGTTGTATTTCTTCTAATGTGATATTTTTTTGTGTTATCTATTCTTCTATAATAATTCCTTAATAAACCTTGTTAAATTTCACTTGAAATCTCATATCAGACCAAGAACAGTATTTCTAGAGATCATATATGAATAATGATTAAGAACATCCATGATCATTGGATGTTCTTATCATCTCAAAAATTGATTCAATTACTAAAATTAAATGAAATAAAATTCCAGACCAAGGAATTGGTCTCTAATGATATAAACAAAACTCACCAGACTAAGGGGATCTGTTACATTAATAACCTAGAGAAGTGAGTTATCATGAAAAACCCAACCACATAAGAAGATTGTTTTAATAAAAAACCTTTAAAATCCACATCCCCGATGCATTCTTCTCATTTATCACCCAAAATAAAATTTCTAGGTTTTTCAATAAATTTAATGTAATTTGTTAAAGAAATTAAAATTATATCACCCTGTTGTTATATAACAAATAATGACTCTAAATTTCACTAATAATCACTAAAATAAATAAAAAACATGAAAAACAAAACACAATCACACCCTCTCCCTATGGATCAATCACTTACTTGAACTATATTTGTTTGGGTTAATTAATTTGGATAGTCAAAAGCAACACTTCAGCTAAAACGATACCAACGTACATCAATATTTATACTAAAAAATTATGGTAACCTTTCATTAGATTAAAATATATTACCGTATAAATAAATAACACCAGTAAAATTCCACAAAAAACTATGAGCAGATGCAAATACCTACAGAGGTAAATCTATCCTTCAATTAAAATATGGTGGCAACCTATAATCTAATGCAAATCCCTACTCCAGAATATGAATCCCACTATTGAATTATTATATAAAACTATATGTAAACATAAATCCATGCTCAAACACATAAATAATAGTAGAATAATATGGTGTAAACCTAGGATATTATGGAAATTACTTCTGACACTTATAAATCATTCCCGTTGAATATGGTGAAAAACTACACGTAGGTGCAAATTCATTCTCAGACATATAAAATCGTTAGTCAAATGTGGTGGGATCCTAAGAAAAGATGAAAATCCATGCTCATGAATATCAAGATTTATTGTCAAATATAGTTGAAAATTATAATAAGATGAATATACCTACCCATGCACATCAAGTCCCCTAGAAAAATTAAACATCAAACTACTAGAAGACGCGAATCCATGTGCGGACATATCAAGACCTCCGGTCAAATATGGAGAAACTTTGATGGCCTGGTATGAAAACAATGAAATGAATTCAGATCCATATTCCTTCACCAACACAGAAATGGTTGTATATACCTATTCCCGCTATGGATGTCACTCGTCATGTACTATAAACTATTGAATGTTTGACATCATTTACTGACCACATTATACATACTTTCTGAGGCCTAACTTGGTCAATGGAAATAGCTACGAGTTAGACCCATGACCCGTCCCTCTATTGTAGGGTGATTTATACACATAAGTGGGGGATAAAACAGAATTATAAATACATACATTATCCCATACATGATGTTCATCAAAAAAATTCAATGATAAATGGATAATCAGATAAGAAACACATACCCATTCCAACTGTGGATTACCGGCCTATTTTGGGAACCAACCTAGTGAAGAAATATATTCTTACTAAAATTACATAATCTCATTAGCATTCTCTGATTGAATGATGGAGTCTCATAAACCCACTCCCATGCATGGATATTTATATTCATAAAATTTGGTTCAACTCACTTATGGTAGAGAATCAGAAAACAATTACCACTGGGAAATGTTTAAAAATGGATAGTAGACTCACTGGCCAACTCTATTTGGAGAAATAGTTCTTGAGGCCATAACATATCTTTCAATTGTAGCCCTGGAACCAATATATCAATTTCCAATTCAAAAAAGTGGTAGTATCAGTATTGAAAGTCATCCCTAAAGAACTAATACCGGTAGCTATTGAGGTCCTCTCTATAATGTTTATCTTGAAATAGATCTGTGTGGGCACAATCTGATCGATCATGAAAGTTAATATCATGATGAGTGCCATTTTTTCCCTCATCATGGGAATAAGATATATAAATAAGAAGATATTTAACTTTCCAGATCAAATATGAGAAAAAACCCATATTCTGCGGCTCTGGTAAAGGTAGGTCCAGTCATGCCCGATACCCTATCGATGATAGGTGACATTACATCTCAATTAGAAGATGGTTTGAAGAAAACATAATCCTCTAAACCACCTTTAGACCATTTACATTCAAATAAGACCCCTACTAGACCCACTATATATGAAAAAATATCCCAGAAACTCACATGTTTGGATTAGCAAGGGAAGAAATCTATGGAAGAAGAACAAACAAATATGTTACTGATTACAAGAAAACTAACCATGTAAGATATAAAAATTATGCTTTGGTCCTCAGTCACTTCTCAGTTCAAAAATCCCAAGGGATTCTTAGAAGTCTGAACACACAACATCCATATAAATCTCTGGAAAACCCTCTGCCACCTGAAAGTGAATTTCATTCATTACAACGAGAAAGTATACCATGTTATTGTATTGGGAGTGCTTCATTGTAAAATTTATATAGAATCCATTACGCCTACATAAAATCAAATATTATGGATGAGGTGGAAATATATTAAACTGGAATTTCATAATGAATTACAAAAAATACATCATATAATTGATAACTCCCTACTAGAGGTTCATATATTTGGACCGGGTTATCATAGTGCATTTCATTTTACAACATTCCATGGTTAGAAACCCCCATCATAGGTAACATCATATAATTTCGTTACTCCAACAAGTTTATTAAACAATACCCCTACTCATGAGTGATTTCCCACTAAGAAATAATCATCCTTGAATTAATCTCAAAATAATCAGACTCGACAGGAGAGGACTATAAAAAAATACCATATGAGGAAACCCATAACAATAATAAGGCTTCTAAATTAACAGAATACAGCCAACAGGAACAACTAATTTTATAGAAATAATTCATACTATGGGTAGATAATGCATTTCAACTAGATCTTTTTCAAATGATTATATGAATGATCAAGGGAGAAGAATATGTTGATTCAGTCACTACAATACGGAATCATCCCCATCCAGCTGGTCATGGGGTTGTTTTAACACAATTTACCAATCTAAACCCAACAAATTGAGCCTAGGAAATGACAAAAAAAATGGGAGAAACCCTAGCCCATGGGGTCTTCATAATTTTTACCTCAATAGCCTCTTTAATGAAAATATGTTTTTATGGTTTAGATGGGATATCAAGAAATGAGTTCTCTAAATTCATCCCTTCTTGTGACTTGTTTCTCTTAGAGAGGAGACATATTATAAGGATGTGTAACTATTCCCTCCAAGTCATTCTTTTCCAACAAGTCTACAGAGGATCCTAGAAAAAAACAGTGATGTCCAGTAAAGAGAACAAATAACCCTCATATAATTTAATTTTCAATATGAAACTTCCCATGCAATATTTTTTGGTGAACTACATGAGAAAAAAATCCTGCAGATGTTAATGATTACTATTCCAATGATGTGTAGCACAGAAAGGATTGTCCCATTTGGAACAAGATCCATGGTGAAAAAAATGAAGGATATGTGCATACCTAGAACTAGAGACTCTCTATAAATCTAGGGATTTCATAAACAACTCCATCACGACAACCTCATTGATCATACACCAAAGACAAGGGTAAATCAAAGGTTTAATACAACCAACGAACCAAATAGAATGAACTCCTCACACTAGAATAAAGACTCACTCGGTAGGAGGAAGAGATGAATGGGTTTATAGGACTCAATTCCAAATTTCACTAAGGCTGTATTCAAATCAAATATGTTTCATGAGTATAGCCTCAATTGAAAATTCCATATGATTTACCTCAACAAAGAGGGTTATCCCTAGTGACTAAGGTATATCAATGACATTCTCTTAACACTATGGTCAAACCATCGATTTTCCTTGACCCAATTGTAGACGGATATCCAGAATTCTCAGCACTAATGAAATAACCAAAACTGGTTCATGAAAACCATTAGAATATTCTATTGTTGGATTCAATCCCTATATATTGGTTGATCTAATGTTTCACCTTGCATATTGCTTCCCCTATTCATGATCTGATTCAACTGAACATTCATCAAGGGCTTTTAAACACCATAGAATCATTGTAATACTAATTTGAAGCTATTTAGTAATGGTTTGGCCTAGTAGAGGAAGAACAAAATACTTACCCCCAAAGCGTGATTGTGATCCCACACCTTTGAAATTTTTGGATTCTTATATTTCAAATATTATATGGAAAATTGGGCCTAGAATAGAATCTAGATTACATGGTGTCTCATTTTGATCCAATTATGGAAACCCCTATTCAATAAGATGAATTGACACATAGATGTTTCAGGAAAACCATGAATAAGTTGTCCTTGGTTTGGTATGCCAAATTTCCAGCATGGTAAATAATGGGATGGGAAGATCTTGATTGATAGTCCCTATTTCAATTCATCAAAACATAGTATATGGAAATATTAATTGACCTATAAAACTATAAAAATTGAAAAAAATGATATGGTAACATATTTCATTTCCATATGGGAATGGATGAACTAATCCCTATGAATATAACATTCCCTAGAGGATTTTATTTGTCTTTTCTTCGAGAATGTCTACGATAATTTGTGAATTTATCTCACCCCAGTGAGGTATAGAGGCAGGTTTTGGGTTCTATCTAGAATTATTCAAAGATTGGGAGATTCCATATAGAAAAAAACGACCACATACTAAATGATTGCATATATCCCATAGAATATAGCTAGACATGAAAGGTTGCAGCCAACACGATTATGCAAGCCTTGGTATCTTCTCCAGCTCCAAAACCCTCAATATATCACAAGGAACTTGCTAGGATTCAAAAAAGATCAACGACTCTTTAAGAAGAGTAGAGGGTACTAAGGATAAATCTATTCGATTAGTGAAATAATAAATTTTATTCATCCTAATATGAGAAATTATGTGTTTCCATTAAAGAAACTATCGAAAAAAAAATTCTCTACCTACTGCATCCCATAAGGCCTAACGATGTGTGTCTCAATGACCAGCCACATTACTTACCCATTCATTTGATGTTGGGACACACCATTAAAGAATAATTAATTCTCAAAAAACCCCAATAAAAATGGTGAACTTAGGTGAAGTAAGTTAGGGAACACCCTATGTAATGTATTATATGTTCCTTCTACTTCCCCTAATGATAAGTGTGAGTGGAAATATGTTTCTAGAATAGGGGTGCATAATTTTGGTTTTTGGAAGAATATAAATACAATAAACCCAACTCATGGTATCCTCTGAGAACATTTTATGAAACTAACTATGCCACCAGCAGCTTTTGCTACAACACAGTTGACACTTTCGGAATCAAAGTCCTCGAAAATCTGGGCTTTAAAAAATTAATCAGTCTAGAAGGGTGTGAAAAAATTGCAGGAGGATGAACCTATTCTAAGAAAAAAAATTATTTGAATATCTCAAAATTTATTCCATCAGGTTGGAAATAATGAGCACTTCCCCACCAAATGGTTCCACCTGAAGTGGTCATCGATAAAGAAACCTCATCTAATGATGAATTAATTTTTTGTTATATTAATTTAATTCATTTAAGTTTTCCTTATAAGATTATGGGTATGTATATGACATTGACTTCCATGCACTTAACTAGGGAACTAGAGGAAGGAGATGTAGGATCCAAGGATAAAGGGGAAGACCTAATCATGGTTGAAACAAGAATTTTATGCACATCCCTACTTGGAATATCATTTATATTAAAACACATGGATATCCCTTAATCAAGACCAATATGAGAAGGGAAATCCCTTGCATGGGTAAAAATATTCCATGACCAGATCATCTTGGAATATCAATCAGAAGGAGCAAAAGTGTCTGATCCCTTTCAGTTGGAAGGCGGGCCAACTAATCCCAACACAGAGAGGAATGAAGCACCTTAAACTCATATTTCAAGAGTTCTTCCACCTTTTTCATGTACAAATTCACCTTAATAATTAATACTAAAGTTAATACACATTCCATGAAGTATTGAACATTAACCTATAATTTTAACATCGTGAAATAATTAGCCTTGGATTAGGCCAACTTGTCGATCCTGGCCACCATGAGATTATCAAAAGACCACATGAATGAACTAATAGAGGATTTCCTATACCCAGTATATTTTGAATTTTAGGTCGTTTATACAGAGGATTATGAGTTAGAGATCGTTTATTTTTAATTTCATTTCATTTTCTCCATTACAATTCAAGATAAAAATGTTGGTATATAAGAACTAATCATAACCTTGTACATGTCTAGCATGGTAAATAGTATTGATTTCAAACTTTCATTCATTGAAAATATCTCTGGTTCTAATCTCATTCCATTATATAAACATTTATGGATATTCTATGATAATTATAAGAAGACACATTTTTCTCTTGAAATATTGGGTTTTGAAAGAAATTGTGAAAAGTCCCCTAGGCCAAATGAAGAAAAGGGCCCAGTTTGGGGACCTTGTACCCAACATAGAATTTATTGTTGTTTAATAGGATACTGCATTCATTATTTTTCATGAATGACCTTGGTTGAATCAATACATGGAAATACCATCATCATAAAATGAATGAATCAAATACATCATTAATGGAAAAAATTGGGATGTTGTATGATAATAAGGCCCATTTGGAATATTGTGTGTCACATTATTTTGATATAGGATTCAATCATAGGGAAGAAAAACATCCCATGGTTGAAGGAGTTTATTTTTCCATTGAACTGATGGGTCTAGAAATGATCCCAATCAACCACATATAATAACTCAACAAAAGATAACATGTTTCCCCTCAATTAGGTTGAGTAAATTGGAAAAAAAATATAGCATATATTCAACAACCTTCTTGATATCAGTCATGAAAACTATGTCTAGGAGTGTTGAAATTGTTACTGACTCTCCAAAAAATTGGTTAAATCTAGGTTGAAATTGAACATATTCCTTCCCCTGAGATTAAAGAAATCCCCACCTCATCATTTGATTCAGAATATATTTTCATGTCACTAAGAGAGGATAAAGATTCCCATTCTCCACCCCTTATCTCTTTTACATAACTATAAGGATACCCTATATTTTAGTCTTGGTAAGATAATGTAACTTCATCTTCTAGATGATGAAATATTGAATCATCTCCTGACACTAAAGAGTTTACTTCATCACCTACTCCCACTAAGAGTGAAGTGTATGAGCAAGATAAGGGAAAGGAATAAGTCAAGGAGGGTGAGATCATCAAGGATTCTCCTCAAATAATTGTCTAGGGTTTCCATACCTCCATTGATGAACTCAGGGAGATAACAATGGATACCAAATATGACCCACATCCAACCTTGTTCTGTGTTTCCATGTCAATTTAATAACATTTTGTATATTCATCATTTATAAAGAAAAATTGATAATTATTCTACAAAAAATCTATATAAATTTTTGTCCTCAGTCCTGAGGTGGTCTTTCGACACCATGGCCTTCCAAAGAACAACTGGAGATATAAAAAGGTGGCTTGAAAGTCACATTTGACTCAATCTTCGAAATTTAAAGCCAAAGAAAACAACCTTATCAGTTCTAACTTTATTGGGGTGGGGGTAAATATCCAAAAATTCTAGCCAATATATTCCCTATCAAGAATAAGATTGAGAAAATTTGAGGTTTAATCAATTTCAAATATCTCAGCCGGCACTATCTAAAGGATAGATTCCCATTTCCAATCAGATAAGTAAGGATTGATGTAATGAACATAGATCAATTCGTCTCTTTAATGAAAGGCTATTTGGAAGTAATAAAATATGATTTTTCCAAAAACAATATGATGAATTGAAAACCTTCTGGGACCCTAATGGAGATTTTTGTTATCAAATAATTCTCTTCTCCTAAAATAATGTTGAAAATACCTAACAATGTGTTTGGAATGGCATATTAAACCCCTTAATTGGGATGTTTTTCAAATTATATGTTAATAATCTAGTGATTAATCCTTCAAATATTTATTATCAAATTACTTATCTTGATTCGATCTTCAACAAACTAAGATAGAACAACCTGAAAAAAAAACCCATGAAATGTTCTTTAGGAATTACCGTTAGGAAATTTCACAGCCTCATCGTACTTCTTAATGGCACTGAGTTCAAACCCAATTAATGGATATAAAAATTATTTCACCTTATTTAATACTCCATGAGAGTATATCAAATAAACATAGCCAACATTTTTCATATTATAGACTACCATGTAAGATAATGTATACCCAGCCCCAGGTTGATGAAAAAGGGGGTTACATATCAATGGAAAAATGATTTTTATGAAGAATTCGACAACTATAAAGAAATATTTTGTATCCACCTAGTTTAAAAATATCCTATTGAATGAAGACCACTCATTTTAAATGTGATAGCCTTAGAAAAAAATGGGTTCCTTCCTTGCACAAAACAAATTATACCAAGAGATAAAAACTACTTTACTAACTTAGATGAACCATGATCAATGTAGAGAGTCATTATTTAGATTTTGGGAAAATATACATGGTGATAATATATTTTTTTTGAAACCAAATGAATTACCTAAAACATCACATGGTCCAATTAGTCTCTCATAGAAAACCACTCAAAAACATTCACAGTCATCATATGTTGACATAATGTATTTCATAATAGAATGTCATCCTCTAGTGGATTGGCGTCTAGTTTTTTTCCTTAGAGTGTGATGAGAGGCCAGGTGTTAGAAAATATCCTTGCATAACATCCCTCATATGAAGTGACATCAACATATATTGAACTACCTGACTAATCGATCTTATCAATTCCATAGGGATCACATATGAGGGAGATGTATTTTGATGGTGCATTCTGCACCCCACAAAGAAGTGGATAAAAGAACCCAATTTCAATTATTTTTTGTTTCATTCTCATTTGTAGTGAAAAGTATGTTTTACCTTACTCCTTCAACCAGAATGATTCATGAAAAATGATGTATATTATCTGGCCTTCTCTGTAGTGCTGGAGATAGAACATCATGTACAAGATAATCAATTAATGATAAATATAGATAAATAATTATTCATAAATAATATTGGTGGAGATTTTTCTTTCATAAAATGAGAAATAATCCCCTTTCTCAACTATGACTGAGGAATAATGGTAGAATTCCACTCTAATCGAACAACGACTCATGTCCCACAACCAAAACAATTCCATGTTTATGCATTCAAAATATCTCTGTAGGTATGGAAAATCCATATCCACATGAAATAGTCTTCATTATTGTGGAACAACAAATGTTATCTCCCTTTATCATGAAAGAATGTTGGAGAACCATAAGGTCAATCATGTCCCCAAACTAGTGAATGATGCAACAAGATGGATGAAACCCATTATGAACTTCCTTCATAACTAATTAATACTATCATACAAAGCATGAAAAAATAAACTATGATGCTGAGAAGATAACTTTTTTTATGATGGTATATATCATAAATATTTCCCTTATATGTTTGGGAATGATGGTTTCATTATTAGATTAATTTATAGGGAATATACATCTACATTCAAAAAATAAGTCAATATAAAATCCTAGGGAAACCACTAGTAGGTTTTCAATATTTCCCATCAATGTAATAGGATTGGGTAATAATATCCCATAGTGGAAAAGGATTTTTTGAATATTACCCAAAAAAATCCATTCTGACAAGTACATGCCAACTTCATTCACCTGCCGCTGATGACTTTACACACTTCCCAATGCACCTCAACCTTGGTCATATAGGGAATGGACGTCGTATGACTATATACTAAAACCAAATTAAAGTAGTTCTAGTAAATTCCTTTGCAAACAACTTTTTCAACAGGTGGGCTAAGGCTATAAACCTCAATGAAGCCAAGGAAAATAATATTTTCGTCTTTGTGAAATCAAAAATCATTACTGGATTTGTTTTCCCTTGTATAATACTAACATAAAATGATAACATTTTCTATTCTAAGAAGTCGAATAATACCTTTCATGAGTATAATGTCAAATAAAACCACTCATAACTATATCATACTGTAACTAATGTATAGATATAATCCTTCAACAATAATATATAAAACATACTGCATTAGATTGTGGATGTAGATAAAAAGTCCTTGCCTAAAAATCACTTCCATACTATGTTGTTTTACCATAATACAACCTACACCAAAACACAAGAGACACCATATTCATTGGTATATGGTAGAAAGATGGTCCTATCCATCAATGTTGATTTTACTTGCTCCTCATTCTCATCTATGATCATCTATCCATATATGAGAACTTCCATCACCAATTTTTTGAATTGGAATTACTAGATGATAAGAGATTACATAACATGAATCATTTGGAAGTCCAATAAAAATAGATTTTATGACCCTATAAAATAATGGTCCACCTATAGTCATTCCTTTAGGGGGGATATGGTGTTGGTCCTCATGACTCTGATGATACCTCAAAAGAAACCTGAAAATTCATATACAATGTTGGAGGGAACATATTTCAAACAAAATGTCTACTTCAATGGATGTTATTACTTGATCTCGATAGATGTACAACATGACACATACCCCACCAATGCATGATTACTAAAGAAATATTTCAAGTAATCATACCTCCCTCATCCATGGTGCAAGACAATAAACTACATGACACCAAATTCCACATTGTATGATATTAAATAGCATAGAATCATCATCATGATTGTATGATGTTAAACCATATAGTGAAACATCATTAAAACATGACATTAAATTGTATCCTTGATGAATGAAATAAATATTAGATTCATATTATCCCAAAAGAAATGTAATTCAATTTCTTCACCAGAGAGGTAAAATTCCCCTTGGATCAATACTATATCATGATAAATTATAAAACTACATATTTCATGATTCAAATCCTCCTAGGATACATATAAATTATTTAGTATCTTGTATTATTTATTACGCAATCATTATATCACGTTGAATTCAATTCCCTTAATAATCATGATCGTTCTCCATTTATAATATATCATGATATTTTCACATTAAAGGAACTTAATACACCTCTATTTCATAATTGTTCGTCCCCTTTTATCTTCACAAATACATTCTCACTAATTCATGATTGAAGATATACAAAAATGAATTATAGAACTTCCCCAAGAAATCCAAGGAAGCCTCATGTGACTGATCATGAACAGAATAAAAGAATGTTTCATCAACACGTGTTGATAAATTGTAGCCTTACCCTATCCCATATGACCAGGATGCTTTATAAAAGTTGTGGGATGTCCTAATGTCCTCACTAGAGTCGACAAACCTATTTATGTCATTGTTTAGCTACTATGCCATCTTCTAGAATTATGTGTGTATTGATTCATATCAATACATTAAACGTAGTGACACTCATATCCTATACCATGTCCTGTTCATAGAAAACAAATAAAAATTTACATTCCAGTCATATGATACAGTTCATTTTAGGGAAAACCCACATTGTGAAAGTGGTAGTTTGAATCATTCCTATGTTCTTGGACACATTCCTTCTATATATTATACTCCTTCTCCTTGGGAAATTCAAATACCCAATATCATCTATATTCTATTGGTAATAAGATGTCAAAACGTGGGGAAACAATTGTTTTAATATTCATTAATTGGCCTCTATTTGTTATATATATGTCCCCCTTAAAAAGGGAATGTCAACCAGAGTCCCATTTTTTCTCAAGATTGACCTCTTCTATTTTCTTAATCCCTGAAACCACCATGTGGGACACTGCTTTTCAAATATCATCCACAAAAAATCCTTTATTTTTTTACCATATCATTTCACCTCATATATAAACACCCAAGATAATGGATTACAATTTTCCACTTCATCTTTGGGGAATTTCGTTCCATCATAGATTGATAATCATTTTTTCAATCGGTTTCTCTATGATGTATGTTCCATGATGTATGACCTAAAACTGCAAGACCCCATGTCATCCTAGTCACATTACATTAAAATGTTTGACAACAACATTATAAAATGTCATTACAATTTAGTCTTACTCTATGTACCAAGCATATGATGCCCTAGGAAACCATCATTACATTCCTTATATCAAAAAAATCAGATACATCTTCTATGGTGATTCCCTAAATTTATAAATATAATTTGTGGGGGTTCATGCATTATTTTTTCACCACAGGAATCCTTCTCTCCTACCTCATAATGATAAAATTCTGCGTCAGCATCTCTCTAATTCATTTATAGAATTGAAGGACTACTTTTAAATTACTTCCTTCTACTACAAGATATTTCGGGACACCCCAATCTCTAGTATTGAGTCAAACTTTCATGTTGTATTTTCAATTCAAGTTACCCACATCCTCTATGAATATCGTTAAAATTTCATAATGATGTACTTTTTCAATGAAATAAAACTATATGATTTTTTAAGAATTATTTATGACATGATTCTAAAACCTATGATGTATGCATCAGCACCGAAATCCTACATCCTGGTCCAGCCACAAATTGTTATAAAGACCATGTCCTTCCTTTTATTCGCCTATGTGTGGTTTAAGAATCCATTTCCTATCCCTGTTTCACAAAATGAGATTATCTCACTTATTCTAAGTAATTTTTGAAAGGGATTTCCTACATAATAAATATTCTTATTCGAATTGGGGTCATGGTCCAGGTAGTAAGACCTTAAAATTAACATCTAACGTCATTACTGTAAGATGCTAAACTACACGATTATCATAAAATTCAAGATGTGAATCCAAGAACTATGTTTATATTTAACCTTTCTATCCTAGGTAATATAGTGACACTATAATATCTAGTTACAATTATGGCCACATCATAAAAATGACTCCCTTGCTTTTGTATGGTTTATACTAGCACATGGATCTTTCACACAACAATTACATATGTCTTGATTCTTACTCTGATGAGATATGAAGTGGTGTCCAGATCATAAATCTAGGTCCATACATAATTTAAAAATACTCTCACTCTATAATAATCGATCCAAATCTTCATAAGAGGGTCCATTACGGTTTCCCACCGCACTACTGATCTTGTATTCAATGTAAAATGTACCCTCTCCACACAAAAAATAGATTAATAAATAAGTAATTCATCCTAGAACTACATATGGATTGATTCTACCAATGAAGAGACACACTGTGACCCCTAGACCATATTTCCTGATACTAGACACAATTTTAACCAAAAAACCATTTCCACATTGGGGGTTGGACCTTTGTAGGGAAACATCTATCTGTTTCCTTTGGATATTTTGATATGAAGTTCCATGTTCATATTTAGTGACATTCCTTCCACAAACAAAACATTATGTCTATGGAAAATAAAAATCTCTATAATATTTCCCCATCCCTTGGTAGTGGAATATCATATTCTTTAGGAAAACCATATTTTACTATGCAGTGATGCACCATAAATTGGATTTTCATATGATACCCAAAAAATGAATGTCATCCAGAGGAACATTCTTCCTTAGGAGAGACCAATTCTCTCTTCATAAGTCCCAATAGCATTTCATCCCATGTCAATTACAAAACATGGAATCCCCCAGATTGTAGCTTACAACATTTTCCATTCATTACAAATGTTTTTGAAATATTATAGTACATATTACCATGAAAAGTAACAACCACTCGTCTTTCAGTCAATTTTAAGTGAGCATAAATCACATCCCTCAAATTTTCATTCCTTAAGACATTAAATTGTGTGTTCCATGTACTAGTAGCACAACAATAATATTCATAATGCTTCAACCCATTATACAAGAAAAAATTGTGTAGTATTTGTTTTTTATTCAAGTCCAGTTTCAATTTGGATGACCAAATAATTATTAGATATATTCCCTTAATAAACCAAGCTTCATGGTAGTGAGAAATTTGGATCTCTAAAAAATACCCTACCCTGAGAAATAGAAGGAAATTTTTTGAGGCCACATTGTTTTCAATTAATTAATATCCCCATGTTTGGATTGGAATATGTTTCCCACAAAAAAATGCATTTCAAAGAGGGGAACTATTTTTCTCAAGGGAGACCTCTTCTATATCTGTAGGCCTTGATAATATTATAATATAAAATTATTTTTAAATAGGCTCTACAGTTACCACACACAAGATTTTCACACATTATGATTTTGATTCAAATACCTAAAAATCATGGCTTAAATTTACATTTATATGTACTGAAAATATTAAAACATTCTCATCCATCCATCCTTGATTACGAAATCATTCCATAAGCCACATCCAAATTCTTTGACCTATAATAGTAGTCACATTAGTCTGACATTAAATACATTGGACTACCGATATTAGGAGAGAGAGTACTCACCATGCTAAAAACCCCTAAAATGAAACCATGATAAAATTCATGTCATGCCCACTAATTTTGCGCCATAGTGGTGTTTGGAAAAAATATTGGTGGGAAAATAAAATGTTCCATTGTTTGTAGGGTTCTCCAAGTACCCCTTGAAATCATCAAAACTATTCTCACTGGGTCCCTTGGTGTAGGAAAAAATTACAGAAATGTCGGATATTTCATCCAAGTATGTTGGATCTAGTGTTATGTCGATAGTGGTTATTCTTTTAAGTATCAATGAGCATTTTTCAAGAAGAGATTGATTCAATTTGATTATCTTGGTTCATGATTGTGATTTTTATATAGTAATGAAAACATGGATATCAAAGTTATTATCTTTCAAAACACTGCAAGTCCTTATTTTTTGATGTTGTAGGATAAGATAAAGGATAAATACTAGATTTCGAACAAGTTATCATTTATCTATTTAATGGGAATATAGGAGCAACATCCACAGCATGGAGTCTCTTCATAAGAGTATAAAATTGAAGTTAGAATTCCCTCTTGATGGATTCATAAAGGTGAATCATTGAATTATCTAAATTATTTATATATCGGCACACCTTGGGAATCATCACAATATCTACATCAACACCATCGTGTAATGAATCCACCCTCTCAGCGGTATCTTATCATGCCTTCTCCACTTATTCCACTAACTCATTCCCTTCATCATTGACCACATTAGTATGATCTGTATTTTTATTAGGAATGATATTCATGGATGTATGGAGATGGTCCACAGACTCTATTGTTTGAGAGACAAGACTAGAGTATGATATCCCTCTCTAGGGAAAAAATCACATTCTTCTCCACATAATTTATCATACGAAAATCAAACCCCCCAAACCCATGAATTAAAAAAATGTACGGTAATTTGTGTAGTTTCATCAGAATGTTTTCTAAGGGGTATCCTTTTTTTAATGTTTGGGGACGAAGCCTCATTTTTATTATTAAATTAATACAAGGAACTCTTTAACTGGGTAGAGGGGGACCCATTACATAGCCCATAGGCCCAGTGGGAATTTAGCCCATAACATAGCCCACAAGCCCAAATTTTAGGTCCAAGACCCATTCTGGAAATAGTACTGCAATAGTACCTGCACTGCTACAGTACCACACAGTACCTGCCGCCGCTATAGTTCCCCTTCTGCCACTACAATGCTTCCATTGCAATAGTATCTTGTCTGCTATAGGAGCACTAACGTTCTGCTCCAGTAACCTGGTCTCCATGGGTTTTGAACCACCATTTTTCCTGTATAATAACAGGGTGATTACCACTAGGCCAAACCCCAACTACATTCCAAGGGGTATGTGAAATTGGGTTCGAAATATCCTTCCATATAGTATAAAATGATATTAAATATTTTCGGGAGTCTCCCAATCCATATATAGAATTTCCCTCAAAAGGTGGAATGTTTTAAGGAACTAATGAAACCAAATATGGTCTCGTATCAATGCCGTCAACATGGGTTGGATCTACGGTTCCAAAATAATTTACAGATTCGGTAGATTGAGATGTCAGAGTAGTGGTTACATCATAGATTCTTCAATTAGTAATTTTGAATTTAGATGATTCAATCAAACAATAATTAAGCATTGATATAAAAAATAAGAGATGGAATGGTGGAGAACATATCTTCACTTGTCTAAACATCAATGTACTTGACTACAATTATATTAACATTTGAATAAGTATGTGTTTCAAACTCAGTATGTAGGTTGACTTTTTGTTCTTACATGGATTCTCGTGATGCATATATATATTCAGAAATATCATTGGTTACAAAAGGTCACACACTAACACTGATCCCATGGGAATAACAATCATGAAATGGAGAGAGATATTTGGTTCTAACTCCCCTTGATCATGAATCGTTGCCACTTACATTGTTGTTCTCTCCATGATATAAATATCAGTATGCCCAATAGAATCATCCACCCATAAAATATTACCTTTTAATGGGGTAGAGGTCCTTTTACCATGAAGGGTTAAGCCAATGTGTCTCAGAATCTTCATTATTTCCTCAGTTGGCCTACGATCCCCATATAGCTCATGTAAAACTACCATTTTTTCACTTTTAAATCTAAAGAATAAGGGGTTATTAGATCCTCAATGTTTTTTTATTGTTTATTAACCAGAAATTCACTAATTCTTATATGATATATTTATTCATCACACAGATACCCACAACATGATGGATAAATACAGTGATACAATAGCCCCATATTATTCCAAATTGAAGACATATCAACAATTTTCATAAATAATGATGCCTCATAATGTCTCATTTGGGTGGGATCATGTGGGGATCATTGGGTGGGATTTGTAATGGAATAATACTATAGAAACTATAAGAATTGCATGAATGTGCTCAACCGCCCCATTATAGACTTCTTCAGTAACTTCCTCTCTTTAAGAGATGTTCCCACCAACAATAGTACCCTTAAGGGTTTAATCCAGTGAATGGATAAGTGATTGATTCTCCACATCCTCTAATAATAAAAATTATTAGGGATCCAATAGCTTGTAAATAATATGAATATGAGTTGATAGAAATGTTCATGTAACCTCTCTGTCATCATCATATCACTCCAAAATGACTATCACCTTATCCTGCACTCGATTAAACTATTAATTTACAATATTAAATGAATGAATGAAGGTATACAAATCATCGAGGAATATATAAACTTCACAAGGGTTCTCTTGTATAGATATTTGTTCGAAAGTGGTGATGAGCCATTATCTCAGGACATTAATGTCGTCAGCCTGATGATCTCCCCAAATTTCTTTAGTGGATGAAATATTTTCTAAGAATCACACTCTTTATATGATTCTTGGAAGTATATTGTGAGGTTAATGTCTATAGTAAGAGGTACCACCCTGGATATGGGATAGATTCAAGCCACTAAATTTTTATCTTCAATATTACAGCCTCCATGGTACCCCTTGGAGATGGGTGTTTCTGAGGATTTGGTTGGAAAGAAAAAAATGTCGCTATCCTTAGTTATAGTAGGTTGGCATGCCTCATCACCCCCTTTGATGAAAAAATTCTATCATATTCACTCTCACTCACATAAGTACTAAACATTTCAATTAATCACATTGAAAATCATTGTCTGTTACATAGTGAGTGGATCATGGTGTCAAGATATTGAATATAGGCTTCCACCACAATATGGTCATCAACATAAGAGACATTCTCATGTGATGATATATAGCCATATATTCCTAAAATCACTTTTCTCTTAAATAAAATTCAATAGATAACTTGTGGGTGTGAAATTCTTCAAGGTGTCCCACTATCTCTTTAAAATTGAAAAAAAATTCCTTAGGATAAATAGACCCTTAAACATGAGAACCATTTCCAGTATCCTGGGAACTTGAACCCTGCATTCTCAACAAGAGATAATTTTGGCATGGGGCTTCAATGATGGGAAGATAGATGTCTAAAAGTAAATCTGGACTTGGTACATGCTAGTCAATAATTTTAGAGATTTAATCAATGAGGATCCACATACGAAAGTTAATACACTTCAGTAGGATCTATATCAGGTAAGCGACTCCAGTAATTGTTTTTCTTGTTTTTAATGAATTTGTTAATTCCTATTGCACTCATTGATCCTTGATGTTGAACTTGTTTGTTTTCCCACATTTTCATTAAAAGTGATTTTGAAAAATAAAATTTATTTTCATGTCATAACTGACCTAGAATGTGTAGTTGTTTTTATTTTGACCCCCTTAGTCTTGGGCACCAATTGACCTTTAACAACAAGGTTCAGTATTTCTAGTTTTTCACAAGGATATGACAGGGTTTAGGAATTAGCTTAATTATGGGTGAGTTTTGGATGAAAATAAAAATAAAAATGTGGGATCTTAATTTAACACTACGTAGCTTATCAGGAGAATATTAGTCAGAGCTATAGAGTCGCCATTAAATTAATTTCCATAAATATATTATTGATGGTCAGGGGAAACCTCATCTGGATGTAGTGGAATAGATGAGAAAATATAAATGGTGCATACCCATTTCATTTTATCTTACCATCATTTGTATCAATAAAGATACAATCTCCCAAATTAGTAAGGTACCCTTATTTGGCACGATCTCCAGCTGCATAATTCACCAATGTACTAGTAGGGGAGGTGTATGGGGCATAGTTGAAATGATAATAAAGGAGATCAGATCCATTAAATCATGATCCATCCTTATCAATGGGTTTGAAACACTTATACATTAAATGTATGATTAGATTCTAGAATCTGGGATCTTTTACTTTAAAAATTCATAACATCCCATGCGGGATGATACCCAACCCCAGAAAAACATAACGGGGTCCACCAACGGATTCATTGACTTCCCCTTTCTAATGTGTACAATCATATAGATTATAATTTCTTAAACATGTATGTGAGATTAATACACCCCCCAGTGGCGAAATAGGCCACTATCAAAAAAAAAATTGACCCTTACTCTTGTGTTATATTTGCACAATGTCTACAACCTTCCGCTATGAATCATGGTAAGAAATGAGACCCATAAAAATAGATGGTCAACATCAGGTTTAGTATTCCAACCTACTCTGTGAACTAAAACTCCTCAGGAATCATCCAATGGGCACTAATACAGCTTCGGGTGTCATGGTAGGGGAAGTTCCTCAACCATTGCACATGGGGATTACGACTGCTTGGCATAGTAGAATCTTTAATCCAGTCCAAAAATGGAGTATCCAAAATTAGGAGTGGGTGAACTATAAGAAGTTTCTTCACCTTATCGATGACCTTATTTTCATGTGAGGGGGTCCAATACATGTTATCCTTATATGAGGAGTGATTAAGGAATTCATTGTATATATCTCCCATGATCATCTCTGATGAGTTATTTCAAATGTCCCAAAGACTAACACCAACCTCCCCATGCACCAAATGAAAGGTATTCATGTTCATACTGAATCAACTGATTAGTTGTGGAATAAAAAATCATTTTATTGGGAATAGTTCTACAATGCATAGACAGAATCATAAAATCCCAAAAACTTCAACTTAGTCTTGAATTCCTCGCATATATAGAGGTACCAGGTAGGTCACTTGCATTCCTAATTGAATGATCCTCTAGGAAAAATGTATCTATTTTTTGACCACCCCAACTTATCATTTTATGTGGCCTTCCTTGATATTCTCTAATAAGAGTGCAAATGAGATTTTTGCACACACATGATTTAATCTATAAAAAATTGAGAGAAATTTAAAAGATAAATGTTGAGTAGGTATCAAAAATGAAGGATCCATTAAGTGAGATGTTCTCTTAGAGAATTCTGATATTCTTAGGTACCCATTTCATTGGTCTATTAATTCAACCAAATTTTGGGATCAAAACATTTGATGGCTACTTGAATCCACAAATAGGCATCATTTTTTAACTGGGTAACCTTATTGGACTTCACCCAAAAGACATACCAGATATTAGTGGAATGGGTCTTTTTTTCATTTGGAAAAATTTTCTACAACATCACCCACATTATTCATCCTCTCATCATTAGTGGAAATAGATTTTGAGGGATCAATCATTAATATATTTTGCAAAAATAAACAAGAAATAAAGGGTTATTATTATTAACAATAATGTTTTTTTTCAAAACTGTATAAGAAAGATGTGGGGTTCGAAGAGCATCTTCCTATAATGAATCTACCCCTAAAGAATATTTACATGAGGTGTTTGGTCAGTTGATGAAAAATCAATCTTCCAGGAGGATTAATGTTTCTCTATAAAGGTGAGTGGAAATATCGTTAATGCGAGAATACCCTTTAGGTTAATTGAATATTAATATAAAAAAGGAAAAATGGCTTACAGAGGTTCAGAGTGATAAAAGATTCACCAACGTCAAGTTCACACAAAAATTTCAAGTATGGGATGAATGAGATTTACCCCTTTTTAGGGTAATGGGCCCCATTATGGGTCTACATGCATATAACTAACAAAACCAAATGGGACAAAATTATTCATCAGATTCAACTCCTCCCAATCCTAATTAGAGCTCATTCTAATGGAAGTCATTTGTTGTGTTTTAAAAACCTTGAATTGAATGAAAAAGGATTTCAGAAAATTTGTAAGTGTAAAATCATCCCAAATAAGCATGAAAATGGTTAAAGGATGCAAAGACAAGAATGAGGTCTTGGTTCCTAATATAAATCTTATGGTAAAGATCATTATTCCACAATGATTCCTTTTACTATGTATGGATTCCCACAAATGAAAAGTCTCTTTTTGTTGGGTACAGGATTTCCCCCCATAAAAAAATCCATTTTCAAGTGCGGATTGTGTTTTTTACCCTCAGAAAAAAGGTTTAGTTGGGTTCAGGTTGTGTTTTTTGTCCCCAGCAAATGAAAAATCATTTTTAGGATTATATTGTGCTTTTAATCCCTTTCTAATGAAATCCCCATCATGGGTACTCAGTTACCCTAGTAGGTGTTTACATGCATTTCTCTATAAAAACACCATTGAGGGAGATATAGAAGATATGAATGAAAAAATCCACAACAGGTGGGCAAGATAACTATTTTTGAGCAGGTAAACATACCATACATCATTATGTTATATATAGAAATCACATGAACATCCAAAACCCAGAACAATTTGTGGAAATCATTCCATGATAAAAATAAGATGGTTTCTTGGTGTTCTATAATCATGTAGATAAAAATTTTATAGGGAAGGATCCCCTCTCAGTGTAGAAAACAGATATGCAGAAGAAACATAAACATGTGTATCTAAGTACTATGTATAAAAAATCTATACCTGAATAGAAATACACTATGTAGAGGGAACCCCATTCTATATAGGAATACATTACACAGAGTGAACACCATCTAGAAAAAAATGATATGTCTGATGGGGGGTAATCCAATTTCCTTCTCTCATGTATTTCCTTAAGCATGGTTTTTCCCACCTTGTCCCATCCAAAAAATATCGTAATTTATATCCCCATAAACATCTTTTATGTAGATATATAATCCATAAATGAACCTCTTTTTAAGGTATCATGACAATTCCTTTTCTAAAGCAACCAATTGTATATGACAAAATCAATGGATACATTATTGTTCCCTCATGATCATACATACCCATGTTATGAAGGGTTCTTTTGGTATCATATATAATATCGCATGCTTGGAATATTTGTAAGAATACATTTTCTTGGCAATGAAAGTCCCAACATTGAGTAAAATACCATGTGGTTCCATGGGCCAGGATGACACATATGTGGCCTATAGGCCCATCCTCCTCCTCTATTCAAATATAGAAATGGGTGGAAAGGGAGATCCTCCAAGGGTTCCCACTAAGAGTAATCTTATAGATGAAGTTAAAATGCTTATCATATTTATCTATCTAGGCTATAAACACATGAGATAGGGTAAATACCTCAAATCCCTTTCTCTTGTTCATCAACAAGACCTCAATCACCAGTTAATGGAGGATAGGTTTTGGTTTCAAAATTTACCACTTCCTATTGTCTCCCACACCAAAAATGATCCATGTGGTCATAGAGATCAGTGGACACCATGAAATCTGCATTATCCCATCAAATTGGACTCCAACTAGGTGTAAGCCCAGAAACCATGTCATTATCCTCTCAATGGGAAATATTCACTTTGGTACAGACCTTTGAAATGTAGTACTCCCAATGAAGCAACCAATGAAACTCCTCCTTCTATGTATAAGCCCCAATCCAATTGGAGCTACATTGGTTTTGACTCTTGATTAACTATGATAAATAGGAACCCTCCATGAGGTCCAAACCCTACACCCAAATTCACCCAAATGTTCTCCAGGCTATATTCCAAGTAGGATTAAATCGAACTCAGAGGGCCATATTATTTTAGGGTCGCTTTGATCACCACCATAATTAGACCATATTCCATGTAAAATCATCCCCACTTCCTGGGATCCCACGTATCTTTTATTTCCTTTATGTTGCCTCAGAGTATTCCACGCACAAAAAAATTAACATGGACCCTTTTTCTTTTACATTATTATCACATGACGCTAAAATAAATCATTTAGTCCTCACCAAAAACATTAAAAAGAATGATTTTCCCCATTGAGAGGAACCAAACATTGTGGGGTTTGATTCATTTAAAAAGGATATGTAGAAAACCCATCAAATATGTGTGATATTTACTTAAAATCAACTCCAATCACATTGTATGATAATATAATCTAGAAAGGCCCACTATTATTCTCAAAATTGGAATCATAATTATAAATTATATAAGAATCACTAATCTTTTAGTTGACGGGTAAAATTGATGAAGAACCTTAGGTGCGTACAGATTGTTGAAAATAATATACATGATAATAATTGACTGGCGTCCATAGGGATAACCATGTTAAACATGATGATGAATAAATATGTCATGAATGTGCTTGAATTCAAAACTATAAGAGGGTCCTCTAATAGGAAATAATTCCCCCAAAAAGTGTGTGATGAGCTCAAACTTCCATCCTCTAGAACAATTTGAATTATTAAGTTTCCTTGGGAATGTTACACAATAAATAACAACCTTTGGAAATAATTTCCATGAGTTATCTTGGACATGATATCTATTGTGTGATTCTGATTCCTTGAAAAACCCCTATTGGAAACTTACCCACCTTAAACAGGTGTGAAACAGAAATGCTGAACCAGATTTTAATGATTGTGAAATATTGAAAATCCCAGAATAAATGAGAATATTTTTTTAATGATTTTCAATTGGAATTAAGGATATAAAATTGGAATTTCAATTGGATATAAAATAGTTCTGAATCCTAAACACGTGAAAACATGCATGACATATCATGAAAATGTAAATGCAAAATGGGAAAGTGGGAACTACATTAGAAATGAAATCATAAGCAATGGTCAATTATAAATTTAAAGGTGTAATGAAATTGTGGAAAAATTCTCATAACAGAATTGTTTCAATCTATAATCCAATACATGACATCAAATGAGACTATAACACTTCTGAATTCATTGGAGCACAATATAATTTCAGGTGCATCTGTCGCTTTCATGTCATGTACAACATAATTTCTCCACATAAATCATTCGATATAGGGTTAGATTTCATCACATTTAATTTCATAATCATGGATTTCATAATATGTACATTGAATTCCTCATTAAAGTATTTATATGTATGTCTTGGTGAATACCCCTGAGTGGAAATGGCGATGACATTCACAATATAAAGGTTTTTCAGGGAGGAATCATAGTAAAATTATGGAAGTATAATGGAAACACTAAAATAATCCTAAAATTGTTTAATGAGAGTAAAATGGGTCACTTTTAAATTAAAAATCAAATGTAAATTCAGTGGTATTTGGAAAAAACATATCCGAACATTATTATATAGAAATAGAAGGCATAAAATGAAGTAGATACCCAAATTAATAAGGGAAAGAGAAGATCCCTTCATAAATTTTGACAAGTTAACGACTTAGGAGAATGATATAGTGAGAGGGGAAAAGGAACTATAATTATTAGGGAATAATTTGGACAGTATAGGGATATTTATTTAGTAATTAAAATACAACCAAATTAGAATTAAATTTCTAAATAAAAAAGAATATTCTTGAATTGAAAAGAATAAAGGTCGGTCCCTTACCTTGAGAGAGTAATTCAAAAAAGTTTGGAGGAAATTCTTGAGAGCGTGTTAAAGGGTAGTAAGACTCTTGAAAGAGGGGGATGTGTAAGGATATTCTCTAAATTTTTTTATTAAATTTCAATGGGATAGTTGTTGGGTTTATATGTGAAAATAGATGAGGTTTATTTATTAATTATCAAACATAGGTTTTGGAATCTACATAATAATGTATTCAAAACCACGAAAAACCAAAGTTTTTTATATAATTTATAATAAATATTAGTGGTGTTATTTATTTTATTAAAACAATTAACGAACTCCAAAAAATATGTTATCCATGGTGATGCCGGGGATAGTCATACATATAATTAATTTATTTTAAAGCATTAAAATATAATGTATTTTAAAGATGATTCGCAATAACATTATAAAATTAATAAAATAACCTAAAAACACATTATTTTAATGTTGAAACATATTTTGATCTTGTATACCATTTATATCATTTATTACATCACTTTTTCATAATTAGGATTCTATAAAATAGACCTTACATTAATACCAAATTTATTTTTTTAATGAAAAATTCAAATGTGTTTGAATATTATGAAAAATTAACCATTGTATTATTTTTACAATAAGAATCCCAAAAAAATATATTTTATATGAAAAGAATTTTATAAAAACAATTATTTTCACATTTTAAAAAAGAAACCACATTTATTTTGAAATTATTTGTTATTTCACATTAAAAGTTTTTGTTTCTTATCAAAATTAATTTTGACTTCAAACAAATTATATTATCATTTTTATTTTATAAAACTTATTTAAGAAAATATTTATATTTGGATAAAATGGTTTTTAAAAAATCCATTAATTAAAAAAAGGAATGTATTAATTGAAATTTCAGATTAGAGAAAAATAAAATTTGTGTTCTATTATATCAAGATCAAAACCATTTATAAATTAAAAACAATAAGAATTAAAAATAACCATTATAGCAATAAAAAATATAACATAAACATTCATATTGCTATGGTCTTGATATAAATCACTTTATTACACCAGAAAATCCCTTATGTATAAGTTACGTGATGGTAATCGTTTAATGTGGTAGTTTAGTGTACATGGTTTGGGTAACGATCACAATGATCTTGAACGTATCCCAAGAACCATTTAACTAATGTAGTAGTAGTTGGATCCCAGCCTTGTCTTGGTCGAGAGAAAACACTAATGATTATTAACTCCCCTAGAAGCTCTAAAAAATGTGCTTCATATTGTACAATGTTCAGTTTTGAGGCTATCACATCCTTTTTATATGTCAATTGGATTTATCAAAATCATATATTTATACATATTATATGATAACTGTTCAATGGATATATTATCAAACGTTATGTTTCATAATACTTTTTTAAATTATGTACAATATAAAAAAACCAAATAAATTCATGTCTTTTATATAAACATAATATTTCAAATAATCCAATCATTATTGAAATTTTATATATAAAGATTTAGGTTTCTACAATCTTCCCATTCAATAATTTCACCCTCAAAATTTTCACTAAAATAGATAGGGTTAATTTTTTTAATCACCTGCTCTTGTTCTTGTGTCACTACTTCAAACTTGTGGTTCCTCCATAACAATATGACCATGTGCATTGTAATAATTTGTAGAAATTATTCTCTATGATATAATATCCTCACTGTATATTTTTTATAGGAAATATAATTATCTAATGGTACCACCACTGAATTTATAGAATGTAAGTATTTTGTTATGTAATTCCTCAAGGTAGATACCAGGAATATATCATTTAAAAAGAAACATTTGGTGGGAGTGTTATTCTGTAATCCACTACACCGATGAGATCAACAATCTCAAAGGGACAAATGTATCTAGGACTAAAGTATCCCTTCTTCCCAAATCATGTTACTTTCTCTTATGGGGTTATGTGGAGAAATGCCTTATCTCTACCCTCACACTCCAATACTCATTAAAAATTGTTATCATTTCTCTTTTATCTTCTCTAAGTATCCCTAATGTGTTTCTGAAAATGCTTGACCTTTTATGACATTTCCTCAACCATTTTAGAACCTAACAGTTTGTGTTCAGCAACTTCATTCTAGAATACAGATGTTATCAATCTCCCACCATAAAGGGATTCATAGGAATATATTTGGAGTCTTGCGTGGAGAATATAATTTAATGAGGACTCGAATAGAGGATGATGTTGATCCCAAAATCCATTTTTTATATTAATTATTCTCTTAATATTTACTCATGAGGTAGGATAGTCTTCTCAGATTTTCCATCAGTATGAAGGTGATAAGCTGAGATGAAGTTCAAATCATTATTATAGAATCTTGGGGACTCTTATAGAAATTATATGTAAATTATGGGTCTCTATTAGATTAAATCAATATTTTTTCTCTATGCAGCTTCACCACCTCACTAATGTATACCCATGCAATTCGATCAAGTGAGAAGTCATCTCCAATTGAAATGAACATGGTATTATTTATAATATGATCCACCCCAAACCATATATAATTATTTCCCATAGATTTATTAGAATGTTCAGTGAAATATTCCTTGGTTATGCTCTCCTATTTCCATGTAGGTACATGTAGCGGTTTTTATTATCCCCTTGGATTTGTTCCTATAATTATTCACATTCTTAAAAACAAGACTCCTTGATTTTTAATATTTTATCTCATAATTCATATTTTCCCACCATTATTATTTTTAGGGATATTGATACATCATTATGCTCCCTATATGGATAGATTAGTTAGAGCGATCTACATTATTCAACATATCATTCTTTAACCCAAAACATGATGTTACACAAAATCATGACACAAAATGTATAAATCCTTCATTAAGTTTCAACTATAAAGATTTTACATTTTCTATTTATTCATCATTCTTCAGAATTTCAATGTTGTATCTTTGAGCATCATTAATCTTCACTAGAAGGGATGGTTGACCAAAATTGTTTGTAGGATTAATGATGTTCTTTAATTTTTTTTATTTCCATTTCTATCATTTTATATTATATGGAAAGTTGATTTATATCAATTCTCATTAATGATAAAATAATGGGCTCCTTTCTACTTAGAAAATATTCCCCATTATTTTCATTCCCATAAAGGTATTAGATTGAGCACTCAGAGTCCTTAATCGTCTCTAATAATATTTTTAGCATATATTCATCTCTCACTACTACAAAACTGGCATTTAGTAGCACTAGTATTTATCAGAACTACAAAAAAAACTCATATATGGTGTCTTTATCAATGAGAATGAAAACAATGATAAATTTAACCTTTTATTATCATGTTTTTAGCACTGATAAACTGATCCTTTTTTAGTGGTTTGTTTATTTTTTTTGAATAAATGGTACCCTTTATCTCCACGTTTTTGTTAGCACTGATCAAGGGTACACTTTTATTAGTGATTTATTTTTAGCACTGAAAAATATATATTTTATACTCAGTTTTTTATCATTAATAATAGTGAAATCAATAAAATAAAATAATTAAATATTTAAAAATTGAGTTTATTAAATAAATATTAAAAATTTTATTAATTAATAAATTATTGTTAAAAATGAATAATTTTATTTTACTCATTAAATATTGAACATTTTATTTACAAGATAATTATGATAATTATTGTAAATAAATATTATGTAATAAATATATAGATATATAATAATGTATATAAATATGATTTATATATTACAATATATTTATGTACTCTATATTAAATAGTTAAAACTGTAGGGAATAATCATTTAAAATTAAAAATTATTATGGATTAAAAATACTAACAAATTTTTATAGGGTAATGGAGAAAAGTTAAACATTTAATTTCATATTTCAATTTAACATTGATCAAATTTTTTTTATATTTACTTCACATATATGTAATTAATAAATTATTATATACAATGATCACACATAAAACATATCTATTTTTTCATTATTGTTAAAGTTTGCATATTTTTAATTTATTAAATTTCACTCATTTTTAACATATATTCATATGCATTCACTTAATATTATATATATATATATTAATTTTCACAAATATTTCTAAAATTATTTGAAAATAAATATGAAAATATAATAGATTTATTTAAAAAGGAATATATTTTCTATGTTTACATTTATATATATTTATTAAGTATATATATATTTACAGTTTATTTATTTATAATTATAATTGTAAATCTTTTACCGTCAAATTTTTTTCATTACTAAAGATTATACTTTTTTAGTTCTAATGTAACATCCCAGGTAAATAAAGAAATTTGAAATTTTAATATTTATTAAAATTTGTGAATTAAATATTAATTTTAAATTAAAGGGGATTTTTATGTTCTATTGCATACCCGAGACGCAACAACTGGTTTCATTGAAATCTTAGGTTGCACACTAATAATATATATTATTATTTTAAGTGGTAGTTAACGCCTAGCAGTTGAATTGGCATGAATTAATAGAACTAACTAAAATATGAATATACATTTTTGTTAAACTTTTTTACATTTAACCAATACATATTAGTGGCTTAAAATAAGAAAGAATCATATTTTAAGCATAAATAGTCAAATATTCATCAAAAGGATGATTTAGAGCCTTTTGATGGAGAACCCTCATTAAATCCAATTTGGTCACTTTTATTTGTTCTATTTGACAAAATAAAATTATTCTATTTAATTGGGACATCAAAATTTACATTGGATGAAATTTTGGTATTTTTCTGATAAAATTCATTTTTAATGAATAGTGTAAAATTACTGTATTATTATTCAAAACTGCCTTTTAATCTAATTTACTTATAAAGATTGATTATATTTTTAATTGGTTTTAAAGTGTAATTAGATTATATTTTTCAAATTTAATCCAATTTTTTCGTTGGATAAAATTTCACTGTGAAATTGGACATAAATAAGGGTCAATCTTTTGATAATTGATTTTTCTTAAAAACATGACTTTTTGACAATTGGAAATAATTTTAAATTAATTTATGACAATTTTTTTTTAATTTTGAAAAATTGATTCCATATTTTGAATCAGTAGTTCCAAATTTTTTAAATATGTATCTTTTATCTTTAGTCATTATGAAATATTTACTTCAGCAAATATTTTATTTACCATGGCTAAAGGGTAAATCTAGTAAATAACGGTAAACAAATATTACTATAATAATATAAAATTACCCTAAAATGTGTAATAATATTATTGGTTGATACATATCTAACCATGGGCATTTTTGGGTCAATTTTGGGACCTCATGGGGCCACATGGGTGTGATAATGACACATTATTTTAATTAACTTAAAGTAACGACAAAAATGACATAAACAAATATATTTTAGTAAATTAATTAATACATGGATTTATATAAGTTATATTTTATACTATAAATATTAATTAAAAATATAAAAATATTTTCTTCATTATAGTATTTTTTTATATTTTTTAGATATCAATTAAATAAAATTATTTATGGAATAATAATGATACAGTGTTTACCTCATTAATAAGTGATTTCAATAAATAAGATTATAAATATTAATATAATTTTTAAAAACTTCCCAAATCATATAGGATGATTTTATTTCCACCCTGACTCATCTTAGATTTGACATTAATTATTTTTGGACTGTTTGAAAGCGAAGATAAGTTTCTAATACAATAATTGTTTCAATTTTTCCCAAAGAGCCACTCCTCCCCCTTATAAAAGCAAACCACTTCTAACCCATTCCTCACTCCTCTAAATCCCCATGGATCGTCCAAAACCTGACCAAATAAGCTCTCAAAATCCCTATATTCGACATAGAAGCCTTTCCTTGGGTATAAGACTCTTCAACAAAGCCTTTTAGTTCAAACCAAAAAGAGTTACCCAAATTAAAGATATCATCTTCTCTTAAGTTATTCTATTTTATTTTACTTCTCCAACCCCATAAACTCATTTATTATATTCTTTTAGAACAACACCAATATCCTCAATATACTAGGATGTTTTTACTAGATGTATTTAAACTAATCTTACACGCACATCCATCTAATAGGTAAAGAACATACTGTTTCTGTGGACGTCGAACTACTATCTCACGAAATGATGACTGTTCAATTATCTACAACCGCCTCTCATGGTGTCCATTATGATGGAACTGTATTTATATATGATATATATTATATTTATATTTTTTTATATTCTTCTGTATTTTTCATGTATAGAATTCCTTTTTGGTTTCCGTAGTGGGTAAATATGATAATCTCATTTGAGGAAGTGCGGACTACCACCACCTCAAAGTAATATGACTCGTTCATTCCTTAGGTGGAATGTATAAAGGGTGTAGATAATGAAATTATATATTATATTATATTTTTATTACAATATAATTATTTCTCATTATGTTTCTATTCCATTACAATATAAAAAAGAAATGGAAGTAGCGTTCATGTGTACATACGACTTACCATCTCCATAAACGGTGCATTTAATTTCTTATCTCAAAATGTTATGTACTATTATAAATACACATATATAAAAGATATATATGATATATATGATATCAAAATCATGAATATCATTATGGATTTGATGAACATTTTACTACATGAACAACTTTTAATTATAAGAAGTCCATTTTTGACTCAAGTACCAAATATCAACAAAACAACCATTATTTACTTAAATGATTACATAATGTTTATAACATGGTAATAATTGATATAAAATTAATAATAAACAAGTAAAAGGTTTTTATGAAAGTATAAATTAACGTCAGTTTATTATTCAGAAGATTAAAGAACGAACGGGTCAAGGTGGACATGAGGTAAGGGACTTCATCTCAGTCTCCTTCCATTGAGGCATATTTTTTTTAATACACAAATTTTTATATTCACTATATAAAGTATAAGGCCCCGACCATAAACCATACTTAATATTGAATTAAATGAATAATTCACATTGAGGATATTATCAGGTTTAGTGTTTTAGAGAATTAGGACATATCTATTACATCTCAAAATATTACAAAGTAGACACTTCTACTAAGTTTCCATAAAATAAAAACTCTTAAAAAGAAACATGTCTAGTTACATGTTTTAGATAACATGAATTTCCCTTGATCCCTTCCAAGACCCAATTCCACATTATGTCCTGTGAAAAACATTCCAAAAAAACATGTGGTGTGGATAAAAATCTCAGTAAGGGATACACAAAGAATGAAAACTGTTAGTTTTTAGAACAACAAGTAAACAATGTATACATTATCAAAGTAATACATTCACCTTTATGAAGTAGTAAAAACTCTTCACTGAATAAAATTTCATTACGTACCCTTTTGTAACCAAAATATTACCATAAAACCCATATGAATAACACATAACATATAAAGGTAACATGGGACATAAACATACTTAAGTGGAATAACCATACGGTCATCTTCCATACATATCACTTAATGGAATAGCCATTCGGATAACTTTCGTACATACTTAATGGAATAGCCATATGGCCAACTTCCATACCCAATGCATTGCAGGTTATAATGTAACCACCCGTCCTGGTATTCACGGCACCACCCGTCATATGGTTTATCACGTAACCTCCCGTCAAATGTCCAAGTACCATTATAAAATTATAACTCATAAAACCAATATAATGGAATGATAAAATTTCCACATTTCAATCACAATATATAATTTAAATATATTGAAATAATATAATATTTTATCAAAACCATTCTCAATACCAAATTACATAAAAGAGTATATGATATTTAATTTATTTTAAAACATTACGGCTTATTGGGGAAGTCAAAGATCAAATAATACTTGCAGTGGAGGAAAATGTCGTTGTCACTATATACGTTAAATGAAACATTCCTTTTTTTCGTTTAGTAAAACGCTTCATATAAAAATATTCCTTTTGTATAAAAGTAAAATTCAAAGGGGTTTATACACTGTATAAAAGAAATTTGTGTATAAAACGAGATATGCCTCAATGAAAGGAGACTGAGACGAAGTCCCTTACAAAGATCATTTTTTAAATAAAATAGATCTATTATGTGTATTAACAATATTTACATATAAAGAAAGTATAAATACTAGATAGTACATAATAATATCATGATAGAATTTGAAAATAGGAGATTAACCCAAAGAATGGAAATTGGGTTAAGAAGTTCCCTTACTTCGGGTCCGACTTGACTCAATCATTCTTTAACGTCCTGAATAATAAACTGGAGTTAACTTATACTTGCTTAAGAACCTTATTCAACTTCTTTATTACTTTTATATCACTTATTTCCATGTTATAAACATTATGTAATGTTTGTTTTGTCGATATTTTGTTCTTACGTCGAAAGTGGACTTCTTGCAATTACATGTTGATCATGTGGTCAAACATACATTATATCCAGAATGATATTCATGATTTGGATATCATATATATCATATATATCCAGAATATACATGTATTTATAATAATAAATAATCATTTATAGTGATGAAATGAAATACACCATTCATGGAGACGGTTAGCCGTACGTATGCTTGAACACTACTTTCATTTCTATGTCATATTGTTGGAATTAAAACTAAATGAGAGATATGTATATTTTAATTCCAGAATTATATTAATCATTTATATGTAACATTAATCATATATATACATTATATATATGTACTTATAATAGTTCATTACATTTGGGGATAAGAAATGAAATGCACCGTTCATGGAGACGGTAAGCTGTACGTACGCATGAACGCTACTTTCATTTCTATCTCATACTTTAATGGAACGAAATAATAATGATATAAAGGTATATTATAATTTCATTACAAAATAATATATAATAACGTTAAATCCATCCTTTATACGTCCCACATATGGAATTAACGAATCAAATCACTTTGAGGGGGCGGTAGTCCGCACTTCCTAAAATGAAGATATCACGTTTACCCATAATGGAAACCATAAAGTTATGCCTTAAATAAAAATACAGAATCTTAAGTAAAACATAAACATATTATATATCCTATATAAATATATTGAAATCTTAATGGCCCCCTTTGAAGGTGTTATATGAGTGTTGAACAATCATCATTTCGTGAGGCAGAAATTCACCGTCCACAGAAACAGTATGTTCTTTAACCATAAGATGAAGGTGTGTGTAAGTGTTGATAAAATCCTTATTATAACAACATAATAGTATATTAAAGATACTGTATTTGTTACAAAAGAAATGAATAAAAAGAGTTTAGGGGGTTCGTGAAGGAAATTAAAACAAAAGATCACAAGAGAAACACTACCTTTAAATCAGGTAACTCCTTTTGATTTGAGCTCAATGGATTCCTTGGGAAGCCTTATTCCCAATGTGAGGCTTCTAGAAGTAAGAGAGGGATGTGGAGAGAAAAAATGGGCAGGGGTTGGCCGACCCAAAGGTTTGAGAGGTGTGGGTAAGGAGGTAGAGGTGGGGGCCTTTTATAAGAGGAGAGGAGGGGCACTCTTGGAAAGTAAGGAAATGTTAGTTTATTTTAGAATGCGTTTCAAATTTTAAAGGTCCCACATTGATGTGTTTCGAGGATAAGGTGATAAGGGTTCTAAATCAATCCATACAATAGGTTTTGGACATGTGTAGGTCTTAGATTTTACATTATCTTTCCATTTTATTTAAATTGTTAAATAATGAGGTAATCACTACATCATCATGGTGTCATAAATAATTTAATTTATTTAATTTCTAAAAATTATAAAAAATACTATGATGTAGGAAATCGTTTTATCTTTCCAATGAAAATTTATTGTCGAAAATCTGATTTGTATAACCCCTTGTAAAAAATTGTTTTAGTAAAACAACTCATGTTTGTGACATTTTTATTTTAACATTAAATAAAAAGATATTAATGTCATTTTCCTACCAAAGTGGATCCATGGGGTCCGCAAGATGACCCATGGATTGTCTTGGTAGTCCATGAAACATACAATAAGGGTAGGACATGTGTCTAGGTCATTTCATATTATTAAAACATTACTTTTACCTTAAACTACACTAATTACCTCTAATCGCGATTAAAAACATAAAAGTAACTATTCACCAAAAAATTATTTTAATCCCATTGAACCACATTTTACTTCTTAATGAAAACCATGTATGTCAGATTTTTTAAATTCAAAACACAAAGGTGGTAAATTTTCATTTAAATGAAAAATCACTTTTTTTAAGTACCACTTAGTGTTTTCACTATTCATCAAAAATTGAAGTTTTTCAGAAAAATACCAAAAATTCACCCTAAGATATATTTGATATTCTGAATTCAAAAATTATTTCTATTTTAAAAAATTAAAAACATATACGTTTAATTAATTAATTTAATAATTAATTCCCGCTGTCAAAAAAATAGCGTGTTTTTATGAAACAAAAAGTATAAAAAGATTGACACTAGTTTAAGTCTGATTTCAAAGTGAAATTAATTCCAAAGACCAAAATTGGATTGAATGGTAAAAATATATTCTAATTTCACTTTAAAACCAATTCAAAATATAATTTAATCATATAAATAAATTATATTAAAAAGTGGTTTCGAATTAAAATACATCATTTTTCACTATTCATTAAAAATGATCTTTATCGGAAAAATACCAAAAACTTACAAAAAGTAAATTTTGATGCCCCAATTCTAAAGAAGAACTTTATTTGGTCCAATATAATGTATATAAGTGACCAAAACTATATTTAATGTTGGTTCTCCATCAAAAGGTGATAAGTGGACCTTTAGTGAAAATTAGAGTATATATTCCTAAAATTGAATTATTTTCCTATTTTAAGCCTTTATCCTTTATTGGATAACTCTAAAACCATTTAACAAACATATATAATAATATTTTAGTTATTTCCATTCATTTAAACCAATACAACTGCTAAGTGTTAGCTATCATTTAAAAAAATATTGTTTTATTACTAGTGTGCAATGTAAGATTTCAAAGAAACTCTTTCTTGCGTATCAGGTACGCTATCGAACATAGTAACCCAATTAAAGTAAAATTAATATTCAATTCTCAAATATTAATAAATATTAAAATGTATTATTCTTTATTTACCTGGGATGTTACATCCTTCCCCCCTTCTGGGAATTGCGTCCTCGCAATTTTATTCACTTATCAAAATAAGTGGGGGTATTTATCCCTCATAGAATTTTCAGATTCCCATGTTGCCTCTTCAACCATATGGGTTTTTCACAAAACCTTTATCTGGTGAATTACCTTATTTCACCACACTTTCTCTCTTCGGTCAACAATATAGACTAGTAGTTCTTCATAAAAGAGATTCTCTTCCAACTGAACTACATCTTGGCTCAAAACATGAGATGGATCTGACATATACTTTCTCAACATCGAAACATGAAAAACATTATGTACATGAGGTAAAATCAGAGGTAAAGCCACTCGGTAAGCAACTGATCCAACTTTCTCCAGAATTTCATATAGTCCAATGAACCTTGGACTCAACTTTCCATTATCACCAAATCGCATCACAATTTTCCACGGTGAAACTTTGAGAAAAACATGATCACTTACCTCGAAAGATGGATCCTTCCACCAGTTATCCGCATAACTTTTCTGTCTGCTCTGAGCTGTTCTCATGTGTATCTAAATCAACTGAATGTTTTCCGCCATATCTTCTACGAATTCGGGTCCCATTAGCTTCCTTTCCCCCACTTCATCCCAAAAAGCTGGAGTTCGACACTGCTTCCAATGTAATACCTCAAATGGAGCCATATGTATACTGGAATGAAAACTGTTATTATATGAAAATTCAACCAATGAAATATGTTTGTCCCAACTTCCCTGATAATCCATCGAGCAAGCTCGTAGCATATCCTCCAAATTCTGAATTGTTCATTCTGACTACCCATCTGATTGAGGATGAAAAACAGTACTAAAATTTAATTTAGTACCCAATGACTTCTGAAGGCCTTTACAAAAGTTAGAAGTAAACCTGGGATCATGATCAGATAAATGGATAGGGGAACTCCATGCAACCTAACTATCTCTTTATGATATAATCGAGAAAGTTGATCTAGAGAGAATATACCTCGAATTGGAAGGAAATGAGCAGATTTAGTCAAGCGATCAACAATAACCCAGATTGCATTATTACCTCGAGGTGTCTTTGGGAATCCCACAACAATGTCCATGGATATATTTTCTCATTTCCACTCTGGCACAGGTAAAGGATGAAGCATAACTTTCGGTAACTGTCGCTCTGCTATAACCTGCTGACAAGTCAAACACTTCATAGTAAAATCAGCAATATCTCTTTTCATTTCATCCCACCAGTAATACTCCCGAAGAACTCTATACATCTTAGTACTTCCTGGATGAACTGAAGATGGAGAACTATGAGATTGGCATAGAAAATCTCTCTTCAACTGTGAATCAAAAGGCACACACAATCTCTTCCCAAAACTCAAAACACAATCATTATCCATGTTGAATTTAGGCAACTTACCCTTCTGAACCAGCTCTACCTTTTTCTGCAATTCACTGTCTTTCTTCTGTGCTTTCTTGATTCTGTCTGACAGGGATGATATCACTAATACCTGAAACAAAAAAGAATAATTTCCTGCACAAATAACCTCTATGCCAAAGTTCATCAAATCAAAAACCAAAGGATCTCCTTCCAAATATAGCATGGTTAATGAAACATTACTTTTTTACTCAAAGCATTAGCCACATTATTTGCTTTTCCTGGATGGTAATGAATTATACAATCATAATCCTTGATTATTTCGGGCCATCTCCCCTGTCTCATGTTCAATTCTTTCTGAGTGAATATATAATTTAAACTTTTGTGATCAGTATATATTTCACACTTTACTCCATACAAATGATGCCTCCAAATTTTTAGAGAAAAACAATAGAATCTAATTCCAAATCATTTGTAGGGTAATTTACCTCATGAGTTTTCAACTGACGTGAAGCATATGCAATTACCTGATCATTCTGCATAAGGACACACCCACGTCCCTTCAACGAAGCATCAATGTAGATAAAAAACTCACCATTCCTGGAAGGTAGTGCCAAAACTAGAGCATTCACCAATCTTCTTTTCAATTCCTAAAAACAATTATCACATTCTTTTGTCCAGATAAACTTAAAACCCTTCCGAGTTATCTTAGTCATTGGACTAGATAACCGTGAAAAATTTCTAACAAACCTTAAGTAATAGCCTACCAAACCATGAAAACTAAGAATCTATTTAACATTTGTGGGTCTTGGACATTCTTCCACAACCTTTGTTTTTGTAGGATCAACAGTTATCCCATCTTTAGAAACAATGTGACCAAGGAAAGAAATTTGTTTTAACCAAAACTCACACTTACTGTATTTCCCACACAATTTATTTTCTTTTAAGGTTTTCAAAATAACCCTTATATGTCTTTCATGCTCCTCTTTACTTTTAGAAAATACCAAAATATCATCAATGAAAACAACCAACATTTTTCACCTGAGTCAACTGAGACATCACTACAACAAACTGTTTAGTTCTAATTCGGACCATCTCATGATACTGATTTCAACAGTCCTTTCCCTCTGTATGCCTTCCCAGAAAATCTATTCTGGTTCCTCTATGAAAAACCATTCTTAACACAAAAATATATTAGGAGAAGAAACATGGTAATCTTTAAATGCTATATCATTTTAAAAAAATATTTTTGGATAATCATTAAACAGAATTCTAACTTCTAAAGTTATCTAAACCGACCTCTGATACCAACTATAAGGCCCCAGCCTTAGAACATAATTAATATTGAATTAAATGAATAATTCACATTGAGGATATTTTTAGGTTTAGAGTATTAGAGAATTAGGACATAACTATTACATCTCAAATGATTAAAAAGTAGACACTTCTACTAAGATTCCATAAAATAAAAACTCTTAAAAAGAAACATGTCTAGTTCCCTGTTTTAGATAACATGACTTTCCCTTGATCCCATCCTTGACCCAATTCCAAATTATATCCTATGAAAAACATTTCAAAAAAACATGGGGTGAGCATAAAAAGCTCAGTAAAGGATACACAATGAATGAAAACTGTTAGTTTTTAAAACAACAAGTAAACTATGTATACTTTACCAAGTAATACCTTCACCTATATGAAGTAGTAAAAACTCTTCACTAAATAAAATATCATTACTTGCCCTTTTGTAACCAAAAGATAACCATAAAACCCATATAATGAACACATAACATATAAAGGTATCTTGGGACATAAACATACTTAAGTGGAATAACCATACGGTCAACTTCCACACATATCACTTAATGGAATAGCCATTCAGCCAACATCCATACATACTTAATGGAATAGCCATATGGATGACTTCCATACTCAATGCATTGGAGGTTTTAACGTAACCACTCATCCTGGTATTCATGGCACCACCCGTCATGTGGTTTATCACATAACCACCCGTCAAATGTCCAAGTACCATTATAAAATTTTAACACATAAAACCCATATAAAGGAATGATAACATTTCCACATTTCAATCACAATATATCATTTAAATATTTTAACATAATAGAATCCTTTATCAAAACAATTTTCAATAACAAAATACATAAAAGAGTATATGGTATTTATTTTATTTTAAAAACATTACGGCTTGTTGAGAAAGCCAAAGATCAAATAATACTCGTGGCGGCGGAAAATGTCTTTGTCACTGCGTACGTTAAAAAAAACATTCCTTTTTTCGTTTAGTAAAACACTTCGTAGAATAATAATCCTTTTGTATAAAAGTTAAAGTCAAAGGGGTTTATACACCGTATAGAAGAAAGTTGTGTATATAACGAAATATGCCTCAATGAAAGGAGATTGAGACGAAGTCCCTTACAAAGATAATTTTTAAAATAAAATAGATCAATTATGTGTATTAACAATATTTACACATATAGAAATTATAAATACCAGATAAGACATAATAATATCATGACATAATTTTAAAATAGGAGATTAACCCAAAGAATGGAAATTGGGTTAAGAAGTTCCCTTACCTCGGGTCCGACTTGACTCGATCATTCTTTAACGTCCTGAATAATAAACATGAGTTAATTTATACTTGCTTAAGAACATTTTTCAAGTTCATGATTACTTTTATATCACTTATTTACATCTTATAAACATTATGTAATGTTTGTTTTGTCGATATTTGGTTCTAAAGTCGAAAGTGGACTACTTATAATTACATGTTGTTCGTGTGGTCAAAGGTTCATTTTATCCAGAATGATATTCATGATTTGGATATCATATATATCATATATATCCAGAATATACATGTATTTATAATATTACATAATCATTTATAGGTAAGAAATGAAATGCACCGTTCATGGCGATGGTAAGCCGTACGTGCGCATGAACGCTACTTTCATTTCTGTCATATTAATGGAATTAAAACTAAATGAGAGATATGTATATTTTAATTCCAGAATTATATTAATCATTTAGATGTAACATAAATCATATATATCAATTATATATATGTACTTAAAATAGTACATTACATTTTGAGAAAAGAAATGAAATGCACCGTTCATGGAGACGGTAAGTCGTATGTACGCATGAACGCTACATTCATTTCTATCTCATAAATTAATGGAAAGAAATAATAATTATATAAAGTTATATTATAATTCCAGTATAAAATCATATATAATAACATTAATTCCATCATTTATACATCCCACATATGGCATTAATGAATCAAATCACTTTGAGGGGGCGGTAGTCCGCACTTCCTAAAATGAAGATATCACGTTTACCCATAATGGAAACCATAAAGGTATGCCATAAATGAAAAATAAATAATCTTAAGTAAAACATAAACATATTATATATCATATATAAATATATTGACATCTTAATGTCCACCTTTGAAGGTGTTATATGAGTGTTGAACAATCATCGTTTTGTGAGGCAGAAATTCACCATCCACAGAAACAGTATGTTCTTTAACCATTAGATGAAGGTGTGTGTAAGTTTATCTCGAATCCTTATTATAACAACATCCTAGTATATTGAAGATAATGTATTTGTTACAAATGAAATGAATAAAAAGAGTTTAGGGGGTTGGAGAAGCAAAATAAAACAAAAGAACACAAGACAAGACACTACCTTTAAATCGGGTAACTCTTTTTGATTTGAGCTCAAAGGCTTCCTTGGGAAGCCTTTTGCCCAAAGTGAGGCTTATAATAGTAAGAGAGGTATGTGGAGAGACAAAATGGGCAGGGTTTGGCCGAGCCAAAGGCTTGATAGGTGTGGGTAAGGTGGTAGAGGTGGGGGCCTTTTATAAGAGGAGAGGAGGGGCACTAATGGAAGGCATGGAAATGTTACTTTATTTTAGAATGCGTTTAGGATTTTAATGGTCCCATATTGATTTTTTCGAGGATAAGGTGATAAGGGTTCAGAATCCACCCATAAAATAGGTTTTTTACATTTGTAGGTCTTAGATTTTACATTATATTTCCATTTTATTTAAATAGTTAAATAATGAGGTAATCGCTGCATCAGCATGGTGTCATAAATAATTTATTTTATTTAATGTCTAAAAATTATAAAAAAACTATGATGTAGAAATATTTTTATCTTTCCCATGAATATTTATAGTCCAATGTCTGATTTTTATAACCCTATGTAAAAATTGTATTAGTAAAACAACACATGTTTGTGACATTTTTATTTTAACTTTAAATAAAAAGATATTAATGTCATTTTCCTACCAAAGTGACTCCATGAGGTCCCCAAGTTGACCCATGGACTATCTTGGTCGGCCCTGACACATCCAATAAGGGTAGGAAATGTGTCTAGGTCATTTCATTTTATAAAAACATTACTTTTACCTTAAAATACATTAATTACCTCTAATCGCTATTAAAAGCATAAAAGTTACTATTCACCAAAAAATTATATTAATCCCATTGAACCACATTTTACTTCTTAATGACAACCATGTCGGTTGGATTTTTGAAATTCAAAACACAAAGGTGGTAAAATTTCATTTAAATGAAAAATCAGTTTTTTAAGTACCACTTAGTGTTTTTACTATTCATCAAAAATTAAAGTTTTTCAGAAAAATACCAAAAATTTACCCTATGCTATATTTGATATTCTGAATTCAAAAGTGATGTCTATTTTACAAAATTCAAAACTTATTAGTTGAATTAATTAATTTAATAATTAATTCCCGCTGTCAAAACAAATAGTGTGTTTTTATGAAACAAAAAGTATCAAAAGATTGACACTATTTTAAGTCCAATTTCAAAGTGAAATTAATTCCAATGACCAAATTTGGATTGAATGGTAAAAATATACTATAATTTCACTTTAAAACCAATTATAAAGATATTCAAATCATATAAGTAAATTAGATTAAAAAGTGGTTTTGAATTAAAATACAACAATTTTCACTATTCATTAAAAAATGATCTTTATTGGAAAAATACCAAAACTTTACACAAAGTAAATTTTGAAGTCCCGATTCTAAAGAAAATTTTTATTTGGTCCAATATAATGTATATAAGTGACCAAAACTATATTTAATGATGGTTCTCCGTCAAAAGGCGATAAGTGGACCTTTTGTGAAAATTAGAGTATATATACCAAAAATTGAATTCTTTTCAGATTTTAAGCCTTTATCCTTTATTGGATAAATGTAAAAACATTTAACAAACATATATAATCATATTTTAGTTATTTTCATTCATTCCCGCCAGTACAACGGCTACGTGTTAACTATCATTTAAAATAATATTGTTGTATTACTAGTGTGCAATGTAAGATTTCAAAGAAACTCTTTGTTGTGTATCAGGTACGCTATCATACATAGAAACACCATTAAAGTAAAATTAATATTCAATTCTCAATTATTAATAAATATGAAAATGTATTATTCTTTATTTACCTGGGATGTTACATAAACACCTTTGACTTTTCATTATATTCAATGGGATTATTTTCCTATGTATCGTTTTAATAAATGAAAAAAAGGATTTGATGTGAGTGGTGACAATGACCATTTCTGCTTCTATGTGTATTATTTGATCTTTGGCTTCCTTAACAAGAAATAATATTTTTAAAATTAAAATAAATACCATATAAACTGTTAGGTATTTTGGTTTTGAAAATGGTTTTGATAATGTATTTGTTTTGTAAATATATTTAAATGATATATTCTGATTGAAATGTGAAAATGTTTTTATTCTTTTATATTTTTTTATGTGTTATGAGTTTATAATGGTACATGGAAATTTGATGGGTGGTTACGTGATAAACCAAATGTTGGGTGGTCTCATGATAATCCAGGATGGGTGGTTACATTATAACCTCCAATGCAGTGGGTATGGAATTCGGCCATATGGCTATTCCATTTAGTGATATGTGTGGATGTTGACCGTATGGTTATTCCATTTAAGTATGTTTATGTCCCAAGTTACCATTATATGTTATGTGATCTTTATATGGTTTTATGGTAATTTTTTTTATAAAAGGGTATGCAGTGATATTTTATTCAGTGAAGAGTATTTATTACTCCAGAACGGTGAAAAGTATTACTTATGATATGTATTCATGGTTTACTTGTTTTTTTTAAAAAAAAACTATCAGATTTCATTCTTCTTTTATCCCTTACTGAGATTTTTATGCTCATCCCATGTTTTTGAAATATTTTTCATAGGACATGAAGTGGAATAGGGTCAAGGATTTGATAAATGAAAAGTCATGTTTGCTAAGACGTGGAAATATACATGACTCTTTTTTTCATGTATTTTTATTTTGTGAAAAATAATTGGAACTGAGTAAGAGTGTCTACTTTGAATATTTTGGGATGTAATGTAACAGTTTTGACCTAATTATTTTAATTTCAAAACATGAAAATATCCTCAATGTGAATTATTAACATAATTCAATAATATGTAATGTTTATGTCTGGGTCATTACAATTGGTATTAGTGGTCGGTTTATATAACTTTAGGAGTTAGTATTTTGTTAAATTAATGTACATAATTTAATTTATGGAAATATTGAAATGATATAGAATATATAGATTACTATATTGCTTCTCCTAAGTTATTTCTGTTTAAAGAATGGCTTTTGTTAGAGGAAACAGGGAAGCTATGTTGGGAAGGAATATCGACGGAAATGTCCTTTCAAAATTAGTATCCAGAGATAGTCAGAATTACAATTGAACAGTTTTTTTGTTGTGATAGATCATTTGACTTAGGTGATAGACGGTGGTTGTGTTTTTTGATGATATTTTGGTTTATTATAAAAGTAATGAGGATCATGAAAATCATTTAATGGTGTCTTAAAAACCATAAAAAAAAGAAACTTCATGGAAATTTCTGCAAGTCTGAGTTTTCTATACAACAAAATTCATTCATTGGTTAGATTGTTTAAAAAAATGGCATTACTATGGATTCGGCTAAAACAAAAGTTATTAAAAAACTTCCAAGTCCCATGAATATAACCAAGAGATGCATGTATCTACTTCCAAGGAAAGAAATCGAATTTAAAAAAATATGTCATATTTTTCCATTATCGAATAGATATATGAGTTTCATTATAAAACATTTCATGTAAAGCTTTAATATTGAAAAAGTGTCAACAATATCAATGGGGTGGAAGTTGATCAAATGGTCTTTGCGAATGTGAATTTTAGTTTGGATGGGGAAAAATATGATCCATTCATAATGGAATCATAAGTAGTGCAATTATTTAAAGTCTTTCATCCAAAAAACAATAATTGGTTGATTTTCCAACTAGAAACAAAAAAAATCGAGTCGGAAGGAAATTAAAATGAAGATGACTCTTTAATTGGGACATAAAAATCAGTTCATGTCTATCCTAACGTAGGCAATATCTTGTACGTTAGATGGTAACACAAACAGGGGGTTTGGATTTTTGATAGAGGAACAAAATCCTTGAAACCATTAAATAAATAAAAATGTTCAATGAGAAGTAAAATGTGTTCATAATATATTATGTTTTCCTCATAATATAATATGTTTTATAGTGTGTAAAAATAATCTAAATTAAATGTATGACTATCCATAAAGAAAATTTCATATACACGTGATTATGTTACCAGTCCCTCAGAAAAACAAACTATAATTAAGGAAACCCTTTGAATGATGTGAACATAATGTTAAAATATACATTCTCTATTTTACTAAAAAATTAGATAATAGACCATTATTTTATTTTTGAACATTCATTGATGAGTTCGTTTATTTTAGAAGATTTTATTCCATGTGCCGTGTCTTTGCAAGAATTTCAGTGATGATATCAATTCTCAATACTAAAGGTACTCTTGCTATTTTCCTAGTAAAATCATTGTACAAATAATTATTTTAATGTTTCATATTTATGTTTAATTTATTAATTATTTATATTACTCACCTAATAATTTTTTCTTATAGAATTTGATTATCTTGTTCTAGTTGTGGTGTTCTATCTATATTTTATGTTATTCTGCACTAAGAAATCTATGAAACTATTCTCCCTCAAAGCCCATTCACCCCTAGAGTTGTCAATTCATCAATTTATTTGTGTTTATCTCATCTGACATTGTAGAAAGTGAAACAATCCTACCTCTTCTCACTTACAGAGGAAATCTTGATGTTTTCATAGTAAAATCATGTTTCATAAAATTAATGTACTGTTTCCTATTTATGGTTAATTTATTTCTCTTTAGTATTACTCAAATAAAAACTATGTTCTTATATAGGTTGATTATATTGTTTGATTCGGGGTGGTAAGTCCAACATTTTTACCATTCTTCACCAAAACATCCTTATACTTCTTATCCCTCAATAACTTTTTACCCCTATACTTTTTCATTTTTCACTTTCTATAAACTTATATCCACTACATTTACAGGAAGATCAACAACATTACCTCTACTCAATTATAAGGGTATTCTTGATTTTATCATGTTAAAATAATTTTCTATAGAATTAATATATTATTCCATATTTATAAATAAATTATATCTTTTAATATTAATCAAATAATTAACATTTTCTTATACTGGTGCATTATTTTGTTTAGTTTGGGGTGATATGTCCATCTATCATGCCTTTCTACACCAAAATATCCAGAGACTTCCTCTCCCTCAAAAACATTCACCACTATAGTGTTTACTTTTATCAATTTCCTTCATGTTCCCTCCACTTCTCAATCATATATTTAATCTTGATATTCACATAGTAAAATCATAGTCCATTGAATTAATGTAATATTCCATAATTATTTTTAATGTGTTTTTTTATAATTAGTCATAATATATGATTTCTTATATAGGTGGTTTATTTTTTTCAACTTGATATGGTTTGTTCGAAGAAACTCATTCAGTTTAGGTTTTTCAACTAAGAAAGATAATGTAAATCATGGTAACATTGAATGTTTGGAATGTTTTTAGACTTTGGGATGTGTAGGAATCAACTTCACCTCAATTCAACACACAATGCGCCCAGTATGACACCATGTACTTATTTCTATTTAAAATTGACATTAATTTTAGTAAAAAAGAAAACTGACATACTCCAAACAATTAAAAATACTAATATTTATTTTATAATTTAATAAAAAATGATACATATTTCCTTTTTATGTGTAAGAATCAGCCACACCATAATCTGATACCTGATGTCCCCATTTTGACTAAGTATGTCTGTAATCTGTTTAAAATCAGTGTTTGGCTTTAAAAAGGGTCATTAAATGAATCCCAAGTAAATAGACTCATATTTTCTTGTTAATTTTGGGAATCAATTCATAAATAGTTTGTGACAAGTAGGAAATGGTCTCACATCAAATTGATCCATGATGTTTTTTGTATGTGTCAAGGTTCTTCTTTTTAGAGTGAAATGAAATTTTAAAAAAAATGACAAGTCACATAGTCCAAACTATTCAAAACCCATCATATATTTTTGATATATTAGTAAAACATTCCATATGTTATTTAGAACATGTAGTAATTAGCCACAACTCAATCCAATGCATGTTGTGACCAGTATGAATCTTTGTGTGTGTTAATTTAAAATTGACATCCATTTTAAAAAAAAATATGACCTACTCAAATTAAAAAAAATTCCATATAGTTTTTTCCCTTTAAAAAAATTATTCATAAGTTATTTGATATGTTTATTAATCAGGATCATCTCAATCTAATTAACGGTTTGATCAGTATGACTCCAAGTTTATGTTTTTAATCAAATTTGACATCGATTTTAATAAAATGGAAAATATCCATACTTAATACAACTTAAACATATTCAAATGTTTTAAATATTTTAATAAAATTTTCCATAAGTATGTTGTGATGTGTAGGAAATAGCCACACCTCAATCCGATATACAATGTTATCATTATGATTCATTTTGTGTGTTTCTACTTTATAATGAAATTTTAGTAAAAAAAGAAAAGCGACAGACTCAAAACCCAATGAACACGTAATTTTTTTTTTCGATACTATAGTATAATGATCCATTAGTTATTAGGGACATGTAAGAATCAACCGCACCATAATCTGACGCACAGTGTGACTAAAATGACTAAAAGTCCATCCTTTTATTTAAAATTCTCATCTATGTTAGTAAAATGGACAATTATCCAACTTAGAATAGAGAAAAAATATTTATATTGTATTTATAATTTATAAATATGATTAATAAGATCTTTATGACATTTAGGAATCAGTCACACTTCAATATGATACACTATATTCCCAGTATGTCTCAAATTGTTCGTTATCTATTTAGAATCGATATTTTAGTTCAGAAAGAGTCACTCACTGAAAACCAATCCAACAAACTCAAATATCCTTTATAATTTTTTAAAACGATTCATCCATAGTTTCACGACATGTAGGAGTATATTTCATATCATATCAATACACGATATAATCGGAATGAGTCAAATGATTATGTTTCAAGCTTAAAATGAAATTTAACTAAAATAGAGATGTTACATACAAAAAACTGTGAAAACACATTCAGATTGTTTTTATAATTTTAGAAAATGATCCATCATCATTTAGGAAATGTATTAATTAGATTAGTCTCAATCAAATTCATGGTGTGACCAGTATGAGTCAAAGTGCACCTTTTTATTTAAAATTTTCATCAATTTTGATAAAATGGATAAGTGTCCTACTCAAATCTGAGAAAACATATTTAAATTTTTTTGATACTTTACAAAAATTATCCATAATTCATTTTTGACATTTATAAATCATACACAAATCAATATGATACATGATTTTCCATATATGACTCCAAGTGTTTGTTATTAGTTTAAAATCAACATTTTAGTTCAAAATGTTTCATTCTAAAAAAAACTGATCAAACAGGTTCAAATTTTCATGATTATTTTGCAAAATGGTTCATAATCCATTTCTAACATGAATTAATATATTTCACATAAACTTATACATGATGTGATCAGAATTATTCAAAAGTTGGTGTTCCTAGTTTAAAATGAAATTTTTTGTAAAGAAACATCTATTTTACTAAAAACTGTAAAAACAATTTCATATTTTTTTATACTTTAGGAAAAAGGTCCTTATGTCATTTGAGACATTAAATAATTAGCCTCACCTCAGTCTAGAACACAGTGTGACTAATAATACTCAATGTGAAACCTTTTATTTAAAACTTTCCTCAATTGTAGTAAAATGGATAACTATCCCACTCAAAACCAAGAAAAAACATTTATATTATTTTGATACATTATTAAAAAGATCCATAAGACGTTTCTAATGTATAGGAAACAAATTCTCCACAATTAGATACATGATGTGCCCAATATGACTCCAAGTGTCTATTATCAATTTAAAATTGGCAGTTTAGCTCAAAAAGTGTCACTTTCTGAAAACCAATACAACAATCTTAGATTTTTCATATAATTTAAGAAAATGATTCATAAGACATTTTTCACCTATAGGAATCCTTTTTAAATCAAACATATACACAATGTGATCAAAAAAAGTCAAAATTGTGTGTTTCCAGTTTAAAATGATATTTTAGTAAATGAAATAAAACTGTCATACTCAAAATAGACAAAACAAATTCATATTGTATTAATACATTAGGAAAACTATACACATCTCATTTGAGACAAGATTTAAAAAACTACACCTCAATCTCATGCCCTGTGTGACTGGTATAACTCCAAGTTCATCATTGTATTTTAAATTAATATAAATTTTATTAAAATTAACACTTTATGTTAATTTATTTCTTTATATTATTACTAACATAAGATTTTTTTCTTATATAGGTGTGTTTTTTTTCTGGAGTAGGGGTGGTTGGTTCAGAAATAGCATGAGTTAGGTTAGGATTAAATGAAAATGTAAAATTTATTTTTTTAATGTATTTAATAATTTGTAATTATGTAATTGTATAAACCAATGTTTGAAATTTCAATAATATATTGTTTTGTTATTTTGTTTTTATTTTAAATTTTATTTCACTTAAATCCTATATTAGGACTTATTTATTTTGATATCGGGTCTGTTTCTAGTGTTTTGGCGTGGTGCGGTGTGTTGTTACAACACATTTCAGGGATGCTACATTGTCTTTTTATAACACATTGTAGTATGACCGTTTATCAACACTATTAAAAGAACTAATAAATTTCAACTTTATTCACAATTCTATGAGCCCTGATAAATGTTCTGTTATCTGTGCTTTTATAATCACTAATAATGTATTCCTTTATTAGTTCATCTATGAGAACTGATAAAATAATACTGTAACATCACTTCAATAAGTGATTTTAAAAACCCTTTATCAACTCTTTCATGAGTGCTAATTAATAGGGTCTTTATTGATGCTAAAAACCCTATTGATAAATGGTTCAATTATTAGCCCTTTTAAAAGTGCTAATAAAGGACCATTTATCATCACTTTTTTTAGTAGTGATAAAGGTTTCCTTTATCAGTGGTTTTTCATCACTATTAAAAGACATGGTATTTTAACCTTGCTCATGTAGTCAGTTCTATTCTAGCACGGATAAATAGCCATTTCTAGCACTATTAAAGGCCTATTTTTAATGGTTTTCCTCTATGTAAATAAATAATTGAGTCTCTTAGTATCAATATATATTTCACACATCTCCACAAAGTGATAATTACACTATATATTCAATTATATGATCACTATATCCAACTCTAGATCATGAATTAGGTATTTTTTTCATGAAAATTCTATTTCATTAAGGAATATGATGTTACTTTGTCAATTTTAATTACTAAAAAACCCAAAACCCTTGTACAAAGAAACTTTTTATTCCATTAAAAGCTGCCCATTTATGTGTATTGTAATTATTATTGTATTGATAAGCCTCATTTTCATCTCCTTGAGGATATATTCGAAATAATTATTATATACAAACATGAATTCTTTATTAGTAATATTGGTTAGAGTGTTTAAAAAGCATGAAAATATTCATAATATCACTGATAATAACATTTTGGTCCAAGTAAACTATGGATATATATCATAGAAATTTACCTTATCCATCTCCAATTTATTTTTTCTTTTATGGATCCAATGATATCCCTTTGTGTGTGATAATTTTCCCCATTAATGATACTTTCTACAACATGAAATCACATTTCCTTTACCTTTACTAAGGATTAGACTTTTGTGTAGTCTTTTTCACAATTCTTAGAAGGTACCCATTATCCTCCTTGCTTATGGAGTATATTACAATATCATTTATAAAGGATACCAAATTTTTTTCAGGTAATCTATAAATATTCCATTCATCAAATCAACAATGTTTATTGGGGCATTTGTGAGTCTGAATGGAATTAATATGAACTCATAGTTCATGTACCTTGTATGGAAATTATTCTTGGGTATACCCTTATTTTTCACCTTGACAAAATGATACCATAACCAGATATCCACCTTATAGAGGTATTGGGATCCACATAGCTAATCAAACAAGTCATCAGTCCATAGAAAAGGATACCGTTTCTTTATCATAGTCATATTGAGATGACAGAAATAAATGCAAAACACATTGAAAAATCCATCTTCCTAAAAAATGGGATTGGTGAACCCCATGGTGAAGCACTCAAGCGGGTGAACACAATATCCAGTTTCTTCTGTAGCGACTTTTTCATCTCCTCATGTTCCAAAATAGTCATTATATATGGATTCTTGAACATTAGAAATCAAATGACCCAGAATTTCATCAATGAAATTTACCTTCTTATAATAGTGTAATATATTATAAATCACGAATAACTATATTGATAACACAATACATACTTTATAAATTAATAATGAATCATATAATAGCTATTTCTCGAAATTAAGGAACCCATATTGATGGAATAATAACATGATAGATAGAAGATTAATGTGACCATTAGAAATATGAAATCGGCCAATAGAATAGTAACCCCATATATGAAAGTATTCATAACATGTAGGCATATTATGATATAAAATATAATATATTTATGTCGTGGAATAAGTAAATACATATGTTAGAAAAGATAAATTATGTGTTGGTATTTTTAAAATTCCTATATATTAAACAATAATTTAATAATTAATATAATGTTTTAAAATAAAATATATTTTCATAAAATTGTTTCATTAATTAATTTTTTTATAATTATAATATAATTTTATGAGAACTTAATTATTTTTTGAAACTTTCATTAAATTTGTTATAATAATAAAATCATAGTTTTTCAATTAAATGTTGACATTATTTAAAAATCAAATTAATCACATTTAGAAAATTATTTTCATAAAATTCAATCCATTTTTTAATTATACACATCAATAAATGAATATGGTTTTCTTTTATTTTTCTAAAATAGTTTACTTTTTAGTGAATATTAAAATTCAGTAATTTATCATATTTAAAATATATAAGAATTGTTGAGTTATGAATGACTTATGGATGGGGTAAGAACCCATTTTTTCAAATTCACATACAATGCTTACATTTTTTAATCACAAGAAACCTCACTTTTGAAATTATTTACCCAAAATAACAAACAAAATAATAAATTATTCAAAAATATCCCCCTCCTCCCACTAAAAATAGCACCCCTCACCACCAATTCTCCTCCCACCTAAAAAGAAATTAATTTTGTCCAAATACCACAATATTTCTATCCCAATCCTCCTCCCCACGTTTTGGTAAATCTTATCTCCCCAAAAGACCAGATCCAAGTCCCATAACGAGGTTATCTATGATGTGACACCCATGATGTAAAATCATTTCTCTCTCCCTTTCTCTTTAATTTTTTTCTTTTCTTATCCTTAACTAACATCCTCTATCCAAAGTAACATGATAACTCTAGTATCATATATATAATTTAATTTAATTATTTAAATGGTATATCCACCATCAATTCTCTTCACATCTATTTTTTCAAAAAATTAAAATACTACCCGTTAGATATCAATTAACCACCATCATGGACGACGATTTTTCAATTTCTAATAAAACCTTCAAGCATGGTCATAATACCATTAAAATGTTTAAACATGATTTTAAAATTTTTATTAAATCATATTTATTATTCTATAACAAGTATATATACATTTATTAATCAATAAAATAAAACTAGTACGTAATGATTGAAAAAATAATAATCTTAACAATTATCATTAATTTTTTATCTATTGAATCATCCTCATATCTGGGGAAAATGGATTATAAGATAATTTAATATTCTAAATGTTCATTAATATACTATTATTTCAATATTTATAAATATATCTATTTTACATTATTTATAATACTAGTATACAAGTGAACCAATCACGAAAACCATGGAAACAAACACACCCAAATGAAGAAATTGGGTCTTATAACTCATCCAAAAGGCCATAAATAACTTAGTAAAATTGTAATAAATAATATAAATTTTTAGGGGTTTATAAATTAAATTATTAATGAATATAATTTCAGTTTCATGGAAATTACATGTTTTTGTAGAACACTTTTGGACATAAGGTAATAGTTTTTTCTCAGACCTCAGTTTTTTTAATTAGGATACACTTTCACTATTTTTACGCCAATGTAATTATTAATTATTTTTATTTACTCATCATATAATCTTTTTTTATGTTCCAAATATATTTACCCTGCTCAATTATTGTTTCATTCATGGGTAAATACATGTTTTATAAGGTTTACTTTCCAATTCCTCTTGATAAGAAAGCTCGATTAAGTGAAACTTCTCAACTTCATACCCATTTTCGAGTATGCTATATAATATATTCTAGGCCACAAATATTTTTTTTAAATAAAATTTTTTATCATGAATTACTATTTAGTTCATTCTGGTTTTTATGAAATTTTTTACACCATTGACCTCTATAATGACTCATTTATATCGTTCCATACACCTCACTGAAGGGGCTCACTTGAAATGTTTCCCAAATAATCCTTTTACATATTTCCATTTCATATCCAGTACAAATATGGATTTATTATTCCTTAAATATAATTTCATTAAATTTTATTTTCATGGACTTGGATGATTAAAATATTTTTTTATGCCAAATACAAATGATTTTTTGAAATAACACTTAATTAAAATGAAAAAGGGTATTTCACTCAAGAATTTCCCAATATTTTTTTAGATTATTTCCATAATTTTAAAAACACTCTATTGAATCCAATGATTTACTGAGACTGACCTCTTATATTTCTATAATATTTTTTTTATTGAATGGTTTATGATTATATTTTTGGGGTTGTACTATCTTGATATCATTCTGTAAATTACATTTCATGGTTTATGATTATATTTATTATCTGGGTTATGTTATTAACATTAAATATAATAGTTTCATTATAAATTTATATATTGATTAGGTTCCACCCCTAATTATATGAGTAAATAAATATACATACTAAGGGATGTTCAGGTCCCACTATAGCTCGTCGATTCATTAGTAGGTCTCATTAGACAAACTAGTTTGGTAATTGGATAAGGTCTTAATAGATTATATATGGTGTCATTGCCAAAGAATTGATTGTATGATTAGGATATACCACAATAATCATTCTTTTAATATGATATTAATTATTGATAATTCATGTGATTATTTGAAAAGTAGAATATCCCAGGTAATGTTTAATTCCCATGTGAATATTTATATGGAATTATTTTGATCTAATTTTATTACTTCTATATTTTTTCCATGTTTATGTTTTAATGAAATCTGTTGTTAGATATTCACCTTGCCATTTTTTTTATATTTATAGATTCCACTGTATTGTTTTCTCTTATGGGAATATGATCTCATCCATGTCTTTTGATTTATTTTTCTCCATGATGCCTACATATAGATTATGACTATCATGTAGGGATAATCTAGGTGAATAGTAGTGTTCTCAATGATGTTACGATGTTTTATGACATTTAATGACTTAACGTAATAATTATGTTTGGGTTTAGTTTTATGAAGCTACTAAACTATTTGGTCCATTGGGATGTATTATATCATTCATCATTCCAAAAAAATAAACTAAGTCTTCAACTTTAGGCTACCGAGATTGGGGTCTTTACATCTGGTATCATCAAAAGTTCAGTAGAATATTTAGAATCTAGATTTATGAAAATATAAAGTAGGTAAATATAACCCTATAAATAAATTTGAGAATATTATCAAGTTAACCTTGATTATGATGTTGATATTAGTTATACATTGAGTGTTATAGTAGATTAATTTTTTTTAATCTAATATATTGTACGTCATTGTTTAGAAAGATAACATATTGGAAGGAATAGAAATCATATAAATGTAGGTATAAAATATATACACTTTACTCCTATGAAAGATAATAATGTTGGATCTATATTCATAACTAGAGTTGAATAGTGGATAACAATACTAGGAAAATCGCTTCTGGTCATGAGCCATAACCTTACTCGGATAAAGAAGTCTGATCCAAAATGTGGTGTAACAATTTTAGGCCACATCATGCATTAAAACATCCATAATACAAGGGGAAAACAAACCAATTTTTATAAGAGAAATGAATTAATTTCCTTAGAGAAGATATTTATGTATTTGGGAAGTAATGAAAGAGAAAATGTTATCATATAATTTTTTCATATCTCAAGAGATGTAGATTAGTGGTGGTCATTAATTCACAACATAATTGAGGAGGAAAAAATATTAAAATTATACTGGAAGGATTTTAAAGAAATTTTCATAGATAAATATTCCACTCATGAATAGTGAGTGGATATGGATAGATAATTCTAATGTTTAGGATATAAAGAAGAGGAAAACATTTCCAATAATTAAGACAACTTAACAAGGTTGGCATCGAATTCAATGAATGAAAATAGTCTCCCAAAAATTCTCATCATTTGAGGATATAGTATCATGTTACAACAAGTGAGAGAAATAAATTTCAATGCTATATGTATTGAAATTGAAGAAATATAAGAATAGGGGTGTTGAGTACACTTCAAAGGGAAATAATGAAAAATATAGAAGGGAATGATATAATATCAAACTTTCAATAAGGGTAAAATGATACATCAAGGAACATGCATATTGGGAATGGGATTTTGTTAATACGGTAGAGAAAAGGCCATTATGACTATGATTACATAGGCATGAATGAAGCTGGTAATGTGTAACTCTTCAACTATAAAGAGTTGGGACTATATGTAAATGATTTTTCTATATGTCAAGGAAACTATTCCAATAAAAGAACAAGGGAACCAGGCCATTCTTATACAATCATAACAGCTGAGTTAGAAGTTCATAATGATGTGATGCATGGTATATTAATATTATCCTCATATTTATCCAATGCTTTATATGATTCTGGATGATTGCATTATGTTATAAAATCTCATTCATGTCTAAAATTGAAACATTTTCAATTTAACTTAATGAGGGAGTGTCAGTAAAAAATCATAGTGGAAGTTATATGACAACAATTATTTGTCGATAATTACCTATTATGACACATAAATGTACTCTAATTTCTGAATTTATTATCATAACTATGATTTATTTTGATATAATTCTTAGTATGGAATGGATTTAAAATTATAATGTCAAAAAAATTAGTAAATAGAAAAAATTTATGATTTGTGACAAAAGAATTTAATTTCTCATATTTAGAGGATAGACTTAATCAACTTAGTCATATTAATATCCACCACCAATAGCTCTTATAAATGAGATTCTTAGAGAGGAAACGTAGATAATACCTACTCATAAAAAGGGTGATCTTGAAATTTAGGATGATACAATAATGCAAGAATACGTTTATCTATTTTTATATGATTTACATAGAGATCATCAAAAGTGGGAAATTTTGTCTTCTGTCGATTTAATCCATGATGGGAGATATATATCAAAGACTCCCTACAAAATGGCGGATGCAGAATTAGTAGATCTGAAGAAAAAACTAGAGGAATATATTGATAAGTGATTTATATGTCGTATTGTTTCATCTTGGGGAGCTTATATTTTTTTTCTCAAAGAAGAAAGATGGATCTATGTGTTTATACATTGCCTATAAGGAGATCAATGTTGTTACGATAAATAACAAGTATCCTCTAACCTGAATTGGTGACTTATTTGATCAACTTCATGGGGATCAATATTTATTGAAGATTGAACTTCATTTTTTATGTCATAAATTTCATTTAATGAAGGAATTTATTCCAATTAAATCATTTTGAACAAGGTATGGACATTAGGATTCTATAGTAATGTCATTTGGAATGACTCGTGTGCCCCCTGTTTTTATGGATCTAATGAAAATTGTACTCAAGGAATATATTGGCAATCTTGATGTGGTATTTATTGATGAAATCTTCGTGTTCCTCAAAATATATGAGGACCATGAGAACCACATACCGATTTCTCTATAGACTCTATGAGGAAAAGTGTTATACAGTATGTTTAACAAGTGTGAATTCCCAATTCAAAATATTTATTTTTATTGGCCATAATGTCTCCATGGATGAAATATCAGTTGATACTCTGGAGTCAAAGGAAGTACAATAATTTCCTACACTGATGAAAATTACTAAAGTACGTAGATTCTTTGGTCTATTGGTTTACAGTTGGAATTTTGTTCATAATTATTTCTTATTAGCTTACCCGTAAAGAAATTTTAGAAATAAATGGGTTCAGTTTGTATGAAAAAACTATTTTGAGGAATTACTTGATGAATACAAGAGGAGATTAGTGAATTCACCTATCAAGACTCTACCATTAAAATGATGGTTTTGTGATTTATAATGATTCATCAAAGTAGTAACTTGGTTATTATCATATGAAGAATGATAGATTTATTGCCTATGTGTCAAGGAATTCAAAACTTCATGAAAAAAATTGTCCCACTCATGATCTTGAGTTAGAAAATGAAGTCTTTTATCTCAATATATATACATACTATATCCATGGTGAATGATTTAATATATACAGATTACATGAGTAAAAAATATATCTTCACAAGAAAATAACACAATATGAGGAAAAACTTATTGTTCAAGTTACTCAAGGATTTTGATTTTCAACACACTTCCACCGAGGGAAGGAAAATAAGATATCTGATGCATTGAGAAGAAAGGGACACAGATTTTTGAAAAATAAATGATGATTGATAAAGATCCTATGTATATGGATCTATAAAATTCAAAAATGGGAATTATCAAGGAACGGGAAACAACACTACTATTTCAAATGGTAGTCACGATATTTTATTTGAAAGGTTTAAATGTTATTACTCTAAAGATGAGAATTTTATAATGAAAATTAATGATGTGAATGATGGAAAATTGGTATAAATTATATATGAAGATGGAATCTTGAAATATGAGAAGATGATTTGTGATCCATCTATACTTGAGATAAAAATTGAATTATTAGATGATTATCATAGATCGAATTTTTATATTCACCATGGTAGCACAAAGGTGAATATATACTTACTGGAACTTTTTTATTGGGATAATATGAATCATGAAATTTATAATTCTGTATTAAGGTGTTTACTTTTTCCAAAGGTGAATGCTGAAATACACCATCATAGAGGAGTCATAAAACCTCTATATAGTCATACATGAAAATTGGATGACATCATAATGGATTTTGACACTATATTACAGAATACACCAATAATGAATGATGAAAAATTATTAATTCATGATCGAGATACCATATAAAAACATTTCCTCTCCATTTGAGAGGATTTTTCACTAGAGCTCCTTGTGTGAATCTATATTAATGATGTTTTAAGACATCATTGAGAACCTATTCAATTGTGTCTGATCGTAAAATAGGATTTAAATCCAAAATATCAAAAATTCATAATAAATATTTCGATACTAAGCTCAACATGAGTACTTCTTATCACACTCAAACTGATGGACAACCAAATGAATGATCCAAAATTTAGAAGACTTGTTGAGATCATACTCAGTTGGATTTAAGGTATGTCAGATCAGTATTTACCTTAGTTAGTGTTTTAATAAAAAATATTGTTTTTATTAATGTATTAAAATGGATACATATGAAGCGTTATACGGAAAGAATTTTCATACACCATCTTTTTGGGATAAATATGGTGAAAGGAAGTTTATAGTCCTATGACTATGTGGAGGAAACAACATAAAAAGTAAAGACTATTCAAAAACCTATCAAAGAAGCTCAAATTAGGAAGAATATTTGTGATTGTAACTAGATAATATATTTTAATTTTCATGTTGTAGATCATGACTTTTTGAATGTATCTTCATAGAAGAGTGTCATAATGTTCATTTAGAAAATAAAAACTAATATCCTGGTACATCGAACATTTTGAAATTATAGAGAGAATTGTAGTTGATTATTATCATTTGGAAATTGAACCTATATTTTATAATTTACATGATGTGTTCCATATCTCTTTGTTAAGTATGTACATATCAAACCCAACATATACTCTCACTTATGAAGGAATAGAATTGGACCATATTTTATCATACTTTGAAGAGCCTACTCGATTCTAGACACTAGAGAACAAGTTTTTAGGAATAAGAGGACTCGACTAATGAATGTTCTTGGTAAAATTCATAAAATATAAGAGGTGGTGTGGGAATGAGATGAAATAATGATTAAGAACTACCTAAATATCATTACGATGTGTCATTCTAGAAATTTTATTGGAGAAAATTTTGATGGACAGGGAATGTAACGACCCAAAATTTTACCAATGAATTTAAAATTTTATAATTACATAATATAGTATATAATTCATTAATCACATATAAAACATGTTAAGAACATAAAATATGAAGAAGTAATAAAATTTGAGGTATTTCTAGAAATTAAGAAACCTATAATGATATAATAGTTATTGACTACTACCACAGTAATGTGACCATTAGGAATAATAAATAGACTAATTGAATAGTAAACTCTCCTATAAATGTATGCATAAAATTTAAGTATCTTATGAAAGAAAAAATTATATATTTATATAATATAATAAGTAAATAAATGTATTCAAAATAATAAATTTATTATTGTTATTATGGTAATCATAAGTATTTATCTACAATTTTATAATTAATTTATTCATTTAAAAGAAGATATATTTTAATAAAATAGATTCCCAAGTAAATATTTTTTATCTATACTTATAAGATAATTTTATGAGACCTTAATGAATTTTTAAAAGATTTATTAAATCGTTTATAATATTATATTCAGTATTTTTTGAGAAACTAGTGATTTAATTTAAATATTATATTTCTCATATTTTGATAAATGTTTTCATAAAATATATTCAATTTTTAAATTCTTAACCTAAAAATTATTAAGTTTTATTTTTGCAATTTGTTTTAAAGTATTTTATTTTTTTGGCGATTATTGAAATACAGTAATCTACGTTATTTAGCAAGAAAATGAAATACTGTGTTGTGGTTGATGTATCAATGAGGTAATCACCCATTGGTTGGAATGGAAATGAAATTGTTATATATATTTTCATAGTAATCCTCACTATTGATTTTCTTGACCCACACTAATAAAAAATGAATAAATTAATCAAAAACACCCCTCTCCTCCCACTATAAATACCACCCATCCCCAACTATTCTTCAAAGACCTCTTAATCAATGAATCATTTACAAATTTGACCCAATTCCTCTCCCAAAACTCTTCCCCATGTTCTTCTCTTTTTTTTCCTCACCAAGATACCATTTCCATGCACCTTAATGATGTTTTCAAGGAGTCAGCTCTGAAGAGTTTGAACCTTCTCTCTCCCTCCCTCCCTCCCTCACCCTCTCTCTCTCTCTTTTAATTTCTTTTTTATTCTTATCCATTCATCACCTCCCCTATCCAAAATGGCATGAGAAATCCATTTTAACATATATTATTTAATTTTAGTTTTTTCATGGTACATCCACTATGAAATCTCTTCTCTTTCACTTTTGTTTTAAAATTGAAAACATTGTCTATGAGGTGCCGATTCACCACCTTTAGGGATGATGCTTTTTAATTTTCTAATATTCACATCAAGGATGGTCATAAAATAATTATAATGGTTAAAAATATTATTTAATGTATACTTCAAATTAATTTGGGTTTTGGAAGTAGTGTATATATACAGAATATTATTTAATAAAACAAAACTAGTATGCGATGATTTAAAAAATGCCCAAATAAGAGAAACATTTATCATTAATGTTTTCTCTAATGAATCATCCTCATAACGCAAAAAAATGTTATATAAACCCATTTAATATTAATAATATTAATAAAAAACATATAATTGAAATTCCAGAAAATTATTTCTATTTCACATAATCTTCTATACTTGTATACATGTGAACCAATCATGAAAACTAAGCAATGAAACAGTCCCCAATGATGAAATTGAATTTTATAACACATAAAAAATTATATAAGTAAAAATAATAAAATTATCGTAAATAAAATAAATGTTTAAGAGTTTCTAAATTGAATTTTTAATGAATTTAACTTCACTATTAGGGTGATTAAGTGAATTTACAGAACACATTCGAACATCGTTAAGGGTTTATTCGGTAGCCTCCATTTCTTCATTTATGATACACTTTATCTCTATTTATCCAAATGTAATCCATAATTATTTTTATTTACTCCTAAAATAAATTTCATTGTTCCAAAAAAATTACCAATATAAATTATTATTTATTTAATGGGGAAATAAATGTTTTATGAGGTTTCATTTCCAATTATTACCGGTAAGCAAATCCAATTAAAAGGGACTCTTCAATGTCATACCCATTTTCACCTGCATTCCATGTTTTTTTACACCAAAAATATTTTAATTAAATAACACAATTTATCCTGAAAAAATATCATAGTTAATTTTATGATTTATGAAAACAATTATGTATTTTTACACATTGAAGACTCATTTATATTTTTCCTTAAACTGAAATGAAGGGGGTCATCTAAATAGTTTCTTAAACACTCTTTTTATATGTTTTCACATTATTTCCCAAATACTGATAAGAATATTATTTTAATATTACTAAAATATAATTTCGTTCACATTTTATTTTCTTAGATATACTTTTTTACAATGTGATTTGTGTGAAAAATACAAATGACTTTTAAATTAACTCTTCCTTCCAAATTAAAAAGGTATTTGTCTCATGAATTCCCAAATAATTTTATTAGATTATATTTATCTTTTTCAACACCCACTAATTAATATTATGGTTTATTAATATTTATATATTATTTTACCATTTAAAATATTTTATTCGATTATTTATGACTGTATTTTTTGTGATGTACTATCTTGATACCGTATTCCATATTACTCTAGATGGTGTATGATTTTTTTATTTTTTGGGAAAAGTATTAAAATTTCATATTCTAGTTTTAAAATGAATTTATATACTGTTTATGATCCACAACATTCATAAGATGAATACATTAGAGTCAGTTAGTGTTGTGTGGGGGCTACTATAGCCCCTCAATGCATTGGTAGGTCTCAAGAGACAAACTAGTTAGGGTATTTGCTGATTCTTACCAGATAATATATGGTGACTTACCAGATTTCTTGACTGTATGTTTCTGATGTCCCTCACTATGAATTCACTCATTATTATATTATATATTGATAATTCATGTTATTATTTAACTAGTATTATATATATATGGTTAAGATTCATTTTCATTTTATTTTTTTATGTCATTATTTTTATTATATTTTATTTTTACCATATTATGTTCAAGTTTGTGTTTTAATAACATTTGTTTTTATATATTCACATTACATTTTTTTAGTTTATAGCTTTAATTGTATTGTTTACCATTACTAAGTATCTTATCTAACCCCTTTTTATGTTTCATTTTTCCTCAGGATTCCATGAAATATATTATGACTGATGTATAAGGATTAACTAAGCGAATAAGAGTGTTTTCAATGAAGTTACTATGTTGTCTTTCATTTAGTGTTTTAATATAATATTTAGGTTTGTATCTATTTTTATGAATCTAATTAAATATTAAATCTATTGGGATGTGATCTCTTCCTCATAATATGAATGTAATAAATTATGTCACCATATTCAAAATACTGGGGTTGAGGTATTTACAAAAAATTCCCTAGGTATAAGATTCATTAAAAATTCGACCTCCCAGGTAGAGGGTAGACCAGAAAATATTTTAGGGAACATATCATTGCAATCCATCATAGTGGTCATGTATTCAAGAATAATAATATCATTAGACTCAATCATTTTAATTAGATATTCTAGATTTTAATAAAATAATATCAATTCATGATATATTGTTGCTAAAGAAGATTCATCCCCCATATAGAACTTATTCAAAATCTGAGAAAGTTTCGTGATATGTATATTTATTTCATTATCGAGGAAATTTATTTTGATCTATGTAATGAATGAAAATCTATAGAAAAAAATAATCAAATTTCACTAAATGGGGTATGTCAAGGTTCTCTAAAATATTTAGCACATGAATTTTGATAGGGGTTGAGTTATATACTTCGGATGCAATAATGTTCCCATATTAAATTTTCAAAAATATCTATACTTCCATGTTATGTGGTGGTGTTTGAATAGTTCTTCTTAACTTCTGTCATATGATGGAATGTGTAGAACCAGGGACAATAACCCCACCTTTCCCTTTTTATTCTAGTTTTGACCAATAATATCATCCAAATTAGACTTAGGGTTGACTATTTTCATGATATTAAACATATATAAGGAATGAAAATAAAATTAATGGGAAAATTTAGAACTAATTTTTATTTCCTTAAGTTATGTAATTGTGGAATACAGTCTATTATATCCCTGATCTATTTTCTAACAGAGACATTTATTGTATTTTTTACCCTAATAATGCTTGGTAATGATATTTTGAATTTATCTATGAATATCCCAAGGGATTATTATAATATATGTGAAAATGGTCTAATTTTCATTCAAAATTTCATTATCTAGAGATTTGTTCACTATGAATTATATAGCACTCCAATGTGTTGGGTTATTCCGGGCACACCCTTCACTTTCATATCATGTACATGTGAATGTATTCCACATAGATAATTCAATATATGATCATATTAGATGGCATTCAATTACATGATCAAGGAGTATGGAATAAAAACATTTAATTACCTAATAAATAAATTAAAGGTATGTCAAGGTGAGTACCCTTGAGTTGAAATAGTGATGTTATTCATAATAAAAATGTTTCATTTGAAAATACCATAGTGAAATCTTGGAAGAAAAGAGAAGGAACATAAAGATACATAAAAAGGTTTAATGAACGAAAATGGTTTATCTAATAATATTAACATAAAACGGACTTTAAGAGGGATTTTTAGAACAAATCCTAATATTTAGTTTTGAAAAAAAGTCAAAAAAGGAAGAATATTATTAAAGAAATAGGGGAAGGATATGATCGGTCAATAAGTTTTGGCATTGTAATAGCATAGTTAAATATAATAATGAGAGAGGTTAACTGATATATCATTATTAGGGAATAAATTTTAAAGTATAGGGATCATAATATTTTCTAGAATTCAAAAAAAATAAGGTTTAGATGGCTAAATGAAAATAAGGTGCTTGAATTTAAAATAAGAGAGGGAGAGGTCCCTTACCTTGAGTGGGTGATTCTAAAAATCATGGGAGGATATTCTTCAAAGCATGGGGAACCATGGGAGGACTTTAGAGAGGATATGGAAGAGTAATTACATGCTCAATGTTTTTGAGTAAACAGGAATGATAGCATGGATGGGCTTATCTAGGAAGGGAGTGGGGAGTTTTTTATTATTTCTCAAATATAGGGTTTTGACTCTATATAATTAAATGATTAAAATCAAAAACCTTCACATATATTTTTTTTCCAATGTTTCATCCGAAGTGGAGTGATTTTATTTATTCTAGAATTATATGGACCAAATTCAATAAAATACTACCATTGGTCATATAGAAGTGATCCATGTATATAAAAAAATTATTTTAAAAACGTAATATATAATATTGGTTTTAAAAGATTCATAAAGGCTCTATAAAATTAATCAAATAACCTCAAAAAAATTAAATGGAAAAAATTGATTTGGTAATATATCTCATTTAAATAATTTATTACATAACATTTGGGTCATTATGATTTTTTAATATGAATTGAATATTAATACCGTATAAATCTTTTTACCTGAAAATTCAACGGTCTCATAAATGAATGAAAAATTTACCATTGGAAAATTTCAGTGTCCCGACTCTAAAAATAAAAATTCATTTGTGAAAAATATTTTCCTAAATACAATAGTTTACACTATAAATTAAATAATTAATATTTATTGATTAATGAATGGTTTTTTATATTATCCTTTTCAAACACTTATAAAAATTATATTTTACTTCATAAAATTATATTATAATTTATAATACATTAATGTTTTTTATTAGTAATATTTTATTCAAATATAATTTATTAAAAAATTTATTAATTAATTAATGAAAATGTCTTAATTGAAATATCATATTACAAAAAATCTATTTTCATTTTATAGTATCAAAAATAAAAATCATTTACAAAGTAATATTAATAAAAATTTAATATTACCATTATTAAATAGAAATTAAAATATACATATTATTATTATTATCCAGATATATTTCCCATAATTACACTATAAAACTCTCTAAGGGTATGGAACATGATTTTATGATTTTCATAAGGTGGTTTGTCATACACTGTCTGGTTCATGACATTTATGAACTTGAGCTTCCCTCAAAAATGGTTTCACTCACTCTTTAATTGTTATGTCTCATCATGGAATTGGAAAAGTAAAATACTAATTATGTTATATCCCTATAAAGACTAGAAAACTGTTTTTCATATGTTACGATCCTACTGGTTGAGGCCATTATTTCCTTTTACTATTTCAATTAGATTTATCAAAACCCTATAATTATACAAATCATGTGATCAATATTATGAATCTATATTATCAATGGTGATGATTATACATAGTATTTTAAAGTTGATAGGATATAATAAAATCCAATAAGTTAATGTGTGTTATAAAACCATAAGAGTAAATTTAATTCAATCTCAAAAGGAATTTTATTTATAAATGTTCGGTTCATTATAAAAAAATACCTAGGGTGGTCATTTCATTGGAAGCAGTTGTACGTGGGTTTAACCAATGGGAAATGAGGGATCCAAAACATCAATGATGGTTGTTTTGGGAACCCCTTGGATGGGAATTGGAAAAAAGGTTCTTGTGGTTTCTCTCTATGTAAAATGGTATAGAAAAATGCGAATTTAGGTGAGTGTAATGTAGTAGAATATACTAATTTGGGAGGCATATCATGCATGAAGTTGGTCATACTGAAGGTCCATAGGGGGAATATAGGGAGGCAAACAACAATATAGGGAATGTAATAGTACCTCCATGTTTGATATAAATTCATATAAAATATCCCCTTTCCTCTTTTAGCTTTTAAAACCCTCAACTATCCAAATCGTCTCTCACTAATGACCAAACTGAGGGTATTTATCCCCTTTTCATTCTCCTTAAAGACCCCATAGATTGGGGTGCTTTCATATTTTTGTATTTGCTGATTATGGTGAGGTTATTATTCTTCTTCATTTCATTATGTATTTTTTATTGGTTATCATATTGTTGTTGTCTTTTACTAGGGTTAAGTGATGATTTACACTAGATAATTTTGTACATATATTGAAATGATGGGTATTTTCCATATAATTGATAGAGGATGATGAAATAGGAATTTTTTGTATAGTATTTTGTCTTTTTTTTGAAGTGTTACACCACATAGTAGTTTTTCATATAGGTTTTTTAAAATTAAATTAAATTTTACATTTTTTAGGTAAATTTTTTATTGTTCTCATGTGCCTTAGGTCCTGGTGCATCTCAATAGTAGAAAACACCTCGTTTCATTTCATTTCCACTATAGAATTTTTCTTGGTGAATATTTAGAAATTATACTTATTTAAATGAAATTATAAATTGATTATAAATAATTTATAATTAATTATTGGGTGTAATTTTTTTTGTTAGGGCCATGTGTGGTTATATGTTAGCATGTTAGATGCAGGTGAACATAGACAAGAGTTACCAATCATTGATGAAGGGAATAACTCCGTGAACTTGTAACTCCCTTAATTCTTTGGTCACTGGTGTAAAAGGTATTGACTATAAATTTTATTCCTAGATCCATATGGACCCATATGGATTGAAGTAGGTTGGATTTTCTATATTTATTGGCCATAAATAGTTTCTCAAATACAACATGATTCTTGGAGAATAATTTATTGTAATGAATGGAAAATATAGATAATAATTAACTATGAAATGCCTTAAATTTTTGGTCTATTTTACATGATAATAGGGTGAGGGTCCCTACCAATACAAGATGTGATAATTAGTTTAGAATTCCCTAGGTGAGATTTATAGATTGGTTTCGTGTGTGGGTTATCCTTGCATGTATTGTGATATGTGATGTTTTGATATTATGTATCAAATTAAAACATATATTGTTGGGAAAAAAATTCCTTAAGGTTTCATTGAAGCATTTTTGAGGTGATTGTGTTTTTTTGACAAAGTAGACATCTGTGCTGTGATTACTGACAAATCAAAAAATGACATAAAAATTTGTTGACAAAGGGGATCTAATGGTGGAATGTCAAGTTCAAGAGTTGTGGTTAACGATCAATGTTTGATTAAAGAACTTCGATAAAGGAATGGATTATCTGGATGTGGTACAAAAAGAACATATACAAGGTGGGGTCATTTTCTAGTGTTTTTGGAAAAGGGACTTGGGCGTCGAGGTCTTGGAGGATAGGAAACATGTGCGCCATATGTTTTTGAATATCAGATCATCAAAATATGGAAAAGGGATAAGGGTCGTGAAACTGTTAGTGTGGTCGCGCAGGTGACTTGCATGCAATGATGAGACTTGCACGCTGATGCCTAGGATTATTGATAACATGCGAACCTGTTGTTTTTCAAGATCAGAAGATCAAAATATTGAAAAGTAAATAGGGTCGCGCAGCTATTGGTTTGGTCGCGCAAGTGACTTGTAAGGGAAGAGACCTGCGTGCCGAGACTTGCAAGCAGAGGGTAGACTTGCGCGCCATCGTGCAGGGTGTCCAAAATGCATATAAATACTAGATCACCCCTCCTCATTTTTAATGGAGTTTAAGACTTAGAGAAAATCAGATATCCTGTCGCGCATGTGTGGTGGTCGCGCAAGTGGTGGTGGGTCGCACAAGTGGGACTTGCGTGCCTGATTAGAAGAAGTGCGGTTGTTGTTAGTTGCATGCCAATATTGGTTTGGGCGTAAAGGGATGTGAGTCAAGTAAGTTTGGAGTTAAAGAACCGTGTGTCGTGCAAGTGTCTGAGGTGGAATTGTGTGACCCTCGTGACTTGTGTGCCCATACATGGGCGCCAAATTAGACTTGCGTGCCAAGTAAGGTTGATTTCATGGTAGTGTTTTAGGGCTACGTGGAAGCTGGAAGCTTTCCCGATACCTTCGGTGCAAAGTGAAATTCATCTACGGGTGAAAGTTGGACTTCAACAGAGCATCTACATAAAACAAAGGATGCATTCATTAGAGATAATTAAGAGACCTACAAGTCTATAAAATGAGAGTGGATCCTTTCCAGAGCAGTGAGCGAAGGAAGTGGAAGAATGTGATCCTCTCCCCTAGCAGTGATCCAGAAAGAGAGAAACATGGATTGACCCTTGGGAAAGCAGTGAGCTAACCCTAAACCTTGTAAAGGCAGTGAGCCTGGGATAGAGTGACTGTGCTTGAACCTTGTAATCCATGGCTAGTGTTGTTTAGTATAATTTGGTATGACCGAAAACCTGTCGGCATATGCTCCTTGGACGTGGCCCTTAACATTGAACCAAGTAAAAATTGATGTGTCATGTGATTACTTTACATTCTGTTTAAATTGTGCAATATGAAAGAGAGAGAAGAGTGTTTTTCTTAACAGTGAAACAAGATCAGAACGGGCTTTAATTTTAAATTATTCATACCCTGATTCACCCCCCCCCCCTCCACTCTCAGGGTATTCAGCCTTGTGGACCTAACATATATCAATGATGTAACCCTGATGAGCATATATTAACAATTACATGAGATAAATCTGGATGAGATGCAATTCCCTCCATGTTAATACATACATACATACATACATACATACATACATACATACATACAAACATACATACATACATACATACATATATATATATATATATATATTTGTGTGTCGTTGTTTTTGTGGGTGTGTGTGGATTTAAATGGTGGTTATCGAGTAATGAGAATACATGTGAACTTATATGACTACCATGTGGAAAAATATTACCCCTAGATATATGATGATTTTATATGTAGTTACACAACTATCAACTTATGGGTGTATATGGAATTTCAAGGTGTTTACTAGGATTATGTCCATCAATCTATATTAATGTATTTCTAAATCTAATTAGATTCGTCTATTTAGTATATACGAAATGTGTAGTGAACTAGGATTGATCATGAGGGACAATGTGATTTCTTGGGTTGTTAATCAGGAATAAACCTTTATGTGTGTCAAAATTTCCTTCGGCCATATACTAAGAATTTTATTATGTTTGAGACTATTGTATTTACTTGGAATTGCTACTATGAATTCATTATTTATACTAAAACTAATGGGGTATCTAGGAATTTCTCCAAGGAATTATATATTTCCCCAATTCCAGATGGAATTGTATTTCACAAGATCATAGACACATTGGGATAAGAAGAATCAGGTATAGTCGATCTCATGTGTCATTAAAGAAACTAAGGATCAATAGTGATTATTTACAATTCTCATTTAGTTTAATTATCTTGTAGATAATGTTTTCTTCACATACACTACATTTACTATATATTTATGAGGACACATTGGTGGTTCCCTTATAAGTTATTCTCACACCCTCCTCAGACATCAATGGAACTTGGGTTCCAATGAAAACTTCAATAATCCAAATTTTAGTTTGGGAAAAGGTCTGGAGTTTCATAACTAGCCGTAACATCTCAGATTGAGTCATGAAATGAATGAGGTCTAGCTTAAGGATATCATAAGATCCCTTTAACATTATTTTTCTTGGAATGATCAATCTTCCTAGTGTATGATTAGTTGTTTTATACTGACATGACCATGAGTTTAAAAGGCTGCCTACTTCTACATTCATGTATTATTGATCATCCATATTCATTAAATCTATATACTCTTTCAATTTATGATGGATGATATTTAGTTTATTTTATGTTTGGGTTATCAATGATATGTGGGTATAATCATCCCTTTGGTAACACCTTATACCCTTACCAATAGACGATAGCCACTATCATATAGGGAGCCTCACATGAGATCTAATTACTCTATGTTCTGTTCAAAAGTTAAGTGGTTATAAATAGAGGATGTTCCCAAGTGGTAACATAAAAACATTTTATTTTTTCCCTAATTATTTGGGATATGTTAAATCTTGATATGGACCTTGGTATGGTGCATTGAGAACTCATTAATCAATGATAATTCTAGGTTACCCGGGATAGTGGATTATTTTTTATGGATTACACTATTATAGTTGAGGTGATTATTACATAAATTGATTCTCATTTTTCTAATAAGAGATTTATTTTTATTGTATTATTTTCTTTTCGCCTTGGTAAGTGTCCACGTACATGCATCATATTTGGAACCAAGTATTCATAGGACAACTGTGTACTTGTGTGTGATTGAAATCATTGATGATTGATGGTCATGTTGTTCAATGAGTCAAGAATAACTTATATGATGCATTGCTGAATAAAATTATGGATTCATTACATTAACCTAAACCATAGTATATTTTTTTAGAGTGATAGGTCATGTGGATCATATATAGGGATTCCCTTATATAATGACTATGCAGTCTCATTGTGTAAGGAATGTATATTATACCGTAGTAGGTCAATGTAGATATTGGATTTTTTGGTAATGGTTCTGGGAGAAATAGGTTCAACTACTAAATGTACCAAGAAAACATATAACATATTTTACCATATATCTTCTTAGTACAATTATATATAACTAAAACAAATAACAATGGATTTAATGATATATATCAAGTAAGTATAAGGTCTTTATATACTTATATGGATGAGATCTTGGTATTATGGGTTATTGTTATTTAAATATTCTTGGTGAGGATCAGTGCCCTCGTAAGATGGTGACTTGGGTATAATGCATTATATGTGTATATGTGAGACCCTAGAGTATGAGTCATATCATGACATTTTCTATATGATGTTTAAGATAAGAGAACAAATATTTCACTATGAATTTTGGATTGTTAGATTCAATTCTATAGGGTAAGTGGGTAAGCCTATTAACTTATGATGTGACTCGTGGTATAGATGTTCTCTAGAATATGATGGTAACCCAAAATATGCATTAGCATAGACTTTTGAGAGACCTTATTAAAGGAAATAATTGGTAGATGCATTGGTTTGTGAGATTGAGGAAAAAGATATGCTACAGTTATGTGGAATATTCCAAATTTTTCCTCAAAATTCTTGATTTAGAAAACATAATGTATTTATGTTTTTTTGATTGGTTTTAGAGGTAATGATCAATAATATACTTGAACCTATATTATTTAACTATTGTCCTCAATTAGATATCTATTCATAATAAAATATGGTCAGATCTAGAATGGATTGATCACAAGTAGATGCTTGTGGTTTTTGAATGACACCTTCATTGATGGGCGATCATCTAGTATATGATATCATGGGTAAAATTCTTAGTTTTTAAGTGGTACGATTAGGTTTCATATAGATTTGTGAGTTTGAAATGTTATGGGGTATGGTTAGTAGTTTATGAACATGATCATAGGTCCAATTACATATGGATCAGGATATCTCATGTTGATTGGTGTGATCATGAGGTACTACAACACACGCTCATTGTTTAATAACGAATCAAAACATAATGCATTGTATAGAAATTATTTCATTTATTTTTGGATTAGTGTGTGGTCATGTATGAGAAATAGGGGGGGTTGATGAAATTCTAGTGGGAATGGTTTCTAAAGGGATTTTTTAAATGATAAATTACTGTTTAAAGTAGATGATAAATTAGTAATGGATATGGGTTTCATGGTATGGTCAACCCAAATGTGTTCCTTGACATGTGTTTTTAGGGATGTGTGTGGTAGGAAACTAATTAGGTTTCACCCATGGAGTGGTAGATGGGAATCTATATAGTGGGGAGTCCACTAAGGACTATTGATTTTTTCTACCTCATTATAGTTTGAAATTTGATAGATGTCAATGATGATGTTCCAATTGGGATGGGAATGGTAAAATTTCATGTATTGCATTAGTGCATGTGTATGAGTGGAATGAATATGTTTAGTCATTATATGGGGAAATTTATCGAATGTTGGTCATGGTGATAAAATCTTCAGTTTATAAGGTTCGAGGATGGTTGGGATAGATTTATGGATGGTCGTGATATTACAAGGATTTTGTGAGTAGGTAAATTCAATTATATATGGTCTCATAAAAATAACTTATTTTCTTTAATATGTGATATCATATAGTGTATATTATTTGGAAATAGGATCTTGATGGTTTGGGATGTGATATAAGCTTGACATTGACAAGAGGTGCATCAATTCTCACGTGACTTCTTGAAATCTCGTATGGGTGTTCAGTGATCCACGAAAATATTTATATCAAAACTCAATTCCAGAGTTCAGTGAGGGTAATAGGATGATCACATGATGCATTTTAAATTTAATGCATCATAATCGAGGGATGTTATAATGGGATGTGGGGAGAAACTGGCCATTCTTAAGAATATTTTTGAAGAAGAGGTATGATTAGTTGTTTTTACAAATTATTGGGTGTTGTGAGATAGAAACAACCCTGGTTGTGTCTTTGGATATCTGTAAATGCATTTTTGATGGGTGATTCTAGACATGGGAGCATCATGTCTCGAAATTGGGCATGTTGAGATGGGTTTTATAGTTGGGAGCACAATAAGATTAGTGGAATGTTTTTGATGACACAGTAGTGATTCAGTATAAATGGGTCTTGTGGAGCATCATCTAGGTGACTTATTGATGGTCAGTAATAGATGATCAGGTTCTCATGAATAGTGTGACTCGTGTTTTTATTTATGTAGTGGAATCTAATTTTACAATGGGGGATTGAAAGAGATCACTTGATTATCAATTAATGGTATTGATAGGTCAATACTAAGGGTTGATGTTCCAATGAGGCTTAATATGGATGATGATTTATATGATAGTGAGGTTGAATTGACTCGTGTTTTATTTTCTGAAATTCATTAAAAATTGATTTTTTTTATTTTTGTAAGGAGGTTTTTTTATAAAAAAATATTCATATTAAAGTAATAAGTGTTTGTGAATATTGAAGATTTGTTTTTAGACATTGACCTAGGGCCAATAAATGGATTTTTTCTCGATTGGGTGTTAACGAAATGTCTAGTTGACATGAAACTATGTTTTAGATGTATGTTAACTACCATAAGGAATACAACACAATAGTATAAAATGTTCTAGAGGAAACCATTCCAGTGTGTGTATGGTGACTAGATATTTAGAGGGTAATTTAGAAAGGAGATCATGGAACCCAATAGTGGTCTCCCTATGTCAAATACTGAAAGAAATCCTAGTGATTCCATGAGTTTTAGAACTTTTAAATCCTTACAAAAGGGCTAATATGGATCCATGAGACCACTAAGTGGGGGGGGGGGTTGAATCAATGGTCTACACATTTTGTGTTTCATATTTAAAAAAAACCTTCACCACGGGTTGGAGAAAATTTATTCCACTAAAATTATACATAGGAACATCCATATGAATACAATTATTTGTAAGGTTAATAATTCATTATGATTATATTGTCCTTGAAATGAGAATAAAATAATTTTATATCACACATACTCTAGAGACACTTCCTTTATGGTCTAAATAAATAATGGTACATCCATCACTTGAATTGTATAATAGTCCATTGACAATTAATTTTATCCTCACATGCATAATAAGATAAAATGATTTTACCAGTAATGAAATGAACTATTATCATTAGGCATCTACATGTCATCATTATGCTACTTGAATTATTCTCACCCTCCCCTAACAAGTCTAATATTATTATTCTTCTATTAATTTCCTATCAGTGATAAAGAACCTCTCCTCCTCCTTCTATCTCTATTATTGTTACATCCAAACACTACATAATTCAATGAAATATTTCAAAATATATCATGAAAGGAATATTACCTTTTATATTTCATCATAATTTATATATTTAAGAAATCATTCAAATAGTTCTGAATATAGATTACCAAAAATCTAAAATTGGGGTTTTTCAGTAACTTATATAAAATACTTCTTCCACATCTAATTGTAAGATTATCAAAAACATAATAAAATAAAAACACAAATTTTCCATTCTTTAAATGTGATTCTCCTATAATAAATAACATTTGATATATAAAAAAGTCATTTATATTGATGGTATCATTTCAATTTAAATCAATTCATAATTTCTGATAAATATCATCAAAATGGGGAGAAATCTGAGGATAGATTCAAGTTTCCCTCTGAATGTGACTCCATCACTCCTTGGTGGCCTTCCTTCTTATTTGATTCCTGGGGTGAAGGTTCATTATAAGATATTTCACTGTCACAAGGAGAAGCTAGAGGTCCCTCTATGGGATGTTCAATTTTGAAATACATTATGGAAGTGCTAATATGTGTGTTGTATATTTCTATTACATCAATCCTTCCTAGAATTATTGTGATAAGGTTATTTCCCAGATGCACTATAAAGATTTTTGAAAACCCAGTATTTGATCTGTCGTAGGGAAAATAATCAAATTCTTCCACATACGATGTTATTTATATGGTTTCTCATTTTGATAATGAGGAATCCCATATTGATTTCTTTGGTTCCTTATTGAGTTCATGGGGTTTCTCTTGGCCCGTGGAAATTTATGAACTCTCCAGTTTACTTTTTTTAAAACATTCTTAGTAGGGTGTAATTCATGGTAGCTACATCTAGGTAGGAATGTAGTTGTGGTGCTTGGAGTTTTATGCTTACCCTTAGATATATGGAAGGTTGTAAATTATTCCCCTGGAGGAAAGGGTGAGTCATGTGGTAAGTCTGTGTTAGAGGGTATGTTGAAATAGATTCATGAGTCACACTTATCACTTGAACGATTTCTCATTATATCATTATTCCCAAAAGGGGGTTTGGATAAGATCCCAGTCTCCCCTTCTTTCCTCCTCAAAAAGATTCACGGTTTTGGAGGAGACCACAGGGATATAGAAACCATAGATTTTACCATCTATGGTTGTGGAAACTAGTGATCTTCTTTTTCATATTGATAGTATAATCAACCCCATCATGCGATATCAAGATTGGGAGGAAATAAGTATAAGATTTTTCCCACGAAAATGTATCCCTGGATATAAGGACTCCTCACTCTTTTTTTAAAGTTATTAGTGATTATATGAAATACCAATGGATTGGGAGTGAATTCCAAATGTCCTTTCATTTCCTCTAAACCTTGATAGTATCTTTCTTCTATTGAGGTTATTTTAATGTTGATGTAGAAAATGGACCACCTACTATTTTGTACTAAGCATATGGATTTTTATCATTATATAAAAATGTATCCATGTAACACTTACATTAGGTTATTATTGATGAAAGGGTGGATGTTGAATTCCTAAATGCTACATCACAATGTATTTTTATAAGAATTACATTGGGAGGATATGAACTGTTATTCTAATCTGTTGATGCTAGCTATGAGGTTCCTACCATGATTGATCTATAGATTAATCTAGAGCAGTTTCATTTGAGTAATAAAGCCAGGGATTGTGGGGGTGGTTTATTTAAATATAGAGAAGGAAATATAATACAATAAGGTTGGGGTCAGAGTATTCAATAGCTCTATGAAATAATTAAATAAATTCAATTCTTTACAAGGATTCATTGATATGGGCTTTAGTAGTAGAAGATAAAAGTGGTGTAACAACCATAAATGGATCAACTGAATCTATATACAACTTGATCATTGCCTTTCCAATCTATAGGTAACAGATTCCTACAACAACTCTTCATAATCTCATAAAAAAATACCATTGTCTAACCATGCACCATTGTTGGTGTCTTTTAATAAAATTGATCTGAGGAATTAAGATATCTTGTATTCGGCAGCCATGAGTAAGAGGGAGGTCATTTCATAGATGATGAAAGCCACATGGGAGAGTGATGTTTCTAGAAATTCATGGGTTGGACCCTATTACCGATTCTAGAACCTCAGGAGGGAAATTCAGGATTTGAAAATGGTTCATCCTAAAATGAATTCTATTTATAATAAATCATGGGGGACATCAAAACATTGGATGATGGTTTCAAGGAAATATGGGATGATGGTTGTTTTCTTATCCATAAAGACAAATGAACGTTGATGTATGATATTATTTTTGGGATTGAGAGGGATAGTAGTTTTAAATATTGATCATTGTTGAATAAAGAGTGGGACTAGAGTAATTTATTTTTTTAATAATACTTAATTGAAAGGAATAAACAAATGAGAATAAATTTATAACTTGAGGATGGATCATTCACTAAAGATGTTGGAAAAATAGGGGTTTTGTAGTTATAAAACATTCAAGACATACTAAGATTACTTAATGGTCCTAAAAGAATTGTACTAGGAAAATATAATGACAAGGAAGTATTTTTGGTCTATATTCTGATGGATTGTGGAGAATACTGATAATGATTTCCTAGTGGATGTTCTGAAGGAGGATGTGATCGAAAATATCCTTTGAAACCTAATGCAGGACAGTGCACAGGGCCTTGATGGATTTTTTAGTTCTTTATATGTTTCATCATGGTACAATGTGAATGTTCAAGTTATTGGAGTGGTGTTTGATTTTTTAAGAGGTGGTTCCCTTAACAGATTAGTGTATGACCCAAGGTTCGTTTCAATCCCAACTGTTGAATTCCATAGGTCTCTAAAAAAATTTAGAATATTTTCTTAGATTCAATTTTTATATAAAATCCACATCGGTCTTATATCCAGGAGGCTAAGTTGAATGGTCCCAAGGCTTATCTTGGAAAATCAACTTTTTTTTGTTAAATGGCAGTGTATCCAAGGTAAAATAGGTATTTCCAAATAAAGGGGGGAGGGACATCAATTAGAATGTTTTTGGATCCAATTTGATCATTACATTATACGTGGTTAAAACCTATAATAGACTTGAGTTGGAATTTTTTATTCACATTATGAGAAGTCTTGGATCTAGAAAATGGTTATGCAACATGTGTTATATGTGATATTCATCCCCACGGTTGTCCATGTCACTTATGGGAAACCTTTTTTTGTTCTACAAAAATGTGTGTAGCAACAGAAAGAAGGATAATTTATCTCCTGACCTTTTTATCGTTGCCTAGATGACAATTTTATGGAATTTTTAGAAATTCCTAAAGGAAGGTAGGATGAAACCTTTTACATATAGATATGGGAGTAACCATGTATCTCAAATCAAATTTGTTAATGTTGAGTTAGTATTTACCAATTTATTGAATAGATCAATTAAAAGATTCATGGATATCATGTATGATTATGGAAACGTTAGTGGAAAAAGCATCGACTTGAGAATCAGCATGGATTATATATCCAACAAATGTTGTGGATGATGTAGTGGTGCAATTCAGTATATTCTGGGTATAAAAAGTAAAAAATTAAAAATAACATGTCTCATTGAACCTATATCTAAAAGCAACATCAAAAATGAACTCTAGGACTTCCTCTCTAGGAAAATAATTGTAAGAATATATAACTATAAGAACAAATTCTTATCATTTGGAGGGAGGGTCACATTGATTAATAGTATGTTAACATTGATCCATCTCCAGGTTTTATCTATTATCAACTAGCCATTGAGAACTATTACTAAAATAGAAAATACCATGTATTCTTTCCTTAAAGATTCCAACCAGGTGGGATTAAGCCATTGGTCTATATGAAAATGTGTTGCTAAGATGATCGAGGAGGGTGGTGTGGGTCTCTGAATGTAACTGAAACCATACATTCCATGAAGACATGGATCATAAGGAACATTGTTGAATGGAAATAATTATGGGAAAAATTTAATATGGACAAGAACAAGAAAATATGGGAGGACAGGTCTTGTAGAACTTGGTCGTTATCGAATCTCTCTAAGTCCATGGTAAATTGTTGGTTACAAAAGTAGGGTCACATTCGATAGATGGTGGGGAGTGAAAATATTGACCTACAGATAGATAATTGGTTGGGGTAAAAGCTATTATTCCTGAAATTTATATATCCTTTTATCTCCTTCAAAGTAGTGATTAGACATATAGAGCTGATGACGTCCATAATTAATGATTTATATGGGTAGCATTTGAAAACATTAGTTTTTTCAATACACCGAATTAGTTCTACTTCACAGGATTGAACTCATAGAGATTAAATATCCATGACATCAGGTATAATTTCCATGTTTAAAGTGTGATATATGAGTGGGTAGTGAATATTTTTTGTAAAGAGAACTCTATAAAGAAGAATTTACTCATCTCTAGGAACATAGATCAGGAAATACAAATGGTTCAGAATGTGGAAGGTAAAAGGGTGTATTTATAAAATTAGTGAAATTGATGTGTTAACCTGCACTTGGAGTCCACTATCCACCTCTTATATCATGGTTAATTTGAGATAATGCTATGGGATTTCATGAGAAAAATCTTTATTATTTACAACAAATGAAATAACACGTGAGATCTTCCATCTGACAGGTTATAGGGGATGGGGAACCAAGAGAAGGAAAACAAATACGGGGTTTCAAATTCACAAATAATTTTTGGAACCTATGAGAATCTTAGAAGATGGCCATATAGGGTAAAATACAATCCATCATTTTTTCTCTAGGTAAGGATGAAGGTTATAGTGGCTGAGTTGTGGTCATCCACTAGTAGGGGTGGATTTCTCTTGTATTATGCAATTCTAGATCAAGTTCAGGTGTGACTTGCTCATGTCACATTAACCGGGGTAGATGTATTTGATAGAAAACTCCATGTGGGGGGCTGAAATTAAAAGTATATAGTTAATTCATGGCTAGGGAGATGGGCTGTGGAATATTAGTGAGGGACAGTAGAAGATAGGTTGTCTTTGCCATTATTTCCTACTATGGTATGGGTAGCTCCATGGGTGCATATATTAGAGCTATTCACTCATGCATTTCATTGTACGTGAGACTCGACATTTTGGTCGATGACATTGAATCCAAATCAAATGTTTTGGTGCAAATATTCAACGGAAATCAAATCCTCCATGGGATTTGGCCTATTATGATTAGAACTAAAGACTCAAAATCAACCATAACATTATTTTTATACATGTGTAAATAGAAGGGAACCTCATAGTAGAAGGTCTAGCTTGGGAAGGAAGGGATGATGATGTCATTTTTATGTTCAAAAGAATATTATCCTTGAAAAATATACGAAAACATGTTATCCAATGAGATTCACTCTGTCTTCATCACTTCAAACCATCGTTATTTTTAGTGTTTCCCCTTTCATTTGTTTCTGTTGAGTGAAACATCCTTTGTTTAAAAAATAATAATTTTTATTCAATACCATCAAAACGATACCAAATTATTTCATAAATAAAGGAAAAAATCAATAAAATTCAATGATTGTATTCAATTGTGCATCTATATGTGTCATCCTATATTCAGGGTGAAAGTCTTGTTGTGTTATGTGAGCTTCACATCCAACTTGAGAAAAATGATTTTTTTTAGAAAAAACCCATTTGTGAATTATTATCTTATAATATCAATTCAATGATATGATTGATTCAACTTAGATATTCATTCTCCTAAATTTATAGCTTGATTTCCTCGATGATCAATTATCATATGTAGTTAATCCTAGTACATATAATCACCTATGAAAATTATTCTTCTATATGCATAACAAATTTACTTTTTTCAGATATCCAGTTCTATCTACATAATAAATCATAAATGAAAATATTTCCATCCTTGAAAAACATGTGAAAATTGAAATATGTAGTTTTTTAATTTATCAAATAACTCCCAAAATTCATCTTCCACCTTGCACTACAATTATTTATTCTTTCACTATTCATACTAAAACAAATTAAAAGAATATTTCTAACTAATTTCATGATAACAGTTCAATTTAAGAATAACTCACTATGTATTGACTGATTTAAATACTCCTCCCATAATAATTATATATTTATGTGTTCATTAAAACAAACACATAATAATATCCACTTATTGATCAAAATATTATTCCCCAAATCAACCTCAAAATATATTGATCTTAACAATACCAAATTTAGATCTTTTTTTCAACCATGTAACATATATCAATGATGATCTAAAACATAATAAATGGATCAATATAATCAGAAACTAAATTTATCCTAGAAATAAATAGTTCTTTTATCCACATCAATAATTTATCAAAAAAGTCCAAACCTGCAGACATTATAGCTTACCCAATTTAAAAAATAACCACTAAATATATGTTCTCCCGTAACAGATAAATAAAAAATTAATGAATAGATTTTGTTTGTCATATTCCTCCCTTACACAATAACATCCAAAGACAATATGAAATATGGGATAGATAATACATTTCATAGCCTTATATAGGGTGAGTTTTAACACCCAACTTCATGTTCACATTCTAGAAATCTTTTTTAGATAACAACTTGATGAAAATATCAATAATATACTATTTTAATGAAATAAACTCTAACATTAATTTATTTCCCTTCACCTGCTCCTTGATAATGTAATATTTAAAAATAATTTTATTTCATTAGGTTTTTCCAGCATGATTTATTATAAATCTAATATAACATTTATTATCACAACCGAAGAGAAGAATCATCTTCAAATTGACCAAAATATATTATTGGTGGCCCTTCATAAATAGTACTCATCTCTATATCCAAATAGACTCATATTTACCTTAATAAAATAAAAACACCCCCATATGTGGATCTATTTCCATCAACACATCCTACCTAGAATTCATCTCTATATCCAAATAGACTCATGTTTACCTTAATAAAATATATTTTTCTATAATCTATAATTCCCATAATGTATCTTACAATTTTTTTTTCTACAAAAAAAATGTGATATTTTTGGAGCACATTGAAATCCAATACATATGGTGACAACATACACCAATTTTGTTCTAGATAGTATAAAGAAAATATGCTTCCAATAAATTTCTGATACTGTTTAGGATCAACACCCCACTCATCATCATATTTAAATAGCTTTATTCCCACTATGATAGGTTTTTAAATAGGTTTTAAATCTTCCATTCCAAATATTTTATTTAGTTCCATAACATTGTAATCCTAAGAAAAAAAAATTGAATCCCACTCTTGAGATATATATAAGAAATGAATGTAACCTAGTTGTCCCAATATCGAAATTTCAAAAAACATATTCACAAAAATATTCTGTATTATTCTTATGAAATAATATATCATCAATATAAACAACTACAATGAGGGAAACCTATTTATTGTAATTCATGAGGAGGATGATATCAACAATTAAATTTTTTGAATTATGCTTCTCTAAACATTAATCCTTCATAGAATACTATCATTATGGGGTAACTTAACAGCATATAAATACTATTTCTATACATGATCATAGTTACATTATTTTCACAGTAAGAAACCACAAGGTTTTTCAATGTAATCTCTGTATTTCGTCTCACCAATAATAAAGGAAGATTTTACATCCATTTAAAAAGTCAGATATTTACACCGTGAAATATTATAACGATATATTTTTATGTCTTTATGCTTGGAAATAGAGGAAAATGTTTTCCCAAAATCTATTTCTTAAACAAAAGAGTATCCCTTACAAAAAAGTTTTTCCTTTTTTCATACCACTTCACCTATTTCATTCCACATTGCCTGGAAACACAACTTTTTTTCTAGTTAGGTTTGGTTATTAAGTTCAATGTACCATTTTAATCAATCTGATCGAATTATTCATTCATTCCATTAATCCACTCTTGATACTCCAATGTTTCTATCAAATCACTTGTCTCAAACTATTAGAAAAAGGCTTCTGTGAAATTCTCTTTAATGTTGTTCAATTGTGATCCTATTTTCCTTAAACTAAAATGATATTTTGGACCTCCACATTCTACCTCAACCTTGTATGAGAGAAATATAATTTTCCCTCATTCAATAAATTTTTTTATTCAAAATTTCAATATTTCACTACATCAATAACTTCACTTCTGTTATAAATTTTGTCACATTTTTTAACTAAAATATCTCAATATTCACTTCCTCTTAGATATGTACTTATTTTTAAGACCATTATATCAGAATGTTTCTGAAATTTTACATAATTAGAATAAAATGTTATTCAATTTTCCTTGATATATAATATGTATCCTCTATCATTTAGAGAGTAACTATGGAAAATAACATCATTATCTCTTTAGTAAAATTTATTAAGAGTTTAACCTTTGATTTGGATAAAAAAATTCTTTTAAATACCCTTATGTTCCTCAAAATTGTTTTTATATTATAATAAACTTCATATTGAATCATGTCTAAATTTTTTCTCAATAAGTAGTGATTTTGAACTTGGATGATTAATCCAATATATTGTTTCCAAAAGAACTGGATAGTAACATGTTCAATCCAAATGGTTCATTCTTTCTCACCCAAGCTTCTCTTATTTCTTTCGGGCACTCCATTCTATTATAGTGTTCTTGGTGAGTTAAACTTAGGATAAATACCTGGATTACCGTTAAACATAAGATATTTTATTTATGTAATCAACAAAATTATCTATCAAAATAATCTTCATAATGTATCCAAATTACTTTTCCAAACCTCTACTAATAAAATTAACTATCATGAGTGACTCTTAATTATGTCAAAATAACAAATACTTGTATTACATGTTAAATAATCAATAATATAAATAATATAATTATATCCATTTAGTTTTTTCTTTATCTATGGGACCAAATAAGTTTAAATAAACAATATTTGGGTGATTATTTGTATGTACCTAAACCTTCTTGAGTAATGAATTTAAAATATTAACAATCTAGAATATTTAAAATCAAAAATATTAGCTTCTAAAAATATTATGTACATCCTAAAAACATATGCTATTTTTTAACTTGTTTAAATTATTCAATAAAATTTTACAAATATTCCTATTCCATATTTTTTTTTTCTTTTTTTATACTCTAATAACATGAAATTTCTACCTCTCAAATATGGAAGAGGTCCCATGTGGTTCATATTCCAGTTTTCATAAATTCCCAATTTTCAATCCTTTTTAGAGTAAATTATATATCTCATAAAGATAAAATTATTTCATTCATTAGTAATTTTTTAAAAACTCATCATATTATTTTTTAGTCCATTAACCAATAATTAACTTCTATTTGTCGACATTTCTGAAATAATAGCAGATCCATTTCCATTGATTCAAAGGGAAAAATAATTTTCAAAAGACATTGATCCACAATTTTAGTCTCTCACATTATTCAATAGCTTTAAATTCATGTTCATGCATGAATAACACCCACTATCCAATACTTTTTCATGTTTCACTACAAGATAATAGTATCTTTTCTATGTCATGATCTAGAAACAATTCATGATCACACATACGCATGAACAAAATCCTCCATGTTTTATATAATGAATTTTATATTAATCATTGTCATTACACTATTTTCGACTTATTTTGAATGTTCCCCTTTTACATTTAATAAGATAAGACAATTTTTTAAATAATGAAATGAACTGTCTCTAATTGGATTCAACACATTTTCATTATACATCTTGAATTATTCTCGTATTCCCTTCTATATGTTATATCTTCTTCTTAATTTATTTCATCTAATGAAATGAGAATGAAAATCTCCCCATTTTAGTTTCTAAATTATTCTCACAATGAAACACTAGAAATATCTTCACTAATAAAAAATATATATATTCAGAATTGATGGTTACAATTAATCATTCATTTTAATTTAAATATTTACAACAAACTGTAAATAATATGGAATTTAGAATACCATAATTTTAGAATTTGGTCTTTTCAATAAATTCAATAATAAACTATGTTCATAATTGATTTTAACTGCATAGAAAAAATAATTATATCTATTTTAATATTCACCCATCCTTAAATGTGTTTATTATATAATAAACCCTTACACATGTATCCAAACATGACTTATATAGTGTTGCAATCATTCCAATTTAAATATTTCCATTTTTCCTTGTAAAACCCATTTATATTATACCTCCCTTCCATGAGAAATGAAAAACCCATTATAAAAATAATTATATGCATCCATTGATTTATATGTTCCTACTATAATTCATAGTTCAAGTGTTTTCATCTTATGTGATATGTGAAAAAAATCTGAAAAATCACATCTAAAAAAACATACATCAACCATTCACCAACATGGTCTATTCTAGTACACAATCAATTATCTCACACAACCAGATCACCTATGTGTGTAACCTATTTCACCCTTTGATAAATTCACATGATCATGTCATCCAGGTATTTATATTCACCTTTATAGCCATATTGAAAATGTTTATAACCATTTTTCATTTGTGATCAATTCACATACAAAGTAGATAATTCAACTACGTATATTCACTTACCTACGAAAAACATATTCATGGATATTCCCTTGGGTGTCCTTATATTCACTCATATATATTAATCAATATATGAAATCACATGTGCATGTATTTAATTACAAGGAAAACATATGCAGATTTACAACCGTGGATATTCACTTGTCCAAGTAGCTCCCAAACATCATATTCTTCTTTGTTTTGTACAAAAATTCATTCAATATTCATATAATAACATATATAATTTATTTTGGAACAAAATATCATGATATTTGATAATTTTAATAACACTTCAATTTTCAATGGATTATTTAACAAAGCATCTAGAAAAAAAATGTACCTATGTGTTGAAAAAAAAAAGAAAACAACCTAAGAATTTCTGATTCTCAATCAACATCTTCTTTACTAACAACAAAATTTTAACCTCATGGTATCAATAATTCCTCCTATAAATTTTAACCATTAAAGAATCATAAATCACTAAATAACTGAAACACGTGGAATGGATCATGGTTTAACAATTCTAGTCTTGTGTCTGATAGCTCAGTATATGAATAATGAATCATTGAGAAATAAAACCAAGATTCCCATAATGTAGTGATCAACAACCACTCCAAACATATTT